>CM022297.1:177201091-177801091 GCA_011799875.1 Thinopyrum elongatum | reverse complement strand
AATGCAAGGGATCAGATTATAGAAACAATTGACTAATTCAAAGCTCAAATGTAAAGGAATTATGATTTCCAAATCAAAGGATCAAAAGCAAGCGGTCTGATTAAGGATGGATAAGTTGAGTAAGCTTAGGGGTACAATGGACGACAATTTGATTGGTCGAGATCCAGCTCATGTTTAAAATGACGTCTGAGCCGGAAGGATGAATTATAGGATCTGATTGAGGATTGCGAGCATTTGCAACATATTGAATCAATGGACTCAAAATGATACTGACAAGGGATGCCAATAAGATTACGAGACTTATGGGATTAACCATAATGCAAGCAAGCAAGAATTTCAAGAGCAATAGGCTGCTCAGGATTTTCGGAAGACCGAATAGTATTTTGAAGACTTTTGTGAAACACATGAACAACTGGGAATGAGCGGATACTCGATAAGTGCGAGGAATTATCTGTAGGGGTATTTCTGTGGCAAGGAACTACAAGGCAGTGGCACAAGGGATTATTAAAAGTTGGAGAACAATTTGATGTATTCTGTAATAACAAGAGCAACTGGGAGTAATTGTATGAACGACAAGTGTATGTCGTTATCCATATGGATATATCGGTAGTAGGGAATTGAAAAGGCAGAGGGCACAAGGGTCTCGGGAAGCATCGAAGAGTATCTTCAAAATCTTCTGCTGAAGCAGTCGATCATCTGGGCTCTTCGGTAGGAAGTGGTTACGAGAACCTAGAGTTAGAATTAGCAAAATCATTTAACCCGAATATAAGAGAGATTAGAATCACAGAGTATAGATGAGGAATAAAAGATCCTAATACCACCCAATGGCGACGTGGGCCCGTAAGCCACACAACCATGTTAGTAAAAAAAAATTCAATGACTAGACTCAACTTCGGCCAAGGAATTGGAAAGGGGGGTTCCTACAGGCAGTCGGCTCTGATACCAACTTGTGACGCCCCCGATTCAATCATACACTAATCATACACGCAAACGTGTACGATCAAGATCAGGGACTCACGGGAAGATATCACAACACAACTCTAAACACAAATTAGTCATACAAGCATCATATTACAAGCCAGGGGCCTCGAAGGCTCGAATACAAGTGCTCGAACATAAACGAGTCAGCAGAAGCAACAATATCTGAGTACAGACATAAGTTTAAACAAGGTGCCATAAGATGGCTAGCACAAACTGGGGATACAGATCGAAAGAGGCGCGGGCCTCCTGCCTGGGATCCTCCTAACTACTCCTAGTCGTCGGTGGCCTGCACGTAGTAGTAGGCACCCTCGGTGTAGTAGGAGCCCCCGTCGACGCCAACCGCCGCCGCCAGGAGGACCACCCCGTCGTCGCCGTTCGCCGGGGCAACCCCACCGGAGCTCCTCTGCCTCAAACCCCTCGCCGGATCTGCGCCCCCCCCCCCCCCCGGGTCGACCTCCTCCCCGCCGGAGCTGCCGCGTCTCCGTCCGCTCCACCGTCGTCCGCCTCGTCGTCTTCGACCCCGACTCCTCCCCGAGCCCGCTGCCATTCCCCTACGGCCCCGCCGTGAGCACCTCCCTCTCTCTTTCCGTCCCCGCTCGCCCGTTGATCGCGCCGTCCGCGCCCCGCTCCCCCCGCTAGCGCACCACGGTCACCGCACGCGCCTGCGCGCACGCACACCTAGCCGCAGCTTGCGCCCTCGCCGGCCGTCGCGGTCAAGCCCCCCCGCGCGCCCCCTACTGCTGCACCGCGGCCGCCATCGCCCGTGGCCGTCCCGTGTTTGCGCGCCCGCCCGTGGCCTCAACGGGACTGCGCCCGACGTCGGCCACCGCTCACCCTGCCCCGCACCACGCGCTGGCTCGCTGTCGCCGTGCCCAGGCCGGCGCAGCCCGACCCCCCTGCGCCCGTGCCCCGCCTTCGCCTCCTTCCCCGTGTGGCCTCGCCCGGCCAGTCGCCGTAGTGGCCGCGCCCCTCCCGCTGCGTCCGGCCGACGCCCCCTGGTGGCCTCGGGCCTGCATGCCCGGTGCCTGTAACTGCGCCCGGGTGCCCAATGCCCAACGGGCTACGCCCGTTAGCCGCCCCGGTATGGCCCAGGCCAATGACAGCCGGGGCCCACCCCCAGAACGTTAAAAAAATAATAAAAATAAATTAATTAACTTAATTAATCTTGTTTAGTTAACTAATTAAACTTAATTAACATGTTAATTACCATTAATCATCTGTTAATTAGTTAACAGCCAAGGACAACCGGGACCCACCCGTCAGTTGACTGGTCAACGGTCAACTTTGACCGCTGACATCACGATGACGCAGTAATTCTTTTTCAAATTAATTAAATAATAATAATCCCGGAAAATGATTAAATCTTTAGAAATTAATATAAAATAATCCGTAACTCGGATGAAAATACTTTGTGCATGAAAGTTGCTCAGAACGACAAGACGAATCCGATTTCGCAGTCCGTTCGTCCGCCACACGTCCCTAGCATAGCGAACATGCAACAATCCCCCTCTGGTTCGTCTATCCGAAAACGTCAAACACCGGGAATACTTTCCCGGATGTTTCCCCCCCTTCGCCAGTACACCTAGTACCGCGTTAGGGCACACCTAGCACTGCTTAATGTCATGTCATGCATCTTCATGCATCTATTTGCATTGTATTCATTGTTTCTTCCCCCTCTTCTCTCCGGTAGACTACGAGACTGATGCCGCTCCTGCCCCGATCGACTACGGTGTTGACGACCCCTCCTTCTTGCCAGAGCAACCAGGCAAGCAAACCCCCCTTGTTCATCCCGATATCGCCTACTCTCTCCCTCTACTGCTTGCATTAGCGTAGTGTAGCTGTTACTACTTTCGAATGAACCTATTCTGATGCATAGCCTGTCCTTGTTACTTCTGTTGTTACCTTTACCTGGAATCCTACATGCTTAGTATAGGTTGCTAGTTATCATCAGTGGCCTTACACTCTTGTCCGTCTGCCATGCTATACTACTGGGCCGTGATCACTTCCGGAGGTGATCACGGGTACATATACTACATACTTTTACATTACTTATGTTACTGTTCAAAGATGGGGGCTGAAGGGGCAGGTGGTTCCACCCAGGTAGTGGTGGGCCTGGGTTCCCGACAGCCCCCTGATGGTTACTTTGTGGCGGAGCAACAGGGCAGGTTGCGACCACCTAGGAGACAGGTGGGCCTGGTCCCTGGTCGGCGTCCGTGGTTACTTCAAAATAACACGCTTAACGAGATCTTGGTATTTGATCTGAGTCTGGCTACGAGCCTATACACACTAACCAACTACGCGGGAACAGTTATGGGCACTCGACGTCGTGGTATCAGCCGAAGCCTTCTTGACGTCAGCAGTTGAGCGGCGCGCGCCGGATTGGACTGGAACGCCTGCTCTTGTATTAGGGAGGCTAGGTCTGCTTTCGGCCGCCCACGCAACATGCAGGAGTGCAATGGGCGATTGGCCCAGACCCCTGCGCGCTTAGGATTTAGACCGGCGTGTTGACCTCTCTGTTGAGCCTAGGTAGAGTTGCGACATGTTGATCTTCTGAGGCCGGGCATGACCCAGGAAAGTGTGTCCGACCAGAGGAATCAAGCGTGTTGGGTAATGTGGTGCACCCCTGCAGGGAAGTTTATCTATTCGAATAGCCGTGTCCCTTGGTAAAAGGATGACCCGGAGTTGTACTTCGACCTTATGACAACTAGAATCGGATACTTAATAAAACACACCTCTTACAAGTTCCAGATACAACCCGGTGATCGCTTTCCCACAAGGCGACGAGGGGAGGATCGCCGGGTAGGATTATGCTATGCGTTGTTACTTGATGCTGCACTTGCTACTCTCTTCTACATGCTTCAAGATGGAGGCTGCCAAAAGCGTAGTCTTCGATAGGACTAGCTATCCCCCTCTTATTCTGGCATTCTGTAGTTCAGTCCACAGATACTACCCATTTCATTGATACCAATGCATATGTAGTGTAGATCCTTGCTTGCGAGAACTTTGGATGAGTACTCACGGTTGCTTTGCTCCCTCCTTTTCCACCTTTCCATTCTTCTCGGATGTCGCAACCAGTTGCTGGAGCCCAGGAGCCAGACGCCACCGTCGACGACGACTTCTACTACACCGAGGGTGCCTACTACTACGTGCAGGCCGCCGACGACCAGGAGTAGTTAGGAGGATCCCAGGCAGGAGGCCCGCGCCTCTTTCGATCTGTATCCCCAGTTTGTGCTAGCCATCTTATGGCACCTTGTTTAAACTTATGTCTGTACTCAGATATTGTTGCTTCTGCTGACTTGTTTATGTTCGAGCACTTGTATTCGAGCCTTTGAGGCCCCTGGCTTGTAATATGATGCTTGTATGACTAATTTGTGTTTAGAGTTGTGTTGTGATATCTTCCCGTGAGTCCCTAATCTTGATCGTACACATTTGCGTGTATGATTAGTGTACGATTGAATCGGGGGCGTCGCAGATGTCGTCGCGGCCACAGCTGCTTCCGCCCGCGTTTGAGCGTGTGGCTCTGCTCAGCGCGCTCCTGGAGCCCAACGCAACCACTAACTCGCCGTGTCAAGCGTTGTAGCATCAAATACGTCGCCGTCTGAACTCTGGACACCACATGAGTCATCGTCGTCATCGTTTTAGTCCACCCCAGGCACTGCCGTTTGTTTCATTGGATGCGGCGCACGCGCAGCTACCAGTAGCGCCCCTCCGCTACTGCTTTGGTCGCCAAAGGAGCGATTCCGAGCACCCTCGCCATCTCGGCTCGTCGCCGGCGTCGTAACTCCAGCTAACCACCAGTTAAGCACTAACCTAATTGACTCCTAGGTCAATGACGTGTGGGCCCAGGGCCCTGTTAACTTCAGTTAAGTTATGAACTAAACTTAATTAACATTAACAGGCACTGACAAGTGGGCCCTGCTAGCTAATTATCCCAGTTAGGTTTTAATTAAACCCTGCTTAACTCACTGTATGAATGACATGAGGGCCCCACTGGTCAGCTTGACCTGGACCACTCAGTTGACCTGCTGACATCAACATGATGTCATGCTGACCTAGTAACTCTTTTCTGGATTTTTTTTTTAATTCTAAATAACCAGAAAAATCCAGAAAATGGTTTAAACTTCAAAACTTCATAGTAAATCAACCATAACTCAGATGGAAAAGATTTATATATAAAAAATGATCAGAAAAATCCAATCTATCCAATGGCACTGGTTTCATGCATGACAAAACAAGTTAAGCTTGCTGTCTAGTTTAAAACAACTAAATGGACTTTGAAAATTCACATGTTGAGTTTGAATTTGAACCTTTGGTTCAAATCAACTCAAACCCTTCTGTTGCTAGTTGCATTAGCTCAAACACTAGCATATTGCCATGTCATGATCATGCATCATATTGTTGCATTGCATTGATTGTGTTCTCTCCTGTTTGCCGGTGTTTGTTCCCTCTCAGTAGACGTTGTTCCGATGATGTGATCGATGACACTGATGAAGACACAATACTATCTTTAGAAGTGCCAGGCAAGAAAACCCCCTTTGAGCATTCCGATACAAATCCCACTCTCTCGCTCTTGCTCTCTTTTACTGCATTAGGACAACAACGATTCAACTGTTACATGTTGTGGTAGTTGAACCCATTCCTCTGCATGACCTGTTTTTGCCACAGTAATTAGTAAAAACCCACTAAGGAGTTGTTTTAGCCATGATGTGCCTACTCATTTATGCTTGCTTGTTATGCCTGCTATTGCTTAGACTCGTGTCTGATCTGATCCATCTGGGTGATGTTTGGAATGATCATGTCCTAATGATGAGACTTAAGTGTCTTGACCCGTTTTGGTCAAGTTGGTGATGAGAGGCCGTGTTGGAAAACATGGTGGATTGTCTTGTGATACGGCTCACAGGAATTGAGTTCCGTGCTTATCAGAGCCTACCTTGAGGTTACTCGGACATTTGCGGGTCAGGTGTGCGGGCAGGTGGCGCATGGCGCGTGTGTCCGGGTGACACACGACATGGCATAGTGTCCGGACTGGACGTAGATATGTGTTCCAAGAGGGAACATTGCTGATGGGACGGGGACGGGTTCCTTTGAGTCAGGGTTAATATGATCTATTCGAATAGCCGCGTCCTCGGATATGGACTACTTGAAACGCTTACATTGTTCATAGACAAGTTAAATGGATACTCTAAAATGCGCAAGATAAGTGTGAGTGCTATGGATGGCCTTCTCGTAGGGAGACGGGAGAGGATCCATAGTGGTGTATTGATTTGGTGAATATGTGGACTCGTGTGCGCCACCTCAAAGAAAGTACTCGTAGTATAGGATAGCCACCGAGTCAAAGCTGGCTTGCTGCAGTTAAACTCCACCACCCCTTTGTTGATACCAATGCATATGTAGTTAGTTCTGATATAAGTCTTGCTGAGTACATTTGTACTCACGTTTGCTTAATCTATGTTTTGCAGAGGAGACTTCAGTCTCACAAGTAGTTCCACGTGGGCTTCGACATTAGCTTGGGAATCCCAGACAGAGGTCTGGTTCCTATGGAGGGTCTTATAGATAGTCAGGTTTTCTAGCCTTCTTCTTTTCAGATGTCTGTACTCAGACATGTTTATGCTTCCACTTGTTGCTTGTATGACTTGTATGTTGGGTCATAAGACCCATGTTTGTAATATCTGGCTCCTCGGAGCCTATTGAAGAAATACTTTGAGTCGTAGAGTTTTGTTGTGATGCCATGTTGTATTTACACATATCGAGCATATTGTGTGTATGTTATTGAAATGCTTGGTATGTGTGGGATCCGACAACTAGTTGTTTATTCTTGGTAGCCTTCCTTATGGGGAAATGCCTCCTAGTGCTTCCACTGAGCCATGGTAGCTCGCTACTGCTCCGGAACACATGGATTGGCCGGCATGTGTCCTTCTTTGCTCCTGTGTCTGTCCCTTCGGGGAAATGTCACGTGGTGTCTACCGGAGTCCTGATAGCTTGCTACAGCCCGGTTGCACTCGCTACAGACCAACACGTGCATTGTTGGGTCATGTATGCGTGTCCATGTAAGTTTATGCCACCTTGGGTTTATGACTAGTCATGTCGGCCCGAGTTCTCTGTCATATGGATACTAGCAACACTATCATATACGTGAGCCAAAAGACGCAAACGGTCCCAGCCTAGGTAAGGCTGCAGCCGTGGGAATACCGAGCATGAGGCCGCAAAGTAATATGATATGTTACATGTTAGATCGGTGTGACTTAGGATTGGGGTCCCGACAACTTAGATATGCACTAATTATGGCACATCTAGTTGTAGCAAAACTGTTCCGTTTTAATCACGGCACCCATTAATTACCCTGACTTAAGCAAGGAAGTTTCCTTTGCAGGCCTTAAAAAAGGGGGGGCGTGCTTGTATTGCCCACGGGCCTAGTAAACCCATAAACCCAGACAGAGGGAGTAATATATAGCAATGGTAACCTAGGTCGAAACTGAATTCTCCATTAGAAGTTAGCCTCAATGTGAATTTGGATCACAACTCAACAAATATCATACGCTAATAGTGCATGAACATTCACACGCTACAAGTGTTTGTGCAACAACATGCATATAATAAAATCAGCGCAATAAATGCAATTTTTGAAACTTCAAACTGTTTTAAAACATGTTTGATATACAATTCATCTTCACGGTCTGCTTTGTCTCGACAAGAGCATCATTACTAGATCTCATATGCGTAAGTTTCAATCGAAAAAATCAACTTACGAATTTGCCACCTAATGATTAATAAAATTTTCAAGGTATTGGTATTAAAGTTACCATGTGGCAACTTTGATAAAAAAACACAGCAGCAATTTTGACACAAACACAATGGCATCTTTCTTTATCATGGGGCGACAAAAAATCCATCTTAAAAGTTCTCACCCAATAATTAATTAAGTTGCCATTGTGTTGATTTCAGAGTTGCCACATAGAAATAATGCCAACACGATGGAAACTTCATTCATCATGGGGTGGCAACTTTAGGGTAAAAAAAAGGTTTGCCAAAACATGCATGAGTGGAATCTAGTTACGAAGCCCTTGTGATGAGGACATCAATACCATTGTTACACCCACAGCCCCTGCTGCTATACATACTGGACCAATTACTAGAGCTCGCGCACGCCAATTAAATTATCAGGTACTTTCGTTTCTTGGTAATGATTCTAATGTTCATGAGAATATGATGCTGCCTAAATTGGATACATTTGTTTTGCTTACAAATGAAGGGCCTAGCTTGGACAAGAAAGAGGAACCTTGGAGCAAGTTCAAGCATGGAGATGATGGCATGATCAAGGGAAACAAGAACGGAGTTACAAGTGATGATTTCAGGACTTTGAAGCCACCATAATGAGTGCATGAAGCCTTGGACGAAATATACAAGATGCCACTTCATAAATTTTGTCCAGAGGCTATTATAGGTGCTGCGTCACCTTATTATTGGGCCAGGCCCATGTAATTTCGAAATACTTGAGTATAGGCTGTTTTCAGAGTCCGTATGTGTGGGGAAACAAGAGATAGGGTTGGTTTCGGACCCCTCCTTCAAGGGCCACGAAATCCCCCCCCCCCTCTTCCTCCATATATACAGCCCTTAGGGCACCGTTTAGACTTTGGGTTTTGTTTAGATTAAAAGTTCGCCATAGCTGCAACTTCGCGTACTTCGTTTGTGTTCAACGACCAGACCAAGACGTCACAGAACCCCACCTTGATCAATAAAACTTTCATCTTATATTCGCAATATCCAGATTGCAAATCTTAGTTTCTTGCTTGTTCTTCGTTTGCTTGCAGGAAATAGACCCTCGTGGTCAGGTTGATCGTGCTCCGGCGTGGTCAATAACCTCTCGGAGTTGGTTTAGCGATTGCTAAGGCGCGACGTCCTCGCACGTTCGTAGTCGGATCGTCAAAGTCTACTCCACCAAAAACGATAGCCACCATCTCATCGAAAGACCGGACACCTTTGCCTCTATCAAGTGGTATCAGATTTCCAGGTTGCTCGGTGAGATTTACAGTTTTTCGTAGTTTAGATCGAGTCTGTTCTTCATACCTACAGTCCAGGAAAAAGCCAAAAAAAATTAGGGTTAGTTCATCATATCCAAACCAATCTGAGCCATTGCATAATCTTTTCTGTATTTGCTTTGTTGAATTTGCGGTTGCATCGTCGTGTCAAGTTGCTGGTCGTAGCGTCTAGTTCTTTAGAGTTTCGAGTTCTGTTCACAAGTTGTCACGCCGCCGCCGCACCATCATCATCGCCCCTACCATATACCACCACCGCTTATCTGCTATTTCTCTGAGTCCATATACCACCACCGCTCCGAGTCCATATACCACCACCAATCCGAGTCCACATATACTACCGTCATATACCATCACCAGTCCGAGTTCCACCAGATTCATCTCCGCCACCAGTCCTAGTCCGAGTCCAGTATTTGTTCCTTTATTTTCGAGTTCCAGATCACGCCATACTCCGAGTCGTGACCAAGTCGGACTCCCCAACTTTCGTGCCACCCGCAGAAGAAAAATAGTTCCAGTTTCAAAAAAAAAAAACTAAGTCTGGAAAATTCTGGCTAGGCAGTTTTTAGACCATTTATAGACTTTTTCAAAAAAAAAATTGTTGCGGAGCAAAAAAAAAGTGATAAAAAAATTCAGAGTGTGCTCCTCCCTTGTTTACGTGCAGCGCCGTGTTTTTGTTAGTGTTCTAGGCTCGCGTCTCTAGCACGGTCTAGCCTAGGACCAGCACAGTACCGTCGTTGAGCGTTTATTCAACATTGCATCTCTGAATTGATTATTGCTGACCCTTTTTGCTACCATATCATAAGCATTCCCAGCTCCACATACATCTACATCGTGCGTTTGACACCACCTAGCAATCGCTCTGTCCAAGCTTTGTGAGTTTTGACTACAAAGGTTGCCGATCACCACCTGCTGTGGGTAAGAACTGGTAAGAATTTGTGATTTGCTTGACGGATTTGTGACACCACACCACCACCACTTTCTAGTAGTCTGTAGGATCATATTCTTGTGTGTTTCTATTGCTGCTAACCATGGCAGGATCACAAGCCGACGAGACTGACTGGGAGAACATGACGAACAAAGAGTTACATGATAAGTTTCAGCAAATGATGAGTGGACAGGTGGAAGATGTGCTAAACAGATTTGAAGAGGCCATGGAGAAGATAGATGGCATTGAGAAGGCGTTCGAAACAAAGCTCGATAACAAGTTTAATGAATTGCTCGCGCGTCTTCCACAACCACCGCCCGCTGCACCTGTCGCACCTCTACAACAACAACAACACCAACATCGCCTTCCAAATCAAGTGGGACAAGCACTGCGCGTTCCCCTTGAGCCTGGTCAAACTTCTGGTGCCGCTGTACCTACTGTTGATGCTTCTGTTGCTCCTGCTGCTACTGCAGAGGTGGAGGACTATTACGAGGATGAGGTTGATCAAAATCAGAACTACGTGCAACCACCAGCACCACCACCAGCAGGTCGACCTCATGCATATTATCGCAATGGTAGGGCTGCAGCACCACCTCAGGTACAAGATCATGACCATATTCCTAAACTGAAATTGAATACTCCACCATTTGAGGGTAGATATGTTCCTGATATATATCTTACTTGGGAGTTAGAAACTGAACAACGTTTTACATGTTTACAATATCCCGAGGAGAGACGGGTTGCTGCTGCTGTTTGTGCTTTCACTAGTTTTGCATGTGTATGCTGGTCTGAACATTGTAGATTATATCCTATTCCAGCTACTTGGGCTGCTTTGAAAACTGCTATGCATACTCGTTGGGTTCCACCATATTATCAACGTGAATTACTTCAAAAATTGCAGCGTTTAAGACAAGGAAAAAATTATGTAGAAGAATATTATCAGGAATTACAAACTGGCATGATTAGATGTGGTATTGTTGAGGATAATGAAGCTATGCTTGCACGTTTTATGGGTGGATTAAATAAAGAGATTCAGACCATTCTAGAGTATAAGGAGTATAATAATATCACTCGTTTATTCCATCTTGCTTGCAAAGCTGAACGTGAAGTGCAGGATCGACAGGCATTGGCGCGAACTAATTTTTCTGCAGGTCGATCTTCATCATGGACACTGCGTGCATCCTCTACTCCCACACGTCCTACTGCAGCACCACTAACTTCAGCCGCCAATTCCAACCGAGATACAAGAAAACAGGCACCACCACCACCATCTGCCAGGAGTACACCTTCTGGGCCTGCCCAGAGCTCTTCTTCATCTATGGCATCAACAGGGCACACTCATGATATTATTTGTCGTCGTTGTAAGGGTAGAGGTCATTATGCGAGAGAATGCCAATCTCCGCGTGTTATGATTGCTACTGAGGATGGTGGGTATGAGTCCGCTAGTGACTATGATGAGGAGACTTTGGCTCTTATTACAAGTGAAGAACACGGTGGAGATGATTCTGATCATGAGACGCAATACATGGCTCCTGAAGACGCTGACAGGTATGAATGTTTAGTTGCTCAACGTGTTTTGAGTGTGCAGGTCACACAAGCTGAGCAAAATCAGAGACATAATTTGTTCCATACAAAGGGAGTTGTGAAGGAACGTTCTGTTCGCGTCATCATAGATGGAGGGAGCTGCAACAACTTGGCTAGCATGGAGATGGTGGAGAAGCTATCTCTCACCACAAGACCACATCCACATCCTTACTATATCCAATGCTTCAACAATAGCGGCAAGGTTAAGGTAACACGTACTGTTCGTGTGCATTTTAGTATCTCTACATATGCTGATTATGTTGATTGTGATGTGGTACCCATGCAAGCATGTTCATTATTACTTGGTAGACCATGGCAATTTGATAAAAATTCTGTACACCATGGTAGAAACAATCAGTATACTCTTGTTCATAAGGATAAACATATTACTTTGCTTCCTATGACTCCTGATTCTATTTTGAAAGATGATATTAATAGAGCTAGTAAAGCAAAACAGGAGAAAAATAAGAGTGAAAATCAGATTGTGGCAAAAGAATTTGAGCAACAAATGAAGCCTAATAATAAACCATCTAGTGTTGCTTCTGAAATTAAATTGAAAAGTGCATGTTTACTTGCCACCAAATCTGATATTGATGAGCTAGATTTCAGCAAATCTGTTTGCTATGCTTTTGTGTGCAAAGAGGCGTTATTTTCATTCGAGGACGTGCCTTCCTCTTTGCCTCCTGCTGTCACTAACATTTTGCAGGAGTTCGCTGATGTCTTTCCACAAGACGTGCCACCGGGATTACCACCTATTCGCGGGATTGAGCATCAGATTGACTTAATTCTCGGTGCTTCGCTGCCAAACCGTGCGCCATACCGTACCAATCCAGAGGAGACGAAGGAGATTATGCGTCAAGTACAGGAGCTGCTCGACAAAGGTTATATACGCGAATCTCTTAGTCCTTGTGTTGTTCCTATTATACTGGTGCCAAAAAAGGATGGTACATCGCGTATGTGTGTTGATTGTAGAGGCATTAATAATATTACTATTCGCTATCGTCATCCTATTCCTAGGCTAGATGATATGCTTGATGAATTGAGTGGCTCTAGAATATTCTCCAAAGTTGATTTGCATAGTGGATACCATCAAATTCGTATGAAATTGGGAGATGAATGGAAAACAGCATTTAAAACTAAGTTTGGTTTATATGAGTGGTTAGTCATGCCTTTTGGGTTAACTAATGCACCTAGTACTTTCATGATATTAATGAACGAAGTTTTACGTGCTTTCATTGGACGATTTGTGGTAGTTTACTTTGATGATATATTGATTTATAGCAGATCTTTGGAGGAACATTTGGAACATTTACGTTCTATTTTTATTACTCTACGTGATGCACGTTTGTTTGGTAACCTTGGGAAGTGCACCTTTTGCACCGACCGAGTATCTTTTCTTGGCTATGTTGTTACTCCATAGGGAATTGAAGTTGATAAAGCCAATATTGAAGCTATTGAGAGTTGGCCACAGCCCAAAACGGTCACACAAGTGAGGAGTTTCCTTGGCCTCGCTGGTTTCTATAGGCATTTTGTGAGAGATTTTAGCACCATTGCTGCACCTCTCAATGAGCTTACAAAGAAGGATGTGCCTTTTGTTTGGGGTACCGCACAGGAAGAAGCCTTCACGGTATTGAAAGATAAGTTGACACATGCTCCTTTACTCCAACTTCCTGATTTTAATAAGACTTTTGAGCTTGAATGTGATGCTAGTGGAATTGGATTAGGAGGTGTGTTACTACAAGATGGCAAACCTGTTGCATACTTTTCTGAAAAATTGAGTGGGCCTAGTCTGAACTATTCTACTTATGATAAAGAATTATATGCTCTTGTTCGGACCTTAGAAACATGGCAACATTATTTATGGCCCAAAGAATTTGTTATACATTCTGATCATGAATCTTTGAAACACATTAAAAGTCAAGCAAAACTGAACCGTAGACATGCTAAATGGGTTGAATTCATTGAGACTTTCCCTTATGTCATTAAACACAAGAAGGGTAAAGAAAATGTTATTGCTGATGCATTGTCTCGTCGTTATACTATGCTTTCACAACTTGACTTTAAAATATTTGGTTTGGAGACCATCAAAGATCAATATGTGCATGATCCTGAATTTAAAGATGTATTGCAGAATTGTAAAGAAGGGAGAACATGGAACAAGTTCGTCGTTAACGATGGATTTGTGTTTCGTGCTAACAAGCTATGCATTCCAGCAAGCTCCGTTCGTCTTTTGTTGTTGCAGGAGGCGCATGGAAGAGGATTAATGGGACACTTTGGCGTAAAGAAGACGGAGGATGTACTTGCTACACATTTCTTTTGGCCAAAGATGAGACGGGATGTTGAGCGCTTTGTTGCTCACTGCACTACATGTCAAAAAGCTAAGTCACGACTCAATCCTCATGATTTATATATGCCTTTGCCTGTACCTAGTGTTCCATGGGAGGATATCTCTATGGACTTTGTTTTGGGTTTACCTCGAACAAAGAAGGGGAGGGATACCATATTTGTTGTCGTGGATACGTTCTCGAAAATGGCACACTTTATACCATGTCATAAAAGCGATGATGCTGCTAATGTTGCTGATTTGTTCTTTCGTGAAATTATTCGCTTGCATGGTGTGTCAAATACTATTGTTTCAGATCGTGATACCAAATTTCTTAGCCACTTCTGGAGATGTTTATGGGCTAAGTTGGGGACTAAACTGCTTTTTAGTACTACTTGTCACCCCCAAACTGATGGACAAACTGAAGTAGTCAATAGAACATTATCTACTATGCTTAGGGCTGTTTTGAAGAATAACAAGAAAATGTGGGAAGAATGCTTGCCTCATATTGAATTTGCTTATAATCGTTCGTTGCATTCTACTACTAAGATGTGCCCTTTTGAAATTGTATATGGTTTCCTACCTCGTGCACATATTGATTTGTTGTATCTTCCATCTTCAGAGAAGGTTAATTTTGATGCTAAACAACGTGCTGAATTGATCTTAAAAATGCATGAGTTAACTAAGGAGAACATTGAGCGTATGAATGCTAAATATAAACTTGCTGGAGATAAGGGTAGAAAACATGTTGTGTTTGCACCTGGAGATCTTGTTTGGTTACATTTGCGTAAGGATAGATTTCCTGATTTGCGCAAATCAAAGCTAATGCCACGTGCTGATGGTCCTTTTAAGGTGTTAGAGAAAATAAATGATAATGCATATAAACTTGAGCTGCCTGCAGATTTTGGGGTTAGTCCCACTTTTAACATTGCAGATTTGAAGCCTTATTTGGGTGAGGAAGATGAGCTTCCGTCGAGGACGACTTCATTTCAAGAAGGGGAGGATGATGAGGACATCAATACCATTGTTACACCCACAGCCCCTGCTGCTATACATACTGGACCAATTACTAGAGCTCGCGCACGCCAATTAAATTATCAGGTACTTTCGTTTCTTGGTAATGATTCTAATGTTCATGAGAATATGATGCTGCCTAAATTGGATACATTTGTTTTGCTTACAAATGAAGGGCCTAGCTTGGACAAGAAAGAGAAACCTTGAAGCAAGTTCAAGCATGAAGATGATGGCATGCGCAAGGGGAACAAGAACGGAGTTACAAGTGATGATTTCAGGACTTTGAAGCCACCATAATGAGTGCATGAAGCCTTGGACGAAATATACAAGATGCCACTTCATAAATTTTGTCCAGAGGCTATTATAGGTGCTGCGTCACCTTATTATTGGGCCAGGCCCATGTAATTTTGAAATACTTGAGTATAGGTTGTTTTTAGAGTCCGTATGTGTGGGAAAACAAGAGATAGGGTTGGTTTCGGACTCCCTCCTTCAAGGGCCACGAAATCCCCCCCTCTTCCTCCATATATACAGCCCTTAGGGCACCGTTTAGACTTTGGGTTTTGTTTAGATTAAAAGTTCGCCATAACTGCAACTTCGCGTACTTCGTTTGTGTTCAATGACCAGACCAAGACGTCACAGAACCCCATCTTGATCAATAAAACTTTCATCTTATATTCGCAATATCCAGATTGCAAATCTTAGTTTCTTGCTTGTTCTTCGTTTGCTTGCAGGAAATAGACCCTCATGGTCAGGTTGATCGTGCTCCGGCGTGGTCAATAACCTCTCGGAGTTGGTTTAGCGATTGCTAAGGCGCGACGTCCTCGCACGTTCGTAGTCGGATCGTCAAAGTCTACTCCACCAAAAACGACAGCCACCATCTCATCAAAAGACAGGACACCTTTGCCTCTATCACCTTGACAATGCAAAGCCAACAGCTTAAACACATTGTGAATTGGGCATATGGTTTAGTACACAAAACATTTTTTGGTTTAAAAAAAGTTGAAATTAGCTTGCATCATCACATGCATGTATGTAACTAACTACCCCACATGTTGTGGTTGGGTCGCGCCAGGGACGAGCTGAGGGAACGTTTGCTCATTATAGAATCTGTTAATATTACCGGAGATGGAGTTGCCGTGACCTCTAAGGTGAAAGTGCTCTAGATAAATTTGTACGTGAGTCTCACATTCATGTCAGACTCTAAAATCACGCTGCCATTCACCTTTGTATGCATTCTGTATATTTCAACGTTGTTCAAACCACATTTCTGCCTATGTTAGTTGTACAGGTTCAGTTAGTGAGCAAGTGGATGACTTTCGTGTGAATCATTTGGGACCTCTCCTTGACTGTCCAGTGGCATGTACTGTGCCATGATAGCTCTAATCTCAGAGTCCATGTATGACTGAAAAAACAACACAAAACAACTATGTAGAATTAGACATCTGTCAATGAAGCTAAGCAGAAGAAATCTTAGTTAAAACATATTTACAGTATCGCTAAAACTCAACATCATAAGAGGGATTTGATGATATCGGCTTTCAAAACCATAAGCATAAGCTACAGCAGAATGTGGTCATTTGTTACCCTTCTACTCCCTCCGATCCATCTTAAGTGTCGCTGATTAGTACAACTTTCAACTAAATCAGCGACACTTAATATGGAATGGAGGGAGTAGTTTTCTTTGCAGATGATGTGGGAAAATATTAACCACATGAAAGTTGTCATATTACATAAAATTTCAACCACTCTTGGTACAACAGCAACTAGGATAGAACTTTTTTTTCAAGAACAAGCAACTTCAGTTGCATGTCGTTCTCGTTCAGATAAAAGTGTGAAGTGTGACGATTACAGAGAATGTGGGTATGCTGGTACATCTCAACAATCGCTTGATTAACCACATGAATCACTGGAGATGGCTTCTTGTCGAAAACACTCGTGTTGCGCTCAAGCCAAACCCTTCGCATCCCCCCCTTCGCATCCCCACAATAGCCCAAGTAGCAGCCTCTCTCCCTCTCGGACCCTGGACTCTGTTGGGCATGTAGCACCACCATTGTCTGACCGTGTGGCTTGATGGTGTTAGTGAAGCCATCGCTCGCGACCTGAGGAACTTGAACCAAAACTCCCGCATGTAGGAACATTTGACGAAAGATGGTCAATCGTTTCTGGCGCCTGATTGCAGATAGGGCACACCAGGGGACGAGGTAGGGCGCGCCACTCCAAACAGTCAGCCATCTAGCATCGATTCCTAAGCACCAAGCACACGTAGAACTTTTCGTTTGGCTGCACAATGTTTCTCAACAGGTTCCTGGTATTGTCGACTTCCTCAAAGACAAAGAAAAAGCCTCATATGCAGAGCTGACCGAGTACTTCCTGTTGGCAGTGAGCCTCCACTCAAAGCAATCATCCTCATCTGAGAGCAAAAGCATGTCCTGGATTTTCCTCCATAATTCAAAGTATTCTGCCATCACTTGCATCGGGAGTTGTCCCCTAATATCCATGATTTACCTGTTATTAGCCAAAGCCTCGGCCACTGATCTTCTTGTCGCACCACACGCTTTAGCAAAGGAGAACAGTGTTGGTGCAATGTCATGGGCACTTCGCCCATTAATACTGCTCGTGCCAAAACTGTGATCTGTCTCCTACGCCCACCGTGCATTGGGTAGCCGCCAAGAAGAGGGTTGTGGCTCTTTGCTAATCGGCACTTGCAGTCCCGACCATGCCCTCGGCTCCCCGGCAACCCTGCCAGCTCCATCTGATCCTAAGTGCCTCATTCAGGAACTGAGGATTGTGAATCCCAAGTCCTCCGAACTCTGTTTCACATTTGGTCCAAGGCAAGCGCAACAGCCACCGACATCACCATGGGCACACCGCCAAGCCCAAGTGGACCCATGACAAGGGCATGTACACGAGCCATCCAAACTGAGGTGACTTCACTCCTCTTTGAGCTCCATATACCTTGAATGAGACTTGGCTACTACCTCAAAGTGGAATCCTATCTGTGATTAGGTTTGTTGACGACCACCGTGGAAGCACGACGAAGGAAGAGCAAGTCCAAGACGAGGAGTGAGAAGACGAGGAAGAAGAAGGGGTGAGCATCCAAGATGAAGGAGTAAGGCGCGAAGCCGGAATCGGAAACCCGAAGACTCCAAAGTTTGTCGACTCTAGTCTCTCCAGACCTGATCCGGACTCCATCAAGAATACGGCCTTTACGCTTCATGCACTAGCCAACGCAACCAAAAGTCCGAACTGATGGAAAGGGATAGGCAATCCACATACACACTTCAATACCCCCTCTCACGTGTGATGTGGGAAGTCAACACGTGAATAGACTCAGAGGTATGGCTCAAGAGGCCTATACGTGGACACAGAGGGGGGCAGCATCAATTTTTGGATGAATTGTGAAATCCAAAACATGAACTCAAGACCTTAGGCCCTGATACCATGTTAAGCTTCATGCACTAGCCAACTAGGACTTGAACTCAAGACCTTAGGCTCCCATAACATGTTAAGCTTCATGCACTAGCCAACGCAACCAAAAGTCCGAACTGATGGAAAGGGCTAGGCAATCCACATATGCACTAGGTTTACAAATAAAAACTATATGAGTGAAGATAATATTCTGCACCAGCTAGCTTAGAGCAACTCTAGCAGACCCCTAATAACCGCAACCCTTATAACCAGGATAAGGGCGGAGAAAAGCGCGTTTTAAGGGCCGAAATCAGCTGCGACCAAACAGAGCCCGCAAACCCGAGCGGTAGAAGAGAATATCGCTCGGGTTTGCGGGCTCTGTTTGGCCGCAGCCGATTTCGGCCCTTAAAACGCGCTCCGATATTCTCTTTTACCGCTCGGGTTTGCGGGCTTTGTTCCGCGCGCTGCCGATTTCGACCCTCAAACCGTAAAACCACACAAATTCCGAGAATTCAAACATAGTTTTCGCGCCACAACCCAAAAGATATCGCATCCATCATCATCATCATCATCACAAGATGAAATCTTCACTGCCACCATTGGCACCACCACTTGCCGAACCACCACTGAACATTGGCACCGCATGGCCTCTTGCGGCTAGCCTCCTCCTCTCCAAGATCTCCAACCTTGCAATGTCATGCCATTCTTTGGTGACCTCATCCATCTCATTTCGATTCATCATCATGATCTTGTTCTCCTCGGCAAGAAGCTTGGCCATGGCTTTGTTCTCGTCGGCCATGGCTCTTCTATCCTTAATGGCGGCCTTGCGCATGGTCTCCTCCTTGAGTAATTGCCACTTCTCTTGCTTCTCTTGAGCCTTCTTCTCGGCCAACTCCTTTTTTGCCTCCAATGTCTTGATCACCAAAAGCTCATTGGACTTGACCATGTGATCTAGCTTGTCCCGCAAGCTTGAAGCCTCCGCTTCCTTCTTGATCTTGTCCTTGGCCTTCTTGTTTCCATCGGGCTTGTTCTTGTTTCTTGGGCCATCATCATCAACTTGGTGGGTGCACCTCTCTTCGGTGGGGATCCTTGTCAATCAACTTCCACTTCTCGCTTTCTTTCAAAAGTTCCCAACAATGCTCAAGTTGAAATGCCTTTTTGCCGAAAGCTTCCATGTCCTTGTACCTTTCTTGCGCAATTTTCTCCTACAAAATGAAAACAATGTCAAATTATGCAACCTCTACCAGGCTACAAAAGATTTGCACAAGTTGGGACATGAAAACCAACTCACATAGTCGGCTTCAACGGTATCACTTGGAGGTGCATTGTTGACTTGTTGCAAGCATGCGGCCCAACGGCTACAAATCGGCTTGATCACGTCCCAACGACCTTGAAGAGACCGAAAGGTGCGTGGCGTCCGGTTGGCATACTTTGCCATCATGCGAAGGTATTGATCCTCGATCCTTTGCCAATAACGCTTGGCGGTTTGGTCGGTGCCGGTGCACGCAACAAGAGACACCGATTCCCAAGCCTTGATCAAGACTTTAACTTCCAATGGCGTGTAGTTCTTCGATCTTGCGCGTGACTTTGCTTGCGCTTCGTCGAACACCCCCTCATCAACCTCCTCCACATCATATTCCTTCTCACCGTGCCCGTGCACACCACCATCCATCTCATTGTAACCGTAATCACCAATCGGGGCTTGATCGATGTCGACGGTGTTGTCGTCCAACATTTGCACGAAGTCGGCCATCGCATCATGCAAACCGGCACTGCAATTTCGCTCGACAAGTCACAAACACGCGCAATGGACAAAAGTGAAAGAATTGCAAGCAATCGAAGCATCATACCTCAAGGCCATTCCGTCGAACACCTCGGGGGCGGTGGCAGCAGCGCCATCGGCTGGCATCCCCGAGGCAGCTCTTGCCGGAGCTATCAAGGGAGGTGTTGGCGGGGTCAATTTTGTGGTGGTCTTCTTGCACTTCACACCGCCAACCCTCCCTTTCTTCGCCGACGCGGGACGCACCGGATTCGCAGCGGCTGTGGCGGCGGGGGCGGCGGGCGCGCGTGTCTTCCCGGCGGGGCCTGCAGGAGCCGCCCTGAACGACTACGTTGCCCTGCCGCTTGCGGGGCGGCGCGGCGGAGCCTTGAACGGCGACGGGCGCGACATCGCCGGTGACAAGATCTGCCGACGAGAATGGCTCGTGGATGGCATCCGCGGTGACGGCCGACGGCTGGGAGGCTTCCATGGTGGCGGAGGGAAGACGGGGAAGGTGCTCCGGCGCGGGCGGAGGGAGGTGGTTGGCGGCGGAGGGGGGGGGGGGCGGGAACTACCGCGCGGAAATGTCCCTCCCGCCAAATCTCGCAGCCGATAGGGGTCAAGCTCGGGTCGGCCTCCCACCGCGTGAATCTAAAGGTTGAGGGCGAAGTTTTTCCGCGCCCCACAAATTTTTTTACAGGTTGCGGTGTCTAATTGGGTCACTTTTTTTGCGAGAAACCATAAACGGGCGGTTATTTTGCGGGTCGACGCGTTTTAAGGGGTCTGCTACAGTTGCTCTTACCCTTAATCTGTATTTGTATACCACATAGCTTCCTGCCGCCATAATAACCAAGGCTACCAAGATCCCCCACACAGCAGCCCATGCTGCTTTAGCCTGAACTGTTGTCTTACCTACAGATTAACCATACAATAGTAAGTGATATGTACAAAAAATGATAGATATTTGTTACATAATCAAAGTCTAAAATTACTTATGCAAGTGTCGTGCTCCTTGATGTACAAAAGGTCGCCACTACAAGTACAATCATAGCCACCCCATGTATCTCTGCAGCTGCATTCAGGACACTGGCAAGCTTTTCTCTCCTTGCACTCGTCAATATCTGCAAAGGTAAATGACAAGCTACAGTTTAAGAACTGTTGTACCTGCTGCATTGCACCAATTTTTTACTGCCTTTTGTCACAAAATATATAACGTTTTTGCAGAAAAATTGTAGTCGGAAAAATATTAATGTCAATTGTCCATATTCCAAGTATGTGTGAAGTCATTTGCATCTGCAAGAAAGACCTCTTTTTGTTATAGAAAAAAGAGAATCATTTGTATGTGCGAGAGAAGAGAGATCATCTAGAGAATAAAACTCAGAGCGAAAAGACGATCAGTGCAGTACAGGACCATTGGTAGAACATCACTTATTCTGAGATGCTGGTCAGCGGTAATTTCCTAATTTTTGTGTGTGTGATCGGGTGGGTGGTGTGGAATGGGGGGTAAGGCTAAAGAGTACCATGACATTTTTTAACACCGTCCCCTCGGAAACCAGCTGGACACTTGCAATTTTGATCTCCTGATTCCTGTAAAATAAAATTTGGGTACAAGAATACTTATCAGAGTTAAGTAGAAGAACTGTAAAAGTTATTACTGTTAGAGTATATACTATATATATATAGCCATGTAGGTTTTTGTATTTACCCCATTGTATAAGGGGTTTTCTGCATATTTCCTGCACCTGTACATGTATATATACTGGCATATCGCCCCATGGGAATACAAGTTGCATATTCCTAACATGGTATTAGAGCTAGGTCAATTTTTTCGCAGGCTGCAACTTGTACTATTGATCCACCGCCGCGTCGCCGCCATCCTCTGTGGCGGCTATTGTTTTCTCTATCTACCGTTGCCACCAGATTTCACACGCCCGCTACTGCTTCTTGCCCCGCTCGCCTCTCTCCCGTCTGCCTCCAACGCCTCTCTGCCCCGTCCCCTGCAGATCAACGCCCCAGGCCGGCTGCTTCATCCCACGCGTCCGCCGCTGGAGTGCTGCCTGCACTTCCACATCAAGCAGCTTGGCCCTGCCTCCTGATCCGGCCCGTTGGGTGCAGCCGTTCAGGTCAACGGCTGCTGGATCCTGTCCAAGTCGCCATCAGCCTCCGGCCACAGCCTCGACCTGCCAGAGCCGTGATGATCACTGGCCTCCTGCGCCCAGCAATCAGCGGCTGCTGATTTGCTAGCTTCAGTCCTGCCTGCCGGTCAAAGGGACTGCTGGTTGCACCTTCGATTGAATCAAGCCGCCAGCCACTTCTATTGGGGCTGATGCGGTCTTCTTGTGAAAAAAGAAGAGAAAAAAAAGGTGCCTCCGGCTTGTCCTTCTGTGATGTTCAAGGGTGTTCCCTACACTGACCACATCTCGCACATGCGCTTTTCCTCGGTGCTTGGTGCTCATCCGCCTGTGATGGCATCCCTTCGGCATCTTACGCAGGCTGTGCTGGTCGCTTTACAACAACTTCTCTCATGACCTCCGCATATGGTGATTGTCGCTCTACACCGGCTCCTCTCGCTACTTTCACCGGTGATTGTTGCTCTACACCGGCTCCGCTCACGACTTTCACCGGTAGTGCTGATGCATATGGCTCCATTGACTACGCCACGCACACACGCCTTCCCTCGACGCATGGTGATTTTCTGCATGTGACCTTGTCTCCTCCACCGGCCTCTGCAGATGATATTGGTCATGCTACATCGCCTCTAGCAGCTTCCACAGCTGGTGGTGGCCGTTCCTTTTTCGGTGTTGCTATGTTGATTACTCCAGTTGTGTCCTTCACTAAGCATGAAATTTTCGTGACTTGCAAAAATTTTGCGACTTCGTGACTTGCTCATTGCCTCCGGCACTTCCTTGTCGGGTGCATCTGTGTCTACCTCTTCAATTGAGCCCCTGACTGAGCAGGAGATTACACGACTTCGATGCTTGCTAGCCGCATCCTCTGCTTCTTCACCAACTGGTTTCTGCTACCAACTATTTGGCATTGTGGGACCACCTTCTACACAGGCAAGTACATCTCCATGGATTCTTGATACTGGAGCATCTTTTCGTACGACTCATGATTCATCCACTTTGTCCTCTATTCGACCTCTTGCTTCTCCTGTTCATGTTCTTACTACTGATGGTACCTCCCTCCCGGTTAATGGCCGAGGCATTCTTAACACTTCGGCTTTTCATGTTCATCATGTTCCTCGACTTACCATGCAGCTCATTTCCGGTGGCCAGATTGTTGACTCTGGTTGTAGGGTCATTCTCGACTTTGACTCATGTTCAGTTTTGGATCGTCATACTGGTGCTCTACTTGGTGGTGGCCCTAGACGCCATGACTTAGGGTCTCTAGGAGCTTGACTGGCTTCACCTTCCCTCCCCTGCCATCGCCGCCAGTCTTTCCGCTTCAGTTGCCTTGTCTACCAGCTCTTTTTAGTAGTGACATCATCTCGCCTTGGTCACTTGTGTGGCTCTTGTCTTTCATCATTAGTTCGACGTGGTCTTCTTGGACCCGTTTCCGGTAGTGTGTCTTTAGACTTTCATTGTTGTCGGCTTGGTAAACAGGTCCAATTACCTTATCCTCATAGCGAGACTCTGTCTCAGCGTCCTTCCGACATTGTTCACTCTGATGTTTGGGGTCCAGCTCCCTTTGCCTCGAAAGGAGGTCATCGCTACTGTATTATCTTTATAGATGACTTCTCTCAACACACTTGAATATATTTTATGTTTTCTCGTAGTGAGGTCTTATCTCATGGTTCACACTCAGTTCTCCACGCCTATTCATGAGTTCCATGCTGACTCTAATGGAGAGAATATCTCTAAGTTGTTGCATGGAGTCCTTGTTGAGCAGGGTACTCTTGCTCAATTCTCTTGTCCTGGTGCTCATGCTCAAAATGGTGTGGTTGAGCGCAAGCATCGTCACCTTGTTGAGACGGCCCTGCATTGATGACCGCCGCCTCTCTTCTGCCTCACTTCTGGGCTGAGGTTGTCTCCACTTCCACCTACCTCATCAATCTTCAGCCATCCACTGCTTTTCAGGGTGGCATTCCTTCCTTTCGAGTGTCATTTTGATTGTTCTCCCGATTATTCGACGCTTCGTTTGTTTGGTTGTGTTTGCTATGTTCTTGCCCCTCGTGAACGCACCAAACTGACAGCTCAGTCTGTCAACTGTGCCTTCTTAGGCTATCGTTTGGATGTGTATTTCTCGGGATGCGACTTTTGATGAGTCTCGTCGCTTCTACCCGCGTCCATCTTCCTTAACCTTTTCAGTGGATGATATCTCTTTCCTCACTTCTTGACACACCTATCACTTTCGTTGAGCCCTTGTCCATCAGTCCTACTGCCCCTGCTTCTACAACTATTGCAGATCCGACGTTGCCATCTCCCATGGTTTCCTCGCCTCACTTGTCACGGGATTCTACACCTTCATCCCCGGTGACTTCTCCGTCTCCATCACCCGAGTCTACCCTGGTGATTCTCCTCGCATTCTTCCATAGTTTCCTCACTTTTATACTCGTCGTCTGCGTGTATGGATGCATCTACTGATGTGTCATCTACTTCTAATGTGCAGTCTTCCTCGTCTCAGCCTACTTATGGCTTGCGTCCTCGTTCGCTTCCGCCTATTGATCACCTTGGTTTTCCATGCGCTGGCGCTCGACTTCTTATCGTGAAGCTGTTGTTCATCCCGAATGGCATCTGGCGATAGCAAAGGAGCTGGCTGCTCTTGAGCGCACCAGCACATGGGATCTTGTTTCTCTTCCTCCCCGTGTCCGTCCCATCACTTGTAAGTGGGTCTACAAGGTTAAGACTCGCTTTGATGGTTCTCTTGGGTGTTACAAAGCTCATCTTGTTTCTCGTGGCTTTCAGCAGGAGCATGGTCGTGATAGTTAAGCTTCATGCACTAGCCAACGCAACCAAAAGTCCAAACTGATGGAAAGGGCTAGGCAACCCACATATCCACTTCAACACCCCCTCCACGTGTGACGCGGAAAGTCAACACGTGGATAGACTCAAGGGTATGGCTCAAGAGGCCTATACGTGGACACAAAGGGGGGAAGAACAATTTTTGGATAAATTGTGAAACTCAAGACTTGGAACTCAAAACCTTGGGCTCTGATACCATGTTAAGCTTCATACACTAGCCAACGCAACCAAAAGTCCGAACTGATGGAAAGGGCTAGGCAACCCACATATACACTTCAACAGTGATTACGATGAGACTTTTGCTCATGTATCCCATACGACCCACTGTTCACACTTCTTGTCATGGACTCTGTTTGCCACTGGTCTGTCTCGACTTGATGTTAAGAATGTCTTTCTTAATGGTAAGGGCAACTACAACGCATGACCCCAAACGGACGTCCGTTTTGTTCGGATTTCGCCTGTTTGGGGATGGCAATGGGGCGGCGGCCGCCCGGATTTCTGGATGCGCCGGCCGTGCGCCCAACGCGCGACCGCATTTCGGCTGCATCTGTCCGTCGGAGGCCCTATATGCATTCTTTGAACTAAAATCAAGCATAATCAAATAGTTTCACATCCGAAATAGTCTTACAACCCAATCAAAATAAAAACAATATCAAATAGTCTTACAACCCAATCGAAATTGTTTTGCATGAAAAGAAATTGAACCGATAGATCTACTGGTTGCCAATGTGAGTCCACATGTGCTCAACCAAGTCATCCTGGAGCTGCATATAAGTATTGCCAATCACGCATTTCACGATGAAATTGGACAAACTGTTCAAAGGTTGCAGGTTGTTGGTGCTCAGGCTCAACATTTTCACCCTAAAAATCAAACCCTTGGTGTAGATGCTATCACCACGCTCATCCTCCACGATCATGTTGTGCATGATCATACAAGCAGTCATCACCTCCCAAAGCTTCTGAGTGCTCCATGTCAATGCAAGGTTTCGAACTATACCCCATCGAGATTGAAGCACACCAAAAGCACGCTCCACATCCTTCCTAGCACTCCTGCATTTGGGCAAATCTTAGTCTCTTCTCTCCTTGCGGATTGGGTATGGTCTTCACAAGAGTTGACCACTGAGGATAGATACCATCAGCTAGGTAATATCCCTTGTTGTAATGGTGGCCATTGATCTCAAAGTTGACCTCTGGGGAGTGGCCTTCTGCAAGCCTTGCAAACACTGGAAAACGCTGAAGCACGTTGATATCATTGTGAGAACCAGCCATGCCAAAGAAAGAATGACATATCAACAGATCTTGTGAAGCCACTGCTCCTAGTATGACAGTGACACCTTTCACATGCCCCTTGTACTGCCCCTGCCAAGCAAATGGACAGTTCTTCCACTTCCAGTGCATACAATCTATACTACCAAGCATGCCCGGAAAGCCCCTCTCGGCATTGATCGCCAACAACCTCTCTGTATCAGCGGCAGTTGGCTCTCTCAGGTACTCAGGGCCGAACACTGCCACCACAGCCTTGCAGAAACTATACATTGAGAGGAGACATGTGGACTCACTCATACGCGCGTACTCATCCACAAGATCACCAGCAATTCCATATGCAAGCATGCGAATAGCCGCGGTGCATTTCTGGTAAGAGAAGCCAAGCTTGCCAAGGGCATCCTCTTTGCACTCAAAGTATGGGTCATATCCTACCACTCCCTCCCGAATATGATTTAACACATGTCTCCTCATTGGGAAGCGGCGACGAAATTGATGTGGTTTGAAGAGTGCGGTATTCTCAAAGTAATCAGCATAGAGTAGGGCGTGGCCGCTCTCCCTATTGCGGTTCAAGGCCGGAGCATGCCCCGGGATTGATCCCCTGAACCGAGGCCGCTGCCTACCAATGTGGTCATGGACGACCAATGCAGCCACCACAAGCTCTTTGTCATCCGAGGACGAATCATCCGATGAACAAATGGAGTTGTGAAAGAAATACTCATCCCCGCTATCCATGGTACCTTGTGAGCAAAGCGTCGAACACCTTGCGATCGTGGTGGAGACGCGGCCGGAAAGAGCACGTCGAGTTCTCCTCGCAGGCAGCAAAGCAAGGTTGGTGTTGGCGGGTGGCGCCCTACGGCTACGCAGCGCCTGCCGAAAGTTGTTGGGGTCGATGGGCGATGTCGGCGGCCGCAGCTTCTCTCCCACCGGCAACAAAGAACCACGAACGCCAGCAAAAAGCTCCTCTGAAACACGGGCGTGGGCCGGCTATGGCATGGCGTGGTCGTGGTTCGAACGGCCTTGCAGGACGGCGATGCGGCCGGGAAAATGGGGGTACAGACGGGGTGGCGGCGGCGATGGCAGGGGCAGAGGCGGAGGAAGGGCAGGGGAAGAGAAAAATTGGTTGTGTCCCCGACGGGCGGGCCAAGGAGAACAAGGGCCCGCGTCCCGCCCATCCGCGCGTGTCCGTTTGGACGCAAACGCGGCCCAAAGTTGGGTCGGGAATGGGTCAAAAGCGGACGAAAAACGGATGTTTGTCCGTTTGCACCCACGCGTTGGGCCGCGTTTTGTGTCCGTTTACCCCCAAACGGACGTGGCCAGACCATTTGGGGTCGTGCGTTGGAGTTGCCCTGAGCTGCGTGAGGAGGTTTATATGCAGCCACCACATTTTGTTCCTGATGGAATGGCATGTCGTCTTCGTCATTCTCTCTATGGCCTTAAGCAAGCCCCTCGGGCCTGGTTTGAGCGTTTTGCCCCTGTGGTGACTGCCGCTGGTTTTTCAGCAAGTGCTCATGATCCAGCGTCATTTGTCCACCATTATGCTCGTGGTCGGACTTTTCTATATGTTGACGACATGATCATCACTGGCGACGACCCCGAGTATATTGCCTTTGTGAAGGCGTCTTAGTGAGCAGTTTCTTATGTCTGATCTTGGCCCTCTTCGCAACTTTCTTGGGATCAAGATCTCTTCTACCTCTCATGGTTTTTTTCTTTCTCGGGAAAAGTATAGCCAGGATCTTCTTGCTTGTGCTGCTCTTACTGATGAGCAAGTTGAGACTCCCATGGAGCTCAATGTTCACCTCCGTGATAATGATGGTGACCCCTTGTCTGATCCGCGAAACGTTATTGTCATCTTGTTGGGAGTCTTGTCTATCTAGTTGTCACTCGTTCGGGTATCTCTTATCCAGTCCATATTTTGAGTCAGTTTGTTTCTACTCCCACTTCGATCCACTATAGTCACCTCCTTCGTGTTCTCCGATATCCTCATGGCACGATCTCTCACCGTCTGTTCTTCCCTCGCTCCAGTTCATTACAGCTTCAGGCCTATTCAAATGCTACATGGGCTATGATCCCTCGAATCGCCGTTCAGTTTCTGCTTACTGTGTTTTTCTTGGTGGTTCTCTCATTTCCTGGAAGACGGAGAAACAGACTACATTTTCCTGTTTGAGTGCAGTGAGTTGCGAGCTATGGCTCTTTTGACAGCAGAGTTGACTTGGTTATGGTGGTTACTTCAGGAGTTTGGTGTTTCTGTCACTACACCTACTCTGCTATTGTTTGACAGTACAGGTGCTATTAGAATTGCGTGCGACCTTGTGAAGCATGAGCTCACCAAGCATATTGGTGTTCATGCCTTTTTGTGCGCGCTGGTGTGCAGGATCAGGTTATTGCTCTTCTGTATGTGCCTTCCAAGTTAAATTGGCGGATTTCTTTGCGAAGGCCCAGACTAGAGCACAGCATGGCTTCTATTTCTTCAAACTTAGTGTTGTTGATCCACCATGAGTTTGAGGAGGGGTGTTAAGAGTACTATATATATAGCCATGTAGCCTTTTGTATTTACCCCATTGCATAAGGGGTTTTCTGCATATTTCCTGCACCTGCACATGTATGTATACTGGTCTATGGCCCCATGGGAATACAAGTTGCGTATTCCTAACAATTACATGTACTTGTTACGTGCGTAAATGTACCTGACAAGCAGAGAATGTTTTTCCGTTGCGAGTTTCATGCCAGCACCCACCATGGTTTATCAAGCATTTTCCTGGACCAGCGGCTGTAGATAAAATGGTTATTCAGTACAAACTTCTCTCGCTGTTAATCATCCACTACACACAAAAAAACACTTGTGCAGTTCACAGCATGTGTCATATAATCATGCAAATCAAACAAATAGTGCAATTCTAAGATGCGAATGTCAACATTACACTGCAGCTACTTCTGAAAAGAACAAATCTTAGAACCACAATCATGATTTTTTAACTAATTCATCATTCAGTTCTTACTGCCCTGCTAACCAGCAAATGATTAGTACAAGACTGTAGGAATATATCGTATTTCCATTAAATAATACGGAGTATATGATTTGGGTTTAATAAACTGGGAGTTGGACAGTTAGCTAGAGGTGCACAGTTGCATGCACCTAACCCACCAAGGCGCCAGTTTTTTTATATTTTCGGGTCTTAATAGGCATATTATGTCACCTTCAAGCATGGCCATCGCCATACAAATTTATAAGACCTTTAACTGAATAAAATGAAGCTAGCAAGTAGACTTAGAAGTTAGAGACGGTCGGTCACAACTCACAACAACAATCCATAGAAGAGTTTATGTAATGTAATGAGATGAAATCAAAGAGTAAAAAAGAAGCAGGGTGCATCGTATGTGATTGTTGTTGTGGAAGGTAGCTAGGGGAGTGCTAGGGGCGACGAACGGTAAGAAGCAAGAACCCAAAGACATGTGGTGGTGGAATGAAGATGTCCAAAAGACTAGGAGTGCTACAAGAGTTGGCACCATGATAGAAGCACCAGCAATGTGGAGAAATACAAAGAGGCAAAGAAGAAAGCAAGGCAAGCTATGAGTGAAGCAAGGGGGTTAGCCTATGATGAGCTATACTGGCGACTAGACACAAAGGAGAAAAGGACATTTACAAGCTAGCGAAAATCATGAGAGGAGGACAAGGGACCTCAACCAAGTCAAGTGCATCAAGGACGAGGCAAATCGACTCCTAGTGAAAGATGAGGAGATCAAGAACAGATGGAGAAAATACCTTGACAGGTTGTTCTATGTGGGGAATGAGAACACTATGCCTGAGCTAGATGACTCCTTCGATGAGAACAATAATAGACGGTTTGTGTTGAGGATTCAAGAGCTCAAGGTTAATGAGGCCCTAACAAGATGAAAGGAGGAAAGGCCTTGGGACCAAAAGGTATTTCTATTGAGATGTTGAGGTGCCTTGTGAAAATGGCAGTAGTATGGCTAACTATGCTATTCAACCATATTTTTCAGTCAAACAAGATGCCCAAAGAGTGGAGGAAGAGTACACAAGTACTACCTTCATGAATAAAAGAGATATTCAAAGTTGTACTAATTACCGAGGAATTAAGCTTATGAGTCATACTATGAAGCTTTGGGAGAGTGATTGAGCATCGCTTGAGAAGAGAGACGGATGTCATGAAAAAACAATTTGGTTTTATGCCCAGAAGATCGACTATAGAAGCAGTTTTCTGCCACATTAGCTCATGGAAAGTTATAGGGAGCAGAAGAAGGATCGTCATATCATTTTCATCGACTTGGAGAAGGCATATGACAAGATACCAAGGACGATCATGTGGGCACTAGAGAAACATAAAGTCCCAACAAAGTACATTACCCTCATGAAGGATATGTATGATAATGTTGTGACAAGTAATCGGACAGGTGATAGTGAGGCTGATACCTTCCCAATTACTAAAGGACTACAAGGATTACCCTTGAGCCCATACATTTTTGCCTCAGTGATGGACGAGGTCAGAGAGAATATACAAGGAGGTATCCCCTGGTGTATGATTCTTGCCGATGATGTGGTAATAGTTGGCGAGACTAGGTTGGGTGTCAATAGGAAATTCGAATTGTGGAGACAAGACTTACAAAGTCCAAGGGCTTAGTAGAACCAAACCGAGTATATGAGGTGTGACTTTAGTGGTGTTAGGTGCAAGGAGGGAGATATTAGTTTAGAGGGGCATATAGTGCCTAAGAGGGACACCTTCCGATACTTGAGATCACTGCTACAACGTAAAGGTGGTATCGATGAGGATGTTACTCATAGAATCAAAACAGGATGGATGAAGTCGCGGCAAGCATCTGGCATCCTCTGTGAGAAGAAGGTCCCACAAATGCCCAAATTTAAGTTCTATAGGACGCCAATCAGACTTGCGATGATATATGGGGTCGAGTGTTGGCCTACTAAGAGACAACACATCCAACAAATGAGTGTCACTGGGATACGCATGCTAATGTGGATGTTGGCCATACACCGATTGAAGAGAAGCTTGTCCACCGACTAGGCCTAGGCATTTGGTCTAGCCGAGCCAATCGGTTAGGTTCCTCGGGTTATTGAGAAATACGGTCATCAAATATTCATGACCAATCGATCATTTGGGAAACTGCTAACCAAGGCTTCGGTCAACCAAAAAGTCAGTTCGGTCGTCCGTTTAACTCGAACGAAACCGGTTCTCTGAAAATCTGAGCTATGGAAGAAAGATAGGAAGGGAAAAATGTATCGTACAGGCACACCTTGTGTGTCCTAATGAACTACTTACGAGGACGTGAATCCATCAAAAAGTAATCCCAACGGGATGGTAAAGAAGATAGGTAAAGAAAAGAAGATGCGGTCCAAGGAGACACGGGAGACACGAAGGAAGGAAAAGAGATAAGGCGTTGGGTGCCGGTTGCCGGGCGGCCGAGGAGCCTCCACTGCCGGCGTTGGCTGCAGCGTTCACTGCCGGCCGAGGATGAGACGAGGGAAAGAGAAAAGGAGTTGGGCGCCGGTTGCCGGGCGGCCGAGGCGCCTCCACTGCCGGCGCTGGCTGCAGCGTTCACTGCCAGCTAGGGATGAGACCAGGAGTCTAGGAGAGAAACACCTGTGATGGCTAGGTTAGAAATGGGGAATCGAAAGTTGTCCTCGCGTGGGGGTGGGCCTGCTGTTGCTGTCGAGCAGCAAGGGTGGGTTGTGCCTGTGCATTCTTTTTTTAGGATCCAGTACAATGTGTGCTTTAATTGGGCCACATGGGTTGCTGGGCTTTGCTAGTCTTTTTGGGCCAATGCGTAGCATTTCGGTGTATTCGGTCGGTTCAATCAACCCTGGATGGAAACCGAGATCACCGAATAAATTTCGGTTTTTCACACCTCAGGACCGTACAGAGCACCGAATTTTCGGTCTTCGGTCTATTCTGCTTCGGTGTCGGTTTTCGGTCCTCGGTTTTTTTGCCCACCCCTGCCACCGGCCAAGATGATTTGGACATATCCAACAGAAGGTATTCTAAAGAGTAGCGAAAATACTAGGAGAGTCAGGGCGACCAAAGTTGACATGGGAGAAGGCGGTAAAAAGAGAGTTGAAGGACTGGAAAGTACCCAGGGATTTGGCTCTTGATAGGACAGCATGGAAATCAGCAATCCATGTACCAGAACCTCAATTTACTTTCATTCACTTTGTTTTGTTAAGCTTCATGCACTAGCCAATGCAACCAAAAGTCCAAACTGATGGAAAGGACTAGGCAATCCACATACACACTTCAACACCCCCTCTCTCGTGTGACGCGCGAAGTCAACACGTATATAGACTCAGAGGTATGGCGAAAGCTAGGACTTGAACTCAAGACCTTAGCTTCGATACCATGTTAAGCTTCATGCACTAGCCAACGCAGCCAAAAGTCCGAACTGATGGAAGGGCTAGGCAATCCACATATACACTTCAACAGTTCCAAATGGTTTACCAAAAGGCAGAAGCACACATCACTTTCAATGCTTAGCTGTTGTACAATATTGGGTAGTTTTTATGTGAAAATGGCAATGAGTTGATGATTCTGGGAGAGTTTAAAATGTCACTATAATCATGTGTAGCAGCTCTTTATTTTGTTTCATGAACATTTTACCAAACTTTTGTTAACAATAACGGACTTGCAGGGTTATTAATTTCTCTTTATGAATACCTCTCTGTTTTGGTATCATTTCTTTAACAGTTTCTTCTCTAAACCATGCCACTTGAATCCACTCTGGATATGAGTTATCAATGTATTATATTATTATATAGACATGTAATTTCCAGTTTAACATGTCTGCTGTTTAGGCACCATTTTTTTGACCGCTGAAACAGTAGGAGAGGCTCCTACTGTGTAATAAATTAAATAAATCAGGTGCTGTACATAGAGTTCATTTTACAACTCCATCCCACTTTGTGGGTGGAGGGGAGGGGGGAAAGGGACCTATTACAATGAGTCTAAGAAAGAAATTTAAAAAGGCTTATTCTTTTCTCCCACCCTATAAATTAGGAGGGATAGATCTTCTTTCAGTCTAGCTAGCCAGGAGCTCCTTGACGGTGTAATTCCTCTGAAATGCTTGTTATTTCTTTCTTTCCAGATGCTCCAAGCAGATTGCAGGAGGATTTCCATGAACAAAGGTCTGTTCCACGAGGTTTTGGCTGATTCCACCCACTGTAGTCTATTTCCTTGTATGTTACTCTGTATACCAATGTCAGACCAGCAGTGGAGACTAAATGGGCATTCAAAGAAGAGGTGTTCCACTGTTTCCTCTAAGCAAGTTGAGCATAGAAGGCAGCCGAAGTTGTTGCCAATGTTGTAATGTCTCCTTCTTAACATGTTTCTGGTGTTTAGTCTATCCAAAAGGAGCCATCCAAAAACTTTTATTTTCGTAGTTGCTTTGGATTTCCAGAGCCAGTTGTAGGCTGGATGGGCTTCGATGTCTCGAAAGTAGAAGGAATAGTACTTGTTGGCAGAGTAGTGAGGAGATCCCCAGATGCAGGTCCAATCATCATGAAGTGAAGGTTCAGCGAGTTGTACGTCCGAGGTCTTCTGCTGTAATTCTCTGGTTTCAGCATGAGCTTGTGCTGAGAGTGGGAGGTGGAACGTTTCCTGTAGGTTAGTGGTCCCCAGGAAGTCTCGGACTGAAATATCCTCCTCTTTGGAGGATGAGAAAGCTCGTGGATGAGTTTCGGCCAAAATTTCATCCAGCCATAGGTCTTTCCAAAATAAAGTTTCTGATCCATTATTCACATTTGTCTGGGTGATCCCACGATAGATTGGCATCAGTTTAGAGACATTTCTCCACCAGAATGAACCACATGGTTCTGTGGCGTGTGGGATCTTGGAAGTATAATATGTGTTCCAAATTAGTTCCACCCAAGGTAGATCCCAATGATTGTAAAACTTGTGTAGAAATTTGAGGAGTAATGCCTCACTTTGAATTTTCAAGTTTAGGACCCCGAGACCTCCACATTTTTTCGGTTTGCATACCATGTCCCATGCAGCAAGTGAGTTACATTTGTCACCTTGATCAGTTTTCTTTGCCCAAAGGCATTTTCTGCGGATCTTGTCCAGAAGTTCAACGATACCCAATGGAAGTTTGAGCGTGCAGAGAGCAAAGATAATGAGAGATGTTATAACCGAATTCAGTAGTGATAGTTTGCCTCCATAAGATATCATGTTGAGTGTCGCCGAGAGCCTTCTTTCCACACGACAAACGAGTGGCATAAGATCGTGCATAGTGGGCTTTGTTGTTCCCATAGGGAGACCAAGGTATGTGAATGGCATCTTGCCCACTACACATCCAAAAATATTGGCCAAGCTGTTGTAGACTGATTCATCACAGCTGATCGGGATTAGTGTGGACTTGTGAAAGTTGATCTTCAAACCAATGGAGGTCGCGTAGTCTGAAAGAATGTTCTTGATGGCTGTTGCTTGCAACGGGCATGCCGGCATTGCAAGGATCGTGCCATCCGCATATTGGATTACCGGGTAGTCTTTTTGGTTATTGCTTGGGAACGGCAGCTTGATGAGGTCTCTGGCAAAAGCATCGTTGATTGCAGCTTGTAAATAATCTGCCGCCAGAACGAAGATGAGTGCTGACAAGGGGTCACCTTGACGAACGCCACACTTGCAATGGAATTGTCTTCCTGGGACGCCATTAAGTAGGACAGCTGATTTGCCCGAGGAGAAAATGCATTTGATCCATCCGAGCCATTTATCATTAAATCCCATATTCCTCATGATTTCCAGCATAGCTTCATGATCGATCATGTCGAAGGCCTTGGTAAAATCCAGTTTGAGAAGAACAATCTCTTTTTTGGAAGCTTGACATTGGTAAATGTACTCGAATGCCCAGGCCAGGCAGTCTTGGATAGTGTGTCCTTTGAGGAAGCCGTACTGGTTGCGGTGTACGATTTTGAGGATTATTCTTTGCAACCGATTGGCCAGAATTTTTGTGATCACTTTAAGACAACAATTTAGAAGTGTGATTGGTCTGTAATCATTGAGTGACGTGGGTGCATTGGTCTTAGGGATTAAAGTGATGAATCCCTCATTAATGGTCTCAAGATTGAGGTTGCCGTCAAAGAATTGGTTGCAGAGTTTGTAAAAATCCTCCTTGATCACGTCCCAACAAGATTTAAGAAATATGCCAGTAAATCCATCAGGGCCCGGGGCACGATCAGCCGGCATCATTTTGATGACATGGTCGATCTCTTCCTTTGTGAAAGGTATCGTTAGATCCTCAAGACCGTCAATTCTTTTGATGATTCTGGATAGATCAAATTTCATTTCATGGTGGGAGGAGGTGCCAAGTCTTTCTTTGAAAGTCTGGAAGATTACGGACTCTTTACCTACGTGATCTTCAGCACAATAACCAGAATCAGTCGTGAGGGAAGCAATGTTGTTTCTTCTATACCTCTCAGACGCCATTGCTTGAAAAAAATTTGAATTTTCGTCTCCAAACTGTACCCATCTGATGGTGCATCGTTTCTTCCAATATTGTTTTTGGTATGAGAAGTCTCATGAGATGCGTCTTGAGTATTCTTCTGAAATTTGTTTCTGGTGTCGTGAGAGTTCTCCTGTTCTCCATCCCATCAATTTTCAGCAGAGCCCTGTTAGTGTTCTCGATTGCAATAGAGAGCTTGGAGATGTTTTTACTCCAAATTTTAAGATCATGCCTCAGATTCTTGAATTTCCTGCAAAGGTTTGTCGCCATATTCTGGGATGTTCCTGGTTTTGCCCATGATTTCTTGACAGTGTCTAAAAACCCAGGATGGTGAACCCACAAAGATTCAAAACGGAAGAGTTTGGATCGTGGGATGAATGTTTCAATATTAATGACACAGGGTATATGATCTGAGACGGGCCGGCCAAGGGGTTTAACAATTGTATTAGGGTATGAATTGGTCCAGTTATTACTTGTGAAGAACCAATCAATCTGTTCAAGCAATGGATCTGTTTGCATGTTGCTCCATGTGTAAGCCCGGCCTTTAATGGGTAGTTCAATCAAGGCTTGTGATCTGATGAAGTCATTGAAGGTAATCATATCACCAAAATTACCACCCAGCTTGTTTCGATTATCTGGACCCCTAATAAAGTTAAAATCGCCAACGAGAAGCCAATCATCATCAGGGGGGATATGAAGTGATAATAACCAATCAATGAAGTTATTTCTTTGCTCCCCTTGACACGCACCATAAACGTTAACTAACGTCCAAGATTGGGCCGATTGGGTGGAGTGAAAGCGAGTAACCAGTGCAAATTCTTCGGATGCGATCGTGGTTGCTGAAAAAATAGCACTGTTCCAAATGGTAACAAGACCACCCGACGCCCCCTGAGAGGGGTACAAAATCAAACTGATCAAATCTTCAAGGGCAACAGGATTTAATGAAATTATTATCGAACGAAATTTTCTTAGTTTACTGCAAACAGATAACAGCGCAACCACTAGAGTTGATGGCATTAGAAAGCGCTAATTGTTTTGCTTCAGAGTTTAACCCACGTACGTTCCAACAGAGAACGTTCCAAATAACTAAAAGCGGCATAAGCAAGATAAAAGAGAGGATTAGGCGTCGTCCGAAGATGGCCCTGCCTCCTTGCTAGTAAGAAGCTCCTCCTCCATGAGTTCATCAGCCGGAATCCCACACTTGACCGTACCAATGTGCTGAATGACTGGAATTGGGGTGGGTGGTGGCACTGCAGTTTCATCAGATATCTCGGATATAGTAACAGATGAGGCAGCAGAGGGAGTAACCCGTGGTTTCACCTTGGAGACCCTGATTTTGATATCAGACACTGGTGGCACCTTGAAACCATCTTATTTGTTCTTCCGGGCGCTTCTGCGAAGGTTGATCGAGGATTCAGGTACCTGCATCTTACCACGGCGGTTGACCTCTGATATAGTATCCATAGGAGCAGTGACCAACTGTTCAGGCAGAGCATCTGAGGCCAGATGGTGAGGCTGAGGCAGAGACAGCATCTCAGTGGTGCGATTAGTTTCAGCCAACACGTTCAGGGAAGTACTGATCTGCATATTAGGGTTTGTGGCCATCATAGAGGAAGAGCTGCCCTGAATGTCCTCTCCTGGTGCAACAACAGGTTGGTGAGTTAAACATAAAGATGCACTGGCAGTCGGCTGTTCTACAAAAGAGGAACTGGAGGAGTGACAAGTAACAGTTTTAGTGGCCTCAGTAAGATTCAGAATTCCATCTTCTTCAGTGATTACTACTTTAAAGTCCACTCTTGCATCTCTAAGGCCAAATCCAATACTCCATGGTCCATAAGCAGCAATGATTGGCATAATTGCTGATCTGAGAAAAGTGTTAAGCCTGGCTACAGGAATTCCTGCATTGATCATCATAGAGCTGATAATATTTCCATGTGCTGTCATTGCAAACTGCAGCCCAGAAGCAGAGAGGGATACTTCAATATCCAGTGAGTTGTGCTGTGGAGCATTGCTAGCCACCAAAGCATTTGCAGCCACTGCAGAGCTCTCTCCCAGAGTCAGAGCATTGAAGATGTTGCTTGGTATCATTACATAGCTGTCTGAGATTGTTGCACTTGAGTCTGAACTATCATAAGCAGAGAAAGATTCATTCCATGCAGTGCTGGACTGTCCTGGAGATTATTGGCAGGTATAATCCCATCCTGGACCTGCAGCCCTTCAGCAGCCAACCAAGCTTGGTAATTGTACAAGGCTGGCTGTGCTTGCGGAGGAGAGGGTGGCCAGGCACCCCAGTTTGCCTAGAAATGCACATCATTGCCATGAGCAGCATTATGGTTGGCCCCATCATCATTCTGATTAGGCATTGCATTCTGGGCAAGCCAATTATGGAGCTACGCTTGGTACATCTGTTCAGCGGTGAGCCCTTCTCCAAATAGAGGATGAGGTATCCCATCTGCAGGTGGCGGATCAATGCCGGCCGGAGGGACATCAGGGAGGTGTGCATTCCAGTCACTGCTTCTGAGGATCGTAACGCAGACAGTCCAGCATCGGCGCTCCCCACCTAACTGATGCATGATAAAGCTTTTGAGTACACGACGTAGGTTAATTACTCTAGCTTTGATCAGAACAAACTTCCTGTCCCCTCTAGGGTTATTCCAAGTGATTAGTTCCCCAAATTTGTCCACTGACTTATGAATGTAGTGTGAGGTTTGGTAATCATGAGGAAATCCAATATACAGCAACCAAACTTGAGGTCCATAACTAGTCAGACACATATTGATAGCAGCATCATGGGGAACAAATGACAACAGTATTCAGATTGTCATCATCCTCATCTAGCTCAAAAGTGGTATCAACCACAGCATCTCTAACAGCAGAGTCCACAAATCCGAAAATGTCAATCCCAAGCGGGTAGTCATCTACTTCAGTGGGGAAGAAATTGGACTCATGGAGCAAACCTTCGATGGCGTGGCGCAGAGCAGCCTTCTGATGGAAGGGGACGAAGCGATTCACCTCTGCAATGGCAAGTCATGGCGTAGCGGAGGGTTGGGGCTGACCACCATCTCATCTCGCACAAGTCTGTCCTCAGGGCCTAGTTCGATGGTCATGCCCTGCGCCAGGTAGGGGACTACATTCACCGGGTAGTTCGCCATGGGAGGGGGGAGTGGAGCAGCAGGAGGAAGAAGAGAGGGAATGATAGGTGACAAGGAGGGAGGCGTATCGGCAGGGGTATTTTGCTTCTTGGGAACCCAAACGCGACGCCTCTGCCTCAGCTTGGCTCCGCAGGAGGTCACCACGTGGCCAGGCTCACCACACGATCTGCATCGGACGGCCCCGCTGTTTCCTCTGCCTCCCTGTGGTTGATGGCAAGTGTATCATTAATTTTGGACTGGTTGATTTGATGCCGCTGGTGACCATCATTGACTGGAACCGACTGCGATATAATGCCATTTTCAAGAAGATAAGGATCCATCGAATTAAGTGCACGATTTTCATCAGAGGGAAAGGAATCCATAAAATTGCTGACATGCCCTCTCAACCTTGGGCTTGGGTCGTGTGGTGTGGGCTGGTGTCCGTATACAGGCTTGGGCGCCCATTTTAGCCTAGGGACCCGGGACGCCCAGCAATCCATCTTGAAATGGCCCAGCCAACCACAAGTAGAACAAAGTTTTAAGCCCGGGCAATCAAAAAAAGAGTGGGTCAGGGAATTGCAAGTTGGACAGCCCTTAGGAGGGACATTCTGCGAATGTGTGTGAGCAGAAACATTGTTATGGGATTTGTCATAAGATCCAGGCGCCAAACTAGGGCTAAGTTGCAAAGTGCAGTGGCATGTAGCCTCAAAGCAAATGGAGCAGGGTGTCCCAGGGCAGCTATCCGAGAGGTGTCCTATGTTATCACATTTAGAACATAAAAGCAAACGCTTGTAAATGTAATCCATAGGTGGGATCGAATTGAGGGACCATATGGTTGCAATGTGACTTACTGAGTAGCCGAACCGTAATTGGTCAAGGATGTGAAAGATCATAAATGTCAGTATGGAATCCCAATATCCTTGTTTAAAATTTTGACCTTCAAATCGCATCTTATCCGGAGGGGGTCGATTGGCAAATAAATCGCAATTAAGGCTGCCCAAACATAATTCCTCTGGTAATGAATGTTGATTGTCCTGAAGATCCGTTGGTCCATTAAAATGATTGGAAATGCTGAAACTGCCAAAAGTGAGGCCGACCACAGATGGAAGGTCATTAACGCCATTAACTGCCGACACCGTATTGCCAAAAGTGTGATTGGTGGCCGGAGCCACTGTGGTGGTCGTCGGCGGTACGAAATCCGGTGATCTTTGTGGAGGAAAATCCTCAGAAAAACCATGTATACCCAGATCAGCATTAGTAACTGAATCAACTTGGCTGCTGGAGCGTAAGAAATCCAAATTTGACCTGATAGCAATTGGAGACCGAGTAGAAATTCCATGGACTCGTTCATCTGAGTGCCAGAAAGTGTCCAGTGGAGGAGTAGCATGATCACCAGCTCGAAAGAGTTGAAAGTGACATATAAAGTCCGGCCAGATACGATCCTTGAGATGATAGATGAAGTGACCAACCTTATTGGAAGCCACAGAAAACCGAAATCGTCGATCACTTAAACATTGAACCTTGAATCCCGAAGGTAGACCCCCAATGCAACATTGTAAAGCCAATCCAACAGATTCTACTGAGAGGACGAAGGAAGCCGAAGAGAAGTAGACAACCAAGAAAAATTCCTTGGTCCCATGAGAGGGGGAGAAATGGACCGTAGTACCAAAACGGCGACGCACGTGAGCCGCGACCGCAAGGCCGGGGTTGAAATCCCAATGCAAGAGCCCCTCCATGGTATTCAAGAACAAAGATCGCCATTAGAGCGGTGGGAGAGCAGGTGGGGAGGCGAGGAGGAGAGGCATGGTCTGTCAAGCTGTTTAGGCACCATTGCTTTCACCGTAAACTGAGCCACTTAAATCCACTTCTATTATATTTCTGTTCATTCAAGGTTCTGCCGTTCTGGTTTGATTTTTATGAGATGTCCTGATATATCACTATTTATTTGGACAGGTGAAATTTGCACCAATGAAGTTAGGAAACTCATGGTGGCAGAAGATGATTTTTGACTACAAGCATTTTTGTGATCTTACATATTTCCATTAATGTAGATCCAAAACTTTTTTGTTCATCTCATTGTAGAGTGGTAATAATTGTGAGATCAAAATGTGACAAGGGTAGCAGGTTCTATGTGGAGCAATAGCCAACTTTTCAGTTTGGGCAAGGGCAGGAACAATTTCTTAATGATACGGTAAACAATGTTGAAATTGATAATTTGATTTGTATTTTCTTTCCGACCGCCATTGGTTACTTGTCAAGCTTGTTGCTATACCTGAACAATATATGAGATAATTCAAGCATGGTCAGTTCTATGAAAATGGAACTTTGTTGCCAGCACCATTGTGTGATTTTTGTCTTTGTACTTTTCGGCTGCCACACTTGAGAATGCATAGGATCAATGACTATCTTAGTGGACCGCCCTCTCCATGATTAGAACTGGGTATTTCATTTAAGATGAAATGTGGTTGTGGAGGAGAAGATGATATTATAGGATCAATAATGATCTTAGCATCATGACAATGTTTCATTTAAGCTGGGTGTAATGACTGCTCATTTCGTTGTGTTGCGTTGCGTTTGACTAATTTGTCTATCAAGTCTAGGAGCAATATTTTGTTTGCCCATGGCAAAGCACGGGCATCCGACTAGTATATATTACACATGACTTGGGGTACAAGCAAAGGAAACATAGCCTAATAGGACTCCTAGACTAATACTAATACTCCTTAACAGTTTTAACAACAGAACTTACTAGCCAATAAAATGTTGATCAATCATGGTTTCACTACTAGCCCCTTGCTGACGCAAGCAGTGTTAGAGCATCTCTAGCAGACCCCTTAAAACGAGCGGACCCTTAAAATAACCGTCACTTTACGGTTTCGCGAACAAAAAACGCCCCGACCAGACTTCTTATTCGCCCTGAAACCGTAAAAATAATTGAGGGGCACGGAAAAATCCACCCCCCCCCCCCCCTTGACCCAAGAAGTCCCTGTATCGGGCGAAAACGGTTGGCGCGGCGGACATTTCATGCGCGCGCTTTCTTCTCCCTCCCTTCTCTCCTGGCCGCCGCCCCGCCGCCACAGATTCCGGCCATTTTGGCGGCGGCAAGTTGCTACCGATGCGCCGCAGCCCTGGATCCGCCGCCTCCCCCACCGACGCGCCACCACCGAGCAGCCGCCGCGCCGGATCGACCACTCCCGGCGGGAACGCGCCGGATCGACGACGACGAGCTGGCGTGCGTCCTTGGCGCCCGCGGCTGCCGGGTCAGCCGAGAGCAAGCCCACGCAAGTGTGGTAACCCACATCCCCGCCGGGTCGGCCGACAGCGGCGCATGTCCTTGTGATGATCGCGGACGGAGTGCCGACGGCGAGGCTGCCATCTCCGGTAGCCAGGAGGAGGATCAGGGTGAGGAGTAAAGCAACCTGCTGATGCATCGCCATGACCACCATATCACACCAGTCGCGATTGGCGGGCCTGGCTGTATTTATGCATGCGAGGAAAGGGACGAATAAGCAACAGTTGGAATGAAATCAATACTTGTTCCCACTTGCCAGGTATATATGGGATCGGAAGGATAGGTAGTAATACTTGGAAAATGTTGCTTTTTTTGCAATCTTTACTTCCTCCTTCTGAAGGTAATACCTGCAGGCTCCAGCCAGCTTCTTGACACCCAACCGCCTGAGCTTCCGTTCAACACCCATGGAACACCGACAGTTTGATTCATTTATTTGCTCGCGGTTTTGTAGATGGATTTGAGCTCGGCTGCGGAATTTTTGCTTCTTTGCTATATGACATATATGTGGCAAAATGATGAAAACCAAGTGTTTTAAGGGCCGGAAGTGGCAGCGCGCCGAACAGACCCCGCAAACCCGAGCGGTGAAAGAGATTATCCGATATTCTCTTTCACCGCTCGGGTTTGCGGGGTCTGTTCGGCCGCAGCCACTTCGGCCCTTAAAACGCACTATTCTCGGCCCTTATCCCGGTTATAAGGGTCGCAGTTTTAAGGGGTCTGCTAGAGATGCTCTTAAAAAGGAACTGTAAATTGCAAACTGGAAGATAATTGTTTCAACAGTCATTCATGTACAGAAGTTGTAAAGATAGCCAGAAAGAATATTACGTTCACAGTTGCTGTAGCCATCTCCTTTAAATTGCACGCCATTGAATGTGGGGCATTCACACACTCTGCCACGAAAAGTGTCCTGGACAAGTATTGATCACAGCAAATTAAGAAAACCAGAGAATGGTTAAGAACATAAGACTGTGATGTCCAGTGAAAATCATCAACCTATTCATACATACCCTACAAGCTGTTACATTAGCAGCTTTGTCTTGCCAGCAACCTCCATTATCGCTCAGACACTCGTTTGTTTCCATGTCTGTTAAAACAACTCAGGATTAGCACTCGATATTTTAAACAAAGGTACATAAGGAAAGGTGTAATGTCTTGTCCTTACCATCACTCAGACAAACATTTGGCTCAGTAGTTTCCTCAAAGCCAGCACAAATAGCTTTGAGGACAGCTTTCCTTCCTAGCTTTCCTGTTCTTTTCAAGACTAAAATCAGCTAGAGCAGGTGCGATTTGGTTACATCCTTACATTAGATCTTGTGGAACATTTACCTCGATATTGTCGATTGTTCACAACAAGAGTAGGCAATATGGTAACATCTCCTCTTGACCCTTTCCCAATCTATCTAACATCATAGATCATATTAAACCCCAAGATACAAAAGTGTATTTAAGTTGATAAATTGAATTGATAATAGTCTACAGTGTTTCAGTTTTACTTATAAATTTCACTTGACTAATTCTATAAGGTCAGTTCACCTGAGAGTCCTGCTCCATTTTAAGTAAAGGGTGGTCAGAATCATCATTTGGATCTCCCATGCACTTATCAATCTTCTTCACTTCCAAACCTGTTGAAGTGTAAAATGACTATTACCTTTATGCTTAAATTAGTGATGCCATTTTAACTATCAGCAAGGTGTCTGATGTCATACAATGCCATTTCTACAAATTATGTACATACGCATGTGAATTCAAATGCATACGAACTTATGTACATTTCTTAAAAACATGAATGTGCTATGTTAATTGTAATAAAACAAGCACAATTAATTACAATGAACATGCTTATTGCTTAGTGAAGGTAAGTCTCAGAAAGAAAAGAGGAGCCAACCTAGTGATTTAATGACTGTTTCTGCGCACTTTTTATTATACTTCTTGTCCTTCATTGGGCACCTTATGTGAAAATCAGTCACATAATCCCACCAGATCCATGGTTTTTTTATCTCATTTGCAACATTAAACACACAAAGCTGTCTCAAGTTCTCTACAACAACATCTTTTCCATCATAACCAGTACTAAAATCTTGTTCTGGATCAGGTGCACAATACCTTCCATGGTTTATACACTGGGACTTGCATTGTTTGCTGACAACAAATGCTTGAGGGCAATACCAAGTAATATAATGGGGTGTGAACTGACTATAACCACCTTTTTCAAGTAACTGCGCAGCTCCCTTAAATTCCTTCAGAAAATGCATAAGCATATCACATTTAGGCCCACATTCATCATTGCTATTTGTCCACAACTCATACTCAACTCGGTTATCAGGATGTGGGACAGCCTCCCTCCAATCAAGATTCACATTTACCATTTCACCATCTTTAACAGCCTTCTTCAATTGTTCTCCGAATTTCTTATCAATTAAAGCAGAAGGAATGGATATGTTTTGTATATATTTTGCAGCCTCATCATCTTCCTGAAGTAAGTCCATTGTTATCAGTGGCTCATCCTTGTCATCAACTACAAGCACTGCTGAGGCACCAGCATATTGTGCATTCCAGACCTTCTTAGCAAACAGGCAATCTGGATAACATACATGGAGAAAACAAGATTAGCCTTTTCTTTAAGTTGCTTAAGTGGCTAAACAAGATGAATACTCCCTTTTCAGTTTAGGGCATCTCCAATAGTTTGTACATAAGCATGTATGTATAGACATCCACATCATCAACCAACATTACAACATATTCTACTCCAATAGCTTGTATGTAACACTAACCCATACTTATATATTTTATATTATTTCTGTTCTTTCATGTTATAGTCTTCTCTCTACTTTTGCCTTGGCTTGCCTGTAGCTATGGTCATGAAGTTATACCAACAATGAACCAACTCTCTCCTAACTATTACTCCCCTCCATGTAGGATTTAACTGATGTGGCAAAAGCTAACTAATGATGACAAGACATTGTTGGAGATGCCCTAGAACCATCTCAGAAATCATTGTAACCAAGAAGGATCTAATAAAGTGGTGGACCACATATTAATGCAGCATGGCCACTTCTCTCCTTCATAAACTGGTTGGTTCCACATCCAGGCTCTCCTGCCTGCGCAGTGAGAGGGTCAAAGGCCCATGTATCTTTTCCCTTTTGCCTCTAACTTACCCCATCGTGAGGGAGACTAGAAATACTCTTCCACCACCTCCTCTCTAGGGTTAGCTTAGAATAGAACTTTTTCCGGTAGAACTTAGCTCCACCTACCTCCCCTTGTGGGAACAAGGCCACCTCCCGGTGAAGACTCCGAGAAGTACAAGATTGTTAGCCTAAACTGTGAGTGCTCGGGGCCGAACCACGAGTACTTGGGGCGCTGTAAGCAGCTAGAAAAGGAGTTGTGGACTAGCGAGAGAGACACTTGATTTCTGCTGAGAGGAAGCTATATTTATAGTACAAAGGGAGGGTCGGTTCCTGATGTCTAAACCGACTATGTAGCTGCTAGTACATGCAAAACTACATGTCTAGATGCATTCACTTCCTTACTAACTAAGAAGGCTCTAGCCGACATGACTATTGCTTCCTAGCTAAGTAATATCTAAGTCTGCTATCTAGAGACAGTGGTGGAGCCCACAATCTCCCCCTCAACCCTGTGGGAGGGGCTTGATGTCGACGATCCCGACCTTGCCGCGCAGGTCCTGGAAGCGTACACGACCAAGAGGCTTTGTAAGAATGTCCGCCTTTTGCTCGCTGGTTCCGATGAACTCCACAGCCACCATGCCCTTCTCGACACAGTCCCGTATGAAGTGGTAGCGGAGATCAATGTGCTTGCTGTGGTCGTGAAGTACCGGATTTTTGCACAGCGAGATGGCGGACTTGTTGTCAACATAGAGGATCGCAGGGGCAGCATCTTGTTTTAGTAGCTCGCCGAGAAGACAAGCCAACCAGATCCCTTGGCACGCCCCTGTCGCCGCTGCAATGTACTCGGCTTCGCACGAAGAGGTGGCGAAAACCTTCTGCTTATGTGATTTCCAGCTCATTGGACTGCTCCCGAGGGAAAACAGCACGCCTGAGGTGCTTTCTGGAGTCCACGTCACCGGCGGGGTCCGAGTCGCTGTAGCTGACCAAGGTCTCGCCGTCGCCACGGTGATACACGCATCCTGTTGAGGGTACTTCTGCCAAAGAGAAACCAGCAAGAAAGACACACACCACCTTCCCCTGTTGATGGACAGAACAGTGTTAATATGGGCACCCCTCTGAATAACTTTCCTATGATTGCACCTTGTCAGCCCTATATACTCAATACAATACACCAGTGTGAAATGCTAGGTTGTAGGACAGTCAGGGCAGGGAACTGAACCTGGATGAAACTCCAAATCTTCCTTACAGACATCCCAATTATGGTAGCCATCAAGGACAAACCAAAACAAACCTGAACAACAGAACTTGCAGCCTCAGCAACAGCAAGTTGCAGTTCAGACTGTTCAGGTGCATGAGCAGTTTCAAGAAGAGCAAGTGGACTGGGAACAAGCCAGACATGCTAGTAGGCAAAGGGCACAACCACAGCAAGACCCCAGAAGAGCTCCTGGTGCTTTTAAACCTACTAAAGTAAATATTCCTGCGTACAAGCTATGGAGCAATACTTTGAAAATGCTAGAATTCCATTGGACCAGAGAACTGAAGTTGCAATTACTTATTTCACTGGTGATGCAGTGCATTGGTGGAGAGGAACTGGTTATACTGCTCATGCAGTGCAATGACACAGGTTGTGCAGGTTTTTAGGAGACAAATTCTCTGAATCTTCAGTCTATGAAAATGTCAAGACATTGCATGCCCTAGCGGAAATCTCATCTGCGGCTCAATATATAAAGCAATTTGAGACCCAAATGAATATCATGAAAGGAACAATCCAGCAATACCCAATGAGTATTTCATGAACAGTTTCATTGCTGGTTAGAAGGATTGCATACACGGCCACTTGCAATGCCACAAGCCCACTGACATACAAAATGCAATGTGGTTAGCAAGAAGATTGGAACAACCCTAACCGGTGCAAAGGCCATCCTTTCTTTACCAACAACCGAGTGCCAAAAGACAGGTAGCATTTGATGCAAATGAACTACCAAAACCTGCTGTTGCAACACCTGCTGCAATTATACAGCAAGCAAGAATTAAAGGAATTTGCTACAAATGCAAAGAGAAATGCTTTCCTGGACATAAAAAAGTTAGAAAGTATTTCCAACAAGCACAAATTCATGTTTTATAAGCTCAATCCCTAAAGAGAAATGCTTTCCTGGACATAAAAAATATTATTCATCTGACAGATTATGAGGAAGAAACTGAAGAAGGAATACCTGGGAACAATAAACAGGGACTGCAAATCTCAATGCATGCTCTAATGGGAACCAAGGCCAAGAAAATGTATTTTCTGTAGCTGTGAAAAATGGGAAAGCAACAACCATGGCCCTAATAGATAGTGGGAGTACTGCCACATTTATTGCCCCACGATCTGCTGAATTAGCAGCATGTCCTTTGACATCAACTAGCAAAGTCAGATTTATGGTAGCTAATGGACAAAAATAATGGTCTGAATTTATTTCACGTCAGTGTCCTTATGAAATTCAGTAAGAAAAGTTTTGCTTAGGTTTCAGAGTATTAAGCTTACAAGGCTATGATGTGATCTTGGAGGCTGACTGGATATATGACCATAGTCCAGTGCAATTAGAATCAAAGAAAATGCAGATTAAAGCTACTCTTGCTGATGACAGGATTGTTCCATGATGAGAGCTTGCCATTGTCAAAAGGCATTCAGCAAGCATGTGAATAAACTGATCCAACACTCAGTTTGTGGAATAGTGCTCCTCATCCAACTTGTCCTGGAACAGGCAACTAAAAACCCTGAACTACCTGAAGCAATTAAGGTTGTACTACTGGAACTTGCTGATATATTTCAGGAACCAAATGAGCTACATCCCAAAAGAGCTTCTGATCATAATATATCATTACTACCAAAAATGCCAAGATCATTAACCAGAGAGCGTATATACTTCCTCATCATCAGAAAATATCATGGAAAGTAAAAGGGCAGCCCGGTGCACGTAGCTCCCACTTGCGCAGGGTCCAGGGAAGGGTCTGACCACTTTGGGTCTTCTGTACGCAGCCTTTCCCTGCATTTCTGCAAGAGGCTGTTTCCAGGACTCGAACCCATGACCTCATGGTCACAAGGCAACAGCTTTACCGCTGCGCCAAGGCTCCCCTTCAGAAAATATCATGGAAAGTATTGTTGCTAATTTGCTCAAGAAAGTTGTTATCAGAGAAAGTGCCAACCCTTATTCCTCTCCTGCTTTATTAGTAAAGAAAAAGGAGTGCACTTGGAGATTATGCAATGACTAGGAAATTATATGCTCAGACTGTTAAAAGCAAATATCATATTCCAATTGAGGGTCTACTGGATGAATTACATGGTCACTTTCAGTATTTAGTTATGACATTTGGTTTAACTAATGTTCCTGCTACTTTCAAAACTCATGAACTCTGTCTTATCTCCTGTTTTGAGGCAATTTATGCTAGTCATTTTTTATGACATCCATTTCCAACAATTTCATCATCTTACATGACAACAAAATGTCCTTACCAATTTATAGAAGTGCGCCACAACATGCACTTATTCACAACCAATTGTATATATCAGTCAATACTCTTTGTGTCACACACCAAATGCCCACAAAACTGAATTCATTATTATCTACAGTACGGCGATTCAGCCCGCAATATTGTATGGCGCCAAGCTTCCGGCGTTCTCTGTGACATGAGAGTGCCACAAAAGCTAAAAGGCAGGTTCTATAGGACGGCGATTCGGCCCACAATGTTGTATGGCGTTGAGTATTGGCCGACTAAAAGGCAACATGTTCAACAGTTAGGTGTGGCGGAGATGCGCATGTTGAGATGGATGTGTGGCCACACAAGGAAGAACCGGGCCCGGAATGATGATATACGAGATAGAGTTGGGGTGGCACCGATTGAAGAGAAGCTTGTCCAACATCGTCTGAGATGATTTGGGCATATTCAGCGCAGGCCTCCAGAAGCTCCAGTGCATAGTGGATGGCTAAAGCGTGCTGATAATGTCAAGAGAGCTCGGGGTAGACCGAACTTGACATGGGAGGAGTCCGTAAAGAGAGATCTAAAGGACTGGAGTATCACCAATGAACTAGCCATGGACAGGGGTGCGTGAAAGCTTGCTATCCATGTGCCAGAACCATGAGTTGGTTGCGAGATTCTTATGGGTTTCAGCTCTAGCCTACCCCAACTTGTTTGGGACTAAAGGCTTTGTTGTTGTTGTTGTTGTAGTATGGCGATTTTAGCCAAAAAGGCCACTCTAGCAGAGTCGCCATCCGGCCCCGGATCGCCATTATTTATGGAGGGGACTCCATATGGAGCCTGCAAGCCTCCATATTTGGAGGTTGTGGGGCTCTGGTTTGGAGGTTGCTCCATCCGCCAACCGCTCGCACGGGAGGGCAGTTTCACCTCCCTCATCAGCCTCCCGTGCGGCCCATCTCCTCTCCCTGTCAATTAATGGCGGTCGCCCGCGTGCCAACTGCCCGCGGCCATTCCCACCACATTTTTCTGCCGCCTTTTTCCTGCCGCGTGCCACGTTTTGCTGCCGCCCGTGCCTACAAAATGGCCATTGCCATGTCCAAATAGCTCATATTGCCGCCACCCATAGCCTTTACTTCCCTCCCCTCCGCCCGCAGCCTCCACCCACAGCCTCCACTTCCCTTCCCGCGGCCGGACTGGGTGCCACTCCCAAAGGAGGAGAGGCGCCCGCCCTCATCGCCGAGGAAGAGGAGGAGTGGGATCAACGGCATTGTTCAAAATTATGCTAACCATTAGGTGGGACATCCATGTGGATGTTTGCCTTAATGCTCAGTATAATTTCGAGCATCGTCGACGGAATCGAGTCACCGCCGCCGAAATCATCCTCGCCCTCACCGTCGTGCTCGTGGTCGTCCCCGCCCTCGCCGCTTCTGTGACCGACGGCAACGGCGACTGCGACCATGGTCGTGCCATGGGCGCCGCCGGCCTGTTGATGATGTCAGTGAAGCAAAATAGAAGCTTACAAATTGGAGAATAAGTATGTGGTCAATGACATATGGGTCTCATATGTACCAAAATTATGAAGGCTGGGATATGGCTGACTCTGACTTTGCACGGCGCATGTTCAGCCTCCAAAAGTATAATGTGTGGTGTGTGCAATACAGCGACTGCGAATATGACGGCTCTGCTAGAGTTGCTCTAAAGCAGCTCACACTGCCGAGTCCTGCAAATATATCAGCGGATCCACCAGAACCGCAAGCGAACCACATCATGGCAAAACTGCGGAGCAACGGTGCCAGAGATTAAAAATCAGGAGAAGGCATCACTCACTTCCGCGGTCTATGAGAAGGAAGCTGGGGAGCGCTCCAGGCTTGGTGCGGAAGAGGTGCACCTTCCTGCCGCTGTTGAAGGCCTCGCAGGCGTCTGAGTTGCCCTTGGGATAGACGACGGCACCAGCCATGCTCCCGCCGTACTGCGGGATGCCGAAGTTGCCTATGGCGCTATCGTGCCGCCCCCGCAGAGCCGTCGGCGACGTGACCATCAGGCTGTTCTTCTCCACCACAAACCGCGCCTCCAGCTCCACCGCCGCCGCGAACGCCAGCAGCAGCAGCAGCAGCCACCTAAACCCTAGCCCCCACATCGCGCTCGTGTTCAACTGCTCTGGTGGCGGAGGGGAGCGAGGGGACGAGGGTTCAGATCGGAAGCGGAACTGCACTGTCGAGATTATTGGGGCGATTTGCCGGTTTCTCTGTCTCTCTCGTGTCCACAGCTCGCGGCTCGTGTTGAAGTGCGACTGAGATTAGTGTGTGACGCTGTCAACTGACTTCGTTGAAGAAGGTTCGTGGACCAGGTGCACCGAGCAGCTGTATATCGGGCAGGCACGGCAAGCAAGTACTCCTATAAGAGCAGATTAGCAGATGCCGTATAAATCTGTCCCGCAAAATCGTTATATAATTGGCCCGGGCGCGCGCGCGCCGGCCGAACGTTTCAGCCGCACGCACGCTGGCCGTCTGATCGGCCCGTCCTAGGTCATTGGATCCTTATCCACCAGGTCGTCTTCTTTCTTCCTTGTTTCTCCTCCGTAGGGCAGTCGCCCCTCTCCCACGCGCCCCGCAACAGCCGTTCCTGCCCTCTCCTCCTTGCCTCGTCCCCACTACGCTCATCATCGAGACTCGCTGCCGACGCTCGCCACGCGATTCCGACAAGAGCTCACGGCTTGCAGCAAAACGACGCCTCCACGTCTTCGGCGAGACCTCGCCATGCCATGCGCTCGTCCCCAGTTCCAGTCACCCCCCAAGCATATATGGCCGCCATCGTCCAAACCGCCCCCTGCATCTCGCTTTTGCAACTTGGCGCCCCGATCCTATTCGTCAAAACTCATCGTGGTCACCGTCGCCAGGCGTCGTTTCGCCTTGGTAGCAAAAAAGCTCGGTGGTAGAAGCTTTTTCCTTGTCGGTTGCAACAAATGAGGACGGCTGCCACTGTCGGCGCAGAAACCGAATCAAACGATGCAGCAAATCACATGCCCGGTTCCAGCTCTAGTTTTGACGGTTGCAACAAAGCATGTGCTCCGTCACCGTCGCCGCAGAAAAACACTCCGACGATGCAGCAAAAACGTTAGTTGGTTCCAGCTCTGGCTTAGCCGATTGTAGCAAAACAAAAGGCAGGTTCCAGCCCTGACTCTACCAGAGCCACATCGTTTGCTTCGAGCCACCTCCTGGTCACTAGTTCCGCCGGTCGCCGTGGTAACAAAAAAGCTCGCCGTTAGAAGCTTTTGCATTGTCGGTTGCAACAAATGACGAAGTCACCGTCATCGCCGCAGAAAAAACTTCAGACGATGCAGCAAAATCGCATACTGGTTCCAGCTCTAGATTTGCCAGTTGTAGCAAAAACAGATGCTGGCTCCAGCATCCCTGTGACGCCCCCGGCTCAATCGTGCACTAATCATACACGCAAATGCACACGATCAAGCCTAAGGACTCACGGGAAGATATCACAACACAACTCTAAAACATAAATAAAAGTCATACAAACTTTATATTACAAGCCAGGGGCCTCGAGGGCTCGAATACATAGCTCGATGGCATACAAGCGTCAGCGGAAGCATCAGATATCTGAGTACAGATATTAAAAGAGAAACAGAAGGGCCTTTAGAAAGGCGGGGCAAAATAGAACACTACGATCGAAAGGCGCAGGCCTCCTGCCTGGGACCCTCCGAACCTACTCCTGGTCGTCCGTCAGCTCGTAGCAGTAACCATCCTCGGGGTAGTAGAAGTAGTCGATCGACGGGGCATCTGTCTCAGGGGGCTCCGTCCTCTGGTCACGACAAACTGATATGGGGAGAAAAGGAAAACAAAGCAACCGTGAGTACTCAGAAGTACTCAGCAAGCAAGGATCTACACTACATATACAACATTATCAAAGGAAGGATGTATATGTGGCCTGGGCTGCAGAAATGCCAGAATAGAGAGAAGGCCTAGTCCTATCGAAGACTAGCATCTTCAGCGGTCTTGCAGCAATAGAAGAGAGTAGAACAGTACAATATAATGTAGCAGTAATGATATCAACCTCACCTAGAGATCCTTTCTCGACTCCCTGCGAGAAAGCAATCCCAGAGCCATACAGTCATCAACCTCGTCCTGAGATCCCTTCTCGACTCCCTGCGAGAAGCAATCCCAGAGCCATAGTATCCAAGTATCCAGTTCTAAATTGTATCAATCAAGATACAACTCCGAGTGTCCTTTACCGTAGGACCGGCTATCAATAGAAGTTTTCTTCCCTGCAGGGGTGCACCAACTTACCCACCACGCTCGCTTAACTCCGGCCGGACACACTTTTCCGGGTTATGCCCGACCTCGGCCAAACGACACACCGCAACCCTACCTACAGCTCAGCAGAGAGGTCCCCGCCGGTCTACATCCTAAGCGCAAGGGGGTCTTGGCCATCGCCCCTCGCCCTCCGGGTCGTTGCGCACACGGTGAAGCCAGGCACCAACACTACAGGAAGGCGCCGGTCCGTCCGTGCCACCATGCTGAACTGGACGTCTAACAGAGCTTTCGGCTGATGCATATGATGCAGAACGCCCATACTATGCCCACGTGGTGGTTAGTGCTATCAGGACAGAGGCCCACTCAGATCAAATATCCAAACCGTTAGTACCTTGGGGGTGCGGTAACGAGCAGAGACTCACGATCGATGTGACCCCGTCGCCCCGTCTCGAGGACTTGCGGCAAGGGCCTAGAATGCCCGGCCACGCCTCGTATTCTCACTCGGGCACCATCCAGGTCAACCCGTCTCACAAAAGACTGTCGGGAACTCAGGTCCACCTCTACTGGGCGGTACCGCCTGTCCCTCCAGTCCTGCAATTAAAGTAACTCCCTCAGGTCGCCCTCGGGGCCGACCCGTTTCTAACAGGGTGCAGGGGTAAAGTCACAGTAGCCGTGTGTCCATAACATCAAGGGAATCCGAGGTATCACCCTCGACGGATACCCTCTCGATGTAACTGTCAAGGTGAACGTAGGAGGATTCACCCTCGATGGGTTCACACTTGATGTGTTGTACGACCGCGTCATTATCGGCAGTGGTGAAGGAGGAATCACCCTCGATGACCACGACCAAATAGCTACTCTACAGGGTTAACATCAGAAGTACTATAAGAGGTTTCACCCTCGGCATTCGATAGTAACGCTGCAGTGTCGTTACAACTAAGGGGGTGATGTGCGGTGCCGGGGCCTGGTCTTCAATCCCGTTGATCGGGTCTTCGGATAATCCAGCGGGGCAATCGGGATAAGTGGGGTCACTAATAGGTCTCTACCTAGCCTAAACTAAGCAGTTTAGGATATGCTGGTAATTATCAACAACAGGTTACAATAAACGGGCTATGCATCAGAATAGGTAAAGCAGTAGCAGCAGCAATTCTAATGCAAGCATGAGAAATTAGAATGGGCGATATCGGGATGATCAAAGGGGGGGCTTGCCTGGTTGCTCGGCGGCAAAGGCAAGGTCGTCAATGGTGTCCTCGGTCTCCGGAGCTGCGGCGGTACCGGGAACTGCGTCGGGGTCTTACGAGAGAGAAGAGGGGGAGGAAACAGTAAATACAAGCAAACAAGTGCAGCACAAAGCATAGCATGGCAATACGCGGTGCTAGGGGTGATCTAACGTATGGTTGCACGTCACCGAGGAAGGGGGAATCCATCCGGGAATATTTTCCCGGTTCCGCACATTTGTCAGACAGATGACCGGAGGGGAACGGTTCCATGTTCGGGTAGTTAGGGACGTGTGACGGACGAACGGACAGCGTATTCGGATTCGTCTCGAAATTCTGAGCAACTTTCATGTACAAAGTATTTTCATCCGAGCAACGGTTTATTTTATATTCTTTTTTTAAGCTTAATTAAATTTCTAGATTTTCTATTTACTAGTAATTCAACAAAATACCAGCAAACACTTTTTGTACCCAGTGTAATGCCAGCCACATACACTGATTGGTGGGGCCAATGGGGTTGTTTTGACCCAGTCAAAGATTGACTAGTCGATAAAAACAGTGTAAGTGGGTCCCGATTGTCATGGGCTTAGATATTTATTTATTTGCTTCAACCCTTTTTAATTTTTTTTGCAGGGTCCATTTGTCATTGGGTGACAACTGAACTGAATACTAATTAGCCTAACTAATCGCTACTGACTTAGCAGTGCCGGCCGGCCATAGCAGCAGATGCAGGAAGCAGGAGCGGCAGCCAAGCAGGAGCAGCAGCGATGGCGGCTTCTAGCGGGAGCGACAGTGGGCAGAGCAAGCAGCAGCAAGCAACACAACGGCAGCATCAGGTGGCCGGAGCGACAGCAGCTGCCAGCGGCAAAGGAGCAGTTGCCAGCGGCAACTGAAGCAGCAGCAGTATAGCAGCGGGAGGCACCGGGCGGCCGAAGCGACGCGCGGGCGCAGCTGCAGCAGGGCAGCCGGCGCGCGGGCACGGGGCGGAGGCACCAGCGGGCGGGGGCGACGGTGGTGGCTGCTACGGGATGGAAAGAAGGGGGAAAGCAGTGGGGCGGTGAGCTCACAGGGGGCTCAGGAGCGACTCGGGGAGGCAGCGAAGCAGAGGAGCGCGTGCGAGGAAGGACGACGATGTCGGCGAGCTGCGGGCGATCCGGCTCGTCCTGGTACTCGAGAAGGACGAGGACGAGGGCGCCGGTCCTCCTGGACGCCTTGGCGCAGCTCGGGGAGGAGGGTGGCCGCGGCGATTCCAGAGCCACGACGACCGCGGCGCTCGGATCCGATCCAGATCGAGAGAGGCGAGCGAGGGAGGAAAGGAGAGGGGGAAGTGTTCTAGGGTTTGCCAGGGGACTCGCGACGATGCTCTTATCCAACTGCACGACCGCAGGATGGTCGACACAGCGACATCCGCGGCGTGGACGGGCGTGCGGAGTCCACGACATGGCCTCTGTTCCCTCTGTACAAAGGTTGAAGGAAAGGCCCTGGTAGTGGGCTGGGCCGTTTACTCTAGTAGGTAGAGCCCATTAGCACAGTAGCTAGTTTGCCTTTTTCCCTTTTCTGACATCTGAAACAACCACTGTTTGCAATTAAATAAGCCACCAAATGACTTTGCAAAATTATGGAGATTGGCCATTTAAATATATTGCAATATTTTGCACTGCCACAAAAAGTTTGGGGACAATTTGTTTCCCTTAGAATTTATGGTGGAATTTAAATGAGATAAAAGGGGTTGTTTGGTCCAGTTTAAAATAGGTCAAGGGCATTTTAATAATTCAAATAATGTTGGTATATTCAGGACAATTAGTTAGTGAATTATTGCAACCTAGCGAACATTTTTGTTTTACGTGTTGAAGAAATAATAGTTTGACTTTATTTTAAATTGAATTTGAATTCGGTTTGGATCAAAGTGAGATTAGAAGATTAACAGCGATGACATGGCATAATCAAAATGGTGATTACTGTAGCTTAATACATGGGGTGTTACAAATCTCCTCCACTAACAAGAATTCTCATCCCGAGAATTAAGAGGTAGAAGGAAAAAGTTCGGGGTATTCCGCACGAAGATTATCCTCGCGTTCCCAAGTGGCTTCATCTTAAGTATGATTTGACCACTGCACTTTGAGGAACTTGGTAACCTTCTGACGGGTCCAACGTTCAGCTTCATCGAGAATGCGGATCGGATGCTCCTTATAAGATAGATCATCTTGCAATTCGAGCATCTCGTGATCCACAGCTCGGTGCGGAGATTCCTTGAAGCATTTACGAAGTTGCGACACATGGAATACGTCGTGGATATGAGAGAATTGCGGCGGCAACTCCAGTTTATATGCCACCTGACCACGTCTAGCAATAATGCGGAAAGGACCAATGTAGCGCGGAGCTAGCTTGCCCTTGATTCCAAAACGGTGAGTGCCCTTCATAGGAGTGACTCGCAGATAAGCTTGATCACCAGGTTGATAAGTCAAACCCCATCGTTTGCGATCATAGTTGCTCTTCTGGCGGTCCTGAGCCGCCTTGAGATTTTCCCGGACAATACGGACTTGTTCTTCGGCGTGTTGAATAATTTCCGGACCCACGAGCGGTCGTTCCCCAGTTTCTGACCAATTCAGAGGGGTTCGACACTTACGTCCATATAGAACTTCGAAGGGGGCCATTTTCAAGCTGGCTTGATAGCTGTTGTTATACGAGAACTCAGCATACGGGAGAGATTCTTCCCACTTCTTGCCGAAAGAAATAACACAAGCTCGTAGCATGTCTTCAAGCACTTGATTGACTCGTTCGACTTGGCCTTGGGATTGTGGATGATAAGCTGAACTCCAGGTAATATGAGTTCCCATAGCTTCTTGGAAACTTTCCCAGAACTTGGAAGTGAAAAGGCCACCACGGTCCGAACTGATCTCCTTCGGAATACCGTGGAGTGAAACAATTCTGGAGATATACAATTCTGCTAACTGACTAGCAGTGATCGTCTCCTTGACAGGCAGAAAGTGTGCAACTTTAGAAAGTTGGTCGACGACGACAAGAATAGCATTGTGTCCCTTCTGTGATCTGGGAAGTCCTGTAATGAAATCCATCTGAACCTTATCCCATTTCCACAGAGGAATAGGAAGTGTTTGCAGAGTTCCAGCAGGCTTCTGATGTTCTGCCTTAACGCGACGACACACATCACATTCAGCAACATATCGAGCAATATCCTGCTTCATTTTATACCACCAATACCTTTGACGGAGATCACGATACATCTTGGTGCTACCCGGATGAATAGACAGCGGGTTATCATGTGCCTCCTTCATGACCTTGTCGGTCATAAGCTTGAAGCGAGGTACGACAATGCGTTTTCTGAAATACAAGGTTCCATCTTCAGACAGCGAGAAATCCCTGTACTTTTCAAGGTGAAGATTTTTCTTCATCAGATCAATTTCAGCATCTTTAGCTTGCGCATCCTTAACAGCTTTCTCAAGATCTGGTTGTATCACAAGGTTATTAAGAGAACCCTGTGGAACAATACGGAGATTCAGCTTGCGCAGTTCTTCAAAAAGACGAGGTTGAGCTCGCCTAACCATGAGGTTGTCGCAATAGGACTTGCGGCTTAAGGCATCAGCCATCACGTCAGCCTTGCCAGGGGTATAGGAAATACCCAAATCATAGTCCGCAATGGCCTCCATCCATCTTTGCTGACGGAGGTTTAGAGATGGCTGAGTGAACAAGTACTTCAGACTTTTATGATCCGTGTAGATCTCACAACGATTACCGAGAAGGTAATGTCGCGACAACTGCAATGCATAGATGACAGCAGCTAGTTCTAGATCATGTACCGGATAATTCTCTTCATGCGGGCGCAACTGACGAGAGCCATAAGCAATCACTTTACGCTCTTGCATTAGGACATAGCCTAATCCTTCATGGGATGCGTCACAATAAATCACAAAGTCTTTGCGGGTATCTGGAGGAGATAGTACTGGGGCAGATGTTAGCTTGTCTTTGAGTGTCTGGAAACTTTCTTGACATTTTTCGGTCCATTCGAACTTAACACCCTTGTGAAGCAGATCAGTCAAAGGTTTAGCAATCTTTGAGAAATTCTCGACAAAACGACAGCAATAACTTGCAAGGCCGAGAAAACTTCTCACTTCCTTGACGTTCTTCGGAGGAGTCCAGTCAAGAATAGCCTGAACTCGTTCCGGGTGAACAGCAATTCCATCCATGGAAATCACATGACCAAGGTAGGTTACTTCAGAAAGCCAGAATTCACATTTGGAGTATTTGGCATACAACTGGTGTTCTCGAAGCCTTTTCAGTACAAGACGGAGGTGTTCAGCATGTTCTTCCTTATTCTTCAAATATACCAGAATATCATCTAGATAAACCACGATGAACTTGTCGAGGTAATCCATGAAGATGTAATTCATCAGACGGGAGAATGTGGCTGGAGCATTTGTTAGGCCAAATGACATGACAGTGTACTCGTAGGAGCCATAACGAGTAACAAATGCAGTCTTCAGAATATCCTCTTCACGAACACGGATCTGATGATAACCCAACCTCAAATCAAGTTTAGAGAATACCGATGATCCAGCAAGTTGATCATACAAATCATTGATCCGAGGAAGCGGATATTTGTTCTGGATTGTTGCTTGGTTAATGGGCCGGTAATCCTGAACCAATCGGTTAGTTCCATCCTTCTTCTTAACGAAGAGTGAAGGTGCTCCCCAAGCAGAGGAACTGAGGCGGATGAAACCTTTCTTAAGTGACATGTCGATTTCTTCCTTAAGCTCGAGAAGATGATGCTGAGGCATCTTATAAGGACGCTTCGCAATAGGAGTTGTGCCAGGTTTCAAGTCGATGACAAACTCGACAGCTCTAGCAGGCGGTATTCCTGGAAGTTCTTCTGGAAAGACATCTTGAAAATCACGAACAACTGGAACGTTCTCGATGCCTTCAAGAGGTGAGGTGTTCAATGCATTCAGAACATATAATTGAGTTTCGGCGTCCTGCACTGTTCGAGCTGAGTATCTGACAGTCTGACCAGAAGGGTGTGTGAGGCGGACTGTTTCAGTGGCACAGTCAATCAAAGCTTTATGAGGCTTCAACCAGTCCATACCCAGAATAATGTCTATGTCGGAGGTCTTGAGAGCAATGAGAGAAACGGGGAACATCAATCCTCCAATCACAATGTGGTTACCGTGGCTTACCATGGTAGTTTGCCAATTAGCCCCAGGTGACTGGATTACGAATGGAGTGGACATCTCCTCGAAAAGTATATCATGGTTTCGCGCAAAACTTTCGGACATGAAGGAGTGCGATGCTCCGAAATCAAAGAGGACTGAAGCTGGGATTGAATTCACTAGAAGGGTGCCCATCACAATTTTGGGGTCCTGTCGAGCTTCTTCAATGTTGACTTGGTTGACATGAACAAGTTGACTAGCAGGTAGTCTGGCACAACGATTTCTGGAATGATGGGTCCGATGGCCCTTCCTACGAACAACAGGATGACGTGATGCATTCTGAGGCTGACCCTGATGACAGTTGAAAGCACGGTGCCCTGGCTGTCCACACTGGTGGCACAGACCATCATTATGGGGAGAAACACCAACATTGGGCTGTCCACTTGAAATGTTCAGTTGCCTTGGTGGTGGAGGCAGACGAGGTGCAGCATATGACGGCCTTGGTGTTGGAGCAGGTCGATGATGAATATTGTGTGGGATCCAGACTCGACGTTTCTGAACAGGCTGACCCGAGGTTGAGCCAGCTTCATGAGTGCGCTTGAGTGACTCCTGGTATTCAGTCAGAGCTGTTTCAACTTGGAAAGATTTGCTGACAAGCGTTGCGAATTCTGTGCAATCATGGACAGCAAGTGCAAGTTTTATATCAGTACGCAGTCCTTCACGGAATTTCTCCTGCTTGCGTGCGTCAGTGCAGACGTCATCTTCAGCATAGCGGGACAGTTCAAGGAATTTCCTCTGATATTCATCCACAGTCATTGTGCCCTGTGAGAGTTTGCGGAACTCCTGCTTCTTCTGGTCCTTCAGACCTTGAGGAATGTACCGTGCACGAAAGGCTGACTGAAATTCCTGCCAAGTGGTTATTGTTTCAGCAGGCAACATACCCTTGTGGTTTTCCCACCATTGAGCAGCTGATCCCCTCAGGTGATACGTCGCATAGGTGACGTAACTGTCAGGGATAACATTGGCCGACTTCATCTGAAAGGCAATGTCACGGAGCCAATCATCAGCATCCATTGGATCAGTCGAGCTGCGAAAAGTGGATGGATTGAGGTGCATGAATTCTGGCAGAGTTATTGGTGTAGGCTGTTGATAAGCATTCTGGTATTGGAACTGAGCCAATATCCCGGTCATAACCTGACGGTTCAGTTCAAATTGCTGCATCATTGTGGCAATATAAGGTGGAGGTGGAGGATCGTCAGCCATCCTGCCAAATCAACAGGGGCAGTTTAGCAAGAAGAACTGCAGGTGTATGGAATGATTCATGAAGTAACACGCACAACAAAAGGAGGTGCAATAGATACTTCATCATATTCGCACCAGACATTCGAATCCACACATAGCCTCGATTACAATCCGGCAATACGACAGCTGAAAGTGGAAGGCTAGACAACTAGGCGGCGCGCAGGCACGCGGCAAGGAAGTACACAACGAGACATAGCAAAGGCTACATCAACGTCAGAGAAAACTGCTGGGGCGAGGGATCTGCAAGTGACAACACAGGGTGGCCTTGATAAAAGGATCCTGCAAGCAGAACCTGGCCCGCAATCTTGAAGAAAGGGGGGAAATTTTCAGAGCACCGGGTGGATGTGATCACGAGAACCTAATGTTGGAGTTAGTAAAATTTTAACCCGAATAGATGAGAGATCCGAGTTCCAGAGTAAAGGTCAAGGAGTAAAAGATCCTAATACCACCCAATTGGCGACGTGGGCCCGGAAGCCACACAGCCATGTTAGTAAAACGGTTTTCGATTACTAGACTCAACTTCGGCCAAGGAGTTGGAAAGGGGAGTTCCTACAGGCAGTCGGCTCTGATACCAACTTGTGACGCCCCCGGCTCAATCGTGCACTAATCATACACGCAAATGCACACGATCAAGCCTAAGGACTCACGGGAAGATATCACAACACAACTCTAAAACATAAATAAAGTCATACAAGCTTTATATTACAAGCCAGGGGCCTCGAGGGCTCGAATACATAGCTCGATGGCATACAAGTGTCAGTGGAAGCATCAGATATCTGAGTACAGATATTAAAAGAGAAACAGAAGGGCCTTTAGAAAGGCGGGGCAAAATAGAACACTACGATCGAAAGGCGCAGGCCTCCTGCCTGGGACCCTCCGAACCTACTCCTAGTCGTCCTTCAGCTCGTAGCAGTAACCATCCTTGGGGTAGTAGAAGTAGTCGATCGACGGGGCATCTGTCTCAGGGGGCTCCGTCCTCTGGTCACGACAAACTGATATGGGGAGAAAAGGAAAACAAAGCAACCGTGAGTACTCAGAAGTACTCAGCAAGCAAGGATCTACACTACATATGCAACATTATCAAAGGAAGGCTGTATATGTGGACTGGGCTGCAGAAATGCCAGAATAGAGAGAAGGCCTAGTCCTATCAAAGACTAGCATCTTTAGCTGTATTGCAGCAATAGAAGAAAGTAGAACAGTACAATATAATGTAGCAGTAATGATATCAACCTCACCCAGAGATCCTTTCTCGACACCCTGCGAGAAAGCAATCCCAGAGCCATACAGTCATCAACCTCGTCCTGAGATCCCTTCTCGACTCCCTGCGAGAAGCAATCCCAGAGCCATAGTATCCAAGTATCCAGTTCTAAATTGTATCAATGAGGATACAACTCCGAGTGTCCTTTACCGTAGGACCGGCTATCAATAGAAGTTTTCTTCCCTGCAGGGGTGCACCAACTTACCCACCACGCTCGCTTAACTCCGGCCGGACACACTTTTCCGAGTTATGCCCGACCTCGGCCAAACGACACACCGCAACCCTACCTACAGCTCAGCAGAGAGGTCCCCGCTGGTCTACATCCTAAGCGCAAGGGGGTCTTGGCCATCGCCCCTCGCCCTCCGGGTCGTTGCGCACACGGTGAAGCCAGGCACCAACACTACAGGAAGGCGCCGGTCCGTCCGTGCCGCCATGCTGAACTGGACGTCTGACAGAGCTTTCGGCTGATGCATACGATGCAGAACGCCCATACTATGCCCACGTGGTGGTTAGTGCTATCGGGCTAGAGGCCCACTCAGATCAAATATCCAAACCGTTAGTACCTTGGGGGTGCAGTAACGAGCAGAGACTCACGATCGATGTGACCTTGTCGCCCCGTCTCGAGGACTTGCGGCAAGGGCCAAGAATGCCCGGCCACACCTCGTATTCTCACCCGGGCACCATCCAGGTCAACCCGTCTCACAAAAGACTGTCGGGAACTCAGGTCCACCTCTACTGGGCGGTACCGCCTGTCCCTCCAGTCCTGCAGTTAAAGTAACTCCCTCGGGTCACCCTCGGGGCCGACCCGTTTCTAACAGGGTGCAGGGGTAAAGTCACAGTAGCCGTGTGTCCATAACATCAAGGGAATCCGAGGTATCACCCTCGACGGATACCCTCTCGATGTAACTGTCAAGGTGAACGTAGGAGGATTCACCCTCGATGGGTTCACACTTGATGTGTTGTACGACCGCGTCGTTATCGGCAGTGGTGAAGGAGGAATCACCCTCGATGACCACGACCAAATAGCTACTCTACAGGGTTAACATCAGAAGTGCCATAAGAGGTTTCACCCTCGGCACTCGATAGTAACACTGCAGTGTCGTTACAACTAAGGGGGTGATGTGCGGTGCCGGGGCCTGGTCTTCAATCCCGTTGATCGGGTCTTCGGATAATCCAGCGGGGCAATCGGGATAAGTGGGGTCACTGATAGGTCTCTACCCAGCCTAAACTAAGCAGTTTAGGATATGCTGGTAATTATCAACAACAGGTTACAATAAACGGGCTATGCATCAGAATAGGTAAAGCAGTAGCAGCAGCAATTCTAATGCAAGCATGAGAAATTAGAATGGGTGATATCGGGATGATCAAAGGGGGGGCTTGCCTGGTTGCTCGGCGGCAAAGGCAAGGTCGTCAATGGTGTCCTCGGTCTCCGGAGCTGCGGTGGTACCGGGAACTGCGTCGGGGTCTAACGAGAGAGAAGAGGGGGAAGAAACAGTAAATACAAGCAAACAAGTGCAGCACAAAGGATAGCATGGCAAATAAGCGATGCTAGGGGTGATCTAACGTATGATTGCACGTCACCGAGGAAGGGGGAATCCATCCGGGAATATTTTCCCGGTTCCGGACATTTGTCAGACAGATGACCGGAGGGGAACGGTTCCATGTTCGGGTAGTTAGGGACGTGTGACGGACGAACGGACCGCGTATTCGGATTCGTCTCGAAATTCTGAGCAACTTTCATGTACAAAGTATTTTCATCCGAGCAACGGTTTATTTTATATTCTTTTTTTTATGCTTAATTAAATTTCTAGATTTTCTATTTACTAGTAATTCAACAAAATACCAGCAAACACTTTTTGTACCCAGTGTAGTGCCAGCCACATACACTGACTGGTGGGGCCAATGGGGTTGTTTTGACCCAGTCAAAGATTGACTAGTCAATAAAAACAGTGTAAGTGGGTCCCGATTGTCATGGGCTTAGATATTTATTTATTTGCTTCAACCCTTTTTAATTTTTTTTGCAGGGTCCATTTGTCATTGGGTGACAATTGAACTGAATACTAATTAGCCTAACTAATCGCTACTGAATTAGCAGTGCCGGCCGGCCATAGCAGCAGATGCAGGAAGCAGGAGCGGCAGCCAAGCAGGAGCAGCAGCGATGGCGGCTTCTAGCGGGAGCGACAGCGGGCAGAGCAAGCAGCAGCAAGCAACACAACGGCAGCATCAGGTGGCCGGAGCGACAGCAGCTGCCAGTGGCACAGGAGCAGTTGCCAGCGGCAACTGAAGCAGCAGCAGTATAGCAGCGGGAGGCACCGGGCGGCCGGAGCGACACGCGGGCGCGGCTGCAGCAGGGCAGCCGGCGCGCGGGCACGGGGCGGAGGCACCAGCGGGCGGGGGCGACGGTGGTGGCTGCTACGGGATGGAAAGAAGGGGGAAAGCAGTGGGGCGGTGAGCTCACAGGGGGCTCAGGAGCGACTCGGGGAGGCGGCGAAGCAGAGGAGCGCGTGCGAGGAAGGACGACGATGCCGGCGAGCTGCGGGGCGGTCCGGCTCGTCCTGGTACTCGAGAAGGACGAGGACGAGGGCGCCGGTCCTCCTGGACGCCTTGGCGCAGCTCGGGGAGGAGGGTGGCCACGGCGATTCCAGAGCCACGGCGACCGCGTTGCTCGGATCAGATCCAGATCGAGAGAGGCGAGCGAGGGAGGAAAGGAGAGGGGGAAGTGTTCTAGGGTTTGCCAGGGGACTTGCGACGATGCTCTTATCCAACTGCACGACCGCAGGATGGTCGACACAGCGACATCCGCGGCGTGGACGGGCATGCGGAGTCCACGCCATGGCCTCTGTTCCCTCTGTACAAAGGTTGAAGGAAAGGCCCTGGTAGTGGGCTGGGCCGTTTACTCTAGTAGGTAGAGCCCATTAGCACAGTAGCTAGTTTGCCTTTTTCCCTTTTCTGACATCTAAAACAACCACTGTTTGCAATTAAATAAGCCACCAAATGACTTTGCAAAATTATGGAGATTGGCCATTTAAATATATTGCAATATTTTGACCTGCCACAAAAAGTTTGGGGACAATTTGTTTCCCTTAGAATTTATGGTGGAATTTAAATGAGATAAAAGGGGTTGTTTGGTCCAGTTTAAAATAGGTCAAGGGCATTTTAATAATTCAAATAATGTTGGTATATTCAGGACAATTAGTTAGTGAATTATTGCAACCTAGCGAACATTTTTGTTTTACGTGTTGAAGAAATAATAGTTTGACTTTATTTTAAATTGAATTTGAATTCGGTTTGGATCAAAGTGAGATTAAAAGATTAACAGCGATGACATGGCATAATCAAAATGGTGATTACTGTAGCTTAATACATGGGGTGTTACAATCCCTGCGTTTCACGGTTGTGCCCGTCGCCTTGCAAGGTATGCAGCTCGCCGTCGGAGCGGGAGGGGGAGCGGGGGCGTCCTCCGGGGTCGCCGTGAGTGTGGCCGCCGCGGAGATGAACGGGGACGAGACTGCCGTCGTGGCGGCGGCGGAGGCTGAGGCGGTGGGCTCGGCGGAGACGGAGGAGCACGTCCAGCGCATCCTACTCAGACACGCCCGGCCGCCATGGCTCCAGCACGAGGAATGACAAGTAGGAATGGATGGGTGGATGGGCGCAAGGAGGGGGTGAGTGTTTCGCGTTTGAGAAAAAAAAGCAAACAGGGATCGGGTGCCCCCCGCGTCGTTCGATCCAGCTAGATCTGAGTGGCCCTCGCGCGACCGGCGCGACGGTTCGGCTGGCGCGCCATGTACAAGGGTTTCCCTAAAACTATTTTAAGAAAAGTTATGCCCCAGCGCAGAATAGAGCCTACAAAAAGCAACGCAAAATTTAAAAACTTGGATAAAAGTTGTGTTCCGCTACATAGTTCGTCCAAAACACGTCGGAGATCATCTATAGTAAAAATTAAACATAGGTAAGGTAGATTTAGCTTGACGTAGAGGGCGGCGGCTCACGGCTTGACGTTGAGGTAGTACTCGTTCCCCGATCTCGTGAGGACGTTGGCGAGCTCGTACTCTTCCTTCGCCGCCTGGAGCCGATCGGCGGCGCCATCCTCAACGGCCACCACCATGTCCTTCGCGGCGGCGAGCTCAATCTTCGCCTCGCACAAGCTCTTGATGGTTGGCCAAAGAGCATCGCCGATCTCATGGAAGCGAGCCCACACGCCCCGGCCGCCACTGCGGGAGAGCGCGTCGCGTTCACGCACTTGCTTCGAGCACCATGACTCGATGGCAGGCCCGCTAGAGCTGCTGTGTCGGGCGCGCTTGCGCGGCGGCGATCCCATCCCTCTGCCTCGGCCACCACGCTAGTGCCCCTCCCGCCATGGATCTAAAGGAAATGGACGGGGCTGCCGCAGAATCTCTTGCCCGAGTTTGGAAAGAGAGGCGGGTGAGGAGAAAGGATACGATGGAGGAAGTGAAGGACGCAAACCCTAAATTGCCTCGCGACCGGCAGATGTAGCGGCTCGGGGCGGTTTTGCGGGCCGCTCGTATATTTTTTATGGGTCGGGCCAAATATACAACATTTGTTCGGGCCACAAAATGGTCAAATATGCTAAATCCACTAGAAATATGCGGGCGGGGAGGTTATAGCGCATCTACAAGAGTTGCTCTAATAAGGTGATGTTAGCGGGCTATGAGGATTTAAATACTACTCCCTCCGTTCCAAAATAAGTGTTGTTGATTTAGTACAACCTCCCTCCATCCCAAAATAACTGTCGCTTATTTTGGGACGAAGGAAGTATGTTTTTGCTGAGTTGGAAGAGAGAGAAGAAGAGAAAGAAGAGAAGCGGGTTGTATATTTATAGTTAGTTGAAGCACATGCTTCAAGAAGCTTTGTGAGATGGAAGGTGCATCGTATGTTAATAAAATAGTAGTATTTTTGGTGAAATATTCCCTAGAGGCAATAATAAATTGGTTATTATCATATTTCCTTGTTCATGATAAATATTTATTATTCATGCTAGAATTGTATTGACCGAAAACTTAAATACATGTGTGAATACATAGACAACATAGTGTCACTAGTGAGCCTCTACTAGACTAGCTCGTTGATCAAAGATGGTTAAGGTTTCCTAACCATATACATGAGTTGTCATTTAATAATGGGATCACATCATTAGGAGAATGATGTGATGGACAAGACCCAACCATAAGCTTAGCATCAGATCGTTTAGTTTATTTGCTATAACTTTCTTCATGTCAAGTATCGGTTCCTTAAACCATGAGATCGTGTAACTCCCTGACACCGAAGGAATACTTAGTATGTATCCAAACATCACTTCATAACTGGGTGATCATAAAGTTTCTCTACAGGTATCTCCGAAGGTATCAGTTGGGTTGGCATGGATCAAGACTGAGATTTGTCACTCCGTATGACGGAGAGATATCTCTGGGCCCTCTCGGTAATACAACATCTTAAAGAGCTTGCAAGCAATGTGATTAATGAGTTAGTCATGGGATCTTGTATTCTGGAACGAGTAAATAGACTTGCTGGTAACAAGATTGAACTAGGTATGGAGATACCGACGATCGAATCTCGGTAAGTAACATATCGCCGGACAAAGGGAATTGCATACGGGATTAACCGAATCCTTGACATCGTGGTTCAACCGATAAAAGATCTTCATGGAATATGTAGGAATCAATATGGGCATCCAGGTCCCGCTATTGGTTATTGACCAGAGAGGTGTCTTGGTCATGACTACATGATTCCCGAACCCGCAGGGTCACACGCTTAACGTTCGTTGACGCTAGAGTAGTATTGGGATATTTGATGATTGGTAACCGAATGTTGTTCGGAGTCCCGGATGAGATCCCGGACGTTACGAGGAGTCTCGGAATGGTCGAGAGGTAAAGATTTATATGTGGGAAGTCATATTTTGGGTTTCGGAAAAAGATGCAATTTTTTTGGTATTGCACTGTGAAGCTTCTAGAAGGTTTCGAAGGATTCTGGAGGGGTCCACAAGTCCACAAGTGGGTCCACCATGACCCAAGGGCAGGCATGGGCTGAGGGGAGGCGCCCTGGCCTTATTGGGCTAGGCGCACCAAGTCCTCAAAAGCCCATGTGGCTAGGGAAGGGGGGAAAAGGGGAAGTCCTAGTAGGAATAGGATTGGACTTGGAGTCCAAGTCCTCTCCCCCTTGGCCGCGCCCTAGGGCTTGGAGAGGCTGTTCCCCATGCCCCTCCACCTATATATAGAGGGAAGGGGGCGCCCCAAGAGGACACACCAAGCCCTTGGCACCCCTCTCTCTCCCGTTACTCCGTAGTTCCTCCGTCCTCGTTCTAGTAGCGCTTGGCGAAGCCCTGCTGAACTAGCTCCACCACCACGTCGTCGTGTTGGTTGTGATCCCGTCTACTTCTCCGCCTTCTCTTGCTAGATCAAGGAGGAGGAGACGTCATCGAGCCACACATGTGCTAAACTCGGAGGCGTCGTCCGTTCGGCACTAGATCGGTTGGATCGTGATCGGATCACAAAGAGTACAACTACATCAAGTGTGTTATATACGCTTCCGCTTTCAGTCTACGAGGGTACATAGACACACTCTCCCCTCTCGTTGCTATGCTTCTCCTAGATAGATCTTGGGTGTTCGTAGGAAATTTTTTGATTTTCATGCTTCGTTCCCCATCAGTGGCATCATGAGCTAGGTATATGCGTAGATGTATATGCACGAGTAGAACACAAAGAGTTGTGGGCGTTGATGCTCAAATTGCTTACCTCTCTTGTCTTATTTGGATTCAGCGGTATTGTGGGATGAAGCGGCTAGGACAAACCTTACATGTCCTCGCACATGAGACATGTTCCACCGACTAACATGCAACTTGTTTCGCATAAGGTGGCTAGCGGGTGTATGTCTCTCCTACTTTAGTTGAATCTAATTTGACGAAGGCGGTCCTTATAGAAGGTTAAAAGGCAACTTGATTATCACCGTTGTGGCTTTGCGTAGGTAAGAACGGTTCTTGCTAGTTGCCCATAGCAGCCATGTAAAATTTGCAACAACAAAGTAGAGGACGTCTAACTTGTTTTTGCAGGGTATGTTGTGATGTGGTATGGCCAAAACGTGATGTGATATATGTTAATGTATGATATCATGTTTTGTAATAGGTTCACGACTTGCATGTCGATGAGTACGGCAACCGGCATGAGCCATAGGGTTGTCTTTAATTTATTAATCGCCATGTAATTGCTTTATCGCTATGCGTTAGCAATAGTTGTAGAAGCAATACTTGGCGGAGACGATCACGTGACGACACGATGATGGAGATCATGGTGTCATGCCGGTGAAGATGGAGATCATGCTGGTGCTTTGGAGATGGAGATCAAAGGCACGAGATGATAATGGCCATATCATGTCACATATTGATTGCATGTGATGTTTATCCTTTTTATGCATCTTATTTTGCTTAGAACGATGGTAGCATTATAAGATGATCCCTTCACTTAATTTCGAGAAATTGTGTTCTCCCCGAGTATGCACCGTTGCAAAAGTTCATCGTTTCGAAGCACCTTGTGATGATCGGGTGTGATAGAATCTACGTTCGCATACAACGGGTGTAAGCCAGTTTTACACATGCAGAATACTTAGGTTAAACTTGACGAGCCTAGCATGTACAGACATGGCCTCGGAACACAGGAGACCGAAAGGTCGAACATGAGTCATATAGTAGATATGATCAACATGAAGATGTTTACCATTGATGACTACCCCATCTCACGTGATGATCAGACATGGGTTAGTTAATTTGGATCATGTGTCACTTAGACAACTTGAGGGATGTTGATTTAAGTGGGAGTTCATTAGTAATTTGATTAACTGAACTAAATTATCATGAACTTAGTCTTACTTATGTTTGCAAAATTTGTATTGTAGATCAATGGCCCGCGTTGTAGTTCACCTGAATTTTAATGCGTTCCTAGAGAAAGCTAAGTTGAGAGATGATGGAAGCAACTATGCAAACTGGGTCCATAACTTGAGGATTATCCTCATTGCTGCACAAAAGGCTTATGTCCTTGATGCACCACTAGGTGACGCACCCCCTTCAGCGTCGTATGTGGATGTTGTGAATATCTGGCAGGCATGTTCTGATGACTACTCGATAGTTCAGTGCGCCATGCTTTACGTCTTAGAACCGGGGCTCCAAAGATGTTTTGAGCACCACGGAGCATATGAGATATTCCACGAGCTGAAATTGGTATTTCAAGCTCATGCCCTGGTCGAGAGGTATGACATCTCTGACAAGTTCTTTAGCTGTAAAATGGAGGAGAATAGTTCTGTTAGTGAGCATATACTAAGAATGTCTGGGTTGCACAGTCGCTTGACTCGGTTGGGAGTTAATCTTCCAGATGACTCGATTATTGACAGAATTCTCCAATCACTGCCACCAAGCTACAAGGGCTTTGTGATGAACTATAATATGCAAGTGATGGAGAAAACACTTCCCGAGCTCTTCGCGATGCTCAAGGCCGCGGAGGTAGACATCAAGAAGGAGCATCAAGTATTGATGGTTGAAAAGACCACTAGTTTCAAGAAAGGCAAGGGAAAGAAAGGGAACTTAAGAATGGTAAAGCAATTGCCGCTCCCGTGAAGAAACCCAAGGCTGGACCCAAACCTGAGACTGAGTGCTTCTACTGCAAGGGGGAATGGTCACTAGAAGCGGAACTGCCTCAAGTACTTGGCAGATAAGAAGGATGGCAACGTCAACAAAGGTATATTTGATATACATGTTATTGATGTGTACCTTACTAGTGCTCGTAGTAGAACCTGGGTATTTGATACTGGTTCGGTTGCTCATATTTGTAACTCGGAACGGGAGCTGCGGAATAAACGAAGATTGGCTAAGGACGAGGTGACGATGCGCGTCGAAAATGGTTCAAAGGTTGATGTGATCGCCGTCGGCACGCTATCTCTACATCTACCTTCGGGATTAGTTTTAAACCTAAATAATTGTTATTTGGTGCCTGCGTTGAGCATGAACATTATATCTGGATCTTGTTTATTGCGAGACGGTTATTCATTTAAGTCAGAGAATAATGGTTGTTCTATTTATATGAGTAATATCTTTTATGGTCATGCACCCCTTGTGAATGGTTTATTCTTGTTGAATCTCGATCGTAGTGATACACATATTCATAATATTGATGCCAAAAGATGCAAAGTTAATAATGATGGTACCACATATTTGTGGCACTGCCGCTTAGGTCATATTGGTGTAAAGCGCATGAAGAAACTCCATGCTGATGGACTTTTGGAATCTCTTGATTATGAATCATTTGAGACATGTGAACCATGCCTCATGGGCAAGATGACTAAAAGTCCGTTCTCCGGAACAATGGAGCGAGCTAGTGACTTATTGGAAATAATACATACTGATGTATGCGGTCTGATGAGTGTTGAAGCACGCGGTGGATATTGTTATTTTCTTACCTTCACAGATGATTTGAGTACATATGGGTATATTTATTTAATGAAACACAAGTCTGAAGCATTTGAAAAGTTCAAGGAATTTCAGAGTGAAGTGGAAAATCATCATAACAAGAAAATAAAGTTTCTACTATTTGATCGTGGAGGTGAATATTTGAGTTACGAGTTTGGTATGCATTTAAGACAATGTGGAATTGTTTCACAGCTCACGCCACCTAAAACACCACAGTGTAATGGTGTGTCTGAACGTCGTAATCGTACTCTATTGGATATGGTGCGTTCTATGATGTCTTTTACTGATTTGCCACTTTCATTTTGGGGTTATGCATTAGAGACAGCCACATTCACTTTAAATAGGGCACCGTCTAAATCCGTTGAGACGACACTGTATGAGTTGTGGTTTGGCAAGAAACCTAAGCTGTCATTTCTTAAAGTTTGGGGATGCGACGCTTATGTCAAGAGGCTTTAGCCTGATAAGCTCGAACCCAAAGCGGAGAAGTGCGTCTTCATAGGATACCCTAAAGATACAATTGGGTATACAGGCTGGCAATGGGGATTACCCAGGCGGGTATTGGACTCCCATCCCCATCCCCGCAACAGCCTTATCATGCCCATCCCCGTTCCCATACCCATCTGCGGGGATACAAATATTCCTGTCCCCATCCCCGTTGGGTTTTTCATACCCGTGGGGAAACCCATACACGTAATCACCAACAACCTTAGATAGCATTTTAGTAGAAAAAAAAGCATTTCAGCACAATAAATAGTATGTTGTGGCTAGGTCAGGGTTTTCTTCGGGCTTTTTGGCCGAAGGGGTGGGATGGGTGAAATTTAGGGTGGGTAAGGGCGGGAATTACATGAGGTCTACTAATTTTAGACCCCGCATGCAAGGCCTTCACGGGTAAGCCGGGTAACGGGCACGGGTAATGCTATCACGTCCCCATCCCTGTCATGCACGTTGGGTAAGGTATTTGACCCACCAGCTTCCCCGTGGGTATTAAAGCTGGCACATACCCGTCCCCTGATAGAATAATTACCCACGGGGACGTGGGTAATGGTTAACCATTGCCAGCTTACCTTCTACCACAGATCCGAGGGCAAGATCTTTGTTGCCAAGAACGGGTCCTTTCTAGAGAAGGAGTTTCTCTCGAAAGAAGTGAGTGGGAGAAAAGTAGAACTTGATGAGGTAATCGTACCTTCTCTCGAATTGGAAAGTAGCACATCACAGAAAGCAGTTCCTGTGATGCCTACACCAACCGAAGAGGAAGCTAATGACGATGATCATGAAACTTCGGATCAAGTTACTACTGAACTTCGTAGGTCGACCAGGGTATGTTCCGCACGAGAGTGGTACGGTAATCCAATCCTGGAAGTCATGTTGTTAGACAACGATGAACCTACGAACTATGAAGAAGCTATGATGAGCCCGGATTCCAACAAATGGCTTGAGCCATGAAATCTGAGATAGGATCCATGTATGAGAACAAAGTATGGACTTTGGTGGACTTGCTCGATGATCGACAAGCCATTGAGAATAAATGGATCTTTAAGAAGAAGACAGATGTTGATGGTAATGTCACCGTTTATAAAGCTCGACTTGTCGCAAAAGGTTTTCGACAAGTTCAAGGGGTTGACTACGATGAGACTTTCTCACCCGTAGCAATGCTTAAGTCTGTTAGAACTATGTTAGCTATTGTCGCATTTTATGATTATGAGATCTGGCAAATGGACGTCAAAATGACATTCCTTAACGGGTTTCTTAAGGAAGAGTTGTATATGATGCAACCAGAAGGTTTTGTCAATCCTAAGGATGCTAACAAAGTATGCAAGCTCCAGCAATCCATCTATGGACTGGTGCAAGCATCTCGGAGTTGGAATATTCATTTTGATGAAGTGATCAAAGCTTTTGGTTTTATACAAACTTACGGAAGCTTGTATTTACAAGAAAGTGAGTGGGAGCTCTGTAGCATTTCTGATATTATATGTGGATGACATATTGTTGATTGGAAATGATATAGAATTTCTGGAAAGCACAAAAAGATATTTGAATAAGAGTTTTTCAATGAAAGACCTTGGTGAAGCTGCTAACATATTGGGCATCAAAATCTATAAAGATAGATCAAGATGCCTAATAGGACTTTCACAAAGTACATACCTTGACAAAGTTTTAAAGAAGTTCAGAATGGATCAATCAAAGAAAGGGTTCTTGCCTGTATTACAAGGTGTGAAGTTGAGTAAGACTCAAAGCCCGACCATGGCAGAAGAAAGAGAAAGGATGAAAGTCATTCCCTATGCCTCAGCCATAGGCTCTTATGTATGCCATGGTGTGTACCAGACCTGATGTGTGCCTTGCCATAAGTCTGGTAGGGAGGTACCAAAGTGATCCAGGAGTAGATCACTGGACAACGGTCAAGAATATCCTGAAGTACCTGAAAAGGACTAAGGACATGTTTCTCGTTTATGGAGGTGATGAAGAGCTCGTCATAAAGGGTTAGGTCGATGCTAGTTTCGACACAGATCCGAATGACTCTAAGTCTCAAACCAGATACATATTTATATTAAATGGTGGAGTGGTCAGTTGGTGCAGTTCCAAGCAGAGCATCATGGCGGGATCTACATGTGAAGTGGAGTATATAGTTGCTTCGGAAGCAGCGCAAGAAGGAGTCTGGATGAAGGAGTTCATATTCGATCTGGGTGTAATACCTAGTGCATCGGATCCAATGACTATCTTTTGTGACAACACTGGAGCTATTGATATTGCCAAGGAGCCCAGGTTTCACAAGAGAACCAAGCACATCAAGTGCCGCTTTAACTCCATTCATAATTATGTGAAGGATGGAGATATAGAACTTTGCAAAGTACATACGGATCTGAATGTGGCAGACCCGTTGACTAAACCTCTTCCGCAGGCAAAACAAGATCAACACCAAGACTCCATGGGTGTTAGATTCATAACTATGTAAACTAGATCATTGACTCTAGTGCAAGTGGGAGACTGTTGGAAATATGCCCTAGAGGCAATAATAAATTGGTTATTATCATATTTCCTTGTTCATGATAAATGTTTATTATTCATGCTAGAATTGTATTGATCGAAAACTTAAATACATGTGTGAATACATAGACAACATAGTGTCCCTAGTGAGCCTTTACTAGACTAGCTCGTTGATCAAAGATGGTTAAGGTTTCCTAACCATAGACATGAGTTGTCATTTAATAACATGATCACATCATTAGGAGAATGATGTGATGAACAAGACCTAACCGTAAGCTTAGCATCAGATCGTTTAGTTTATTTGCTATAGTTTTCTTCATGTCAAGTATCAGTTCCTTAAACCATGAGATCGTGTAACTCCCTGACATCGGAGGAATACTTAGAGTGTATCCAAACGTCACTTCGTAACTGGGTGATCATAAAGGTTGTCTACAGGTATCTCCGAAGGTATCTATTGGGTTGGCATGGATCAAGACTGGTATTTGTCACTCCGTATGACGGAGAGATATCTCTGGGCCCTCTCGGTAATACAACATCATAAAGAGCTTGCAAGCAATGTGACTAATGAGTTAGCCATGGGATCTTGTATTATGAAACGAGTAAAGAGACTTACCGGTAACAAGATTGAACTAGGTATGGAGATACCGACAATCGAATCTCGGGCAAGTAACATATCGCCGAACAAAGGGAATTGCATACAGGACTAACCAAATCCTTGACATCGTGGTTCAACTGATAAAAGATCTTCGTGGAATATGTAGGAATCAATATGGGCATCCAGGTCCCGCTACTGGTTATTCACCGGAGAGGTGTCTCGGTCATGACTACATGATTCCCGAACACGCACGGTCGCACGCTTAACATTCGTTGACGCTAGAGTAGTATTGGGATATTTGATGATTCGTAACCGAATGTTGTTCGGAGTCCTGGATGATATCATGGATGTCACGAGGAGTCTAGGAATGGTCGAGAGGTAAAGATTTATATATTTTGGGTTCCGGAAAAAGATGCAGTTTTTTCGGTATTGTCTCGTGAAGCTTCTAGAAGGTTCCAGGGATTTCGGAGGGGTCCGGAAGTCCACAAGTGGGTCCACCATGACCCAAGGGCTGGCTGGGCTGAGGGGAGGCGCCCTGGCCTTATTGTGCTAGGCGCACCAAGTCCTCAAAAGCCCATGTGTCTAGGGAAGGGAAAAAAGGGGGAGTCCTAGTAGGAATAGGATTGGACTTGGAGTCCAAGTCCTATCCCCCTTGGCTGCGCCCTAGGGCTTGGAGTGGTTGTTCCCCACGCCCCTCCACCTATATATAGAGAGGAGGGGGTGCCCCAAGAGGACACACCAAGCCCTTGGTGCCCCTCTTTCTCCCGTTACTCCGTAGTTCCTCCGTCCTCGTTCTAGTAGCGCTTGGCGAAGCCCTGCTGAACTAGCTCCACCACCACCATCACCACCACGTCTTCGTGCTAGTTGTGATCCCATCTAACTCTTCACCTTCTCTTGTTGGATCAAGGAGGAGGAGACGTCATCGAGCCGCACATGTGCTAAACTCGGAGGTGCCGTCCGTTCGGCACTAGATCGGTTGGATCGTGATCGGATCACAAAGAGTACAACTACATCAACCGCGTTATATATGCTTCCTCTTTCGGTGTACGAGGGTACATAGACACACTCTCCCCTCTCATTGCTATGCTTCTCCTAGATAGATCTTGGGTGTTCGTATGACTTTTTTTGATTTTCATGCTTCGTTCCCCATCAACTTTCTTGTAGTTAACTACTATATTTGTTAACTATAGTTGACACTGCAAGATGCTATAGTCAGCAGTTGCCATATTATTAACCATGCCCGAACATTCCCAATGTCTTATTTATCTTGTCACATAGTTTATCTAGATCATCAAGTTGGTCCATCATATAAAAACACTTTCCCCACTAATTTTTTTTGCACATATTCCCACTAACTCTTCATGTGCATACAGTCTACCACAAATAACCATTAACTAATTTTTTTCGTGCACTCTAAGTAGCAATGTCATTCTGGATTTTTTTGCTATATATATATGTCTTGATGTCATCTGATTAACTTCAGACGTCTAACATGAATTCTCGTCCAACCACTTGGTTACACTTCATGTTTGTTAATGCGATCATCTGATTTTGAAAGCCCAAACAACCGTCTGTTCTCATTGTCATTCTTTACCGCTTCTTGTTCATGTCTCTGTTGCTTTCCACATGCCATAGAATTGCACTAAATGCCTTTGTTCCCTCGAACCTCCACTGTTCCATGCAACCTTTTAATTCCAGTTTGATTTCATCACGTACCGAGAGGCAACTCATCAAGTTTTTTTTAAGAATCCACTGTTCCCATGCAACCTTTTAATCCCAATTTGTTTTCATTGCATATGCCAGGTAGCTAATTAGCTTTTTTTAGATGGAACTAATGACTTTGAAAATTGTTTCACTTTAAATCTTGCAAAGGACTTACTACTGTCGCTTAAGATTCTTCGACGCCTACCAATCCTTCGTATCGTATTTTGGCACTCTTTTTAGTTGTGAATCGTGCAACAACTGCAAGGCACTAACATCTTTTGACCATTTCCTAAGCAGGTGGCCTAACCCATCATCTTTTTAATGACCTCATAGCAACGCACAAGCATAGTGCTAGTTTTATAAATATGTGAAGTACTTAACACCGAATTAGAAGGTTGGATTGGAAAGTAATGACATCCTTACATCTCAATGGACATAGTTTATGCACAAGTAGAAATAGAGTTTACATCAGATGAGGAAATGATTATCTAAAGATTGTGCCCCTATGGCAACAAAAAAAACATTGTTAGCTAAGATGTTGTTCTTACATTTCGACAACGTTAGCCTTTAGGAATATCCATGCAAGCAGTAAAATAACATGGTCTTCACGAAAACCTGGATGGTCAAAATAATTGTTTGTAAGAAAACACGCTGGTCTTATTCGTAGAAGTTGGAGATGAACAATTGTAGTCTTTTCTTAGTGACCCTAGAAAGACAATATCATTTACCATTGGTCATGCTTTGCTTTTTTCTTTTCTTAGTGACCCTAGAAAGACAATATCATTTCCATTGGTCATGCTTTGCTTTTTCTCAAGTGTGCCTTTGTCAATTGGATCACATCAGCAATAATGACTGAATGTATGCTAACTCGTTGATGAGCTCTCCTCTGGTTGATGGAATAAATGTGATCTACAATAAGAAGGTAAGTTTCTTACGATAAAAATTATATCCGCTACAAAAAAAGACACATCCATGATGATACGCGTTTGTCATAGTAGGTCATGTTTTCTGTCATTCATGTACATTCATGGCAATTTTATGACAGAATTAAGATAGTCATACATGTGCTATCGCAGATGCATTCTATTTTTTTATCATGGAAGTGTGAACTTTCATGACAAAAAATGGTGTATCATGGAAGTGTTTTCATCAAGGGTAACCGACATGGGGCAGCCACCATGACGAGTCGCCGTTAAACTATGGGGTGCGAGTTCCAGATCCGATACTCGCTAACAACGTCTACCAATGACAATCCCCCAAGTATCGACTTCTCATTCGCCAACGGAGCCATGTGTCAGCTCTTCCTTGTAACAAGTGTCACCCATCCAATGGACGATATGCGTCTATGAAACTACGACATGTGGGACGACCCAACAATGTCCCATTTAGTTAAAAAGGCCAGCACGGACAAAGGCTCACATGATCTAGGCAAAAGTTAGTGGGCCGGGCCATTAACGACTTGCTTGCAGATAGCCCTACAGCCTGGGTCCATACAACCCACATGGGCAGGTGCCAATTCATCACATCACTGGCCCGTGGGACATTTTGCAGCATTACAATCCTTTGTAGTTTCGGCCTTCTTCACCGCTGCCATGCCCGAGCTCCCTTCCGCTCCCGTTGTCTCGACCATGCATACCTACCCTTTGTGTCCTATGCATCCGATGTCTAGCCAATCAATGCATTGCAATAGCATGTTCTCCGTCGAATCCAACGACATTGTACAACACCAGCGACAAAGACTTCCAATATCATGGGGCCCCACCCGTGCTCCTTTGCAGCTAAAAATGCCCTGTCCTAAAGAGAACCTAAACACACCTTGGAATCCAAAAGCAAGATTTCTTCATATGTGAACGCAAGGGAGCCAATGTATAACTGAATATATATCTCTCGTAATTAATTACTAGCAAATTGGTATGCAACTCTCATTGCTCACATCATTATGTACACACATGTATGACCATTCTCTTGAAACACGGGGATATGGGTCGATCTCTTGGTGGTTTACCTAAACTAGTTGCTCAGATATTGATACGTCCATTTTGCATTATGTTTTCTAGTGTCATTTATAATGTTTTTGGTCATTATTTCACTTTATGATGCAATTCTAATGTCTTTTCTCTCTTAATTTGCATGATTTACATGAAGAGGGAGATTGCCGGCAGCTGGAATTCTGGATCTAAAAAGCTACAATAGAGATAGCTATTCTACAGAGCTCCAAATGACCTGAAACTTCACGGAGGTTTTTTATTGAATATATAAAAAATATTGGAACAAAGAAATACCAGAGGGGGCCACCTGTTGCCCACAAGGCAACAGGGCGCACCCTGATGCCTTGTGGGGCCCATAGCTGGCCTCTGGTGCCCATCTTCTGCTATATGAAGGCTTTTACCCTAGAAAATAGGAGGAAAACTTTCGGGATGAAGTGCCGTCATCTCGAGGCGGAACCTAGGTAGGAGCACTTTTGCTCTCCGGCGGAGCGATTTCGCCGTGGAAACTTCCCTTCGAGAGGGGGAAATTGAAGCCATCGACATCACCAACGATCCTCTCATCATGGGAGGACCAATCTTCATCAACATCTTCACCAGTTCCATCTCTCAAACTCTAGTTCATATCTTGTATTCAATATTCGTCTCAAAACCTCAGATTGGTACATGTGGGTTGCTAGTAGTGTTGATTACATCTTGTAGTTGATGCTAGTTGGTTTATTTGGTGGAAGATTATATGTTCAGATCCTTAAGCATGTTCAATACACCTCTGATCTTGAACATGAATATGATTTTTTGAGTAGTTACTTTTGTTCTTGAGGACATGGGAGAAGTATTGTTATAAGTAATCATGTGAAGTTGGTATTCGTTTGATATTTTGATGATATGTATGTTGTTCTTCCTTTAGTGGTGTCATGTGAACGTCGACTACATGACACTTCACCATATTTGGGCCTAAGGGAAGGCATTGTGGAGTAATAAGTAGATGATGGGTTGCGAGAGTGCTGGAAGCTTAAACCCTAGTTTATGCGTTATTTCGTAAGGGGCTGATTTGGATCCATATGTTTCATGCTATGGTTAGATTTATCTTAATTCTTCTTTCGTAGTTGTGGATACTTGCGAGAGGGGGTAATCATAAGAGGGTTGATTGTTCAAGTAAGAACAACACCCTAGCAGCGGTCCACCCACATATCAAATTATCAAAGTAGCAAATGCGAATCAACTAAACATGATGAATGTGACTAGACGAGAATTCACATGTGTCCTCGAGAGCACTTTGCTTTATATAAGAGTACTTTCCGGCTTTTCCTTTGTTATAAAAAGGATTGGGCCACCTTGCTGCACATTTGTTACTTGTTATGAATTACCTTGCTACAAAACTATCTGTTACCGCTACTTTCAGTACTTGCAGAGAATACCTTGCTGAAAGCCGCTTATCATTTCCTTCTGCTCCTCGTTGGGTTCGATACTCTTACTTATTGAAAGGACTATGATTGATCCCCTATACTTGTGGGTCATCAAGACTCTTTTCTGGCACCGTTGCCGGGGACTGAAGCGCCTTTGGTGAGTGGGATTTGCTAAGGAAACATTTATATTACGTGCTAAAATTTACTGTCACTTGACACTATGGAAAATAATCCTTTATGGGGCTTGTTTGGGGTGTTCACCTCGACCAGAAGCAATAAGAGTTGCCCCTCAAGCTACTGAACTTAATGAAAATATTTACTATGAAATCCCTTTGGTATATTGGGGAAATTGCTAGCTAATCCTTATGCAGGAGATGGAATAATACATCCTGATATTCACCTAATCTATATAGATGGAATTTGTGGATTGTTTAAGCTTGCAGGTTTATCCGAGGATGGATTTAAAAAGAAAGTATTCCCTTTATATTTGGGGGAAAGGCATTGGCATGGTATAGGCTATTAGATGATACTAGAACATGAGACTGGAATCGGTTGAAGCTAGAATTCCACTAGAAGTTTTATCCTATGCATTTGGTTGATCGTGATTGGAATTTTATATATATATTGGCCTCGTGAAGGAGAAAGTATCGCTCAAGTTTGGGGGAGGTTTAAATATATGATGCACACATGCCCCAATCATGAGCTCTCAAGAGAAATTATTATACAAAACTTTTATGCTCAGATTTCTCATAATGATCAATCCATGCTCAATACTTCTTCTACTGGTTCCTTTATGAAGAAAACTATTGAATTCAAATGGGATCTTCTGGAAAGAATTAAACGAAACTCTGAAGATTGGGAAATCGACAAAGGTAAAGAGTCAGGTATAAATCTTGAGTTTGATTGTGTTAAATCTTTTATGGAAACAAATGCTTTTCATAAGTTTAGTACTAAATATGGACTTGACTCTGAGATAGTAGGTACATTATGTGAATCATTTGCTGCTCATGTCGATCTCCCTAAGGAGAAGTGGTTTAAATTTCATCCACCTATTGAAGAAAATTGTGAGGAACCTATTATAGCTAAAGATGAAACGATCATTTATAATATTGATCCAGTTGTGTCTACTGCTTATATTGAGAAACCTCCTTTCCTTGTTAGGATTAAGGAACATGCTAAAGCTACAACTGTGATTCATAAGAGTAATATTAGGACACCTAAACCCTCTGAACAAATTAAGATGGAACCTAGTATTGCAATGGTTAAAGATCTCTTGTTTGATAATATTGATGGACATGTTATTTATTTCTGTTTTGAGGCTGCTAGAATAGCTAAACCTGCTAGAAATGAACAAGATATGATAGACAAGAATAAGCCTGTAGTTGGCATGCCTGTTGTTTCTGTTAAAATTGGAGATCGTTGCTATCATAGTTTATGTGATACGGGTGCTAGTGTAAGTGCTATTCCGTTTCCTCTATATCAAGAAGTTATGAATGACATTGCACCTGCTGAGATTGAAGATATTGATGTTACTATTAAGCTTGCAAACAGTGATACTATTTCACCACTTGGGATTGGTAGAGATGTTGAAGTCTTGTGTGGTAAGATCAAATACCGTACTGAGTTCTTAGTACTTGGATCACAACAATATAACTTTTGTCCCATTATATTTGGTAAGCCCTTCTTGAATATTGTTAATGTTGAAATTGATTGTTTTAAAGAAAAGGTTAGAGTTAAATTTGGTGATGTATCTCATGAGTTCAATTTCTCCAAGTTTAGTAAACAACACATGAGAAAGAATTATCTAGTGAAGATGAAATTATCGGTCTTGCTTCTATTGTTGTACCTCCTACTGATCCATTGGAACAATATTTGCTAGAACATGAAAATGATATGCATATGAATGAAAGAAATGAAATATTCTTTAAACAAGCACCTATCCTTAAGCATAATTTGCCTGTTGAAACTCTGGGAGACCCTCTCCCACCTAAGAGTGACCTTGTGTTTGAAATAAAGAAACTTCCTGATACATTGAAATATGCTTATCTTGATGAAAAGAAGATATATCCTTGATGTCTACTACACAACTTATTCTTGTAGACTCGTGTTGGGCCGCCAAGCGCAGAGTTTGGTAGGACAATAGCAATTTTCCCTCGAGTGGATGACCTACAGTTTATCAATTCATGGGAGGCGTAGGATGAAGATGGTCTCTCTCAAACAACCCCGCAACCAAATACAAGAAATCTCTTGTGTCCCCAACACACCCAATACAATGGCAAATTGTATATGTGCACTAGTTCGGCAAAGAGATGGTGATACAAGTGTAGTATGGATGGTAGATATAGGTTTTTGTAATCTTAAAATATAAAAACAGCAATGTAGCAAGTGATAAAATGGAGCACAAATGATATTGCAATGCTTGAATACAAGGCCTAGGGTTCATACTTTCACTAGTGTAATCTTTCAACAGTGCTAACATAATTAATCATATAACAATCTCTCGACGTGCAATGAAGAATCACTCCAAAGTTCTTATCTAGCGGAGAACATAAGATGAAATTGTTGTAGGGTACGAAACCACCTCAAAGTTATATTTTCCGATCAATCTATTGAGTCATTCATATAAGTGTTACAAACAACCCTAGAGTTCGTACTAAAATAACACCATATGATACGCATCAACCAACTCTAATGTCACCTAGATACTCCAATGTCACCACAAGTATCTTTGAGTTGATTATTCGATATGCATCAAACAACTTCAGATTCATAATATTCAATCCAACACAAAGAACTTCAAAGAGTGCCCCAAAGTTTCTACCGGAGAAAGTAGGACGAAAACGTGCATCAACTTCTATGCCTAGATTACTACAATGTCACCGCGGGAATCCGCAAGTTGATTGCCAAAACATATATCAAGTGAATCAATAGAACTCCCCATTGTCACCACGGGTATCTACATGCAAGACATACATCAAGTGTTCTCAAATCCAAAAAGTATTCAATCCGATAATAGTGAAACCTCAAAGGTAAAAACTCAATTCACCACAACAAGATAGAGAGGGAGAAACACCATATGATCCAACTATATTAACAAAGCTCATCGTACATCAAGATCGTGCCAAATCAAGAACACGAGAGAGAGAGAGAGATCAAACACGTAGCTACTGGTGCATACCCTCAGCCCCGAGAGTGAACTACTCCCTCCTCACCATGGAGACCACCAGGATGATGAAGATGGCCTCTGGTGATGACTTACCCCTTCGGCAGGGTGCCATAACAGGGCTACAGATGAGATTGCTTTGGTACAGAGGTTTGCGATGGCGGAGCGGAAGTTCTAGGTTAACTTCCGGGGGTTTACCTATTTATAAGAATTTCCAGAGTTGGAATCACGCGAAGAGGTGCCACGAGGCATCTTGGCATGGCCACCCGCCTGGGCGCGCCCTAGTGCCTTGTGGGGCCCATGTGGGTCTTCTGGTACTCCCTCAAAGCTTCGGGGGTCTCTTATGTTCCAAAAAAATCATCAAGAAGTTTCGCTGCATTTGGGCTTCATTTGATATGGATTTTTTGGAAAACCAAAAACAAGCAGAAAACAACAACTAGCACTGGGCACCAGGTCAATATGTTAGTCCATGAAAATCATATAAAAGTCATATAGAAGTGCACCGAAACCATATAAAATTATTGTAAACATGGCATAAATACTTCATAAATTATAGATACGTTGGAGACGTATCAGCATCTCCAAGCTTAATTCCTGCTCGTCCTCGAGTAGGTAAATGATAAAAAGAAATAATTTATGAAGTTTGAATGCTAGCATAGTGCATAAGTTTGATCAATGATAATTTCAATCACTTTTCCTAGCATCATAACAACAACTCTTTCTCATAAAACTCATCATGATAAAGTAGCAATCAATTCACATGTTATGGTTCAAACAATGCATTCTCTTGAAACTTAACAACCTATGTTCTTAGTCATAAACAATTTCAATTTGTATTGTTTTCAACAAAGTCTAAGTAAGAGCTCCACATACTCAATTATCATATAGTCTTCTATGATTGCTAGTACTCAAAGCATATTTTTAGAACAAATAGCATCCATCAAACACAGAGAAAGATAGGGGCCTAATGTTTTGCCTCCCAACTCATTTATCATAGAGATAATGGTCAACAATAATAATTCATGATCAAATATATTTGAATGACCATATGTGCCTGGATCTTTCCCACCACATGATGCTTGCCAACTAGAGAATAGGTTGGAACAAGAAATTGACTCAACAAAAATAAAATTAACAGAAAAAGTAAAAGACATGCCCTTCGTAGAGGGAAGCATGGATTTGCAGAGGTGCTAAAGCTCATTGCTTAAAACAGAGATGAATACATTTTGAGCGGTGTTCCTTTCCTGTCAACGTCATGACCAAGAATTCTCAATATCTTCCATGCTAAACACATTATCGGCGGTTCCCAAGTGGAAAGGTAAAGTTTACTCCCCCTCAACCATTAAAACACAAGCCATGGCTAGCCAAATCCTCGGGTGCCCCCCATACAATCAACTTCCGGGGGAGTTTGTTTCATTATATATTTTTTATTTTGATTACAGGACGGGGCATCCCAATTACCAGCCTCTCTCGTGCAATGACAAGTGAATAAACACTCGTCTTGAGAATAATCCACTTAGCATGGAAGATACTGACCACCACCTGTCGCTCCATCAGCGGTACAGACACACAAAACAGATGTTTATTTGAAGATTTAGAGATGACGCATGCAAATTTACTTGGAAGTACAGGGTAATACCGTATATAGGTAGATATGGTGGACACTCATGGAACAAACTTGGCTCAAGGATTTTGGATGCACAAGCAGTATTCCCGCTTAATACAGAAATTTTGGCTAGCAAAAGATTCTAAAAAAGCACCACATGTTGGGGGATCCATAACAATATAACTTTGATGCAAATATACCCAACCATTACTCATTACGTTATTTTCCTTGTCCAACTTCAACTAATTTTCTCAAGTTTGAAAATAATTAATGGGTATTCACAATCATAAAAGATGTCCAAGATAATATATTTGTATGTGAAAGTTCTCTTCCTTATACTAATCATTCATGAATTGCTTGTATGACCAATATTGTGATTGTCAAACTTCAATAAATTTTACTTTCTAAACCCAATGTGAAACTACTACTAGGCATGATACAAGTATATGAAGCACATATAATTTCAACTTTATGATATTCAATTCATTCAACAAATTACTCTTAGGATATAAGTGAAGCACAAGAGTAAATGATAAACTACTCAAAAAAGATATAAGTGAAGATCAAATGAATAGTTAAATAATTAGGTAGCTATGTGAGGACTCTCTCATTTAAAAAAAATTAGATCTAAATATTTTATTCAAACAGCAAAGAAAACAAAATAAAATGACATTCCAAGAGTAGCACATCTCATGCGAAGAAGCAAAAACTTAGGCTCAACCGATACTAACCGATAATTGTTGATGAAGAAAGGTGGGATGCCTACCGGGGCATCCCCAAGCTTAAATGCTTGAGACTTCTTGGAATTTTATCTTGGGATGCCTTAGAATACCCAAGCTTGAGATCTTGCGTCTCCTTAATTCCTCTCATATCACAGTTTCCCTAAATCTTAAAAACTTCATCCACACAAAACTCAACAAGAACTCGTGAGATAAGTTAGTATAAATCAATGCAAAGCCTTATCATTCTCTACTGTAAAAAATTACTAAAAATTATAATTAAACATTGCATACTAAACGCCTCTGCATATTTAATACTCATATCCTCAAATAAAATAATTAAACAAGCAAACATATGCAAACATAACAACAATCTGTCCAAACAGAACAATCTGTAAAGGATGAAGAAAGATCCATACTTATTTAACTCCAAAAATTCTGAAAAGTTACCACACTGTAGAAAATTTGTTAGATCTTACTGTGTGAATATTTCAAGATTTTATCACATTCTGACTTTTCTGAAGAATTCAGACAATAATAGAAAACTTTCTATTTTCAAACAGCAACTCATATACTTGCAAACTGAGCATGGTAAAGGCTATACTTGTCACTTTTATTGAAATAAAAGATACAAAACATTATTATAAATAACAAAAAGAAAATCCTAATAAAATAAAATGACGCTCCAAGCAAAACTCATATCATGTGACGAATAAAAATATAGTTCCAAGTGAGGTTACCGATAATGTTGAAGACGAAAGAGGGGTTGCCTTCCGGGGCATCCCCAAACTTGGACGCTTGGTTCTTCCTTGAATACTACCTCGGGGTGCCTTGGGCATCTCCATTCTTATGGTCTTGCCACTCCTTATTCTCCTCATATCGATATATCACCCAATACTTGAAAACTTCAGTCACACAAAATTAACCGAACTTCGTGAGATAGGTTAGTATGATAAAGAGCAAATCATTCACTTTGGTACTGTCAAGACAAGATTCATAATTGTTATTACATAATGCTTACTGTACTCTATCATTTCTAAATTTTGTATTGACCAATATAAGCCATAGAAACTATAAAACAAGCAAACTATGCATTGAAAATAGAATCTGCCAAAAATAGAACAATTTAGAATGATCTGAACAATCACCATACTTCTGTAACTCAAAAAATTCTGAAAAAATAGGAAAACATAGGAAATTTGTATATCAATTGTTTGTAAAAATTTAGGAATTGTTTGATGCTCTAGTGATTTTAGAGAATTCTGTTACTGGGCATAAAATTTTCTATTTTGGCAGAGAATCAAGTCAACTATCATCCACACTATCCCAAAGGCTTTACTTGGCACTTTATTGAAACAGAAGCTATAAAACATGATCACTATGGTATATTAATCATGTGAACACACAAAAATGTTAGGTAATAGTATTGGGTCGTCATAAATAGGAGGCATGCAATCATCATAACAAATTTGGACATCAAAACTTGGGGGACGAAAAATATAATCTTCATCAAACATAGCATCCCCAAGCTTATGACCTTGCATATCATTAGCATCATGGATATTTAAAGAATTCATACCAACAACATTGCAATCATGCTCATAATTTAAAGATTTTATGCCAAACATTTTATTGAATTCTTCTTCTAACACTTTGGCACAATTTTCCGATCCATCATTTTCTTGAAACACTTTATAAAGACAAAGAATATGAGGCAACCTCACTTCCATTTTTTGTGTAATTTTCTTTTATAAACCAAACCAGTGATAAAACAAGAAACTAAAAGATTTAATTGCAAGATCTAAAGATATACCTTCAAGCACTCACCTCCCCGGCAATAGCGCCAGAAAAGAGCTTGATGTCTACTACACAACTTATTCTTGTAGACTCATATTAGGCCTCCAAGCGCAGAGTTTTGTAGGACAGTAGCAATTTTTCCTCAAGTGGATGACCTAAGGTTTATCAATCTGTGGGAGGCGTAGGATGAAGATGGTCTCTCTCAAACAACCCTGCAACCAAATACAAGAAATCTCTTGTGTCCCCAACACACCCAAAACAATGGAAAATCATATAGGTGCACTAGTTTGGCGAAGAGATGGTGATACAAGTGTAGTATGGATGGTATATATAGGTTTTTGTAATCTTAAAATATAAAAAACAGCAATGTAGCAAGTGATAAAATGAAGCACAAATGGTATTGCAATGCTTGAAAACAAGGCCTAGGGTTCATACTTTCACTAGTGCAATCTCTCAACAGTGCTAACATAATTGAATCATATAACAATCTCTCAACGTGCGACGAAGAATCACTCCAAATTTCTTATCTAGCGGAGAACATAAGATGAAATTGTTGTAGGGTATGAAACCACCTCAAAGTTATCTTTTCCGATCAATCTATTGATCCATTCCTATAAGTGTTACAAACAACCCTAGAGTTCGTACTAAATAACACCATATGATACGCATCAACCAACTCTAGTGTCACCTAGATACTCCAATGTCACCACAAGTATCCGTGAGTTGATTATTTGATATGCATCAAACAACTTCAGATTCATAATATTCAATCCAACAGAAAGAACTTCAAAGAGTGGCCCAAAGTTTCTACCGGAGAAAATAGGACGAAAACATGAATCAACCTCTATGCCTAGATTACCCCAATGCCACCGCGGGAATCCGCAAGTTGATTGCCAAAACATATAGCAAGTGAATCAATAGAACACCCCATTGTCACCATGGGTATCCACATGCAAGACATACATCAAGTGTCCTCAAATCCAAAAAGCATTCAATCCGATAATAGTGAAACCTCAAAGGTAAAAACTCAATTCATCACAACAAGATAGAGAGGGATAAACACCATATGATTTAACTACATTAACAAAGCTCGTGGTACATCAAGATAGTGCCAAATCAAGAACACGAGAGAGAGAGAGAGAGAGAGAGATCAAACACATAGCTACTAGTACATACCCTCAGCCCTGAGGGTGAACTTCTCCCTCCTCATCATGGAGACCACCAGGATGATGAAGATGGCCTCCGATGATGATTTCCCCTCCGACAGGGTGCCGGAACAGGGCTACAGATGCGATCACTTCAGTACAGAGGCTTGCAGTGGTGGAGCGGAAGTTCTAGTTTAACTTTCGGGGGTTTCCCTATTTATAAGAATTTTCAGAGTTAGAATCACGCGAAGAGGTGCCATAGGGGGCACACAAGGCATCTTGGCACGAGCACCCCCTAGGCACGCCCTAGTGCCTTGTGGGACCCCTGTGGGTCTTCTGGTACTCCCTCGAAGCTTCGGGGGTCTCTTATGTTCCCAAAAAATCATCAAAAAGTTCTGCTGCATTTGGACTTCATTTGATATGGTTTTTCTGGAAAACCAAAAACAAGCAGAAAAAACAATTGGCACTGGGCACTAGGTCAATATGTTAGTCCATGAAAGTCATATAAAAGTGCACCAAAACAATATAAAATTATTGTAAACATGGCATGAATACTTCATAAATTATAGATACATTGGAGACGTATCAATCCTGTTATTATCAATGCTAACCTTTCAGAGCACTAAGAAAAGAGATTACTTAAAACTCTGAGGATGCACGTGCTGTAATTGGATATAATCTTGATGATCTTAAAGGCATTAGCCCCACTTTATGTCAACAAAGATTAATATGTGTCGGTGTACTAGAATAGGGGTACCCTAGTACCCCGTACTTGTGCACGGGCAGTAGTAGCATCCCGCGGCCAGGCTTGCGGGAGGACAGCCAGAGAGAAGCTCAAGATTATTAAGCCATTCAAGAACAAAGTATACAAAGCAAGAGTCAAGGCCCCGACAAGAGGAGCTTGCCGGGAGGGACAGTTGAGGCCCAGCCTGAGGTTTGCTGTAGCAGAGTACTTGCCGCGGCAAGGTACTTGCCCCGGCAAGTCATTGGCTGCGGCAAGATAACAGCTGCGGCAAGATAGCAGCTGCGGCAAGGTACTTGCCCCGGCAAGTTACCTTGCGCGGCAAGCTATGGGTTGCGGCAAGCTGTCAGGTGCGGCAAGGTCTTGCCACGGCAAGCGTTACTGTACCACTGTGCTACTGTGCTGCTCCGGTGCCTCTGCCAGCGTGGCGCTCTGGGTCCTTCCAAGCGTGTGTGGCAGGGCACTGTGTAGACGGCGGTACACTGTAGCTAGCGATGCAGGAGCAGGTGGGATAGGCTTTTCCCACGTCCAAGACGTCCGGGTACATGTATCTGGACAGCTAAGGCATGGGCATTTAATGCCCTTGTCCCCTGCCGTCAGTGGTAGGTAGGACATGTCATCCTAGTAATAATGGCCTTACTGTAGCAACTTTCCACCTCTACCTTTACTGTTTGCCACCTGTTGGTGACCCCTTTGTGCGTATAAAAGGAGGCCCATAGGCAACGTGGAGGGGGGTGAGGAACTGGGAGATGGAGAACTCCAGTATTGTACGCAGCTACTCTGTACTGTAGCGCTCCTGGAGCTAGAACAATCATCCAGATAATACACCAAAAAGCAGGAGTAGGGTTTTACGCATCCGTGCGGCCTGAACCTGGGTAAAATCTCTCTCGTGTGCTGTCGTGTTCTTCGCTAGATTTGCTCTTCGTGCGACCGTCTCTCCCTGCCGAACGTAAAGGGGTCCTTCCCTGGGTCCCATAGGTGATCGCGGATTCGTCCCCGACATCTTTGGCGCGCCAGGTAGGGGGAGAGGTTGTGTGAACCTAATCTAGCGATTTGCGCGTTAGTTTTTGGGCCATCCCCCGCCTTATGGCTCCAAAAAAGAACACTTCGGCCATCGGTGCGTCTACGTCCAACCCGCCTGCTCCCATGCAGGAGGGTGCCGACGTGATTGCGGCTGCTGGAGGGACTGGAGAGCGAGAGCTCCCATTACCTCCACCTGTCCAAAACCGGGCCAGCAACGCCAATCTTGGCGCTGCTAGGTCTGGGAACGCAGCGCTGCTCGCTGCTGCTGGCCCTGCAAGCTCCAGAAACGGTGCTGCGCGTTCTGGAACGCCTGCGCCGGTTCAGACGCCGCGGCCTTCGCAAGAAGCCCGTGACAGGCAGCGTCCTGACGCCCCAGGTGCCAGGCGCTCCCTGGATAATGAACTTGCGCATCGATCTCGAGATGCGCGGGGTCACCATACGCATCAACACGTTGGCGGGGTCGAGGTACGGTCGCCTGGGCGTGGAGATGCTCCTTCTAACACTGTTAGGAGTAAGAGCATCCCACAGTCCTCACGCCACTCGATACCTCCCTCACCAGCAGAAGCGTTGGCGCGTGCACAGCTGCTCCTGAACTTCCCTCCACCAGCAGATAAGCTTGACGAGTGGAGGGCAACCATTCAGAGCCTTCTCAGCTTCGCTGATGCCGACCCGGTGCGCGCGGCCGACAAGAGAACTGGTGACAATGCTGTCACCAACAAGAACGGCGAGGGGGCAACAACCGTACACTCCCCGCCCAGACGGCCTCGGTCGCCGACGCGTCGAAACGACGCCCGGGGCGATGATTCCACGGCGTCGTCTGACCCGCGAGCTCGTCGTGACCAGCGCCTCATTCTTCAGGAACGCAGAGGAGAAGACGCTCGTACCACTATCGAGCGAAGGAGAGAAGCGCATCGTCAGTCCGACAGACGCGCAGGGCCCGCTATTGACATGCATGCGCCAGGGGATCCTGGCGACTTGCCGTACGCGGTAAGTTGTCCAGCGTTCACCCGTGAGCTGCGGCAGGTCCAGTGGCCCAACCGCAAGGCTTTCAAGCCTGACGTGCCGGAGAAGTATGATGGCAAGACACACCCGTCGGAGTTCCTCAGCATTTACACCATTGCGGTGCAAGCTGCCGGGGGACGAGACGACAAGATTCTTGCTAACTACTTCCCGCTCGTGTTAAAGCGCAACGTCGTCTCATGGCTCATGCACTTGCCGGAGAACTCCATTTCTTCATGGGCGGACCTGTGCCATCAGTTTGTTGGTGCCTTTACTGGCGGTCATCAACCTCATGGCCAGGAGAGTGATCTTCATCTCATCCCCCAGAAGGAAGGAGAGCCCCTGCGCAAATACATTCAAAGGTTCAGCCGCGTACAGTACAACATCCCAGATGTTCACCCCGCTGCGGTTATTAGCGCGTTCCATCAGAACGTGCGTAACCGCAAGATGCGGGAGGAAATGGCGATGACCAAGGTCAGGGACATTGGCCAGCTATATGCTCTCGCCGACAAGTGTGCGCGTGCTGAAGAGGGAAGGAAACTTCCCGGTGAAGGTGTTGGCGCAGGGGGGAGCTCTGACAGCGAAGGTACCGCCCCGGCAAAGAAGGGCCGGCGGCGGAACAACAGGAAGAAAAAGGGCAAAGCTGTGCTTGCCGTCGAACAGTCCAGCGGCAACGGCAGCGCCGACAAGGCCAAAGTCGAGGTCTCCGGCAAGGAGATTGCCGCGTGCGCCAACTGTCAGGCCTTGGCGGCTGCCGACAAGCAGGACGGCTCCGACAAGCAATATTGCAAGATCCACCGCACCAAGGGACATGATCTCCAGAACTGCCGACGAGTCGAGCAGCTTGTCGAGCAGCAGAAAGCTGAGTATGAGAGGCGCGACAAGGAAAAGGCCCCAGAAGGTGCTGGCGGGTCCGGCAAGAAGCGCACTGCCCGAGGAGGGCGTCACGGCAAGGCCAAGCAGCAGCAGAGAGACAGGCCTCCTCGTGGCCGCGACAAAGATGATGATGATGATGATCTAGATGATGAAGAATCCAGTGAGCACGAATTTCAGAAAGCCGCAGAAGTCTTGTGTGTTGACGGTGGTGCTTCGTTGCATTCTTCTCACCGCCAACTTAAACAGTGGGCGCGAGAGATCAATGCGGCGGAACCATCTGTTGACTCCAGAAAGCTTCTGAAGTGGTCCGACACGCCTATCGTCTTTGACATTGAGGACCACCCTGACCGCACAACGGCGGTCGGGTGCTTGCCGATGTTGGTTTCACCAACGATCCGCAACCTCAAGGTCACGAAGATGTTAGTTGACGGTGGGGCCGGCTTGAATCTGATTTCGCCCGCTGTGCTGCCGGAACTTCAAATCCCTGACGGCGAGCTTGAGGAAACTGGTACTTTCCAAGGAGTCAATCCAGGAAGGAGCAAGCCGAAAGGGAAGATCACGCTGCCAGTGACATTTGGCGGCGAGCTGAACTACCGGACCGAGAAGGTCACCTTTGACGTTGCCGATATTCCATTGCCTTATAATGGGATACTTGGCCGTCCAGCGCTCGCCAAGTTCATGGCAGCCTCTCATTATGCCTACAACGTGTTGAAGATGCCAGGCCCAGTAAGTGTTATCACAGTTCCCTGCGATAAGAAGGATGCACTTATTTGCGCCGACAAGATCTACCGGGAAGCAGCTGCCGCAACTGCCGCCAAGGCACTTGCCGCTGAAGCTCCCGGGGGGAAGAACAAGAGGAAGTCCGGCAAGAGCTCCTGTGCCCACTCCGGCAAGCGCACCTCTTCGGAGTGCTGCGCTGCCGTCGAGGACGCACCAGAGAGCTCCACCGGCAAGTGCAAGAAGAACAAAGCCGCTCCGCCGGCGACAAAGAAGGTGCCTGCCAAGGAGGACGGCACTGGTGGTTCCTTCACCATCAGTGCCACACTTGACAACAAATAGGAAAGCGTGCTTGTTGCTTTCCTGCGGGCGAATGTCGACGTGTTTGCATGGCAACCGTCCGACATCCCCGGTGTTCCCAGGAAAGTAATTGAGCACCACCTTGCCGTTTGTCCCCACGCGAGGCCCGTCAAGCAGAAAGCCAGAAAGCAAGCTGTGGAGCGGCAAGAGTTTATTGCGGAAGAAATCAAGAAGTTGGAAGCAGCAGGCCTCGTCAGAGGAGTGCTCCATCCTACGTGGTTGGCCAATCCTGTTGTCGTGCGCAAAGCGAATGGAAAATGGAGGCTTTGTATTGATTTCACTGATGTCAATAAAGCTTGTCCCAAAGACCCATTTCCTTTGCCCCGCATAGACCAGATTGTTGACTCCACGGCAGGATGTGATTTGCTTTCATTTCTTGATGCATATTCAGGGTATCATCAAATCTTCATGGCTGAGGAAGATGAGGAAAAGACCGCATTTATCACACCCTGTGGCACATACTGTTTCATACGTATGCCATTTGGTTTGAAAAATGCTGGTTCAACATTTGCAAGAGCCGTCCAGATTGCTTTTGAGCCTCAGCTGCACAGAAATGTGGAAGCCTATATGGATGATATAGTGGTCAAAAGCAAGGACAGGGCTACTTTGGTTCAAGATCTAGAAGAAACTTTTGTAAATCTACACAAGATCAACCTGAAGCTCAACCCCGAGAAGTGCGTGTTTGGAGTTCCCTCCGGCAAGCTTCTCGGGTTCTTCGTGTCTCAACGTGGAATTGAAGCCAATCCTGACAAGATCAAAGCCATTGAGCAAATTGAAGCACCGAAGCGCGTCAAGGATGTACGACGACTTGCCGGCTGTGTTGCTGCTCTCAGTAGGTTTATCTCCAAGTCAACTGAGCGCGCCCTGCCATTTTTCAAAATCTTAAAAAAGGCAGGTCCATTGAAATGGACTCCGGAGGCGGAGGCAGCGCTGCAAGACTTGAAGAGATACCTCTCCTCTCCTCCAATACTTGTCGCACCTAAACCACAAGAGAAGTTGTTGCTGTATCTAGCGGCAACCAATCAAGTGGTTAGTGCTGCGCTAGTAGCGGAGAGAGAGGTGGATGAGGAGGCAGTAACTACGGCAAGCACGTCCAGCGACAAGCTGGGGGCTCCCCCGACAAGTTTTGCTGCCGACAAGGATTCGTCTGCGCAGTCAGGCGAAGTGATACAAAAAAAGAAAATGGTGCAACGCCCGGTCTACTTTGTGAGCTCTCTTCTGCAGGGAGCTAGGTCAAGGTATTCTGGTGTGCAGAAGCTGCTTTTCGGCCTTCTCATGGCCTCGAGAAAGCTGCGCCATTACTTTCAAGCACATGAAGTTACCGTCATCACTCGCTTCCCGCTGAAAAGGATTTTGCAAAATCCAGAAGCGACAGGCAGGATTGTCGAGTGGGCGTTGGAGTTGTCGAGCTTTGGTCTCAAGTTTGAGAGTACATCAACCATACAGAGCCGAGTTTTGGCAGAGTTTGTCGCAGAATGGACACCAACGCCAGACGAAGAAATCCCAGAGATGACTCTCCCCGACAAGGAGACAAGCAAAGAGTGGCTTATGTACTTTGATGGTGCCTTTTCGCTGCAAGGCGCCAGTGCTGGCGTACTGCTTGTCGCACCCACCAGAGAGCACCTCAAGTACGTGGTCCAAATGCACTTTCCCAAGGAACAGGCGACGAACAATACTGCAGAATATGAGGGGTTGCTTGCCGGTCTCAGGATCGCGGCAGACCTTGGGATTAAGAAGCTTATTGTCAGGGGAGATTCGCAGCTTGTCGTCAGGCAAGTGAACAAGAACTACCAATGCCCATTGATGGAAGCTTATGTAGATGAGGTGAGGAAGTTGGAGGAACGCTTTGACGGCCTACAAATGGAGCACGTCCCACATGCTGAGAATGACATCGCCGATGGTTTGTCAAAGCGCGCCGCACTCAAAATGCCTGTGGAACCAGGCACTTTTGTGCTCCAACTAACTCAGCCATCCGTGACGCCATCAGTAGGGCAAGGCAGGAAGAGGAAGTTGGCTTCTGGCGACTACTTCCCGGCAGAGCTCCCCGAAGCCGCCGGCAAGAAGGCTGCCAAAGCCAGCGCCAAAGATGCAGAGGGGCAACTTGCTCCGACAAGGCCTCACGCTCTTGTCGTTGAAGCGGGTGCTCCTAGGCAAGAGGCAAAGGGGCAACTTGCTCCGACAAGACTTCGGGTCCTTGTCGTTGAAGCAGGCGCTCCTGATCGAAGCGCTGAGGAGCAAGATGCTCCGACGAGGCCTTGGGCTTCCGTCGTTGAAGCAACTGCTCCCGACGAGCTTGTTGAAGGACAGCACGCTCCAGTAGGGCCCCAGGCTCTTGTCGTTGAAGCGGCTGTTCCCGCCAAGCTCGTCGGGGAACGGCCGGCTCTGGTAGAGCGACAAGCTCTTGCCGTAGGGCCTGATGTTCCCGCAGCAGAAGAAATGCCTTTAGTCCTTGTTGTTGAGCCACAGGCTCCAGCGTGGGCGCAGCAGATCGTCCGTTTCCTTCAGACAAGAGAACTTCCCAAAGAGCAGGAAGAAGCGGAGAAAGTAGCCCGATGGTCCAATATGTATCAATTTGTCGATGACATGCTGTGCAGAAAAAGACCAAACGGTGTGAAATTGAAGTGTATTCCCCGGGAAGAAGGACAGGAGCTGTTGGCGGAGATTCATGGAGGCATATGTGGTCACCACATAGGGTCAAGAGCCCTTGCTGGAAAGGCTTTCCGGCAAGGTTTCTTTTGGCCCACCGCCCTCTAGGATGCAACTGCACTAGTAACCAAGTGTGAAGCGTGCCAGTTTCATTCCAAGCAGATTCATCAGCCAGCTCAAGCTCTCCAGACAATCCCTCTCTCCTGGCCATTTTCGGTCTGGGGGCTCGACATCCTCGGCCCCTTTCCCCGTGCCACCGGGGGCTTCGAGTACTTGTATGTGGCCATCGACAAGTTTACGAAGTGGCCGGAAGTGGAAGCAGTAAGGAAGGTGACAGCACAATTAGCCATCAAGTTCTTCAAGGGAATTGTTTGTCGCTTTGGTGTTCCTAACAGGATCATCACCGATAACGGTACCCAGTTCACGAGCCACGCCTTCATGCAGTATGTCGAAGACCTTGGCGCCAAGGTCTGTTTCGCTTCTGTTGCTCACCCACGAAGCAACGGTCAAGCTGAAAGGGCAAATGCTGAAGTGCTGCGTGGGCTCAAGACGAGAACTTTCGACAGGCTGCGCAAGTGCGGCAAGAACTGGATCGAGGAGCTGCCAGTGGTTCTTTGGTCGATCAGGACGACACCAAATCGAGCTACTGGCCAGACGCCTTTTGCTCTAGTTTATGGAGCAGAGGCAGTTCTCCCCACGGAACTCGTATACGGGTCACCTCGAGTGCTCGCTTACGATGAGCTTGAGCAAGAGCAACTGCGGCAAGATGACGATGTGCTCCTCAAGGAGGATCGTCTTCAGGCTGCTGTGAGAGCTGCTCGCTACCAGCAAGCTTTGCGTCGCTACCATAGCCGCAAAGTTAATGCCAGAAGTCTCGAGGAAGGCGACCTTGTTCTTCGGCGCGTTCAGTCGGCCAAGAATTCAAACAAGTTGACGCCGAAGTGGGAAGGCCCTTATCGGGTGAAACGAGTCACCAGGCCTGGCGCTGTCCGCCTGGAGATCGAGGATGGCATTCCAGTGATCAATTCCTGGAACATTGAGCATCTTCGTAAGTTTTTTCCATAAGGCGCGGTTGCCGGGCCCTTCCCCGGCAACCACCTTTTGTACAAGTCTTGCCGCTGTTGCATGTAATCCTTTGTACAAAGCCAGGCGCAGACCCTGTGCATAACTAAAGCTTTTGTATTTCACAGTTTTTGACGATTTCATGTTTACTTTTATTTTGCATGATTATCTGACATACTGTGCAGTACAGCCTCCCCGGTAAGCATTAACGAGCCGCCAAGTTCCTATATCTTTATTTTCTCTTCTTTCTTTTTCTCAAAGAGACAGAAGCTTCCCTCGCGCACAAGTTTGCCGGGGGGGATGGGATAATGATATGGACCAGGCGTCGTTCAAAGAAACTTTGCCTTGCCGGGAAGAAGGCAGCGGCAAGCAGTGACAAGACCTTGCCGCGGAGAGATCAGCGACAAAGCTAAGTGCCAAAGTTTGAACAATCAAATTCTTTTTTATTTTCAAGGTTATTTTCCTTGAACGATACTACTCTTTGTATGGAAAACCCATGCGCGACGGAACCTAAGCGTAATCGGTCGCGCCCTTATCTTGTTTCGAGTCCGCTCAACAACCTAAGTGGCTGCACTGAGCGCGACAAGGTTGCTTGCCGGCAGTGGCACCGCCAGCAGGCTGCTGAAGTCCCGCACCCAGCGCTCGCGGCAATGGTGCGCGCACCGGCAAGTTCCCTATAAGCGTAGGGCAAGTACACACAAAGAAAGAAATTGCTCAAGGGAGATGACATGCATTAACTCCAAAATATTGCAAGTTATATTACAAGATAAGTTGCCACGGCTTAAACAGATTGTTCTTTAACATGTCTAGCGGCGGCAAGGAGGGAGAAGAATGGGCTCTCTAATTGCGGTGCTCGCCTTCGACTCTCTGGATATGGTCCACCCTCTCCACGATGGGCGCGATAAGGGCCTCTAGTGGCGCGGGGTCGTATCCCTTCGGCAAGCTTTTGAAGATGTTGCTGAAGTCGACGCCCGGGTTTCTGTATGCTATCTTCACCAACAACCTCCGGAGAACTCCCCGGCAAAGCCTGCGTGACTCGTCGGCCAGTTGAGCCTTGTGATTGACTTGGAGCTGTTGGAGTGCTTCTACTACTCCGTCGAAGAACTCGGCTAGCTTGACACTAGTTTGCGTGTTCTTGTCGGTGGAGTACCCGAAGTCCGGCACCTTCAGGGCAGTCAGCTCCTTGTCGATGTCCTCGGCGGCGCTGGCAAGCCTGTCTGTGAAGATCCCCACGTTATCCCTGAACTTCTTGTGGGTCGCAATAGCGTCTTGAAGCAGACCCTTTTCCTTCTGGAGCTCTGTCATTAGAAGCCCTTCGCGCTTTCTGGTGGTGTCGAGCGTCTCCTTCAGCATGGTCAGCTTCAGCTTCAGGTCTGCTCTGGAGTCGTTGGCGGCGGCAAGCAGATTGTTCTTCTTGGCTATGGTAACTTGCATCTCCGCCAAGGTGTGGGTCACCTTTGCCCTCTCACTTTCAAGCGTTGAGAGCTTGTCACCGTTTGCCTTGAGGGCGGCCTCTAGTCTTGCCACTTTCTCCTCCGTTTCCTTCCTGTGTACTTCTGCAGCAGCGACAGTGTTGGTGGCCTCCACCAACTTGCTGGCGTACTCTTGGGCCAAGGCTTCAATTTCCTTCTGGTGTTTTTGTGCCTGCCCCTGGGTCCGCTCTGCGACAAGTCTTGCCACCTCCTCGTCTTTCTGCTGGAGGGTTTCGGCAAGTTTCTTCTTGCGCTCGGCAAGTTCCTCTTCGTGGGCATCAAGGTCCACTTTCCGCTGGTTCAGATCACCGGCCTGAGCAGACAACTCCTTGGCGGTCTCCTCCTGTTTTTGTTCAATGTCTTGCTTCATCAGGAGGAGGCCCTGCCGTTCTTCGGCCAGCTGTGCCCGCTTGACCTCTAACGCATTAAGAGATCGCGCGCGGACGTCCGCCAAGATCTTCGCGCACCTCAACATGTCAGCTTCGGCCTTCTCGATGAGCGCCTCCCTGGAAGCTAGCTTCTCCCGTCGGGCGCGATGAAGATTCAGCAGCTTTTGGAGCAGTTGCTCCTCTTCAGACGTGCTGCTGCTGGCGCCTGGCGCATCCACAAGCTGGAGCCCGGCAGCGGCAAGGATCTCCTCGTCCACAACATCCTCCTCGGTTGGCGCTCTGGGGCCCACCGTCCAGGGGAGGCTGACGTAGACGTTCTCGCCGACCCGGATGTATTTGCTTGGCAGAGGCGAGTTGGGCGCTGCCGCCTCTTCAGTGGTTGAGGACCCGTGGTCGGAGTAGCGCCTGGCGCTCCTGTGGCCTCAGGGCCGTCAGTACGACCACCGGCTCCCTCGCCGGCCTCCTTAGCAGCCTTCTGGGCGGCCTTAGCTTCAGCAGCCTTGGCGGCTTCATTGGTGGGCGCCTTGGCGGTATTATCCTCGGCGGCCTTGCCGGCCTCTTCGGCAGCCCTGGCAGCTTCTTCGTCGGCAAGCTTGTCGACTACCAGCTTGTCGGCCTTGGCAGCGGCGGCCTTGGCGGCCTCGTCGTCGACAGCCCCTGCGGTGTTCTCCTCGGCAGAAGAGTCAATGTTCATTGGCTCCACCGAGGAGGGCTCTGCCAACCCGAGAAGTAAAGCAAAAAGAGCTTCAGGAAGAAATTCAAGAAGACAAAAGAAAGAAAGCAGAAAGAGTTTTGCGGCAAGTGGGTTTACCCGTGTTGAGCTCAGGAGCGGTGGGCTCCCCTCCCCCGTCAACGTTTGTCATTGGGGTGGGGTCGCCAGCGCTGGTGCTTGGCGCTTCGGCGCTTGCCGGCTCCTCTTCGTGGCTCGGCTCGCTAGTGGGAGCCCTTACTGGAGATCTTCTCGTTGGCGGTGTGGTCGAGGGGGGTGGTACTTCTGGAGCACCTTCAGATGGCTCCACTTGCTGCTCCTCTCCTACACGCCCAAAGATGTCAGTGACAAATGCTTGTTCCTCATCGACCGCCAGCGAAAGGTAGTTGAAATACTTACGCTGGGGGCTGCGCTGGGGGCTGCGACGAGGGCTGGGCTCCGAGCTGGTCGGGATGGTCTCAGACGCTCCCCCGGTGGTTGCCGTGGGCTCATCTTCGACGACCACCACGGTCTTGCTCGTCGAGACCTTAGCTCTCTTCCTTATCCTCTCCGCCAAGGTTTCCTCCCTGCGGAAGCAAGGCCGGAGCGCGACAAGTGAGGACAGAAACAAAATCTTACAAAGATTGAGGGTCGCGGCAAGGGAACTTACTCTTCCTCGTCGTCCTCTTCGCTGAGAGCGGAAAAATCAAAGTCCACCTCCGTGTGAGGAGGGGGAGGAGGGGGAGCTGGGCTCCTTGGCCGCTTGGCGGGGGTAGTAGCAGCGGTCTTTGCTGACCCTGCTCCAGTTGTCGGGGCCGCGTGAGACGCTCCCGCAGCACCAGCCCTTGCCGCGGTCGAGCGCGTCGAACGGCGCTCCGGCGGTTGTTGAACTTCTTGCCGCTCAGCCACTTTGCCAAGCCTGCGAAGGTGTTTCCTCCTCAGAGGGGCTGGGGACTCTGACTGCGGTGGGCTTTCGATGCCCTCCTCGGAAGAGGAGCCCTCATCCTCCGAGCTGCCTGACTCGTCGGCAGGCTGGCTTGGCCTGACATCCTTGCCGGGTGCGGCGAGCTCGCCCTTCCCGGCAAGCATCCCCTGCTCGGCAAGGCTCTCCTTTTGTGCCTCGTCGAGCTCCGCCAAAGTATAACCAAAATCGCCAGCTTCCCTGGCGAGCCTGTCCTCCTCCACTCTTCGAGCAATGAATTCTATTTCTTGCTCAGTGGTGTTGCGGACGAGCCACTCCTCCACCCGGACCTGCTTTTCGACCGTGGAGTCAAAGAATCGCCGCACGTCTTCTTCGAGCAGCACGTCCCAAGTTGCTTCAACGCTGTGCGCATTGCAGAGCGGCATCATAGCGATGATTGCACTCAATGCGGAGTTGTTGCAAAGGGGCACGATGTGCTTCGGCAGCGTGAACGCCTTGTCGCGCTTCTCTGGATCTGTCTCTTGCTTGAATAGTTCTCGCATGAAGAAGTCGTGCTGCAGAACTGTGAAGTTGTTGATCAGTCCAGGGCGCAGCCGCATGATATCGGCTGGGTTCTTCCAATCAGAGGCCGGCCTTCCTCTCTGCTGCAGAGGAGCAATGCGGCGGCGGAGGAAGTCTGCGCCAACCATCCCTATGGTGAGCCCGGCCTCCCTGAGCCGTATGATCCTGGTAGCGGCAATCTCCAGCTTTTTGTCCTGGGGATCCAGATCGCTCCAGTCTGTGCCACGCGCTGCTGGGGTCTTGCGAAGCTCACAGTATGGTGGCGGCTCGTCGTCAATGATCCAACACCATTCAGACCGGATTTCTCCCCATCTTGGGCGGAGATCCCCCTTCAGATAATGCTCCTTGGCACCCAATCTTGAAACGAACGAGACGCCAACAGTGAGAGGCTCCCCTTTTTCGGCACGGGGAGTGAAGTAATGCCTGAACAACGCGGTGTTGGGTGCGACGCCGACGAAGTTCTCGCACAGATGCGCGAATATTGCCATGGTGGATACGGCATTCGGTGTGAGATCCAGCAGACGGAGATTGAAGGTGTACATGACGTCGCTGAAGAAATCCGAGTACGGCGGGCAGAGCCCGCACCAAAAGTAGCAAGTGAAGAAGGGGTACTTGCTCACTTCGCTCTCGTCGGTGGCTGGGCGAACGCGGGTGGCCGGATGCGCCTTGGTCCTCATGGCCCACATGCCTTGGAACTTGGCCTTCAGATCCGCCCCCGTGAGCGTCGGAGCGAAGAGCGCGTACTTCTGCCTCTTCAACTGCGCCTGGGTCTTCGTCCTTGAGGACTTCCCCGTCTTCCCCTTTTCTCCTTTGGGAGGCATGGCGAAGGCGGAGCTGAGGTCCGAGGGAGATGCGGACGCGCGCGGAGGCGGAGGATTGGGAAACCGCTTTGTTTTGGAGCGGAGGAAGAAGAAGGCGGAGATTTGGAGATCGAGAATGGTGAGAGGAGTGTGTGAGTGCTTCTGCAGGTCCCTCCTTTTATGGGGAAAGATGCGGAACCATCCGCCTCTTCGTCATTCGAGATAACTGCGCACGCTTCCCACGCTCCGCATTCAACGCGTGACGCGTGGGAGAGCGTGCAATTAAACAACATAGAGACGTTTCGGCTTATCCCAGCCATGCGTGCCCGTGCACTGTTTGGGCCTGGCCCAACAACGCCCGGCACCGTGTGTGGCCCAGGCCCGGGGGCTCCTGTCGGTGTACTAGAATAGGGGTACCCTAGTACCCCGTACTTGTGCACGGGCAGTAGTAGCATCCCGCGGCCAGGCTTGCGGGAGGACAGCCAGAGAGAAGCTCAAGATTATTAAGCCATTCAAGAACAAAGTATACAAAGCAAGAGTCAAGGCCCCGGCAAGAGGAGCTTGCCGGGAGGGACAGTTGAGGCCCAGCCTGAGGTTTGCTGTAGCAGAGTACTTGCCGCGGCAAGGTACTTGCCCCGGCAAGTCATTGGCTGCGGCAAGATAACAGCTGCGGCAAGATAGCAGCTGCGGCAAGGTACTTGCCCCGGCAAGTTACCTTGCGCGGCAAGTTGTCAGGTGCGGCAAGGTCTTGTCGCGGCAAGCGTTACTGTACCATTGTGCTACTGTGCTGCTCTGGTGCCTCTGCCAGCGTGGCGCTCTGGGTCCTTCCAAGCGTGTGTGGCAGGGCACTGTGTAGACGGCGGTACACTGTAGCTAGCGGTGCAGGAGCAGGTGGGATAGGCTTTTCCCACGTCCAAGACGTCCGGGTACATGTATCTGGACAGCTAAGGCATGGGCATTTAATGCCCTTGTCCCCTGCCGTCAGTGGTAGGTAGGACATGTCATCCTAGTAATAATGGCCTTACTGTAGCAACTTTCCACCTCTACCTTTACTGTTTGCCACCTGTTGGTGACCCCTTTGTGCGTATAAAAGGAGGCCCATAGGCAACATGGAGGGGGGTGAGGAACTGGGAGATGGAGAACTCCAGTATTGTACGCAGCTACTCTGTACTGTAGCGCTCCTGGAGCTAGAACAATCATCCAGATAATACACCAAAAAGCAGGAGTAGGGTTTTACGCATCCGTGCGGCCCGAACCTGGGTAAAATCTCTCTCGTGTGCTGTCGTGTTCTTCGCTAGATTTGCTCTTCATGCGACCGTCTCTCCCTGCCGAACGTAAAGGGGTCCTTCCCTGGGTCCCATAGGTGATCGCGGATTCGTCCCCGACAATATGGAACCAGACACTAAAATAGTTGTTGATCATCAACATCGTCTGAATCCTAAAATGAAGGATGTGATAAGAACTAAAATATTAGAGCTTCTTGAGGCTACTATAATTTATCCTATAGCTGATAGTAGATGGGTAAGTCATGCTCATTGGGTCCCTAAGAAAGGAGGCATTACTGTTGTTCCTAATGATAAAAATGATCTTATCCCACAAAGAATTGTAACTGGATATAGGATGGTAATTTATTTTAGGAAATTAAATAAAGCTACTAGAAAAGATCATTACCCCTTGCCTTTTATTGATCAAATGTTAGAAAGATTGTCTAAGCATACACACTTTTTTCCTTGATGGATATTCTGGTTTTTCTCAAATACGTGTATCAAAGGAAGATTAAGAGAAAACTAGTTTTACTTGTCCTTTTGGAACTTATGCTTATAGACGTATGCCTTTTGGTTTATGCAATGCACCTTCTCCCTTTCAAAGATGTATGACTGCTATATTTTCTTAATTTTTGTGAAAAGATAGCTGAGGTATTCATGGATGATTTTTCCGTTTACGGAACCTCTTTTGGTGATTGCTTAAGCAACCTGATCAAATTTTGCAGAGATGTGAAGAGACTAATCTTGTCTTGAACTGGGAGAAGTGCCACTTCATGGTGTACGAAGGTATAGTACTTGGGCATAAGATTTCTGAAAGAGGTATTGAGGTAGATAAAGCTAAAGTTGATGCACTTGAGAAAATGTCATGTCCTAAAGATATTAAAGGTATAAGAAGTTTCCTTGGTCATGCTAGTTTCTATAGGAGGTTCATTAAAGACCTCTCTAAAATTTCTAGGCCTCTTACTAATCTCCTACAAAAAGATGTTCCATTTGTTTTCGACAATGATTGTGTACAAGCCTTTGAAATACTTAAGAAAGCCTTAATTTCTGCACCTATTGTTCAACCACCTGATTGGAACTTACCTTTTGAAATTATGTGTGATGCTAGTGATTATGCTATTAGTGTTGTTCTCGGTCAAAGAGTTGGCAAGAAATTGAATGTTATTCATTATGCTAGTAAGACTCTAGACAGTGCTCAAAAGAACTATGCCACTACTAAGAAAGAATTTTTAGCAGTTGTGTTTGCATGTGATAAATTTAGGACCTATATTGTAAATTCTAAAGTAACCATTCACACTGACCATGGTGCTATTAAATATCTTATGGAAAAGAAAGATGCTAAACCTAGGCTAATTAGGTGGGTTCTACTGTTACAAGAGTTTGATTTGCATAATATTGATAGAAAAGGAGCTGAGAATCCTGTAGCAGATAATTTGTCCAGGATGAAAAATGTTCTTGATGACGCACTACCTATCGATGATAGTTTTCCTGATGAGCAATTAGCTATTATAAATGCTTCTACTTCTCGTGATAATACTTGGTATGGGGACTATCACTACTGCAGGATGCTGCTAATGCGACACTACAATCAGAGACCCTTCGACAAAACTGTGTGTGATGCATTGATCGCAAACACAGATGTAATAAAACAGTCAAAAATGATACAAAACATTTGCGATGGCGGAGACATCAAACACGATTCAGATTATAGTTGCGTGTGCGATGCGTAGCATATGGTTTATCCATACGAACTATTTGCGATGAGCCAGAACAACAGAAACGGGCAGCCATATCAAGGTGTGTGTGATATACGGCATAGAGTTCACTCGAATGAACCATTTGCGATGATCGAGAAGAACACAAATGATTCGGCGTAACAAGATGTGTGTGATATCCGGCAAACAGGTCAGTAATCAGAATTGTGTGTGATCATTATAGACAGCGCATACAATTTTTTGTTGTGAATTGTGTGCTCAACAAGGCACACAATTCAAGAAACCAACCTGTGGGCAATAATATAAAAGATATCTGCCGAATACATATTGCTAACCGTCTGCGATGAGATTGACCGGTGAAATGAAGATAATGAATTAATATGAGGGAACAACAACAGAGATATATACAGTCTGCTTAATTTAGTCCTTCTTCTTGTTGTTGTTGTTGGATGGCCCCGCGACATCGTCTTGGCAAGGACACTTCTTGCCGTTGACCGTTGGCTTTTCATCGCCGCCGTCGTCGTCATCGTCGTTGCTGTCGTCGTCCTCCTCCTCCTTGTTCGACCATTCCTCCTCCTCATCATTGTCGTCCTCTTCTTCGTCCTCCGACGGCTCCTCGTCCATTTGGTTGTCGTCAGACGACTCGGGCGGCGACGGCCCTTCCATGATTCGGATAAAAACGAGGTCTGGGCTCGACGCCGGACTCATGGAAGACGAGCGGGATGATTTTGATGTTGACCTATCATCGGGCGCCAGACTGCTGGCGGAACTGTCGTCCTTGCTATCACTCTACATGGCTGCGGTACGTATACAAACCGTGATAAAGCGAGATTGCAGAGTGTGTGCAAGTGTGTAGCGCGGCCGATCGAAATGATGAAGATGGTGGACACTGAAGCGGGGTATGCAAAGAAGAGGAATGTCAACTGAAGCGTGGGATTGACGGATTATCTAACCACCTTGGCAGACGGTTAGAATATTCATATAATCAACCACAATTATTAGTACCCAGTCGCTCCAAATTCCCGCAATTGCGCAGTTCTCAATGTGATAATTACGCACATGGGTTGGAGCGTCCAAATGTGAAACAAGCATTTTTCATACTCCCTCCGTACCGACGACCAAGGTGGCGGAAAACGAGATGACTTGATGTTTTATTTGTTATCAATACCATTGCATGCAGAGAATTGACCATTGCATGTTATGCTAAGTAGTCTTAAGTCATTGAATGCATACACGCCCCACGACTCCTATTGGCTGATTTCTTTTTTCAGGGCAAAAAACAGGGAACGAGTTTTGGGATTATTTGGTTTTCGTAATGTGACTTATGCACTGGTACGAAGGGAGTAGGACAGTTGGCAAGCAACAGATGGAGCGCTTGATCCACCGTATCATACATCTTTTTTCCAATAAAGCTTCTGGTATTTGAGCAGTCTAATCAAGTGTGTCTTTAGAATATTCCTGAAGTTTGCTTCTGGGGTTGTCAGGTTTCTTTTGTTTCCGAGCTCATCCAAGTCCGCAAGAACTGCGTTGCAATTTGTAATTGCGATAGAGAGGCGAGAGATGTGCTTGCTCCAGATCTTTAAGGCGTGTCCGAGGGCTTTAAATTTGTGGCATAGTGTGGTAGCTGCATTGTCTGAATGAACTGGCCTATTGCACACCTCCTGAACCATGTCCATAAAACATGGGTGAAGGATCTAGTATGGCTCAAAACAAAAAAGTTTACTGCATGGTATCATGGTCTCGATTGTGACTACACAAGGTATATGATCTGAGACTGGTTTGCCAAGGAGTTTTACTAGGGTTTTAGGATAAACATTGGTTCAGTGGAGGGAGGTAAGGAACCAGTCGATTTGCTCAAGGAAGGGGTCCACCTGCATATTACTCCAAGTGTATGATCTTCCTTGTACAGGGAGTTCAATAAGTTGTTGCTTGCGTATGATGTCACTGAAAGTGAGCATGCCTTGTGTGTTCCCTCTTGGTTTGTTACAGTTATCGGGTGCACACATGTAATTAAAATCACCGAGGAATAACCAGTCTTGCCCATTTGGAATGTGGACATCGTAGAGCCAGTTAGTAAACGCATCCCAATCCTCCCCAGTGCACGACCCGTAGATATTAGCAAATGTCCAGGTTTGAGAGGACTGTGTACTGACAAAGTTGATGACTAGCGCGAAAATATCAGATGACACCACCATACCAGTAAACACTGAGCTTTTCCAAATTGTAAGGAGCCCACCCGAGGAACCCCGAGAAGGGACAAAAGAAAAAAGATCAAATTGTCATGGGCAGCAAGTTTTAATGAAAGCAAAGGTGGCATCCGACATTTTAGTCTCTTGCAGACAAATGATAGCATAAACACTGGAGACGATCGCATTATTAAGAGCTAATTTTTTTCCTCTGAATTTAAACCTCTGATGTTCCACGAGAGAACATTCCAGCAGCTCAAAAGTGGCATAAAAGTCTAGAGAAATTACGCTAGGTTAGGAGAGAGATCCTCTCCCTGTTCTTCCATGGAAGGTGTACCTACGGAGGGTGCCATAGCATCGGAGGGTTCCGCTAGCAAAGCTTTAGATGTCAGTTCTTCTTCTGGTACCACACACCTGTTAATGCCAATTGACTGCAGAGTAGTGATTGGAGTTGGTGGAGGGATCTCTTCAGCCATCTGTTCAGCGTTGCTGGAGGAGCCAATAGAAGGAGTCAATCTTGACTTGACCTTGGAGCTGGGCACACAAGTGTCCTTGATTGGTGGAACCCTAAAGCCATTATTTTTGTTCGAACATGAGCTGCACCTAACTCCAGTTGTGGAGAGAGGAGCAACAACCCTGGGGCGTCTGGTGCGAGCCACAGACTATGTTGGTTGGACCAATTCCTCAGGCTGTGTGATCACATGAGGGGTTTGTTGATCTCCAATTGCTGGCTGCTCCATGGTGCTTGTGTCACTGTCAACATGAAGCTCTTCAATTGTGATAGAAGATGTGGCCGGGAGAGTACTGGAGGTCGTCTGCTGTGAGAAGTTGATACCTGCAGAGTCATAAGTAACTAGCACAGATATCTCTGAATTGTTATTCCTCAATCCGTATCCATCACTCCATGGGCCGATCGAGACAATCAGCGGACGGATGGCATGAAAGAGGTAGCTGTTAAGACTCTGACGAGGAATGGGATCATCTAGCAGAATGGACAGAAGCTCATTGCCTTGAGCAGACAACCCAAACCTAATGCCCTGATGATGCACATCCATAGAGATAGACAGTGTGTCAGAAACCAGAGGAGGGCTCACCACTGCAACATTAAGGGGTGGCATAAGACTCAGATCAGACTGTGCAGAGCTGGAGCTGTCAGAGATTGTGATGGAGTCGTTCCACGCCTGAAATGCGCTGTCAGTTATGTTATCTTCAGGTACTAGGCCATCTTGCACTATCAGCCCTTGTGGAGCCAGCCATGCTTGGTAGTTGACGAGGTGTGGTGGCATAGGGGGAACACTATCAAATTCGGAGACGAGAACACTAAATTCTTTCAAGCTGTTGCCACAGAACGATACCGCAAGAATAACATTGCAAGCTTTCGAAACGATGATGGTGAACTGATAGAAGATCATCCTAGCAAAGAAGCCCTACTATTCCTTGATACGTCTCCATCGTATCTACTTTTCCAAACTCTTTTGCCCTTGTTTTGGGCTCTAATTTGCATGATTTGAATGGAACTAACCCGGACTGACGTTGTTTTCAGCAGAATTGCCATGGTGTTATTTTTGTGCAGAAATCAAAGTTCTCGGATTGACCTAAAAATTTACGGAGAATTTTTATGGAATATATAAAAAATACTAGCGCAAGAATTAACCAGAGGGAGTCCACCCAGAGGCCAAAAGCCCTGGGGGCGCCCCCCCCGGGGCGCGCCTAGCAGGCTTGTGGGCCCCCTGGATCTCCTCCGACCCTAATTCCAACTCTATAAGTACCTATTCAGGGAGAAAAAAAATCTAAGAGAAGGATTCATCGTGTTTTACCTTCCTCATCACCAATTTCATGATGCTCACCGCCGTGCGTGAGTAATTCCATCATAGGCTTGCTGGACAGTGATGGGTTGGATAGGATTGATCATGTAATCGAGTTAGTTTTGTTAGGGTTTGATCCCTAGTATCCACTATGTTCTGAGATTGATGTTGCTATGACTTTGCTATGCTTAATGCTTGTCACTAGGGCCCGAGTGCCATGATTTCAGATCTGAACCTATTATGTTTTCATGAATATATGTGAGTTCTTGATCCTATCTTGCAAGTTGTAGACACCTATTACGAGTTATGATCCACATACCCCAAGGTGACAATAATTGGGATTCTTTCCGGTGATTACCGTAGTTTGAGGAGTTCATGTATTCACTAAGTGCTAATGCTTTGGTCTGGTTCTCTATTAAAAGGAGGCCTTAATATCCCTTAGTTTCCATTAGGACCCCGCTGCCACGGGAGGGTAGGACAAAAGATGTCATGCAAGTTCTTTTCCATAAGCACGTATGACTATATACGGAATACATGCCTACATTATATTGATGAATTGGAGCTAGTTCTGTGTCACCCTAGGTTATGACTGCTACATGACGAATATTATCCAACACAATTATCATTGCCGATCCAATGCCTACGAGCTTTTCACATATTGATCTTTGCTAAGTTACTTTCATTGCTGCTGCTATTACAATCACTACAAAACTGCCACTGTTACTTTTGCCACTGTTACCGTTACTTCCATATTACTTTGCTGCAGATATTAAGTCTTTTAGGTGTGGTTGAATTGACAACTCAACTGCTAATACTCGTGAATATTCTTTGGCTCCCCTTGTGTCGAATCAATAAATTTGGGTTGAATACTCTACCCTCAAAAACTGTTGCGATCCCCTATACTTGTGGGTTATCAAGACCTTTTTCTGGCGCCGTTGCCGGGGAGCATAGCTCTATTTTCTGAGTCACTTGGGATCTATATCTGTTGATCACTATGAAGAATCTGAAGGATACCAAAACTAAGATTTCCCCTCTACTGCGAGGGGAGGTAAGGAACTGCCATCAAACTCTGCACTTGATTCACCTTCTGTTTTGAGTAAGCTTGCGACACCTACACCTGCTATTAATTCTGATATGTCGCAAGTAATTGATAATGCTACTTTTGCTATGCATGATGCTTATGATGATACTACTACTTTGCTTGATAATACTGTGCCACTGGGTGAATTTCTTGATGAACAATTTGCTAGAGCTAAAGATATTGAGAATGCTGAAACTGATGATATTTCTTAAACTGATGAAATTATTGAAACTAAAAACTTTGAAACACCCATTAGACCTAGCTCTCCTAGATATGAATTGCCTGTTATACCTGAGGGTTATGTTATGGATGGAGAGGTAGCTAGGGACTTTCTTGCTTGTAAGGATAGAGATGACCTTAAGAAATTACTATGCAAGTGGAAAGAAAAATCTTTGAATGCTAGAATGCAATATGATACTAAGTTTGCTACTTCACCTATCTTTGTTACTGATAAGGACTAGTAGAACGCCCATGCGTTGCTACGGGCTATAATGCATATACTTTAGGAAGCATCTCTGGTCCGAACTCTTAATCCAATTATGCCCCATCTCGGTCCATAGTTTTTTTTTAAAACAAGTCAAAAGGCTTGCCATTTTCATTGAATAAGAAGGTTTTAAGAATCTAGGCCAAAGGCCAAATTACAAGCATCACTCTCGTGACATTATATTACACAAATATTTCGCCCGACAAGGCAGCACAACGATGCCTCCGCTTTGATGTGTGTCACAAGCACACCGACCGGTATGTCATTGCAGAACACCCAAGCATTTCGCTCGTTCCAGATTTCCCAAGAGATAAGAAGCATAAGGGAAACAAGCATCCTTCAAGATTGCGACCTCCCGGAAGCATTGTTTCGCCACCAGTCCTTGACGGAAACCTTGCCTCCCCAATCCATAGGATGAACATGATGTAAACCAAGCCACATTTTGATCATTCCCCAAACTCTGGGTTCATATTATGTATAAAAGAATCAAGTAGACATGGAAGTATACTCATATATCGTTGAATCCTGTAAAACATTTAAAAGGTAATCAGCCACATTTTAACAGCACTCTCTGGCTCTTAAATAAGTGATATTTTACTTGCACGGTTTGCAAGGTACACATTAAACCATAAACTATAGTAAAAACATAATCATAAAGTCATAAATAAATTTATAGAATCCTTCTATCAAAATTCCTGTAAAATTCAGTGTGTTTAATGCTATGAAGAATAGCAACTTGAATTCCCAGTAGGACAAGTATATATAGTTATATACACATGCAGGTTTCCACTTTCAAATTTATCGAAACATGAACCAAAATAACTTACGGAGTGGTGCGCTGTTGTTGCTTGTTGGTGTTCTATGTGGCTCGACCACACTGGCGCTCAGTTCCTGCAGAAGTGCCAAAGACCGGGAGGAGGCGACGCTGCCAAGCATGACTTACTGCCCAAGCGGATGTCATTTATTTATAGAGAAGGGGGTATTACATACAATTTGTATGCGAGGCAATTCAGTTTAGTGCAAAAAATATATACCCTGGACAAGATGTTGCAAAGGCAACTGCCTCACATAATTCATTATGTTCTATAATGAGAACACAGTCCAATCCTTGATGAGAAGACATTGTTTCAATGATTCCCTTGTACCATCAACAAATCACTTTGATGAACAGAAAAGCTATATAATTGTGACAGTGCATATTAAAAGAAAAATGTGTACCAACTGGTAAAAACAATTACCCATTTAAATGGCCTAAGAAAGAAGCATATTGTGCCAGCACATTAATTTCTGTTTGTAAACATAGCCTTTTGGCTATAGTCTGCAGTATTGTGCCAGCCCATTAACACCAACACAACACATACTTTTTGTCAAATGTTACGATACATGATTAACGATACAGAGAGAGATGATGTGCAGGAGGAAAATGAATGGACTTTGCACTTGTGCATTGGCAGAAAGCATCCAAGGCATTTGCAAACTCGGGTTTAGTACACCCGAGAGTAGAAAATCCACTCTCAAAACCTATTCATAACATCTTAGAATTAACAGAAATGCAGTAGATAGGACCACATTCGTGTAGTGATTCAGCAAACAATTTAAAAGTGAAAATAAGATAAACAGCTTACTAATCTGCACTGAAGAGCACTGAAACTAAATTTGAGTCTCCTTGTAGTCGTAGCATGATGTATCGTAAGCAGGAAACATCCATTTCTTCAAACAAACATACAAAGGCCATAGTGGCGTGCAGTTTAGTGACCAAGCAAAAACAAAGGAAACCCTGCACTTATGAGAAAGAATGGTAGCTTCCTCGGATGACAAGAACATTTCCCTGTTCAGATGCTACAAAATGATTTAATAACTACAATTCCTCTTGCTAAACAATGCATATCTTACCTTGCACACATCTAGATTAATCTTAGTTCACCGACGCTAATTAGTAGAGCTAAGAAAACATGATTTAGCATGGCACCCGGGACCCGACACTGGCCACCTGGGCCTGCAAGCACCCAAGTGCTCATCAAACAACACACTGAACACTGAGCAACGGGCCATTTGTGCGATCCCTGCCCAAACTCAATTGCTGTAGAATCAGAGACAACACATTTGGCATGCAGATCAAACAATTCCAAAGGAAGGTTATTTAGAGCGAGTGTTTTTTCAGTGGAATTCATGAGTCGTACCGAGTTGGATGCCTGCGCAATGTAATATTTTCTAATGTATTATACCGTATTCTTAGAAGCTAACTAAAAATGGTTTGGACATAAGATAAACACCATGCAGCTGCACATCTTAGTTTTCTCGTCAGGTAAGAATAGAAGAGTTAAGATAAAGGGTTTATCTAGTGAGAATAGATCCCAGGCACAGTCTAGCATCAACAGCCAATCCACTGGAGTATTAGCACAGGTTAACCAGTAGCACCCAAGCGCACGGGCGTATCCTCCTCCTCCTCCTCCCTCTCTCTTCCGCCCTTGGACGACTCACGCGAGTTGCCTGCTCTTCTTACTCAAATGTGGCCGGCGTCCAGCACAAACGGACCAAAATTTTATATTTTGTAAAACAAATGGACCAAGAATACAACATATATGAGATAAATTTTGAACATTTGGAATCTTTGTTTCAATACTCAATAGATCAGTACTAACTGCTAATAATTTAGTGCTAATTCTTGAAAAATTTGGCACCGAATACCTCGGTCATAGATAGGATCTCAAACAGAGGAGAGGACAGACAAGATCGAACATGTGCACAGTCTAGCATCAACAGACAATCCACTAGAGTATTAGCACGGGTTAACCAGTAGCACCCAAGCACACGGACGTATCCTCCTCCTCCCTCTCTCTTCCACTCTTAGACGACTCGCGCGAGTTGCCTGCTCTTCTTACTCTGATATGGCCGGCGTCCTGCACAAACGGACCAAATCTTTATATTTTGTAAAACAAATGGACCAAGAATACAACATATATGAGATAAATTTTGAACATTCAGAATCTTTGTTTCAATACTCAATAGATTAGTACTAACTGCTAATAATTCAGTGCTAATTGTTGAAAAATTTGGCACTGAATACCTCGGTCATAGATAGGATCTCAAACTGAGGAGAGGACATATGATCGAACAGGTGCAGGGGAGATGGCGTGCAGGTGCAGGCGCATCCTCCGCCTACTGTAGCTTTGTGGTCGTCTCTGATCCACAACGGCGAGCCGGCGAGGAGGTGGTCGACGACGGGCAGGTGGAGACGGTGGCGGTCGACCCTCGACTCGACGGCGGGCAGCTGCAGATGCGACGTTCCCTCCTCTGCTCCTCCTTCCATCCAGTCCTACGGCTTCGTGGTCTACGTCGAGGTGGTTAACGACGGCAGCACCAGGAGGTGGTCCACGACGGCGGCCGGCGGAGGCGGCGCTCGGCCACTCGGGGTCGGGGAGGGGAATTGACGAGATTTACTTCTCACGAGAAATCAGGGATAGGAGGAGATCGGGATGAGTGGGGCGACCCGGAAGAGCCTTCGATCGACCAGTGGGGCTGTGCTGGTATTGATGGGGGACTACCAACCAACGACGTACGTACTCCTCTTTAGAGTAGAGATTGATTTTTTTATGGGAGAGATAATTGATATTTTGGTAAGTAATGATTTGATTTGAACGAGTTAATATATGGTGTTGTTTTGGGAAGGTGTTGATCTGATTGAGTTAATGCACGCGTCAAATGGGCCGGCCCAAGTAGGCCTTGAAGTGACGTGAAAGGTGGGCGAAAGATAGAAGTGGTGGGATGAGGTGGGAGTGAGGCGAGACTACCAACTCAGACATTAGGAGTAGAGATTATGAATTCTCTGTCGATCCTGAGTTAATTACTTTGGTTGAATCTAATCCTTTCCATGGTTATGAATCTGAAACTGTTGTGGCACATCTTACTAAATTGAATGATATAGCCACCCTATTTGCTCATGAGAAAAAAAATCGCTACTACTATATCCTTAAGTTGTTTCCTTTCTCATTAAAGGGTGATGGTAAGATATGGTTTAATTCTCTTGCTCCTGGTTGTGTGCGTAGTCCCTAGGATATGACTTATTACTTCTCTGAAAAATATTTTCCTGCTCATAAGAAACAAGCTGCTTTACAGGAAATATTTAACTTTGTGCAAATTGAAGAAGAGAGTCTCCCACAAGCTTGGGGGAGGCTTCTCCAATTACTTAATGCTTTGCCTAATCATCCTCTCAAGAAAAATGAAATACTTGATATCTTTTATAATGGACTAACCGATGCTTCTAGGGACAACCTAGATAGTTGTGCTGGTTGTGTTTTCAGGGAATGAACTGTTGAGCAAGGTGAAGTACTATTGAATAATATATTGAGTAATGATAATGATTGGACTCTTCCCGAACCACCACCTAAACCAACTCCAAAGAAGAGAGATATTCTATTTCTTAGTCCTGAAGATATGCAAGAGGCAAAGAAATCTATGAAAGAAAAGGTATTAAAGCTGAAGATGTTAAGAATTTACCACCTATTGAAGAAATACGTGCTCTTGATAACCCGACACAGGTAGTAGAGGTAAATTCTCTCTATAGATTTGATGAAGGTGATATTCCTCATAATAAGTCTGCTAGTCAATGCTTGGATGAATTTGATAACTTTATTGTTAAACAAGAGAATTTCAATGCTTATGTTAGTAGACAATTGAAACGTAATGCTTACATGCTTGAACACTTGAGTGACTATATGTGTAGAATTGTTAATGACTCAAGTTTGTTAGTAAACATGCTTGCATGGTAAAAACTCAAGTAGAACAAGTGCTCAAGGCACAAAATGATTTGCTTAATGAGATGAACAAGAAAAACAATGATCATGCTGTTAGAGTTATGACTCGGGGTGGTAAAATGACTCAGGAACCTTTGTATCCTGAGGGCCATCCTAGGAGAGTTGAGCAAGACTCTCAGAGAATTAATACTAATGCATGATACGTCTCCAACGTATTTATAATTTTTGCTTGTTCCATGCTGTTATATTATCATTCTTGGATGTTTTACAATCATTTTATAGCAACTTTATATCATTTTTTGGGACTAACCTATTGACATAGTGCCCAGTGCCAGTTGTTGTTTTTTGCTTGTTTTTTACTTCACAGAATATCAGTACCAAACGGAGTCCAAACGCAGCGGAACTTTTTGGACATTTTTTCTGGACCAGAAGACACCTGTTGGGCCAAAGAAGTACTAGAGGGGGGCTCTGAGGGGAGCACAACCCACCTGGGCGCGCCTGGGGGCCCAGGCGCGCCCTGGTGGGTTGTGCCCACCTCGGCCGCCTCCCGCACCGCCTCTTTGCTCTATAAGTACCCCGAAAATCCAAAAACCCTAGGGGAGTCGACGAAACACAATTCCAGCCGCCGCAAGTTCTAGAACCACCAGATCCAATCTAGACACCATCACAGAGGGGTTCATCATCCTCATTGGTGCCTCTCCGATGATGCATGAATAGTTCATCGTAGACCTACGAGTCCGTAGTTAGTAGCTAGATGGCTTCCTCTCTCTCTTTTGATTCTCAATACAATGGTCTCTTGGAGATCTATTTGATGTAACTCTTTTTGCGATGTGTTTGTTGGGATCCGATGATCTTTGAGTTTATGATCAGATCTATTTATCCATGAAAGTTATTTGAGTTTCTTCTCTTATATGCATGCTTACTTATAGCCTCATATTTCTTCTTCGAATCTTTGGTTTAGTTAGGCCAAGTGGATCGATTTTTCTTGCCATGGGAAGAGGTGCTTTGTGATGGGTTCGGTCGTGCGGTGTTCTTTCCCAGTGACAGAAGGGGCAGCAAGACACGTATTGATCATTGCTATTAAGGATAACAAGATGGGGTCTATTCCTACATGAATAGATCTTGTCTACATCATGTCATCATTCTTATTGGATTACTCCGTTTTTCCATGAACTTAATACACTTGATGCATGCTGGATAGCGGTCGATGTGTGGAGTAATAGTAGTAGATGCAGGCAGGAGTCGGTCTACTAATCTTGGACGTGATGCCTATATAATGATCATTGCCTGGATATCGTCATAATTATTTGAAGTTCTATCAATTGCCCACCAGTAATTTGTTTACCCGCCGTATGCTATTTTTCTCGAGAGAAGCCACTAGTGAAATCTACGGCCCCCGGGTCTATTCTTCATCATATTTGCCTTGAGATATATTTTTATTTGCTTTTGTTTTCAGACCTATTATTCTAAAAACCCCAAAATACCTTGCTGTATTTTTCCTTTCTTTATTTTATTTTGTTCTATCGCGAGATCTATTTATCCAAAATCACACAAACCAATCTATCTTTTACCCGAGAGGGATTGACGACCCCTCTTACGCGTCGGGTTGCAAGTATTTGTTCTTTGTGTGCAGGTACTGTTTACATAGTGTTGCTTGGTTCTCCTACTAGTTCGATAACCTTGGTTTCATCACTGAGGGAAATACCTACCATAGCTGTGCTGCATCATCCCTTCCTCTTCGGGGAAAAACTAACGCGGACACGAGCCATCAAGAAAGGATTTCTGGCGCCGTTGCCGCAGAGACATCAGCAACATCTATCAGGTTCCTAATCACAAATCTCATCTCCTTGCAATTTACATTATTTGCCATTTGCCTCTCGTTTTCATCTCCCCCACTTCACAAAAAAATGTCGTTTTATTTGCCCTCTTTTTCGTTTCCCGTTTTCAAGTCAGATCTCTTATTTGATTGAACTTGTCACCACGAGTGACTTTGGTATGGCAGAAACAGATGATGGCCTTACTCCTAAAATAGGACGATCTGGCAATCTGGATGCTAAAACCTTTGTTTTAGGGCAAGGGAACGTTATGGGAAAAGAACATATCCAAGATTTTTTTGATTGTGTTGGAAATTTGACTCTTGATGATGCTCCTATACTTAAAAGAACTAAATCTTATGCGAAAGCTATTTTAGCACTAGTTTTGAAACTTGAAAATAGATTTATCTGTACTCACCCTACCTTGCAAAGATTGTTTTATGAGCTACCATCTATAAAAGATCCTAAGGCTAAAGAGATAGCTACCCAAGTTCTTATGAATGAATTTGATCACATAGTACGGGAAAGCTAGGGAAATTTTTGATTTTTATGGCATGAGCCGAGAAAAACCGGTAATAGATACGATCCTTTACAATAGTGATTACATGTTGGGACATTTGCTTGGTAATAACCAAATTTTTTATGAGAATCTCAAAAAGGAAATCCCCGCTTTAGATATAATCCAACAAGTTTTCAATGATGTTAATCAACAATATTCTTGGATAGTTGCCGGAAATCAAAGGGGATACGTAGATGGGCAATTGGATAATGCTAAAATTTCTATGGATAATGTGTTTCAAGCTATTTTTTCAAAACCTCCCGACAAGAACACATCTACAGAAAATAAGAAGAAAGATGACAATACTTGAATCTATGCTTTATGCCTAGCTAGGGGCGTAAAATGATAGCGCTTGTTGGGAGGCAACCCAATGAATAAAATTTATTTTTTCCTTTTTCTTTCTGTTCTTGAGTGTTTGCACAATTATGACTCTGTTATTATTGTGTTTTTATGTTTTAATTAGTGTTTGTGCGAAGTAAAGCCTTTGGGATAGCTTTGGTAATAGTTGATTTGATCCTGTTGAAAAACAGAAACTTTTGAGTCCAGTAAAATAATTTTCTAAATTCACAGAAGCGACAAAAAATTCTGAATATTTTACACAAGATTGATATACTTATTTTCTCTGTTTTTCAAAATTTTCAGAATTTTTGGAGTTACAGAAGTTTGAGTAAAATTCGAGTCTTTACAGACTGTTCTGTTTTTGACAGATTCTGTTTTCTTTGCATTATGTGCTTATTTTGATGAATCTATGATTTGGAGCGGGGGGGGGGGGGGCGTATAAGCCATGGAAAAGTTAGAATACAATAGATGTAATGCAATAACAAAATTTGAATGGGTTTTCTACAGTACTTAAAGTAAAGATTGGTTTTCTTATACTAACGGATCTCACGAAGGTTTTGTTAAGTTTTGTGTGATTGAAGTTTTCAAGTTTTGGGTGAGATCATGATGCATGAAGGAATAAGGAGTAAGAAGAGCCTAAGCTTGGGGATGCCCCATGGCACCCCAAGGCAATGTTCAAGGAGAAACATGCAACTAAGCTTGGGGATGCCCCGAGTGGCATCCCCTCTTTCTTCTAACGACCATCGGTATTTTACTTGGAGCTATATTTTTATTCGTCACATATCATGAGTTTTGCTTAGAGCATCTTGTATTATATGATTCTTTGCTTGTTTTGATTTTTATTTTGTCACAAGTATCCTTGCCGGACACACCTATTTGAGAGAGCCAAAATTATGCTATGATTTGTTAGAATTGCTCTTTATGCTTCACTAATTTTTTTTAGCTATGGAATTGCTCTAGTGCTTCACTTATATCTTTTTGAGCACGGCGTGCTTTAATATTTTTGAAGAAATTGTCTCATGCTTCACTTAGATTTATTTGAGAGTTAGTAGTTTTGAAGAAATTCTCTCATGCTTCACTTATATTATTTTGAGAGATGAAACTTTTATGCTCATGTTCTTCACTTAAATTTGTTTGAGCTTGCCAAAAGAAATTGGAATATATGAAATTAGTCCCATAGTGATAGATATTCAAGAGGGATATAATAAAAACTTTCATGAAGACCATTGGACAAAATAAACTTGATTCTTTGTAATAGTTTTGAGATATGATGATAGTGATACGTGAGTCATGTTGGTGAGTAATTGTGCTTTAGTAAGAATATTGGTGATAAGGTTTGTGATTACCTATGCAAGCACGAAAGTCAATAGTTATGCAATGAAATTACATCCTACTTGTGGCGCATTATTCGGTGTTAGTTATGCTTAATGCTCGCTTATGTGATTTTTCGTTTCTTGGTTGGATGCTTCTCAATCTTTTTGCTAGCCTTCACTTGTACTAAGTAGGAATACTACTTGTGCATCCAAAATCCTTAAACCCAGTTTTGCCATATGAGTCCACCATACCTACCTATATGCGGTATTCCCGTGCCGTTCTAAGCAAATTTGTATGTGCCATCTCTAATTTTCAAAATAAATTTCCTTTTTGTGTGCTCGTACCGCTCATGAAACGGTAGGGGGTGGCTGATATTTTTCCATGCTAGATGTGTTATTCTCAAGATGAGTGTTTATTCACTTGTCATTGCATGAGAGTACGGCAAAGGCATTAGGGATGCCCAGTCCTGAAATGAAAAATGAATTTACTTTATGTTGTCAAATAATAAATTCCTTGGAAAGTGTTGGTATGGACGGCACCCGTGGATACGGCTAGCCGTGGAATGTGAAAGTACGGTGGAAAAAGGAATAAACTTTATTTTCTGTTTGGGAACCGCCTATGAAATATCTAGCATGGAAAGTATTGGGAACTACTCGATCGTTTTCGTTGACAGGAAAAGCATGCCACCCAAAATGTTTTATCTCTATTTTTTTCGCTTTGAGCTCTGACACCTCTACAAATCCCTACTTCCCTCTGCGAAGGGCCTTTCTATTTACTTTATGCAATTTTTATTTTTATTTGAGTCTCCATATTCTCTTATAAGCACCAACTAAGGGGCACTATGATCGTACTTGAGCATTGGATGTAGCTAATATGCGAGTGTGTTTCATGAATGGATCAATGATTGAGCATGATGGGCTAGGGATAACTTGCTTTAGTGTTGATATTTTGAAAGACATGGTTGCTTGTTGATATGCTTGAGTATTGAAATCTTCATGTCAAAACTAGACTATTGCTTTGAATCATACTCCCTCCGTTCCAAAATAGATGACTCAACTTTGTACTAACCCGTTCCAAAATAGATGACTCAACTTTGTACTAACTTTAGTATAAAGTTAGTACAAAGTTGAGTCATCTATTTTGGAACGGAGGGAGTACGAAACTCCAAATGTACATGCTACAAAAGAAAAGAATATGTGATGAACATGTTAGGCAGCATTCCACATCAAAAATTCTGTTTTTTATCATTTACCTACTCGAGGACGAGTAGGAATTAAGCTTGGGGATGCGGATACGTCTCCAACGTATCTAAATTTTTTGCTTGTTCAATGCTGTTATGTTATCATTCTTGGATGTTTTACAATCATTTTATAGCAACTTTATATCATTTTTTTGGGACTAACCTATTGACATAGTGCCCAGTGCCAGTTGCTGTTTTTTGCTTGTTTTTTACTTCGCAGAATATCAGTACCAAACGGAGTCCAAACGCAGCAAAACTTTTTGGAGATTTTTCTGGACCAGAAGACACCTGTTGGGCCAAAGAAGTACCAGAGGGGGGCTCCGAGGGGAGCACAACCCACCTGGGCGCGCCTGGGGGCCCAGGCACGCCCTGGTGGGTTGTGCCCACCTCGGCCGCCTCCGGCACCGCCTCTTTGCTCTATAAATACCCCGAATATCCAAAAACCCTAGGGGATTCGACGAAACACAATTCCAACTGCCGCAAGTTCTAGAACCACCAGATCCAATCTAGACACCATCACAGAGGGGTTCATCATTCTCATTGGTGCCTCTCCGATGATGCGTGAGTAGTTCATTGTAGACCTACGGGTCCGTAGTTAGTAGCTAGATGGCTTCCTCTCTCTCTTTTGATTCTCAATACAATGGCCTCTTGGAGATATATTTGATGTAACTCTTTTTGCGGTGTGTTTGTTGGGATCCGATGAACTTTGAGTTTATGATCAGATCTATTTATCCATGAAAGTTATTTTAGTTTCTTTGATCTCTTATATGCATGATTACTTATAGCCTCATATTTCTTCTTCGAGTCTTTGGTTTAGTTAGGCCAACTAGATCGATTTTTCTTGCCATGGGAAGAGTTGCTTTGTGATGGGTTCGGTCGTGCGGTGTTCTTTCCCAGTGATAGAAGGGGCAGCAAGACACGTATTGATCGTTGCTATTAAGGATAACAAGATGGGGTCTATTCCTACATGAATAGATCTTGTCTACATCATGTCATCGTTCTTATTGCATTACTCCATTTTCCATTAACTTAATACACTAGATGCATGCTGGATAGCGGTCGATGTGTGGAGTAATAGTAGTAGATGCAGGCAGGAGTCGGTCTACTAATCTTGGACGTGATGCCTATATAATCATCATTGCCTGGATATCATCATAATTATTTGAAGTTCTATCAATTGCCCAACAGTAATTTGTTTACCCGTCGTATGCTATTTTTCTCGAGAGAAGCCACTAGTGAAATCTATGGCCCCCGGGTCTATTCTTTATCATATTTGCCTTGAGATCTATTTTTATTTGCTTTTGTTTTTAGATCTATTATTCTAAAAACCCAAAAATACATTGCTGCACTTTTTTTTATTTTTTTATTTTGTTCTATCGTGATATCTATTTATCCAAAATCATACAAACCAACCTATCTTTTACCCGAGAGGGATTGACAACCCCTCTTACGCGTCGGGTTGCAAGTATTTGTTCTTTGTGTGCAGGTACCGTTTACATAGTGTTGCTTGGTTCTCCTACTGGTTCGATAACCTTGGTTTCATCACTAAGGGAAATACCTACCGTAGCTGTGCTGCATCATCCCTTCCTCTTCGGGGAAAAACTGACGCGGACACGAGCCATTAAGAAAGGATTTCTGGCGCCGTTGCCGGGGAGACATCATCAACATCCATCAGGTTCCTAATCACAAATCTCATCTCCTTGCAATTTACATTATTTGCCATTTACCTCTCATTTTCATCTCCCCCACTTCACAAAAAATTGCCGTTTTATTCGCCCTCTTTTTCGTTTGCCGTTTTCTAGTCAGATCTCTTATTTGATTGAACTTGTCACCATGAGTGACTTTGGTATGGCAGAAACAGATGATGGCCTTACTTCTAAAATTGGATGATCTGGCAATCTGGATGTTAAAACCTTTGTTTTGGGGCAAGGGAACGTTATGGGAAAAGAACATATCCAATAATTTTTCAATTATGTTGGAAATTTGACTCTTGATGATGCTCCTATACTTAAAAGAACTAAATCTTATGCGGAAGCTATTTCAGCACTAGTTCTGAAATTTGAAAATAGATTTATCTGTACTCACCCTACCTTGCAAAGATTGTTTTATGAGCTACCATCTATAAAAGATCCTAAGGCTAAAGAGATAGCTAGCCAAGTTCTTATGAATGAATTTGGTCACATAGTACGGGAAGCTAGGGAAATTTTTGATTTTTATGGCATGAGCCGAGAAAAACCGGTAATAGATGAGATCCTTTACAATAGTGATTACATGTTGAGACATTTGCTTGGTAATAACCAAATTTTTTATGAGAATCTCAAAAAGGAAATCCCCGCTTTAGATATAATCCAACAAGTTTTCAATGATGTTAATCAACAGTATTGTTGGATTGTTGCTGAAAATCAAAGGGGATACGTAGATGGGCAATTGGATAATGCTAAAATTTCTATGAATAATGTGTTTCAAGTTATTTTTTCAAAACCTTCCGACAAGAACACATCTATGGAAAATAAGAAGAAAGATGACAATACTTGAATCTATGCATTATGCCTAGCTAGGGGCGTAAAACGATAGGGCTTGTTGGGAGGCAACCCAATGAATAAAATTTATTTTTGCCTTTTTCTTTCTGTTCTTGAGTGTTTGCACAATTATGCCTCTGTTATTATTGTGTTTTTTATGTTTTAATTAGTGTTTGTGCCAAGTAAAGCCCTTGGGATAGCTTTGGTAATAGTTGATTTGATCCTGTTGAAAAACAGAAACTTTTGAGTCCAGTAAAATAATTGTCTAAATTCACATAAGAGACTAAAAATTCTGAATATTTTACAAAAGATTGATATACTTATTGCCTCTGTTTTCCTAATTTTTCAGAATTTTTGGAGTTACATAAGTATGAGTAAAATTCGAGTCTTTACAGACTGTTCTGTTTTTGACAGATTCTGTTTTTCTTTGCATTGTGTGCTTATTTTGATGAATCTATGGTTTGTATCGGGGGGGGGGGCGGGGGGGGTTGGATAAGCCATGGAAAAGTTAGAATACATTAGATGTAATGCAATAACAAAATTTGAATGGGTTTTCTACAGTACTTAAAGTAAAGATTGGTTTTCTTATAGTAACGGATCTCACGAAGGTTTTGTTAAGTTTTGTGTGATTGAAGTTTTCAAGTTTTGGGTGAGACCACGATGGATGAAGGAATAAGGAGTAAGAAGAGCCTAAGCTTGGGGATGCCCCATGGCACCCCAAGGCAATATTCAAGGAGAAACAAGCAACTAAGCTTGTGGATGCCCCTAGTGGCATCCCCTCTTTCTTCTGACGACCATAGGTATTTTACTTGGAGCTATATTTTTATTCATCACATATCATGAGTTTTGCTTGGAGCGTCTTGTATTATACAAGTCTTTGCTTGTTTTGATTTTTAGTTTGTCACAAGTATCCTTGCTGGACACACCTATTTGAGAGAGCCAAAATTATGCTATGATTTGTTAGAATTGCTCTTTATGCTTCACTAAAAAAAATTGAGCTATGGAATTGCTCTAGTCCTTCACTTATATCTTTTTGAGCACGGTGTGCTTTAATAGTTTTGAAGAAATGCTCTCATGCTTCACTTAGATTTATTTGAGAGTTAGTAATTTTGAAGAAATTCTCTCATGCTTCACTTATATTATTTTGAGAGATGAAACTTTTATGCTCATGTTCTTCACTTAAATTTGTTTGAGCTTGCCAAAAGAAATTGCAATATATGAAATTAGTCCAAAAGTGATAGATATTCAAGAGGGATATAATAAAAACTTTCATGAAGATCACTGGACAAAGTAAACGTGATTCTTTGTAATAGTTTTGAGATATGATGATAGTGATATGTGATTCATGTTGGTGAGTAATTGTGCTTTAGTAAGAATATTGGTGTTAAGGTTTGTGATTCCCTATGCAAGCATGAAAGTCAATAGTTATGCAATGAAATTACATCCTACTTGTGGTGCATTATTCGGTGTTAGTTATGCTTAATGCTCGCTTATGTGATTTTTCGTTTCTTGGTTGGATGCTTCTCAATCTTTTTGCTAGCCTTCACTTGTACTTAGTAGGAATACTACTTGTGCATCCAAAATCCTTAAACCCAGTTTTGCCATATGAGTCCACCATACCTACCTATATGCGGTATTCCCATACCGTTCTAAGCAAATTTGTATGTGCCATCTCTAATTTTCAAAATAAATTTCCTTTTTGTGTGCTCGTACCGCTCATGAAACGGTAGGGGGTGCCCCGAGTGGCATCCCCTCTTTCTTCTAACGACCATCGGTATTTTACTTGGAGCTATATTTTTATTCGTCACATATCATGAGTTTTGCTTGGAGCATCTTGTATTATATGAATCTTTGCTTGTTTTGCTTTTTAGTTTGTCACATGTATCCTTGCTGGACACACCTATTTGAGAGAGCCAAAATTATGCTATGATTTGTTAGAATTGCTCTTTATGCTTCACTAATTTTTTTTGAGCTATGGAATTGCTCTAGTGCTTCACTTATATCTTTTTGAGCACAGTGCGCTTTACTATTTTTGAAGAAACGCTCTCATGCTTCACTTAGATTTATTTGAGAGTTAGTAATTTTGAAGAAATAATCTCATGCTTCACTTATATTATTTTGAGAGATGAAACTTTTATGCTCATGGTCTTCACTTAAATTTGTTTGAGCTTGCCAAAAGAAATTGCAATATATGAATTTAGTCCGAAAGCGATAGATATTCAAGAGGGATATAATAAAAACTTTCATGAAGATCATTGGACAAAATAAACTTGATTCTTTGTAATAGTTGTGAGATATGATGATAGTGATATGTGAGTCATGTTGGTGAGTAATTATGCTTTAGTAAGAATGTTGGTGTTAAGGTTTGTGATTCCCTTTGCAAGCACAAAAGTCAATAGTTATGCAATGAAATTACATCCTACTTGTGGTGCATTATTCGGTGTTAGTTATGCTTAATGCTCGCTTATGTGATTTTTCGTTTCTTGGTTGGATGCTTCTCAATCTTTTTGCTAGCCTTCACTTATACTAAGTGGGAATACTACTTGTGCATCCAAAATCCTTAAACCTAGTTTTGCCATATGAGTCCACCATACCTACCTATATGCGGTATTCTCGTGCCGTTCTAAGCAAATTTGTATGTGCCATCTCTAATTTTCAAAATAAATTTCCTTTTTGTGTGCTTGTACCCCTCATGAAACGGTAGGGGGTGGCTGATATTTTTCCATGCTAGATGTGTTATTCTCAAGATGAGTGTTTATTCACTTGTCATTGCATGAGAGTACGACAAAGGTATTAGGGATGCCCAGTCCAGAAATGAATAATGAATTTACTTTATATTGTCAAATAATAAATTCCTTGGAAAGTGTTGGTATGGACGGCACCCATGGATATGGCTAGCCGTGGAATGTGAAAGTATGGTGGAAAAAGGAATACACTTTTTTTTCTGTTTGGGAACCGCCTATGATATATCTAGCATGGAAAGTATTGGGAACTACTCGATTGTTTTCGTTTACAGGAAAAGCATGCCACCCAAAATGTAGCTAATATGCGAGTGTGTTTCATGAAAGGATCAATGATTGAGCATGATGAGCTAGGGATAACTTGCTTTAGTGTTGATATTTTGAAAGACATGGTTGCTTGTTGATATGCTTGAGTATTGAAATCTTCATGTCAAAACTAGACTATTGCTTTGAATCATATGAAATTCGAAATGTCCATGCTACAAAAGAAAAGAATATGTGATGAACATGTTAGGCAGCATTCCACATCAAAAATTCTGTTTTTTATCATTTACCTACTCGAGGGCGAGTAGGAATTAAGCTTGGGGATGCTGATACGTCCCCAACGTATCTAGAATTTTTGCTTGTTCCATGCTATTATGTTATCATTCTTGGATGTTTTACAATCATTTTATAGCAGTTTTATATCATTTTTTGGGACTAACCTATTGACATAGTGCCCAGTGCCAGTTGCTGTTTTTTGCTTGTTTTTTACTTCGCAGAATATCAGTACCAAACGGAGTCCAAACGCAGCGAAACTTTTTGGAGATTTTTTCTAGACCATAAGACACCTGTTGGGGCAAAGAAGTACTAGAGGGGGGCTCCGAGGGGAGCACAACCTACCTGGGCGCACCCTGGTGGGTTGTGCCCACCTCGGCCGCCTCCGGCACCGCCTCTTTGCTCTATAAATACCCCGAATATCCAAAAACCCTAGGGGATTCGACGAAACACAATTCCAACTGCCGCAAGTTCTAGAACCACCAGATCCAATCTAGATACCATCACGAAGGGGTTCATCATCCTCATTGGTGCCTCTCCGATGATGCGTGAGTAGTTCATTGTAGACCTGCGGGTCCGTAGTTAGTAGCTAGATGGCTTCCTCTCTCTCTTTTGATTCTCAATACAATGGTCTCTTGGAGATCTATTTGATGTAACTCTTATTGCGATGTGTTTGTTGGTATCCGATGAACTTTGAGTTTATGATCAGATCTATTTATCCATGAAAGTTATTTGAGTTTCTTTGATCTCTTATGTGCATGATTACTTATAGCCTCTTATTTCTTCTTCGACTCTTTGGTTTAGTTAGGCCAACTAGATCAATTTTTCTTGCCATGGGAAGAGGTGCTTTGTGATGGGTTCGGTCGTGCGGTGTTCTTTCCCAGTGATAGAAGGGGCAGCAAGACACATATTGATCGTTGCTATTAAGGATAACAAGATGGGGTCTATTCCTACATGAATAGATCTTGTCTACATCATGTCATCATTCTTATTGCATTACTCTGTTTTTCCATGAACTTAATACACTAGATGCATGCTGGATAGCGGTCGATGTGTGGAGTAATAGTAGTAGATGCAGGCAGGAGCCAGTCTACTAATCTTGGACGTGATGCCTATATAATGATCATTGCCTGGATATCATCATAATTATTTGAAGTTCTATCAATTGCCCAATAGTAATTTGTTTACCCGCCGTATGCTATTTTTCTCGAGAGAAGCCACTAGTGAAATCTACGGCCCCCGGTTCTATTCTTTATCATATTTGCCTTGAGATCTATTTTTATTTGCTTTTGTTTTCAGATCTATTATTCTAAAAACCCCAAAATACCTTGCTGCACTTTCTATTTATTTATTTTATTTTGTTCTAGTGCGAGATCTATTTATCCAAAATCACACAAACCAATCTATCTTTTACCCGAGAGGGATTGACAAACCCTCTTACGCGTCGGGTTGCAAGTATTTGTTCTTTGTGTGCAAGTACCATTTACGTAGTGTTGCTTGGTTCTCCTACTGGTTCGATAACCTTGGTTTCATCACTTAGGGAAATACCTACTGTAGTTGTGCTGCATCATCCCTTCCTCTTCGGGGAAAAACTGACGCGGACACGAGCCATCAAGAAAGGATTTCTGGCGCCGTTGCCGGGGAGACATCATCAACATCTATCAGGTTCCTAATCACAAATCTCATCTCCTTGCAATTTACATTATTTTCCATTTGCCTCTCATTTTCATCCCCCCCACTTCACAAAAAATTGCCGTTTTATTCGCCCTCTTTTTCGTTTGCCGTTTTCTAATCAGATATCTTATTTGATTTAACTTGTCACCATGAGTGACTTTGGTATGGCAGAAACAGATGATGGCCTTACTCCTGAAATTGGACGATCTGGCAATATGGATGCTAAAACCTTTGTTTTGGGGCAAGGGAACGTTATGGGAAAAGAACATATCCAAGAATTTTTTAATTGTGTTGGAAATTTGACTCTTGATGATGCTCCTATACTTAAAAGAACTAAAGCTTATGCGAAAGCTATTTCAGCACTAGTTCTGAAATTTGAAACTAGATTTATCCGTACTCACCCTACCTTGCAAAGATTGTTTTATGAGCTACCATCTATAAAAGATCGTAAGGCTAAAGAGATAGCTACCCAAGTTCTTATGAATGAATTTGATCACATAGTACGGGAAGCTAGAGAAAATTTTGATTTTTATGGCATGAGCCGAGAAAAACCGGTAATAGATGAGATCCTTTACAATAGTGATTACATGTTGAGACATTTGCTTGGTAATAACCAATTTTTTAATGAGAATCTCAAAAAGGAAATCCCCGCTTTAGATATAATCCAACAAGTTTTCAATTATGTTAATCAACAGTATTCTTGGATTGTTGCCGGAAATCAAAGGGGATACGTAGATGGGCAATTGGATAATGCTAAAACTTCTATGGATAATGTGTTTCAAGTTATTTTTGCAAAACCTTTCGACAAGAACACATCTACGGAAAATAAGAAGAAAGATGACAATACTTGAATCTATGCGTTATGCCTATCTAAGGGCATAAAACGATAGCGCTTGTTGGGAGGCAACCCAATGAATAAAATTTATTTTTGCATTTTTCTTTTTGTTCTTGAGTGTTTGCACAATTATGCCTATGTTATTTTTGTGTTTTTTATGTTTTTATTAGTGTTTGTGCTAAGTAAAGCCTTTGGGATAGCTTTGTTAATAGTTGATTTGATCCTGTTGAAATACAGAAACTTTTGTGTCTAGTAAAATAATTGTCTAAATTCATAGAAGCAATGAAAAATTATGAATATTTTACACAAGATTGATGTACATATTGCCTCAGTTTTCCTAATTTTTCAAAAAAATTGGAGTTACAGAAGTATGAGTAAAATTCGAGTCTTTACAGACTGTTCTGTTTTTGACAGATTCTGTTTTCTTTGCATTGTGTGCTTATTTTGATGAATCTATGGGTGTACGGGGGGGGGGGGGGGTAATGGGGGGGGGGTGGGGTGGTTATAGGCCATGGAAAAGTTAGAATATAGTAGATGTAATGCAATAAGAAAATTTGAATTGGTTTTGTACAATACTTAAAGTAAAGATTGGTTTTCTTATACTAACGGATCTCACGAAGGTTTTGTTAAGTTTTGTGTGATTGAAGTTTTCAAGTTTTGGGTGAGATCACTATGGATGAAGGAATAAGGAGTGAGAAGAGCCTAAGCTTGGGGATGCCCCATGGCACCCCAAGGCAATATTCAAGGAGAAACAAGCAACTAAGCTTGGGGATGCCCTGAGTGGCATCCCCTCTTTCTTCTAACGACCATCGGTATTTTACTTGGAGCTATATTTTTATGCGCCACATATCACGAGTTTTGCTTGGAGCATCTTGTATTATATGATTATTTGCTTGTTTTGATTTTTAGTTTGTCACAAGTATCCTTGCTGGACACACCTATTTGAGAGAGCCAAACTTATGCTATGATTTGTTAGAAGGGTTTTTATCACTTATGCCACTAGTTGTGTCCCACTACTCAGTTTTGCCATTAAAAGTTACAACTGTTCAAAAATGCCATCGTTCCGTGAGATGCTTGCCATCGTTTCGTTAGATGTTTGCTCAAAAATGTCATTGGACATTGTTATTTTCAGGTCAAACCCGTTGACCATGTTATATGGCAAAAATACCCCTAGACCCATATTTCAGTTCTTTCTATCTCACAATCATAAGTATGGGCCCCACTTGTAAGGAGTAAGCAAGCGAGTAATTTTACAGGAAAATAAGAACGTTGTTGGGATCAAGTGGGGCCCACACTTTATTGTAGTGATATAGAGGAAGAGCTGACATGTTGGTCCATAGGTATTTATGTCATTATAACAAGGTAAACGAGATTTGAGGTGACAGTAATGGTGTCCGGTGACATTTTTGAGCATGCGCCTAACGAAGCAATGGCATTTTTGAGCAGTTGAAATTTCTAGTGGCAAAACTGAGTAGTGGGACACAACTAGTGGCATAAATGATAAAAGCCCTTGTTAGAATTGCTCTTTATGCTTCACTAATTTTTTTTGAGCTATGGAATTGCTCTAGTGCTTCACTTTTATCTTTTTGAGGATGGTGTATTTAATATTTTTGAAGAAATGCTCTCATGCTTCACTTAGATTTATTTGAGAGTTAGTAATTTTGAAGAAATTCTCTCATGCTTCACTTATATTATTTTGAGAGATGAAACTTTTATGCTCATGTTCTTCACTTAAATTTGTTTGAGCTTGCCAAAAGAAATTTCAATATATGAAATTAGTCCCAAAGTGATAGATATTCAAGAGAGATATAATAAAAACTTTCATGATGTCGGTGCAACAAACCCTGGTGTATGTTGCCCAGACTGTACACAGGCTCAAGGGCAAGGTTACAACATCCAAGATAAGGTCAAGCAGAAGATATAGCCTTTTGAGGAATCAAAAGGCGGATCAAGAAGACCAAGACAAGCCAAGGAAGCAGGATATCACTAAGGAAAAACCTCCCTTGCTAGGCAGGCGAGCCTGACAAGGTCGAGGTCACCCCGAAGACAAGTCTCAAGACTCCCCCGGCAAGCTTGCCGGGGGCGCCAATGGCGGATCACCCCGCCAAGACACCATCGCTCCACCTCACGATGACGCAAGTCACCTCCCAGTGCGGTGTCGAGCCCCCAAGTGATTAAGTGGCTGTTCTTTGGCACGTGGCTGCCATTTCTGGGGAAGATCACCCCCAAATGACACCCGTCCAGGAGACGTGTCCGATACGTCTCCAACGTATCTATAATTTTTGATTGTTCCATGCTATTATATTATCTGTTTTGGATGTTTTATATGCATTAATATGCTATTTTATATTATTTTTGGGACTAACCTATTAACCTAGAGCTCAGTGCCAATTTCTGTTTTTCCTTGTTTTTGAGTTTCGCAGAAAAGGAATATCAAACGGAGTCCAAACGGAATAAAACTTTACGATGATTTTTCTTGGACCAGAAGACGCCTACGAGACTTGAAGATGAAGTCAGAAGACCAACGAGGTGAGGACAAGCCGTAGGGGCGCGCCCTAGGGGGGGGGGGGGCGCCGCCCCTAGCTTGTGGCCCCCTCGGGAGTCCACCGACCTCCCTCTTCGTCCTATAAATTCAGATATATTCCCAAACCCTAGGAGAGAGCCACGAAAATACTTTTCCCCCGCCGCAACCTTCTGTTCCCGTGAGATCCCATCTTGGGGCCTTTTCTGGCAATCTACCGGAGGGGGATTCGATCACGAAAGGCATCTACATCAACCCTATTGCCCTTCCGATGAAGCGTGAGTAGTTTACCTCAGACCTACAGGTCCATTGGCTTCTTCTCTCTCTTTGATCTTCAATACCATGTTCTCCTCGATGTTCTTGGAGTTCTATCCGATGTAATATTCTTTTGCGGTGTGTTTGTCGAGATTCGATGAATTGTGGATTTATGATCAGATTATCTATGAATATTATTTGAATCTTCTCTTAATTCTTATATGCATGATTTGATATCATTGTATTTCTCTTTGAACTATCGGTTTGGTTTGGCCAACTAGATTGGTATTTCTTGCAATGGGAGAGGTGCTTAGTTTTGGGTTCAATCTTGCGGTGTCCTCACCCAGTGACATAGTAGGGGTAGCGAGGCACGTATTGTATTGTTGCCATCAAGGATAAAAAGATGGGGTTTTCATCATATTGCTTGAGTTTATCCCTCTACATAATGTCGTCTTACTTAAGGCGTTACTCTGTTCTTTATGAACTTAATATTTTAGATGCATTCTGGATAGCGGTCGATGTGTGGAGTAATAGTAGTAGATGCAGAATCGTTTCGGTCTACTTGACACGGACGTGATGCCTATATGCATAATCATTGCCTTGGATATCGTCATAACTTTGTGCTTTTCTATCAATTGCTCGACAGGAATTTGTTCACCCACCGTATTATTTGCCTTCAAGAGAGAAGCCTCTAGTGAAACCTATGGTCCCCAGGTCTATTTTCCATCATATATTTTCAGATCTATAAACCAAAAATACCAAAAATACCTTGCTGCAATTTATTTACTTTTATTTTGTTTTACGTTTTGGCAATCTTATTTACCTATCTCTATCAGATCTCACCTTTGCAATTGACCATGAAGGGATTGACAACCCCTTTATCGCGCTGGGTGCAAGTGTTTGATTGTTTGTGCAGGTGCGTAGACTGGGGACTTGCTTGTACCTCCTACTGGATTGATACCTTGGTTCTCTAACTGAGGGAAATACTTATCTCTACTTTGCTACATCATCCTTTCCTCTTCAAGGGAAAAACCAACGCAAGCTCAAGAAGTAGCAGGAAGAATTTATGGTGCCATTGCCGGGGAGGTCTACATCAAGCCTACCAAGTACCCATCATAAAACTCTCATCTCTTGCATTACATTATTCGCCATTTGCCTCTCGTTTTCCTCTCCCCCACTTCTAAAACGATTTTCAGAAAAATACAAAAAGATTTGCCTTTTTATTTGCCTTCTTTCTGTTTGCCTTTTCATTTGTCCTTATGTCTTACTTGGTTTGTTTGCTCGTTTGCTTGGCATAATTGTGTATTTTATTGAAAAACAGTAAGCAAAGAGTTTATGGATCCTCATCCACTTGCTAATCTTTTTAAGAGATCCAATTATGATGAACCTATTGCTAGTGAGTTGAGTGCACTAGATTATCATTATGAAGTTTTGCTTGAAATTCATGAATCTAAAAATTGTGATGAAGTGTTAAAAGAAGAAATTTATGAAGTGATTCATGATAGCTCCTTAGATGAAAAGCATGATTGCAATGGTTCTACTATAAATTCTATTAATGTCAGTTGTGCTAATGATATGCAAAACCCTAAGCTTGGGGATGCTAGTTTTGCTATGTCCACTACTTATTGCAATGATCATGATTGGGGTGACAATGCTTCGTATGATCTTGAAAATTTATTTAAGCCTCATGACAATAATGTTTGCAATAATATTGAAAGTGGGTTTGGAGAGGTCACGACTTTTGTTAATGTTAATCCCACTATTTTGGAAGAGTGTCAACTTTGCATGCATGTGGATCATCTAGAGAATATGTTATGTGATAACTATATTGTTGAATTTGAATATGATCCCACATGTAATTATTATGAGAGAGGAAAATATGGTTGTAAAAAGTTTCATGTTACTCAATTACCTCTCGTCATGTTGAGATTGCTATTGTTTCTTCCTTCTTCCTTGCATATGCTAGTTTTTGCTTGCCTTGATAATTCGTTTGCTTATAAAATTCCCATGCATAGGAAGTATGTTAGACTTAAATAGGTTTGGCACATGTTTTATGATGCTCTCTTCATGTTTCAATTGCTATCTTTTATGTGAGCATCATTGAATTCTCAAGCCTATCTTAATGGCTTTAAAGAAAAGCGCTTGTTGGGAGACAACCCAATATTTTTATTGTCTGTTTTTGTGAAAATACACATTATTACCTCTGTAGTAATTGTGTTTTGGTGTTTTAAATAGTGTTTGTGCCAAGTAAGACCTTTGGGATGGCTTACGGTGATAGTTGATTTGATCTTGCTGAAAAACAGAAACTTTTGCGTCCAGTCACAGAATTGTTTAAATTCACTGGAGCGTGGAAAAACCCTGATTTTTTACACAAGATTGATATACAAATTGCCTCTGTTTTCCTAATTTTTCAGAATTTTTGGAGTTACAGAAGTATTAGAACAATTCAGATCTTCGCAGACTGTTCTGTTTTTGACAGATTCTGTTTTCTATGTGTTGTTTGCTTATTTTGATGAATCTATGTGTAGTATCGGGGGGTATGAACCATGGAGAAGTTGGAATACAGTAGATATTACACCAATATAAATAAAGAATGAGTTCACAACAGTACCAAAAAGTGGTGATTTATTTTCTTATACTAACGGATCTCATGAGTTTTCTGTTGAGTTTTGTGTTGTGAAGTTTTCAAGTTTTGGGTAAAGATTTGATGGACTATGGAATAAGGGGTGGCAAGAGCCTAAGATTGGGGATTCCCAAGGCACCCCAAGGTAATATTCAAGGACAACCAAGATCCTAATCTTGGGGATGCCCCGGAAGGCATCCCCTCTTTCGTCTTCGTCTATCGGTAAATTTACTTGAGGCTATATTTTTATTCACCACATGATATGTGTTTTGCTTGGAGCGTCTTGTATGTTATGAGTCTTTGCTTTTTAGTTTACCACAATCATCCTTGCTGTACACACCTTTTGAGAGGGACACACATGAATCGTGATTTATTAGAATACTCTTTGTGTTTCACTTATATCTTTTGAGCTAGGCAATTTTGCTCTAGTGCTTCACTTATATCTTTTTAGAGCACGGCGGTGGCTTTATTTTATAGAAATTTTTGAACTCTCTTGCGTCACTTATATTATTTTGAGAGTCTCTAAACAGCATGGTAATTTACTTAGGTTATGAATTTAGTCCTAATATGATGGGCATCCAAGAGGGATATAATAAAAACTTTCATATAAAGTGCATTAAATACTATGTGAAGTTTGATTCCTTATGATTGTTTTGAGATATAAAGATGGTGATATTAGAGTCATGCTAGTGAGTAATTGTAGATTGGTAGAAATACTTGTGTTAAAGTTTGTGATTCCCGTAGCATGCACGTATGGTGAACCGTTATGTGATGAAGTCGGAGCATGATTTATTTATTGATTGTCTTCCTTATGAGTGGCGGTCGGGGACGAGCGATGGTATTTTCCTACCAAACTATCCCCCTAGGAGCATGCGTGTAGTACTTTGTTTCGATAGCTAATAGACTTTTGCAATAAGTATGTGAGTTCTTTATGACTAATGTTGAGTCCATGGATTATACGCACTCTCACCCTTCCACCATTGCTAGCCTCTCTAGTACCGCGCAACTTTCGCCGGTGCTCTACACCCACCATATACCTTCCTCAAAACAGCCACCATACCTACCTATTATGGCATTTCCATAGCCATTCCGAGATATATTGCCATGCAACTTCCACCGTTCCGTTTATTATAACACGCTTCATCATTGTCATATTGCTTTGCATGATCATGTAGTTGACATCGTATTTGTGGCAAAGCCACCATTCATTGTTTTTATACATGTCTCTCTTGATCATTGCACATCCCGGTAAATCGCCGGAGGCATTCATATAGAGTCATATTTTTGTTCTAAGTATCGAGTTGTAATTCTTGAGTTGTAAGTAAATAAAAGTGTGATGATCATCATTATTAGAGCATTGTCCCATGTGAGGAAAGGATGATGGAGACTATGATTCCCCCACAAGTCGGGATGAGACTCCGGACGAAAAAGAAAAAAAAAGAAAAAAAGAGGCCAAAGAGCCCAAAATAAAAAAAAATAAGAGAAAAGAGAGAAGGGGCAATGCTACTATCCTTTTTTCCACACTTGTGCTTCAAAGTAGCACCATGATCTTCATGATAGAGAGTATCCTATTTTGTCACTTTCATATCTAGTGGGAATTTTTGTTATATATCTTGCCTTGTATATTCCAATGATGGGCTTCCTCAAAGTGCCCTAGGTCTTCGTGAGCAAGCGAGTTGGATGCACACCCACTTAGTTTCTTTTTGAGCTTTCATACACTTATAGCTCTAGTGCATCCGTTGCATGGCAATCCCTACTCACTCACATTGATATCTATTGATGGGCATCTCCATAGCCCGTTGATACGCCTAGTTGATGTGAGACTATCTCCTTCTTTTGGTCTTCTCCACAACCACCATATTCTATTCCACCTATAGTGCTATATCCATGGCTCATGCTCATGTATTGCGTGAAAGTTGAAAAGGTTTGAGAACATCAAAAGTATGAAACAATTGATTGGCTTGTCATCGGGGTTGTGCATGATTTAATACTTTGTGTGATGAAGATGGAGCATAGCCAGACTATATGATTTTATAGGGATAACTTTCTTTGGCCATGTTATTTTGAGAAGACATGATTGCTTTATTAGTATGCTTGAAGTATTATTGTTTTTATGTCAATATTAAACTTTTGTCTTGAATATTATGGATCTGAACATTCATGCCATAATAAAGAAAATTACATGGATAAATATGCTAGGTAGCATTCCACATCAAAAATTCTGTTTTTATCATTTACCTACTCGAGGACGAGCAGGAATTAAGCTTCAGGATGCTTAATACGTCTCCAACGTATCTATAATTTTTTATTGTTCCATGTTATTATATTATCTTTTTGGATGTTTTATATGCATTAATATGCTATTTTATATTATTTTTGGGACTAACCTATTAACCTAGAGCCCAGTGCCAGCTTCTGTTTTTTCCTTGTTTTTTAGTTTCTAGGAAAAGGAATATCAAACGGAGTCCAAACGGAATAAAACTTTATGATGAATTTTCTTGGACCAGAAGACACCTACGAGACTTGGAGATGAAGTCAGAAGACCCACGAGGCGACGACAAGCCATAGGGGTGCGCCCTGGGGGGGCGCCCCCAGGCTTGTGGCCCCCTCGGGAGTCCACTGACCTCTGTCGGTATACTAAGTATTGGGCCATTAGTACCCCGTACTTGTGCACGGGCAGTTGTAGCCATACTCGTGGCCAGGCTTGTCGGGGAACAGTTGGAGGTTAATTCAAGTTGTCGAAGAAACACCCAAGTCAAGGATCTGAGGATCAACAGATAAGAAGAGCTGAAGACCGAAAGCCAGCCTCCCCGGCAAGATCTTGCCGGGGTGGCCTGCAAAGCCCGGCAAGATTTCGCGCCCGACAAGATTCGGCGCCTGGCAAGATTCATTGCCCGGCAAGATTCTGCCACTGTGCCACCACTTCGGCACAGCAACAAGCCTGACACTCTGGGTCCTTCTCTGGATGCGTGGCAACGCGCCAGTGGAGGAGAGCTTAAGCGGTGCTGATGGGATGGCCCCTTTTTCCATCCCCAAGAAAGTGAGGACACCTAAACGGACACCTCATGGTGCATTAAATGCATTCATCCTAATCCGTCAGTGGGTAGGTATGATGACCCTATAGCTACTTTACACCTCAATGTATGTACATTTTGCCACTGTGGTGACCCCTTTGAGCGTATAAAAGGAGGCCCAAGGCAACTGTTACAGGGGAAGAGGATCTTCTGGCCCATTCTGCATGCGTAGCTGCTCTTTGAACGTACTGTTCATCACAAGCGCTCCTGGAGCCTGGGCTCAAGAACACTCATAATAAAACAAGGCAGGAGTAGGGTTTTATGCTGATTAGCGGGCAGAACCTGGGTAAAATCACCCCGCGTTGATCGTTGGTTCTGCTCTTTGTGCATACCTCTCTCCCTGCCGAATCGTAAAGGGGTCCCTTGGGATCCCATAGGTGTCACACGCCGACATCTTTGGCGCGCCAGGTAGGGAGTTCGAGGTTGTACGAACCTGATCCAGTGATCGGTGCCTTAGTTACTTCATCATCTTCATCATCATGCCACCCAAGAAGAAGAGTGCCGCAACAGCGCAACCATCCACATCCATTTTGCCTGTGCCCTCGCGTACGGGTGATGGCGCGGATGCAGAAGGAAGAGGTTTAGAGCCTCCACGATGTTCCGGTGATCCAAGCCAGGCGAGCGGCATCATTCGCATCGGCAGCGGCAACCCACACGCCGCTGGATCCAGAGATGGAGCTGTGTTGCCTACGGGCGGCGCAACAAACTCCAGAGATCGAAGGACGCCCTCTAGGGCTCCCGCGCCGGCGCAAGCGTCACGACCTTCCCAGGTCATGTATGATGAGCAACGTCATGGTGCTGGTGGTTCAGGGCGTCCCCATGAAAAGACTTTTGCGCATCGATCCCAAGGTGCGCAGGCCCAGCATGCACGTCAAACTGCCGGTGGAAGTGGCGCGCGGTCGCATGATCGTGATGGTGCTCCTTCTAACATTGTTAGGAGTCAGAGCACCTCACGTACCTCGCACCTGTCACCGCCGCATACACCAGCAGAAGCTTTGGCACATGCGCAGCTGCTCCTCGATTTCCCTCCTGCTCCGGAGAAGATGGAGGAGTGGCGAGCTACTATCCAGAGCCTCATTGGCTTCGCCAACAAAGATGTGCCGCAGGAGGCAGGGCCCTCGCAACGGCGGTCCATCGATCTGGTGCGAGCCGATGTGGAGAAAACCGGAGGTGGTGCAACCATGGTGTACTCCCCTCCATGATACCAGCGGCAGTCGACAATCCGGCGGACTGATGGCCGTGATGATGATTCCACGGCGTCGTCCGATCCACGAATGCGCCGCGACCAGCGTCAAGTTCTCCAGGAACAAAGCAAAGAGGACGCTCGAACTACCATCGAGCGGCGACGGGAAGCGCGCTATCAATTTGATAAGCGAGCAGGGCCCGCTGTCAATGAGCCTGCACCAGGGGACGCACGTGACTTGCCTTACAAGGTAGGTACTCCAGCGTTTACCCGTGAGCTGCGACAAGTCCAGTGGCTCAATTCCCGAACCTTCAAGCTAGAGGTCCCGGAGAAATATGACGGCAAGACTCACCCCTCGGAGTTCTTGAGCATCTACACCATTGCAGTGCAGGCTGCCGGGGGCCGAGACGACAAGATACTTGCCAACTACTTCCCGTTGGTGCTCAAACCCAACGTCAGGTCATGGTTGATGCATCTGCCGGAGAATTCTATTTCTTCTTGGTCAGATCTGTGCCATCAGTTTGTTGGCGCCTTTGTTGGAGGCCACCAAGCTCCTGGCCAAGAGAGTGATTTACATATCATCCCCCAGAAGGAGGGCGAACCCCTGCGCAAGTTTATCCAGAGATTTAGCCGGGTGCCGTACAATATTCCTGACGTTCACCCTGCCGCTGTCGTTAGCGCGTTTCATCAGAACGTGCGTAACCGCAAAATGCGTGAAGAGCTGGCGATGAACAAAGTCAGGAGTATTGCCGAGCTTTACGCTTTGGCCGACAAGTGCGCTCGGGCTGAAGAAGGGAGGAAACTCCCTGGCGAGGCTGCTGGCGCAGGGGGCGAATCAGAAGATGAAGACGCTGCAACCCCGCCAAGGAAAGGCCGGCGGCGGAACAAGAAGCTCAGAGGCAAGGCCGTGCTCGCTGTCGAGGAATCCGGCAACCCCGGCACCGCCAAGAAGGCCAAGGTTGACGACCCCGGCAAGGAAGTTGCCGGGTGCGCCTCCTGCCAGGCCTTGGCGGCCGCCGACAAGTCGGAAAGCTCCGGCAAGCAGTATTGCAAGATCCATCGCACCAAGGGCCACGATCTCCAAAACTGCCAGCAAGTTGAGCAGCTTGTCGAGAAGTAGAGAGCTAAGTATGAAAGGCGAGACAAAAAGAAGGCCCAAGACGGTGCTGAGGGGTCCGGCAAGAAGCGCGGTGGCCGAGGGGGTCATCGCGGCAAGGCCAAGCAACAGAGGGAGAGGCCCGCTCGAGGCCGTGACAAAGAAGAGGGTGATGATGATGATGGAGAAGATGATGAGTCTAGTGAGCAAGAATTTCAGAAAGCTACAGAGGCCATGTGTATCGATGGAGGCGCCTCGTTGCATTCTTCCCACCGTCGACTTAAGCAGTGGGTGCGAGAAGTTAATGCAACGGAGCCATCGTTCGATGCATGTAAGCCCCTGAAGTGGTCCAACACGCCTATCATTTTTTACGCCGAGGATCACCCTGATCGTACAACCGCGGTCGGGTGCTTGCCATTGTTGGTCTCACCGACAATCCGCAACCTCAAGGTGACGAAAATGCTAGTTGACGGTGGGGCCGGACTGAACCTAATCTCGCCGGACGTGCTCAAGAGGCTCCAAATTCCTGATGAAGATCTCGAGGAAACGGGCACGTTTCAAGGGGTCAATCCAGGAAGGACCCAGCCAAAAGGCAAGATTACGCTACCGGTGACATTTGGTAGCGAGCTCAACTACAGGACAGAGAAGGTGGTGTTTGATGTCGCCAAGATTCCTATGTCATACAATGGGATCCTTGGCCGCCCAGCGCTGGCTAAGTTTATGGCGGCATCACACTACGCGTATAATGTGTTGAAGATGCCCGGGCCGTTGAGTGTCATCACTATCCACTCCGACAAAAAGGATGCGCTCATCTGTGCCGACCAACTCTACCGGGAGGCAGTTGCAACACCTGCCGTCAAGGCATCTGCTCCTGCCACTGGAACTCCCGGGGGGAAGAAGAAGACCGGCAAGAATCTTGGCGCGAACTCCAGCAAGCGCACCTCCTCGGAGTGCTGCGCTTCCGTTGAGGACGCACCAGAGAGTTCCACCGGCAAGAACAAGAAATCCAAGGCTGCTCCACCAGAGACCAAGAAGGTGCCCGTCAGGGAGGATGGAACGGGAGGAACTTTCACCATAAGTTCCACCCTAGATGACAAATAGGAAGGCGCGCTCATTGCCTTCCTGCGGGCGAATGCCGACGTGTTTGCATGGCAACCGTCTGACATCCCCGGTGTTCCCAGGGAGGTAATCGAGCACCACATTGCTGTCTGTCCTCACGCGCGGCCCGTCAAGCAGAGGGTCAGGAAGCAAGCCTTGGAGCAGCAAGAATTCATTGCTGAAGAAATCAGGAAGCTGGAAGCGGCAGGATTGGTCAGAGGAGTGCTTCACCCAACCTGGTTGGCCAATCCGGTTGTAGTGCGCAAGGCAAATGGGAAATGAAGGCTGTGTATTGATTATACAGATATCAATAAAGCCTGTCCAAAAGATCCTTTTCCCTTGCCGCGCATCGACCAGATTGTGGACTCCACTGCTGATTGTGATCTACTGTCGTTCCTTGATGCCTACTCAGGGTATCATCAGATCTTCATGGCAAAAGAAGATGAAGAAAAGACCGCATTTATCACCCCATGTGGTACGTATTGTTTTATACGAATGCCTTTCGGGTTGAAAAGTGCTGGTTCTACATTTGCGAGAGCGGTCCAAATTGGTTTTGAGCCTCAGCTCCATAGAAATATGGAGGCATACATGGATGACATAGTGGTCAAAACCAAGGACAAGGTGATGCTCATACAAGATCTAGAAGAAACGTTTGCAAATCTGCGCAAGATCAACTTAAAGCTCAATCCTGAGAAGTGCGTGTTTGGTGTTCCTTCCGGCAAGCTTCTCGGATTCTTTGTATCTCAACGGGGGATCGAAGCGAACCCCGACAAGATCAAAGCTATTGAGCAGATTGAAGCGCCAAGACGCGTCAAGGATGTACGTCGTCTTGCCGGCTGTGTTGCTGCCCTAAGCAGGTTTATTTCCAAATCTGCTGAGCGCGCTCTGCCCTTTTTCAAAATTTTGAAGAAGGCAGGTCCAATGAAATGGACTCCGGAAGCGGAGGCTGCGCTGCAAGATTTGAAGAAATACCTTTCTTCTCCGCCGACACTAGTCGCGCCTAAACCACAAGAGCCATTGCTGCTGTATCTGGCAGCGACAAATCAAGTGGTTAGTGCTGCGTTAGTGGCAGAGAGAAGCTGATGAGGAGGCATCACCAGCGGCAGGACCGCCAAGCGACGCGGCGGGATCTTCCCCGGCAAGACAGGATCTGTGCAGTCACAAGAACCAGTGCAAATGAAAAAGGTGGTGCAGCGCCCAGTTTATTTTGTTAGCTCTCTTTTGCAAGGAGCTAGGTCAAGATATTCTGGCGTGCAGAAGTTGCTCTTCGGCCTCCTCATGGCCTCGAGGAAGCTGTGCCATTATTTTCAAGCACATGAAATCACCGTCGTCACTCGCTTTCCGTTGCAACGGATTTTGCGAAATCCAGAAGCAACCGGCAGGATTGTGGAGTGGGCGTTGGAGTTGTCGAGCTTTGGTCTCAAGTTTGAAAGCACTTCGACAATTCAGAGCAGGGCCTTGGCAGAGTTCATTGTGGAATGGACCCCAACGCCAGACGAAGAGGTTCGAGAAACGACTCTCCCCGGCAAGGAAATTGATCAAGAGTGGGTGATTTACTTTGACGGGGCTTTCTCGCTGCAAGGCGCCGATGCTGGCGTGCTGCTTGTCGCACCCACCGGAGAGCACCTCAAGTATGTAATCCAGATGCATTTTTCCCGGGAGAGTTCGACAAACAACACTGCGAAGTACGAGGGCCTGCTTGCCGGTCTCAGGATCGCGGCAGACCTTGGTATCAAGAAGCTCGTCATCAGAGGTGATTCGCAGCTTGTTGTCAGGCAAGTTAACAAGAATTATCAGAGTCCATTGATGTAAGCTTACGTGGATGAAGTGAGAAAAATGGAAGAGCGCTTTGACGGTCTGCAAATGAAGCACATTCCTTGTGCCGAAAACAGTATTGCTGACGACCTGTCAAAGCGCGCTGCCCTCAAGTTGCCTGTGGAACCAGGAACTTTTGTGCTCCATTTGACTCAACCATCTGTGGCGCCATCAATGCGGCAAGAAAAGAGGAGAAAGTTGAATTATGGACAATACTTTCCGGCAGAGCTCCCTGGAGCCGCCGGCAAGGAACTTGCCGGGATCAACGACAAGCCTGCCGGGGAACGACAGGCGCCGGCGGAACCCCACACTTTCGCTGTCGAGACAAATGTTCCCCTGGCGGAAGAGATGCCTTTAGTCCTAACTGTCGAGCCCCAGGCTCCAGCATGGGCACAACACATTGTCCATTTCCTTCAGACAGGAGAACTCCCTGAGGAACAGGAAGAGGCGGAAAAAGTAGCCCGTCGGTCTGTTATGTACAAGTTCGTCGATGACGTCCTGTATAGAAAGAGACCAAACGGTGTGAAATTGAAGTGTATTCCTCGGGAGGATGGACTAGAGCTGTTGGCAGAGATACATGGAGGCATATGTGGCTCTCACATAGGATTAAGAGCACTTGTCGGGAAAGCATTCCGGCAAGGTTTCTTTTGGCCCACTGCTCTCCAGGATGCAACTGCACTAGTAACCAAGTGTGAAGTATGTCAGTTCCATTCGAAGAAATCACATCAGCCAGCTCAAGCTCTTCAGACGATCCCTCTCTCCTGGCCATTTTCGGTCTGGGGGCTCGACATACTGGGCCCCTTCCCCCGTGCTACCGGGGGCTTTGAGTACTTGTACGTTGCGATCGACAAGTTCACAAAGTGGCCGGAGGTGGAAGCAGTGAGGAAGGTGACAGCACAATCAGCCGTCAAGTTCTTTAAAGGGATAGTTTGCCATTTCGGTGTGCCCAACAGGATCATCACCGACAACAGCACGCAATTCACAAGTCGCACCTTCATGCAGTACGTCCAAGACCTTGGCGGCAAAATTTGTTTTGCCTCTGTTGCTCACCCCAGAAGCAATGGCCAAGCGGAAAAGGCTAATGCTGAAGTGCTGCGTGGTCTTAGGACCAGAACCTTTGATAGGCTGAGAAAGTGCGGAAGACGCTGGATTGATGAGTTGCTGGCGGTTCTTTGGTCAATTAGAATGACACCAAATCGAGCCACCGGCCAGACACCCTTCGCTCTGGTCTACGGAGCGGAAGCAGTTCTCCCCACGGAACTCATATACGGATCACCTCGAGTGCTCGCTTATGATGAGCTTGAGCAAGAGCAACTGCGGCAAGATGACGCTGTGCTCCTTGAGGAGAATCGTCTTCAGGCTGCTGTGCGAGCTGCACGCTACCAGCAAGCTTTGCGCCGCTACCATAGCCGCAAAGTTCATGCCCGAATCCTTGAGGAAGGCGACCTTGTTCTTCGACGGATTCAGTCCGCCAAGAATTCAAACAAGTTGACGCCGAAGTGGGAAGGCCCTTATCGGGTAGTACGAGTCACCAGGCCCGGCGCTGTCCGCCTGGAGACCGAAGACGGCGTTTCAGTGAGCAACTCCTGGAATATCGAACATCTTCGCAAGTTCTACCCATAAGGTGCGGTTGCCGGGGGCCCCCGGCAACCACCTTTTTGTACAAGTCTTGCCGGCAAGGCATGTAATCCTTTGTACAAAGCCAGGCACAGACCCTGAGCCCAGATGAATAAGTTTAAGTGTTGTGCATTTCCTTATCGATTTCCATGTTCATATATATATATATATATATGCATGTTTGTCTAAGATGTTGTATGACACTTGTTCCCTGTAAGTTCTAATGAACCGCCAAGGTTCCATATCTTTATTTTCTCTTCTTTCTTTTTCTGAAGAGACAGAAGGATTCCTCGCGTGCACGTTTGCCGGGGGGGGGGGGAGAGGAAGATATGAGTACCAGTTGGCGATGTTCAGAATTGGCACCTTACCGGAGGAACACCTTACCGGAGGAAGAACAGCGATAGAAAGCTAAGTTCTAAAACTTAAAGCAAGTCTCTTTTATTACAAAGTTATTTTCCTTAGACGATTTTGACTTTTGTATGGAAAACCTACACGCGAAGGAACCCTTGTCGTAATCGGTTGCGCCCTTATTTTGTTTCGAGTCCGCTCAACAATTTAAGTGGCTGCACTGAGAACGCCAAGGTGCTTTGCCGGCCACTGCACCTCCAGCAGGCTGCTGAAGTCCCGCACCCAGCGCTCGTGGCAGGTTGCGCGCCGGCAAGTTTTCAGTAAGCGTAGGGTGTACTCCGTACATAAAGAAATCAGACAAGGGAAATGATATGCATATACCCAAACATACGCAAGTTATAAATCGTCGCAGTTCTAACATAAGACTTGATTGTCTTTTTGCATGGAATGGTGGCGACAAGGAAAAATGAGGCGGCTAGTCCCTGCGTCGGCCCTCGATCCTCTTGATTGAATCTACCTTCTCGAGGATGGGCGCGACAAGCTCCTCAAGTGCCCTGAGATCTGCATCCTTCGACAAGTGGTCGAGCACGTTGGTGAGATCAACGCCAGGGTTATTATACACCACCTTGACGAGTACCTTGCGGAGGACGGCCCGGCAAAGTTTACGGGATTCATTGGCCAGTTGGGTCGCTTGGTTGGACTGTAGCAGCTTCAAAGCGTCAACGATGCTTTCGAAGAACATGGTCAACCTGGCGCTCGAAGATATCCTTTCTTCGAAGGAATACCTAAAGTTTTGCAGGCCATCCTGGCCCATGGTTGACAACTGTGCAGTAAGCCTCTCCGCGGCATCGACAAGGCGATCAGTCCAGATTTTCACCCCCTTTTCATAGTCAATTTGGGCGGCGGCAGCGCTCTTAAGCAAGTTCCTCTCTTCCTGAAGATCTTTGCTTAGGGCCTTCTCGCGGGCCCTGCCGTCCTTGAGGGACTTCTCCGGTGTGGTCAGCTTTAGCTTCAGATCGGCAATGGCGTCGTTGGCTGAAGTGAGCTGCTTGGTCTTGTCGGACATGGCAACTTGCATCTCCGCCAGGTTGTGGAGAGGTTTCTCCCTGTCCCCTTTGAGCGTCGAGAGCTCCTTGCCGTGTTTTTCAAGATCCATTTCCAGCTTCTTCACTTTGTCGCTCAGCTCGTTCTTGGCGGACTCTGCAGCCTCGGCAGCATCGACGGCCTCCTTGAGCTTGCCGGCGTGATCTACAGTTAGAGCTTCGAGTGCCTCCTTGTGCTTTTGCTCTAGCTCCTGGATCCGCTGCGTGACAAGTTTATCGATCTCCTCATCTTTGCCGCGAAGCTTGGCGGTGAGCGCCTACTCGCGCGCGACAAGATCTTCCTCGTGAGCGTCAAGCGCAATGCGACGCTCCGTCAGGAGAGCATCTTCAGCGGCAGTTCTTTGTGCAGCTTCCTCTTGCGCTTTCTCCAGGTCAGCTTGTTTCAAGAGGAGCTCTGTCCAGTTTTGGCTCACTTGTTCCCGGCTGGCAGTCAACTCTTGAAGGGCCTTGGCGTACCAGATTTGCATCTGCTCGACGCGCTTCTGAAAATCTGCTTCGGCCGCTTCAACAACTGCCATTCTGGAATCTGCTTTTTCTTTCCGAGCACGGTGGAGTGCTTGGAGCTTGCGGAATTTTTCACCCATGGCCTGGAGGAGCTGATCCTCTTCAGATTTGCCGCTGCTGGCGCTTGGGTCATCAACAACTTCAAGCCCGGTAGCGGCGATGATTTCTTCATCAAAGGTTTCCCATTCAGTCGACGTTTCAATATTTGCCGTGCCCGGCAAGTTGATGAATAAGTTGTCGCCGACCTTGAGATATTTGCTTGATGAGGGAGCTTCGGATGTCGATGGTTGGTCCTCGATGTTCATCTCGCCGGTGGCTGGGGGCTTTGTGGCCGATGTAGCACCTGGCGCTCCTGCGGCAGGAATGCCATCAGTGTGGTCATCAGTCCCCTCGCCGGCCCTCTCGGCAGGATCCTTGGCGGTTTCTTCGGCAACATTTTCGCCGAACTCGATAGTGGCATCTTTGGCGGCCTCGTTAGCGGCGATCCTGTCAACTTCGGCGGCGGCATCTCTGGCGGTCTCCTCGATGACAACATCGACGTCCATGTGTTCCATCACAGGGAATTCTGGAGGACGAAGGAAGGAAACAAAATAAGATCAAGGCTGAAGTTCGAGAAGACAAAAAGAAAGAAAGATAAAGAAAAGGATAACAAGCGCTCTAAGGCAAACAGTTACCTGCATCGAGCTGTTGAGAGGTGGCCTCGCCCCTCCCGGCAATATTGGTTGCCGGGGAAATGTTGCCGGTATCCATGCATACCGGCTCCTCAACCAAGATAGGCTCGTCGGTGGTAACTCTTGCCGGGGATGTGCCTGTGGACGGCGCGGTAGACGAAGGCGGCACGACGGGGGCGTTTTCCACCTCTCCCTGTTGCTATTCTTCTCCTGCAAGCCCAAAGATATCAGCGGCAAGGGTAAAAACCTCAGCACCCATCAGCGGAAAACGAGTGGGGAACTCACGCTGGGGGCTGCGCTGGGGGCTGCGTTGAGGGCTGAGCTCCGGGCTGACGACGACAATTTCCGGCGCGCTCGTAGAGTCAGCTGGGGGCTCGTCGCCCGTGGAAGTTCTCAACCTCTTCGCCGCCCTTTCCGCCAAGGTTTCTGCATCACTGCAGAGACAAGACAAGATAGAGCAAGGCTATGAGATTACTCCAGAACTTGGAAGATAAAGGCTGTGACAGGATACTTACTTTTCCTCTTCTCATTCCGAGTTAAAGCTGGAGATGTCAAAATCGACCTCCGTTGTAATGTCCGTGTGAGGGGGTGAAGGAGGGGTCCTGGGTCGCTTGGCTATAGCAGGCGTAGGGGGTTGGCGTGATTCCGCCACCTCAGCCTCCGGCGCGGTTGTGTGAGACGCCCCTGCCGCCTCAGCAGTTGCCGCAGGTGCGGGTCTCGCGCGCCGCGCAGGTTGCTGTCGAACTCCTTGCCGCAGCGCAGTCTTGCCGACCGCCTTCTTGCCGAGAGCCTCACTGCTCGAAGAGGGTTGGCTTGCTGGGATGCCAGAAGCATCCTTTCAAAGGACGCGCTTGGTTTTCTTCGGAGCTGGGGGCTCCTCCTGCGGCTCTTCTTCGGCCACGTCCTCGTCGGACGAGCCCTCGGCGCCCGCGCTGCTCTGTTTCCCGGCAGCCTCAGCCTCCCCGGCAAGATTTTCTTCCATCACAACCTCTGCGTCGCTGGTTTCCCATTCTGTGAAACCAACGCTGCCGGCCTCGCGGCAAGATTCGCTTCCTCCACCCTAGAGGCAATATATGCCACTTCTTCATCAGTGGTGGCACGAATGAGGCCCGTCTCTTCCCGGATGGCCCTCTTCGACAAGTTGTCGAAGAACTTTTGTGCTTCCTCCTCAGTTGGCTCGGCCCAACTCGCGTCAAGACCGTGGGCATTGAACATTGGCATGAAGGCGATGATTGACCCCAGGGCGGAGTTGTTGCACAAAGGAACAATTCTTGCCGGCAACCGATGTTTGTCATCGCGCTGGAATAGCTTGTGGCGGAGAGCGCCGAGCTGCATGGTCGTCAGATTGTTGTTCAATCCAGGGCGCAGCCTCATGATGTCCGCTGCGTTCCGGTACTCCCAAGCTGGTCTTCCCCTGCTCTGTAGGGGGGTGATGCGGTGGCGGAGGAAATCGAAGCCAATCATCTCCATTGTAAGCCTGGCAGCTTTCAGGCGAAGGATCCTGGTGGTGGCGATTGTGAGCCTCTTGTCCTCCGCGGCGAGATCGCTCCAATCACTGCCGCGGACCACCTTCTGCCGTCGAGGTGAACATAACGGATGGGGATCTGCATCCTTGGTCCAGCACCACTCAGACTGCCATTCATCCTACTTCTCGCGTTAAACTCCATCTGGGTATATCTCTTTATTCCAAGCCCGTGGAATCTAGGCGATATAACCGGAAAGGGCCTCCCCCTTTTGGATGCGAGGAATAAAGTAATGGCGAAAGAGGGCGGTATTGGGAACTATTCCGACAATGTTTTCGCAAAGATGAGCGAAGACAGACATGCACATTACGGCGTTCGGCGTGAAATCAAGAAGATGGAAGCCGTATGTGTACATAATATCGTTGAAGAAATCGGAGAAAGAAGGATAGAGTCCGCAATAGAAATAAGCAACGAAGAAGTGATATCTGTCAGGACCGCCCTTGGAACAAGAACCTGGAATCACGCAAGTCGCGGGGTGAGCTTGTGTCCCCTTCGTCCACATGCACTGGTACCGGTTCTTCAAGGCCCTCGCATCGAGCGTCGGAGTGAAGACGATGAACTTCTTCCACATCTTCACCAGCTCGCTCTCCGGGACATCGGCCTTCATCTCCTTGCTCTTGCCTTTGCCCTTGCTAGCCTTGGGCGGCATGGCGATTGCGAAGGCGGAGGCTGAGGATAGAGCGGGTGCGGAAGCGAAGAGTGGATGAGGAGAAGTCTGGCTTTGAGCTCGAGAGGGGAAAGCAATGGCAGAGTCTAGATTGAGGAGAAGAGGGGGGGTAAATAGGCTGCGCCTCTGCGGTTTCCCTTTTTATGGGGAAGGAGCAAGGCCGCCTCTTTTACTCCCCAATGTAAATACGCCTCTGCAGGCACGCTGCAGCTGTAGCCTTTCAGCGCACGCTTCCCACGTCGCGCGTTCAACGCGCGTAGTGGGGGGCACAGTAAGCGGGATATTTACGAGTAGTTAATCCCCTGCCACATGTGCCCGTGCACTGTTTGGGCCTAGCCCAACAACGCCTCGCACTCGTGTGTGGCCTAGGCCCGGGGGCTCCTGTCGGTATACTAAGTATTGGGCCATTAGTACCCCGTACTTGTGCACGGGCAGTTGTAGCCATAATCGCGGCCAGGCTTGTCGGGGAACAGTTGGAGGTTAATTCAAGTTGTCGAAGAAACACCCAAGTCAAGGATCTGAGGATCAACAGATAAGAAGAGCTGAAGACCGAAAGCCAGCCTCCCCGACAAGATCTTGCCGGGGTGGCCTGCGAAGCCCGGCAAGATTTCACGCCCGGCAAGATTCATTGCCCAGCAAGATTCTGCCATTGTGCCGCCACTTCGGCACAACAACAAGCCTGACACTCTGGGTCCTTCTCTGGATGCATGGCAACGCGCCAGTGGAGGAGAGCTTAAGCGGTGCTGATGGGATGGCCCCTTTTTCCATCCCCAAGAAAGTGAGGACACCTAAACGGACACCTCACGATGCATTAAATGCATTTGTCCTAATCCGTCAGTGGTTAGGTATGATGACCCTGTAGCTACTTTACACCTCAATGTATGTACATTTTGCCACTGTGGTGACCCCTTTGAGCGTATAAAAGGAGGCCCAAGGCAACTGCTACAGGGGAAGAGGATCTTCTGGCCCATTCTGCATGCGTAGCTGCTCTTTGAACGTACTGTTCATCGCAAGCGCTCCTGGAGCCTGGGCTCAAGAACACTCATAATAAAACAAGGCAGGAGTAGGGTTTTACGCTAATTAGCGGCCCGAACCTGGGTAAAATCGCCCCGCGTCGATCGTTGGTTCTGCTCTTTGTGCATACCTCTCTCCCTGCCGAATCGTAAAGGGGTCCCTTGGGATCCCATAGGTGTCGCACGCCGACAACCTCCCTCTTCGTCCTATAAATTCAGATATATTCCCAAACCCTAGGAGAGAGCCACGAAAATACTTTTCCGCCGCCGCAACCTTCTATTCCCGTGAGATCCCATCTTGGGGCCTTTTTCGGCAATCTACCAGAGGGGGATTCGATCACGGAGGGCATCTACATCAACCCTATTGCCCTTCCGATGAAGCATGAGTAGTTTACCTCAGACCTACGGGTCCGTAGCTAGTAGCTAGATGGTTTCTTCTCTCCCTTTGATCTTCAATACCATGTTCTCCTCGATGTTCTTGGAGTTCTATCCGATGTAATATTCTTTTGCGGTGTGTTTGTCGAGATCCGATGAATTGTGGATTTATGATTAGACTATCTATGAATATTATTTGAATCTTCTCTGAATTCTTATATGCATGATTTGATATCTTTGTATTTCTCTTCGAACTATCGGTTTGGTTTGGCCAACTAGATTGGTATTTCTTGCAATGGGAGAGGTGCTTAGTTTTGGGTTCAATCTTGCGGTGTCCTCACCCAGTGACATAGTAGGGGTAGCGAGGCACGTATTGTATTGTTGCCATCAAGGATAAAAAGATGGGGTTTTCATCATATTGCATGCGTTTATCCCTCTACATCATGTCATCTTACTTAAGGCGTTACTCCGTTTTTTATGAACTTAATATTCTAGATGCATGCTGGATAGCGGTCGATGTGTGGAGTAATTGTAGTAGATGCAGAATCATTTTGGTCTACTTGACACGGACGTGATGTATATGCATAATCATTGCCTTGGATATCGTCATAACTTTGCGCTTTTCTATCAATTGCTCGACAGTAATTTGTTCACCCACCGTATTATTTGCCTTCAAGAGAGAAGCCTGTAGAGAAACCTATGGCCCCAGGTCTATTTTCCATCATATATTTTCAGATCTATAAACCAAAAATACCTTGCTGCAATTTATTTACTTTTATTTTGTTTTACGTTTTGGCAATCTTATTTACCTATCTCTATCAGATCTCACCTTTGCAATTGACCGTGAAGGGATTGGCAACCTCTTTATTGCATTGGATGCAAGTGTTTGATTGTTTGTGCAGGTGCGTAGATTTAGGACTTGCTTGTACCTCCTACTGGATTGATACCTGGGTTCTCTAACTGAGGGAAATACTTATCTCTACTTTGCTGCATCACCCTTTCCTCTTCAAGGGAAAAACCAACGCAAGCTCAAGAAGTAGCAGTGTCACGCTGACAGGCGAGAAGGTGGCTGAATGGCGCGGCAAGGCTGCTAGGCTACACCCACGATGTGACACTAAGTGGTGCATTTAATGCACCTTGTCCTGTCTGCAGAGTTAGGTATGATAGCACTGTTTGCTATCCGATCAGTGCGTAATGACTGATTTGCCATTGTGGTGACCCCTTGACCTATAAAAGGAGGGTCGTGGCTACCTTAGAGAGGATTCAGACCCTTGTACACTCATACGCGCGTAGCTGCTCTTGTCCCAAGGCGACCTTGCCGGGCTAGAGCGCTGCGTCTCCACCACGGTCCTTTCATAAATCCACCAAAGCAGGAGTAGGGTTTTACGCCTCGCGGCGGCCCGAACCTGGGTAAAAACTGCTCGTGTCATCGCTGCCGCGCTGCCCTACGCTCTCCGCTCTTTGTGCAATGTGCTCTTCCCCCTTGCCGAACCACAAGGGGCCGATGGTCCCATAGGTGGCCGTGTTATACCACGACATCTTTGCCCCTACCTGGCGGGAATCGGAAGTTCGACGGGAGGGTGCTACTCGCCAAGCGAAGTGGAGTTGTTCCCGCCAACCTCTCTGTCGGGGGCTTCAGGAAGCTCTGCTGGGAGAGGCTTGCCGGATTCCAGTTTTGTCCTCTTTCTGGCCATTGTTGCCAGGGATACGGAGGGCTGAGTCAGGTGGAGAACAAAAGTCCCTGGTTCCACAGGAAGCTTTTGCGCAGCGCACTTTGACAGATGATCAGCAATGCTATTTTCCGCACGGGGTACGTGCTCCGTTTTCAATCCGTCAAAGCGCTCCTCCAGCTTTCTCACTTCCTCCACGTATGCCTCCATCAATGGACTTTGATCATCCTTGTTTACTTGCCTCACCACAAGTTGTGAGTCTCCATGAATGATCAACTTCTTGATTCCCAGTTCTGTTGCGATCCTGAGCCCGGCAAGGAGTCCTTCATATTCTGCAGTGTTGTTGGTAGCCTTCTCCCGGGGGAAATGCATTTGAACCATGTACTTGAGGTGCTCCCCAGTGGGTGCGATGAGAAGCACGCCAGCTCCCGCACCTTGTAGGGAGAAGGCACCATCAAAGTACATGATCCTATCTTGGGGCGCTTCCCTGCCAGGGATGATTGTCTCCGGCGTCTCTTCATCTAGAGTTGGTGTCCATTCTGCAATAAACTCTGCCAATGCTCTGCTCTGAATAGTTGATGTGCTCTCAAACTTCAAACCAAAGCTTGATAACTCCAAAGCCCATTCCACTATTCTGCCAGTGGCTTCAGGGTTCCTCACTATGCGTTGCAAGGGGAAGCGGGTAACAACCGTGATCTTGATGGCTTGGAAGTAGTGGCGCAATTTCCTTGAGGCCATGATGAGGCCAAAGATCAACTTTTGCACGCCAGAGTACCTTGATCTAGCCCCCTGCAGTAGGGAACTGACAAAGTACACCGGCCGCTGCACCACCTTCTTCCTTGTCATGATCCTGGAATTGTCTCCGCTGCCCTGCTCCTCTTTGTTCTGATCTGCATCTGACCTTGCCGGGACAAGTTCGCTTTCCTCTCCTGAGGGGACGGTAGTTGCGGCTGCTCCTTCATCTACTTCCCGCTGTGCCACCAGCGCTGCACTAACCACTTGATTGGTTGCCGCCAGGTACAACAACAATGGTTCTTGCGGTTTAGGAGCGACTAAGGTGGGAACAGAGGAAAGGTAGGTCTTCAAATCTTGCAGCGCATCGTTAGCCTCCGAGATCCACTCCACGAGCCCTGCCTTTTTCAAGATTTTGAAGAACGGCAGGGCGCACTCGGTAGACTTGGAAATGAACCTGCTTAGCGCGGTAACACATCCAGCCAAATGGCTCATGTCTTTAACCGTCTTGGGTGCTTGAATCTGCTCGATCACCATGATCTTGTCAGGGTTGGCCTCTATCCCCCGGTGGGACACGAAGAAGCCAAGTAGCTTGCCGGAAGGAACGCCAAACACACACTTCTCCGGGTTCAGCTTCAAGTTGATCTTGCGTAGATTTGCAAAGGTCTTTTCCAAGTCTTGAATGAGAGTTGATTTGCCCTTGGTTTTGACCACTATATCGTCCATGTAGGCTTCAATATTCCTGTGCAGCTGGGACTCAAAGCCAATATGTACTGCTCTTGCAAAAGTGGATCCAGCGCTTTTTAACCCAAAGGGCATCCGTACAAAATAGTACGTGCCACGTGGGGTTATAAACGCGGTCTTCTCTTCATCTTCCTTGGACATGAAAATCTGGTGGTACCCGGAGTAGGCATCCAAGAAGGAAAGTAGATCGCGTCCAGAGGTGGAATCCACAATCTGATCGATGCGCGGCAAGGGGAATGGGTCCTTCGGGCATGCTTTATTCAGGTTTGTGAAATCTATGCAAAGCCTCCACTTCCCATTCGCCTTGCGCACCACCACAGGATTCGCTAACCAAGTTGGATGCAATACCCCTCTGACCAAACTAGCAGCTTCGAGTTTCTTGATCTCTTCGGCAATAAACTAATGCCGCTCCAAAGCTTGCTTTCAGACCTTCTGTTTGATGGGCCAGGCATGTGGGTAGATAGCAAGGTGGTGCTCGATTACCTCACTGGGAACACCGGGGATGTGAGATGGTTTCCAAGCCAACACATCGACATTCTCCCGCAGGAAGGCAACGAGCGCACTTTCCTATTTGTTGTCGAGGGTGGAGCTGATAGTAAATGTACCATCAGCGCCAACCAGCCCTGCCGGGACCTTCTTCACAGCGGGCGCAACAACCTTTGATCTCTTGCTATTGGAACTCTCCGGCAAGTCATCAACTGGCGCAGCGCACTCCAAAGAGGCGCGCTTCCCGGATTCTTTGCTGGCATTCTTGCTAGCTTTCTTCCCTCTCTTGCTTTCCTTGGCGGGAGCGGTAGCTTCCGCGGCCTCTGTGGTGACTGCTTCTCGGTACATCTTATCCACGCATATAATTGCGTCCTTCTTGTCTGATGGAATGGAAATGACACCCATTGGCCCTGGCATCTTCAGTGTGTTGTAGGCATAGTGGGATGCCACCATGAATTTTGCCAAGGCTGGGCAACCAAGGATTCCATTGTATGGCAGGGGGAGGTCAACCACATCAAACACGATCTTCTCAGTCCGGTAGTTTAACTCCCCCCCCAAACGTTACCGACAGTGTGATCTTCCCCTTAGGACGACTCCTACCGGGGTTGATCCCTTGGAAAGTACCAGTGACCTTGAGCACTTCATCTGCTATCTGGAGCTTGCTGATGACCTTGGGAGAAATTAGATTCAACCCGGCCCCGCCATCAACCAACATCTTTGTGACCTTGAGGTTGCGGATCATTGGTGAAACCAACAACGGCAAAGACCCTACCGAGGTGGTGCGGTCAGGGTGATCCCCTTCATCAAAGATGATAGGCGTGCGGGACCACTTGAGTGGCTTCCGAGAATCTGCTGCTGGCTCCACGACATTGACCTCACGCGCCCACTGTTTAAGCTGGCGGTGAGAGGAATGCAAGGATGCACCTCCGTCAATGCATAGGGCATCAGTGGCCTTCTGGACTCCTGCTCACTGGTTTCTCTTCATCTTGTTCATCACTCTCGTCATCGCATTCCTTCTTCTCCCGGCCTCTGGCAGGCCTCCCCTGATACTGTGGGGCGTTGCCGGGGCGACCTCCTCTGCCCCCTCGGCCCTTTCCGCCAATGCCATCTTGATCTCTCTCTTTGTCTCGCTTCTCGTACTCAGCCTTCTACTTCTTGACGAGTTGCTCAACCTGATGACACTCTTGAAGATCGTGGCCTTTGGTCCGATGGATCTTGGAGTACGGCACATCAGCCTTCCCAGCCTTCTCGGCAGCCGCGGCTTCCTGGCAATTAGTGCACGCGGCAACTTCCTTGCCGGGAGCTTCGGTCTTGGTCTTCTTGCCGGTACCAGGAGTGCTCAATCCTTTAACAGCTAGCACTGCTTTATCCTTGCGCTTCTTGTTGCGTTTCTTATTCTTCTTCTTCTGATCGGCGTCGTCGTCATCGTCCTCTGAGTCAACATCGACACCATCCTATTCACCGGGGAGACGCCTCCCCTCCTCTGTTCGGGCACACTTATCCACCACAGTGTACAGCTCATTCACAGTCTTGGGCAACCGGACGTTCATCTTGGAACGTATCCTGCGGTTGCGTACGTTGGACTGGAATGCAGCTATCACCGCTGCCGAGTGGATGTCTGGAATGTTCCTGTGCACCCGGCTGAACCTCCGCATGTATTTCCGCAAACTCTCTCCTTCCTTCTGTGGTAGGAGCTGCAAGTCACTGGGCCGCCCTGGTTCTTGATGACCGCCCGTGAAGGCGCCAACAAATTCATGGCACAGGTCAGCCCAGGTCGAGATGGAGTTCTTTGGCAAATGCATCAGCCACGACCTCATGTTTGGCTTGAGTGCCAAAGGGAAGTAGTTGGCGAATACCTTCTCATCTCTTCCTCCGGCGGCTTGAACATCGATGGTGTAGATGCTCAAGAACTCTGCCGGGTTCAATCTTCCATCGTACTTTTCTGGTATCTCTGGCTTGAACGTACGGGCAGATGGCCAACGGACTTGCCGCAGCTTGCGAGTGAAGGCGGGGCACCCAACCTCGAAAGGCAGGTATCTGTCTTCACCGGGCATGGGCTCGTCGATGTCGGGGCCATTGAACCTATCAGACTGGCGGCGTGTTTCATGGCGTCGTTCGATGGTGACGCGTGCGTCCTCCCTCCACCTGTCTTCCGGGACTCATCGCTGGTCTCGACGTGCCCGGGGATCAGATGAAGCCATCGATACATCGTCGGGTTCTTGGCCACGTGGCTCTGACTGTGGCCTTTGCGCTGGCTGCCACGGAGGGGATTGCACCGTGGGGGTGGCCCCTTCGGTATGGCCAGCTGCCTGTGGAGGCCATGGCGGGCCTCCCCGCTGTGATCCTCCCGCCTCAGTGAAACCAATCAAGCTCTGAATGGTGGCCCTCCACTCATCCATGTGATCGGCCGCCGGCGGAAATCTCAACAGGAGTTGGGCCCGCGCCATGGCTTTTGAAGCGGTGCTCGGCATAGACAACGATGTAGATCGCGACGTCGCCTGGCTTCTGATGGCGCCATGCTTTCGTCGCCGTGAGCCAGTCGCCAGGGAGGCATGGCGACGAGGTGGATGCGCTTGGGGATCGGTGGCCCCATTCGGCGCATCGTCTCGGCTAGCTTGTCCTGGGGGTGGCGCGTGTCCTATAGGCGCACCCGCAGCGGGGGCGGCTAGAGGGTTGCGGTTCACCCCAGAGCGAGCGCCATCACTGCGTCTGTGTCCCTCAATGGGGTGGAGAGGTGGAGATGGAACAACCTCTCCACTCGCATCTTGTCGAGTATGGCCGCTGGGATGCTGTTGACGCTGTCCTTATCCGGCGCCTCCCGGTCCCGTTTCGGCCGCAGGGGGAATGGTGACGACGCCGCCTGCGCCGGCCACGTCCCCGCAGCGCCCACATCCCCATGCGCCTCTGTAGCCCCCACGGCATCAGCGGCCGCATGCAAAGGGGCCTTCGAGGTGGATGGGTGAGATGCAACACCGGGCTTTTTCTTGGGCACCATGGATGATGAAGCCGTTGATGAAGAAAACGATGATGAAGATGACGCGCTGCCTACACCCTCGGGTTCGCGCGAGCACTACCCCCTACTTGGCGCGCCAAAGATGTTGTGGTATAACACAACCGCCTACGGGACCATCGGCCCCTTGTGGTTCGGCAAGGGGGAAGAGCACATTGCACAAAGTGCGGAGAGTGTAGAGCAGCACGACAGCAATGGCACGAGCAGTTTTTACCCAGGTTCGGGCCGCCGCGAGGCGTAAAACCCTACTCCTGCTTTTGTGGATTGATGAAAGGACCATGGTGGAGACGCAACGCTCTAGCCCGGCAAGGCCGCCTTGGGACGAGAGCAGCTACGCGCGTATGAGTGTAAAAGGGTCTGAATCCTCTCTAAGGTAGCCACGGCCCTCCTTTTATAGGTCAAGGGGTCACCACAATGGCAAATCAGTCATTAAGCACTGATCGGATAGCAAACAGTGCTATCATACCTAACTCTGTAGATAGGACAAGGTGCATTAAATGCACCGCTTAGTGTCACTTCATGGGTGTAGCCCGGTAGCCTTGCCGCGCCATTGAGCCACCTTCTCCCCTCTCTGCATGACACGTCTCCTGGACGGGTGTCATTTGGGGGTGGTCTTCCTCAGAAATGGCTGCCACATGCGAAAGGACAACCACTTAATCACTTGGGGGCTCGACACCGCACTGGGAGGTGACTTTGCGTCGGTGTGAGGTGGAGCGGTGGTGTCTTGGCGGGGTGATCCGCCCTCGGCGCCCCCGGCAAGCTTGCCGGGGGAGTCTTGAGACTTGTCTTCGAGGTGACCTCGACCTTGCCAGGCTCGCCTGCCCGGCAAGGGAGGTTTTCCCTTAGTGATATCCTGCTTCCTTGGCTTGTCTTGGTCTTCTTGATCCGCCCTTTGATTCCTCAAAGAGCTATATCTTCTGCTTGGCCTTGTCTTGGATGCTGTAACCTTGCCCTTGAGCCTTTGTACAGTCTAGGCAACATACACCAGGGTTTGTTGCACTGACATGTCTGTCAGGGTACACAAACAGGGGTGTATGTTTCCCCCTGACTTGTGCCCGGACAGGCTAGTTTCCGCCACGACAACAACAACAAAAGCAAACTGCACCGAGCATCCAAGACAAGCCAAGGAAGCAGGATATTACTAAGGAAAAACCTCCCTTGCCGGAGAAGGGACCATCGGCCCCTTGTGGTTCGGCAAGGGGGAAGAGCACATTGCACAAAGAGCGGAGAGCATAGGGCAGTGCGGCAGCGATGACACGAGCAGTTTTTACCCAGGTTCGGGCCGCTGCGAGGTGTAAAACCCTACTCCTGCTTTGGTGGATTGATGAAAGGACCGTGGTGGAGACGCAACGCTCTAGCCCGGCAAGGTCGCCTTGGGATGAGAGCAGCTACGCGCGTATGAGTGTACAAGGGTCCGAATCCTCTCTAAGGTAGCCACGGCCCTCCTTTTATAGGTCAAGGGGTCACCACAATGGCAAATCAGTCATTACGCACTGATCGGATAGCAAACAGTGCTATCATACCTAACTCTGCAGACATGACAAGGTGCATTAAATGCACCGCTTAGTGTCACATCGTGGGTGTAGCCCGGCAGCCTTGCCGCGCCATTCAGCCACCTTCTCGCCTGTCTGCGTGACACGTCTCCTGGACGGGTGTCATTTGGGGGTGATCTTCCTCAGAAATGGCTGCCACGTGTGAAAGAACAACCACTTAATCACTTGGGGGCTCGACACCGCACTGGGAGGTGACTTTGCATCGTCGTGAGGTGGAGCGGTGGTGTCTTGGCGGGGTGATCCGCCCTTGGCGCCCCCGACAAGCTTGCCGGGGGAGTCTTGAGACTTGTCTTTGACGATGACATGTACCTAGGGTAGGGTCATGGGCCTGACCTACATGCCCTCCCCAAGGACACTACACAAGAGGCCAAGGCCTACGAAGATAGAAAGAAGATACCGACTGGAATCCCCATGGAGTGCGATCCACTCGACAGAAGATCCACTCGAATATCCCAATTCCACTTGATCGTCGTCATTCACTCGTAAAGACAAGAATCCACTCGAAGGGCAGAAGACTTAGAGCCACCCCTGGATGGCAACGGTCGGACATTCACTCCGTCACCTTAAAGATCATTAAACGCGGGCGTTACCAGTAATGTACGTGACTTTATTCCCTCATTGAACCCCTGTGTAACGAAGAGTTGCGAGGGGTCGGCGTACTCTATATAAGCTACCCCTCCCCTCTTCCACAAGTGTTCGCACCCCCTGTAACTCAACACTCCAATCAACAAGCCTTCACGGCACTGAGATGTAGGGCTGTTACCTCCTCCGAGAGGGGCCTGAACTCGTAAAACCGAGTGTACAACCTCGCCGTAGCTGGACTCTGCCCTCTCCTACATACCCCCCATCTCTACTGTCAGATCCGTTCCCATGACAGTTGGCGCCCACCGTGGGGCAGGCGTCTAAGCGACTTCCGACGAGGTTGCGATCTTTGATCTCCATCGACATGGTTTCTGGTGGTGGATTGTCTCTGGGCCACGAGATCCATCTTGGCGCGCTCACCTTCATCGCCGATGATTCGGCTTGGCTCCAGGAAGCCCCCCCTCGACGTCGAGGCGCTCCCCGTTCACGGGTCGGCGCACTTCCCTGCGAGTGCCTGTGGCGTCCTTTTGCGGCAGCCGTCGACTCAGTATCGGTCGGCGCCGGTGGCGTCCTCCCTCCCTGCTGCTCGCCTCCGCAAGTGATCCGGTCGCTCACGGCTCCAGCGGTGGATGAAGCACGCGGTGGCCCATCAGTCGGCCACTCCTCAGATCACGACGATTGAGCCCGACGAGTCCCTTTATGGCTTGTTTGATTTGTCAACTGGCCATTCAGATTCGCTTTCCGAGTGCGAAAGAAACGATCCCGCAGCTGAGGTTCTCATGGTTGGCCCTCAGCATAGTCTGCCAGGATTTCCCCGTGGTGGAGGTGATAGCGGTGGTCCGTCGCATGGCAACAATGAGTACTACCCGCAAGCCCTCACTGCGGAGCAGAGGGAAGAAATTCGGCATAGGGACGAGCAGGCTCTCCAAACCCCCATCGTTGGGGAGACCCCCGAGGCTCAGGCTTTGGAGGCTGCACGCGTAGCCACTCTGGCTGAACGTGCGCGCCTGGAGAATCTCCAGAAGTCACTCGACAACCGTGCTCGCAGACGACTCCCCAGCTCCAGTCGACGACAATGACAACTGTTTCTGACTGGGTCTCGAGATGAGTGCCAGGTATACCGCACTCCGATCCAAAATGTTGCAGCAGCTGCGTGTATAGCAGATTCGATTCAACCATTCCGTTCCAAGGCTGGGAGAGGCCTGGAACAGATTCAGACGTTGCTCAGGGTGGCCGGGAAGCAGAATTCTACTGTTTCTCAGCCGCGCAACAGGATACACAACAGGTCCGTCAGGGCGGACATGATTCAGTCGGCCCACAGCCCAAGATCGCCTCCGTGGCATGAAGATCATGGTTATCGCCAGGACCAGTACCTGGATCGAGGCCACAGGCAGTTTAACCCTTGATATCACCGTGACGACCGCCGTCGAGTGCCCACACCCCCTCTGAGGGGCGGTTCATATACGCCCCGGTGGTATGACGACAGGTGCCCGTACAGTGACGAGCGGAGGATTCCAGTCGACCCTCGAGAGCCCAGGTTTGATGCAAGGTCAGTCCTTGTGCAGGGCCTGGTTGACAGAGGAAGGGCTAACCGAGAAGGTTTGGATAGAGATCACCCGAGTGGAAGCAGGGCATTCGTCTCTGGCCCCGAGTGTTTCAGTTGAGCTATTCGAGCTGCTGAGATTCCTCCCAACTTCAGGTTGGCTGCAGGAGTGAGCAAGTTTACTAGTGAGTCCAAGCTAGACACGTGGTTAGAAGATTACCGAGTGGCTGTGCAGATCGGTGGAGGCAATGATGAAGTGGCTATGAAGCACCTGCCATTGATGCTTGAAGGCTCAGCCAGGGCCTGGTTGAATCAGTTGGCCCCCGCTAGCATTTACTGTTGGGAAGACTTGGCCCGAGTGTTTATCAAAACATTTGAAGGCACTTGCAAGCGACCCGCAGGGCTGACTGAGTTGCAGCATTGTGTCTAGAAGTCAAATGAAACTTTGAGAGATTACATCCAGCGTTGGACTACACTTCATCATCTGGTAGAGAATGTTTCAGAGCATCAAGCAGTCTGTGCCTTCAAGGAAGGCGTACGGTACAGGGAGCTCACACTGAAATTTGGTCGCTTCGGGGCCATGACTCTGAATCGAATGATGGAGATAGCCACTCGATACGCAAATGGCGAGGAGGAGGACCGACTCCGTAATGGTAAAGGGAAGGCTACTGATCCTGACACCGGCGGCGGAAACCCCAGTCGGAAGCAAAAGCGCAAAGCTGAGACCGCTGGTCAGGCAGAAGCAGCAGTTGTGACAACTCAAGGCAAGTTCAAAGGGAAGCCCAAGGGTCCATGGATACCCAAAAAGATGAAAGATTAGTCAGGCCAGGACGTCCTAGACCTTCCGTGTGCCATCCACACGAAGAAGGATGAGGAGGGTAATCTGATTTTACCCAAACATACCACTCGACAGTGCAGGTTCCTTATTCAGCAGTTCCGTGAGGGTCAGCAGAGTGAGAAAGGTTCTGACAAAGATGAAGATGATGAAAAGGCAGAGGATTACCCGAAAGTCAATGCTACTTTGGTGATTTTTGCTGATGTTGAGAGCAAAAGTCGACTGAAAGTTATCAATCGAGAGGTGAACATGGTTGCTCCGGCAACTACAACGTACCTCAAGTGGTCAAAGACTCCTATCACCTTCGACCAGTCGAATCACCTAGCTCATGTTGCTACCCCTGGGCAGCAGGAATTGGTGGTTGACCCAGTCGTCGGAGGCACTCGGTTGCGTAAAGTTCTCATGGATGGTGGCAGTGGTTTGATCATTCTGTATGCTGAGACCCTCTAGGGGGTGGGCATTCCAATGTCCCAACTTAGTGAAAGCAACATACAGTTCCACGGAGTCATCCCAGGGAAGAAGGCGAAATCACTCGGATAGATCGCTCTGGATGTGGTTTTTGGTGATTCAAAGAATTTTCGCAAGGAAAAGTTGATGTTTGAAGTGGTGGATTTTCACAGTGCCTATCACGCTATACTGGGCAGACCAGCATATGCATGTCTCATGGCCCGCCCATGTTACGTGTACCTTAAGCTGAAGATGCCTGGACCCAAAGGAGTGATTACCATCACTGGAAATAGGCAGAGAGCTGAGGAATGCCTCCAGAAGGGATCCAAGATTGCCGATGAGTAGATGGCAGTGGTAGAGCTGGAAGAGTACAAGAAAAATGTTGACCTGAGTGATTTGCTTCGTTCCAAGAAGCCTGCTTCTTAATCCGCATTTCAGTCAGCTAGCGAGATGAAACTGGTCCACATCCACCCGGAGGATCCCACAGCTGCTCCGACCCACATCTCAACGACACTCAACAGCAAATTGGAAGCCGCGCTCATCCAGTTCCTCTGTGAGAACTGGGACATCTTCGCATGGAAGCCATCAGACATGCCAGGTGTACCCAGGGAGCTGGCTGAGCACCGTTTGCGTGTCGACTCCAAAGCCAAACCTGTCAAAGAGCATCTCCATCGTTTTGCCGCGGAGAAGAGGAAAGCGATTGGTGAGGAAGTGGCTCGGCTCTGGCAGCTGAGTTCATACGCGAGATATACCAGTCCGAGTGGCTCGCCAATGTCGTCATGGTCCCTAAGAAGGATAATTCGCTCCGCATGTGCTTCGACTTCAAGCATATCAATCAGGCCTACCCGAAAGATCATTTTCCGCTCCCTCGCATCGATCAGATAGTCGACTCGACTGTGGGTTGTGAGCGTTTGTCTTTTCTGGATGCGTATTCCGGATACCACTAGATCCGACTGTATGGGCCAGATGAAATAAAAGCGGCCTTCATCACCCCATTCGGGTGTTTTTGCTATATCACTATGCCATTTGGCCTCAAAAATGCTGGCGCCACATTCATGCGCATGATCCAAAAGTGCCTGCTCACTCAGATCAGTCGGAATGTGGAGGCCTATATGGATGATATCATGGTCAAGTCACGTAAAGGTTCCGATCTACTGACTGATCTTGCTGAAACCTTTGCCATTTTGAGAAGGTATGACATTAAGATGAATCCGTCCAAGTGCACATTCAGAGTACCAGGGGGAAAGTTACTTGCTTTCCTCATTTCCGAACGAGGAATAGATGCTAATCCCGGGAAGATTGGTGCAATACTTCGAATGTAACGCTCCGTGCGTGTGCATGACATTCAGAAGCTCACAGGTTGTCTCGCTGCACTGAGTCGGTTCATTTCTCGTCTCGGTGAAAAGGCACTGCCTCTTTACCGACTGATGAAAAAGTCTGATAAGTTCGAGTGGACTCCCGAAGCCGAAGCAGCATTTGTGGAGCTCAAAGCCCTGCTTTCCACCCAGCCGGTGCTTGCTGCTCCGAACAGCAAAGAGCCTCTACTCTTATACATTGCAGCTACTGGTCAGGTCATCAGCACGGTGCTCGCAGTTGAACGAGAAGAAGAAGGCAAAGCTTACAAAGTTCAATGGCCAGTGTACTATATCGCTAAAGTTCTGACCCCGTCCAAGCAAAGGTATCCGCATTATCAGAAGCTTGTTTACGGAATTTACTTGACTGCAAAGAAAGTCACACTATTTCCAAGACCACTCGATTTCAGTCGTTAGTGACGCTCCATTGTCTGAAATCATGAACAATTGAGATGCAACTGGTCGAGTGGCTAAGTGGGCAATTGAACTCCTTCCACTCGACATTAAATTTGAAGCGAAGAAGGCGATCAAATCTCAAGCGCTCACAGATTTCTTGGCCGAGTGGATTGAATAGCAATAGCCGATTCAAGTTCAGTCGGAACACTGGACAATGTTTTTTGATGGATCCAAGATGCTCAATGGCTCCGGTGCTGGAGTGGTTCTAGTATCCCAAAGAGGTGATCGTCTCAGTTATGTCCTCCAGATTCACTTTGATTCCTCCAATAATGAAGCTGAGTATGAGGCACTGCTTTACAGGTTGCGTATGGCCATTTCACTCGGCGTTCGTCGCCTGATGGTCTACGACGACTCAGATTTGGTAGTCAATTAGGTGATGAAGGAGTGGGATGTTAGAAATCCTGCCATGATAGGATACTACAATGCTGTAAGGAAGTTAGAGAAAAACTTTGAGGGTTTGGAGCTTCACCACATTCCCCGACTCAAGAATCAAGTAGCTGACGATCTGGCAAAGATAGGTTCCACTCGAAAGCCTATCCCCAGCAATGTGTTTCTAGAACACCTCCATTCCCCGTCAGTGCAGGAAGATCCTTTCACTGAAGAACCTCCCGAAGCAATAAGTCCTACTGATCCATCTGAAATCGAGATCCCTGCTGTTGTCGACTTGGTTATGGAAATCCAGGTGATTACCCCTGACTGGACAGTGACTTACATTGCATATTTGCTCAGGCAAGAACTACCAGAGGATGAGGTTGAGGCACGTCAGATTGTTCGCAGATCCAAGGCTTTCACAGTGATAGGTGGACAGCTTTACAGGGAAAGTATCACTGGCATAGCTCAACGATGTATTTCTCCAGAAGAAGGTCAACTGATTTTGGAAGAGATCCACTCGGGACTTGTGGTCATCATGCGTCCTCTCGGACAATTGTGGCCAAAGCATACCGAGCAGGGTTTTATTGGCCACGGGCCAATGAAGCTGCAAAGGAAATGGTACAGCGATGTGAAGGGTGTCAGTTCTACGCAAACATGTCTCACAAGCCCGCATCTGCTCTAAAGGCCATTCCACTTGTCTGGCCATTCGCTGTATGGGGACCGGACATGATTGGGCCCCTCAGGACTGGTAGGAGTGGCTTCACTCATCTGCTTGTAGCAGTCGACAAATTCACCAAGTGGATTGAAGCCAAGCCTATTAAGAAGTTAGATTCAAGAATAGCCATTAAGTTCTTGAAAGAATTGATATTCAGATATGGAGTTCCTCATAGTATTATCACAGATAATGGTTCAAACTTCGATTCGAAAGAATTCAGAAATTTTTGCGCCACCCAAGGCACTCGGGTAGACTACGCATCCGTTGCGCATCCACAGTCGAATGGACAAGCTGAGAGGGCGAACGGTCTTATCCTCCAAGGATTGAAACCCAGACTCATGCGTGGTCTGGAACATGCAGCTGGAGCCTGGCTGACCAAACTGCCATCTGTCCTATGGGGTTTGAGGACGACTTCAAATCGGTCGACTGATCGCACCCCTTTCTTCATGGTGTATGGAGCTGAAGCCGTGCTGCCGAGTGATCTCTTCCACAATTCACCCCGAGTGGAACTCTATTCGGAAGCAGAGGCAGAGCAGGCACGGCAGGACGCCATTGATTTATTGGAAGAGGAGCGTGAGATGGCCCTAATTCGGTCGATTGTCTATCAGCAAGATCTTCGTCGATTCCACGCCAGGAACGTCAGAGGTCGAGCATTTCAAGAAGGAGATCTTGTGCTCCAAGTGGATCAACAGCGACCTCACAAGCTTGCCCCCGCATGGGAAGGCCCCTTCATTGTCACCAAGGTGCTACACAACGGGGCCTACCACCTCTACAACCTCGCGAAGAAGATCGACGAGCCACGCTCCTAGAATGCAGATCTTCTCCGACGATTTTATACCTAACACTCGGAATGTCAAGATGTAATAAGTGCACTTTTTTAGATTGTTTATCCAGACATGACTCCCGCAGTCCTATGATGATTTCTCTCGCATAAGTGTGTGTTCAAAACCCCTAGCGGGTGACTTAGCTGCGAAGCCTGCTTTCGCCTAAGTTAAAAAACTACTCCGAGTGAGAGCATCCCTCCCACTTGGGGGCTTAGCCGCGAGCCAGTCCTCGCCTAAGTTAAAAAACTACTCCGAGTGAGAGCATCCCTCCCACTCGGGGGCTTAGCCGCGAGCCAGTCCTTGCCTAAGTTAAAAACTACTCCGAGTGAGAGCATCCCTCCCACTCAGGGGCTTAGCCGCGAGCCCGTCCTCGCCTAAGTTAAAAACTACTCCGAGTGAGAGCATCCCTCCCACTCGGGGGCTTAGCCGCGAGCCCGTCCTTGCCTAAGTTAAAAATCTACTCTGAGTGAGAGCATCCCTCTCACTCGGGGACTTAGCTGCGAGCCCATCCTCGCCTAAGTTAAAAAACTACTTCGAGTGAGAGCATCACTCTCACTCGGGGGCTTAGCCGCGAGCCCGTCCTCGCCTAAGTTAAAAAACTACTCCGAGTGAGAGCATCCCTCCCACTCGGGGACTTAGCCACGAGCCCGTCCTCGCCTAAGTTAAAAAACTACTCCGAGTGAGAGCGTCTCTCTCACTCGGGGACTTAGCCGCGAGCCCGATTCGCCTAAGTTAAAAATCGCTCCGAGTGGAGAGCATCCCTTCCACTTGGGGACTTAGCCGCGAACCAGTTTCGCCTAAGTTAAAAAATCCGTTCACTCGAAGCGTGCTGAATCAGAAAAGCAATATTCAGATATGTCCATCAAGTTCAGAAATGAAAGCAAAAGTACTCGGGCAACGAGCCCAAACCAGTCTTATGATTACAGGATCACTCGGCATTCCGAGGCAAATAAATTTGGATCATGAAGTTTTTCTCACTCGGCAGGAGGACTCGCGAGCTCAACAAAGGTGTCTAGATCAATGCCATCTGCAATCCGAGTGGCTGCATCAATGAAGGTCTCCATGAAATCTTCAAATTGGAGCTTCTTCGTGTTTGCCACCTGAAGAACCTTCAGTTTGTCCTCCCTAGCCTCCTTGCAGTGGATACGAACAAGTGAGAGCGCCACATCGGCTCCATAGCGGGCAGCTGATTTCTTCCACGCTTGCACTCGACCAAGGATTTCATTGAGCTAAGTCATCAGTGACTCGATGTCGTTCTGAAGCATATCCTCTGGCCACAGTTCCTTGTCAATCCTCGTCAGTGCAACCTTCAGTCGAGCAATGTACCCCAAGACACTGTCGAGACGAGCTTCAAGTCGTAGTACATTCATAGCGACGTCATCTTTGACGAGTGACTTGGTGGGGTCCAGACCTGGTTCAATTTGTTCTGTTTCTTGCTCGAAGTTCTGACAGAATTCTGCACAAAGAAGAAAGAATGGGTGAGCAATATTATTCTAACAAATTTTTTGGCAATACTCTCAAGAGTTCACTCAGGCAGGGGAGAATACCTTCAAGCATGATGTACATCTTCTTCGCAAGGCCCCCCAAGTATTCCTCTAGTTCATCCCTCTTCCGAGTGAGCTGGTCCACCTTGTCGGACAAGACGGTTTTCTCCTCCCTCAGCTGAGCAGCTTCCTTCTTCGCCTCATCAACAGCGGTTTTTAGTGTCGCGTTCTCCTCTTCGAGCTTACCGACTGAAGCTAGCTTCTTCTCAGCTGCTTCAGTCTTCTTAGTTCATTGTCTTTCCTCTCCAGCGCCTGCTTCATAGTGTCTAAAGAAATAACATTCTTTAGTCGTGCTTGGAGTTGGCGGTTTTCACTACGTACATCTGTTCGAGTGGAGTCACTCAGTTCAAAGGACGAGAAAGAAGAAATGACAAAGCACACAGTCAGCAAAGTGTTACCTCCCATGGTCATCATTTCATCCTGAGCATCCTTCAGGCTCTTCTTGGCAAGTTCTAGATCCAGTTGGAGTTGAATCTTCTCCTTCTCCAGGGCAACGTATTGAGTCCCAAGTTCACAAGATTTCTGAGATTGACAAAAAGACAATTCAGCCGACGAAGAGAAAGATTTCCAAAACATTTCCTCCACTTCCGAGTGGAGAAGAGCGAATCCAGATCGCTGCCACAAAAAATATTCTAAGACCCCCGCCGAATCAAACATCCGATGGCGGTCTCGGGGACTACACCCAGTGGGTGCACTCAGCGTGCCCCCACTAGATCAGATTTCCACTTGGCCTGATCCGATCAGTCCAAGTGAAGAGTTTCAAGCAAAGGCGTTCTCAGAACCCTGCCAAATCAAACATCCGACGGCGGTCTCAGGGACTACACCCAGTGGGTGCACTCAGCATGCCCCCACTGGATCAACTTCCCACTCGGTACGGCCTGACCGGTCTGAGTGGAAGGCCAAAAAAGAAAACAACAGCAAGCACATTCTCAGACCCCTGCCGAATAAAACCTTCGACGGTGGTCTCGGGGACTACACCCAGTGGGTGCACTCAACGTGCCCCCACTGGATCAGATTTCCACTCGGCCTTAGCCTGGCTGGTCCCAGTGAGGAACATCATAATGTAAAGTTGCGACCAAATAAGAGCTAGCTCAATAACACCCACTGGGTGTACAGAGTCAAGACAGACAGAACAAAATCCAATCAGAAATCAACTTACTATCGCACTTACTTGGACATTTGCCTGAAGGGCCGTGCTGGCGTCATAAGCTAGTTTGCTGCTTTCATACACCTCCTTCAGACGCTGCATCATCAAACCGGCCTGGACCATAGCCTCCTTGTTGGCCCCGGTTTGGTCCTCTGGGACGTGGTGTAGAGTGAATACAGTCGGTGGAGGAGTTGACGAGGCAGTCGGAAGGATCGGCGCTTGAGTTTGGCCAGCAGGCCCAGAAGTTGGAGGAATCGATACCAACGGCAGAGAAGTCGACGGCGGAGCGGTAGAGACAGCGCCAGTCTGAGATGAACCACCAGGCTCCTGAAGCATCGGTGTAGGCGGTGCCCGAGACGTTCCACTCGGAGCCGCCCTCCGAGCAGGTCTGCGAGGAGTGCCTGAAGTCGTACCCTCACCACCCGCACCTTTCGGAGGTTCATCTTCATCATCGTCAGGAAGTTGTATGATATCCATGGGTATTGCAGTCATTCAGTAACAACAGTTTATTCAGTCGACAAGCCAACCAATGGAACATAACAGAGTGCAAACATGTCATACCTCGCCGAGAGGTGGCTGCGTCAGCGGTGTCTTCTTCCACATGCTCCTGGTCAATTTGCATGTCCGACATTATCGAAGTTGCAGCCCTGGCACAAGTCTCACTCGGTCAGCAAAAGTGCGCAGGTTTTCAGCAGTAAGATAGAAATAGAAAGGAGAAGGAACACTCACATTGAGGCAATGGGCACAGCAACTTTTATCCTAGGCAGAGCTTTCCGAGGCTTAGGTGGAGCAATCTTGACTTGCTTGGCGGTTTTCTCAGTCGGGTCAGGAGTTGGCGTTCGAGTGAGCTTCAGGGTCCTGGCACTCGACACTCCAACCTTGCCCTGGCTAGCCGCGGTATCTTGAGTTTGCTTGGAGCGACGTTCAGTGCGCAGTGGTGACCCGACCTCCTCGCTGTCTTCAAAGTCATCGCTGTCACCTTCACTGTCGTCAGCATATTCAATGTCGGCGCTTCCGCCCTCGCTCTCATCTCCTCTAGTGAGCTGCTCTCCATTCGGCACGGGTGAGTACATCTTCGTGAAGGCCTGCAAAACACAAACACCCAAGTCAGTTGGTTTTCAATAATTTTACACAGTGAGGCAAAGGAAACAAACACTCAACAAAAGTGAGCTTCACCTCTCCCGGGGGGTGCTCGGAGTCGACGGGCAGAATTCGCTTGGCCCCGCACGGGTTGTCACGGGCCCCAGTGATGCTCCTGAGCCACTACGCCACCATCTCTTCATTGACTTCCTTCGGGTGGGTCCGAGTGGAGTCATCTGCATCTGAATATAACCACATGGGGTGGTCGCGAGCTTGAAGGGGCTGGATGCGTCGACTGAGAAACGCCTCCAACAAGTCCAAGCCCGTCACTCCGCCCCGGATCAACTCGACCACAGATTCCACCAGAATCGCCACCTCAACTTTCTCATCCTCGTCAACAGTCAGTGAGCGAGGGGAATGGGCTCTGTCCAACGTGAAGGGAGAAAGACCAGTCGATGAGCCAGGAGTGGGAACATCTTTGCAGTAGAACCAAGTCGACTGCCAACCACGAACTGACTCGGGAAAAGTCATGGCTGGAAAAGCACTCCTACCTCTCATTTGGATTCCCAAGACCCCACACAACTGAATCACATGGGTCCTCGAATCACTCGGATTCGCCTTTTTAACCGACTGAGAACGGCATGTGAAGATGTGTTTGAACAAGCCCCAATGAGGACGGCACCCTAAGAAATTTTCACACATGGACACATTGGCTGCTAAGTACGAGATGGTGTTCGGAGGAAAATGGTGGATTTGGGCACCGAAGAAGTTCAGAAAACCGCGGAAAAAGGATGAGGGGGCAGAGAAAAACCTCTCTCCACATGAGTGAGGAGGAGAACTCGCTCGTCGGGTTGAGGCTGAGGCTCGGTCTCCCTCCCCGGCACTCTCCATGAGCCAGGCACCACGAGGCCATCGGTCTGGAGATCCTCAAGATCCTTCTACGTGACCGTCGAGCAGATCCAGTCGCCCTGGATCCAGCCCGGCGACAGAGCGGCCCGGGAGCCCGTCGCCTTCTTCCCTCCGCCTCCCTTTTTGGCGCGCTCGAGTGCCTTCGTCTTGTCCTTCACCATCTCCGCGGTGGTCGACGGGGCAAGCGCGGCGGCGCTGCGCTGAAGGAGATGAGGCAGAGAGGCAGAGAAGAAAGGGGAAAAATGGTGGACACTGTTGCAAGCACCGGCTGCATCGACTTTTATACCCGCGTGACCGAGTGGCTGACCTGTGGGCCCATGCAATCCCAGCGCATCCCGCAACTGACGCCATCCCGATACATGGCAAAAAAGGTGGAGCAAAGATCGAGGAGTCCCTCCCCACTTGCCTCGCTTACCGCGCTGCGTCCGGCCCACGCGCTTCTCCAAATTTTGAATCGCGCAAAATCCGGGCCAGCAAATCAGTCGATCGCGTCGAGGATATCCAAATCCAATCTGCCTGATGCTATGCTACTTATTTCACTCGGATATTCATGAAGCCAGAATCGATCGAGGCGACTATCGAAGGCTTTAAAGACTTGCGTACTGTCGAACCTCCAAGAAGGTTTCTCAAAGACATTGAGTCGGGTCGAAGTCAATTTCAATCCTTCTTCACTCGGTCCTCGATCCATTCGGGGGCTAATGATGATGACATGTACCTAGGGTAGGGTCGTCGGCCTGACCTACATGCCCTCCCCAAGGATACTACACAAGAGGCCAAGGCCTATGAAGATAGAAAGAAGATACCGACTGGAATCCCCATGGAGTGCAATCCACTCGACAAAAGATCCACTCGGATATCCCAATTCCACTCGACCGTCATCATTCACTCGGAAAGACAAGAATCCACTCGAAGGGCAGAAGACTTAGAGCCACCCCTGGATGGCAACGGTCGGATATTCACTCCGTCACCTTAAAGATCATTAAACGCGGGCGTTACCAGTAACGTACGTGACTTTATTCCCTCATTGAACCCCTGTGTAACGGAGAGCTGCGAGGGGTCGGTGTACTCTATATAAGCTACCCCTCCCCTCTTGCACAAGGGTTCGCACCCCTGTAACTCAACACTCCAATCAACAAGCCTCCGCGGCACCGAGACGTAGGGCTGTTACCTCCTCCGAGAGGGGCTTGAACTCGTAAAAACGAGTGTACAACCTCGCCGTAGCTGGACTCTACCCTCTCCTACGTACCCCCCATCTCTACTGTCAGATCCGTTCCCACGACAGTCTTCGGGGTGACCTCGACCTTGCCAAGCTCGCCTGCCCGGCAAGGGAGGTTTTTCCTTAGTGATATCCTGCTTCCTTGGCTTGTCTTGGTCTTCTTGATCCGCCTTTTGATTCCTCAAGGAGCTATATCTTCTGCTTGACCTTGTCTTGGATGTTGTAACTTTGCCCTTGAGCCTGTGTATAGTCTGGGCAACATACACCAGGGTTTGTTGCACCGACAGGAGCCCCCGGGCCTGGTTCGAACGCGCTGCCGAGCGTCGTCGGGGTAGGCCCTGTCCAGTACACAGGCGAAGAGTTTGTGGTAGCTCATCCTTGAGATTTTTCTTTTGCTTCTTCACCAACCTGTGCTTGAGGCAGTTTCCGACTTTTCCGTGCGTCGTGCGAGACATTATGAGGGAGCTGCGAGCCATGATCCATGGGCTACCCACGTCCCACATTCACGGGGGGGGGGGGGGTGTTAAATGCCCCTTTCACTAGCTTCTCTGCTTCTGACGTTTCCGCCACGTATGCTGCATGCATTGCACAGGGTTGGTGGCGGACGTGGGGAGCGCGGAAACATGTGCCATGGCAGAAAGCCAGGCGCCATGGATTGGTGCAGGGGGTCGGCCTTGATGCCATGAGCTGTTGATGGCGTGGGGGAGCCGGATTGGCAGAGAGGGGCGGTTGCCTCCCCTGAGTGAGGAGCCAGCCCCCGGCCCTGTTTGCCTATAAAAGGGGACGCGAGCGAGGTGCTGGCTCACACCCATCTCCTTCTTCTTTCTTCTGACATTGCTCCCTCATCATGGTGAGGGGAAGAGGGCGTAGCGGCACTCCAGTAGTGGCGACGAGGGCCTCTGCTTGACAGCGCTTCCCTCCTCCCCTTGGGGACGCAGAAGCGGAGACCGCTGTGTGGGGAGGTGGGAGAGGATGAGGTCATGGTCGCCGCGGTGCTCGGGGTCGAGGGGGACGAGGTGGTGCTTTGGTCGCACCTCCTGCTGCTGCCCAAGACCCTAATGAAGGCCACGTCGAGAACCAGCCACTTGAGTTCATCGTCAAGCTGCGAGGACCCCCGCGCAGCCGTCTTCAGCTTCCTATCCCATTCGCAAGGGTGATGGAGATCAAGCAGCCGCCAGGGTTGAGGCTACGCATGAGGGGCTGTTGTAACGGCAGCATGCAGGCAGACGTAGAGTTCCCCGCTCCTCATGTCATGCTTCTCCGACGTGGTTGGAAGACTTTTGCTCGTGCCCATAGCTTGGCAGCCGGGCACGTCCTTCATTTCAAGTTAATGGATGCCACCCTACTCTCCGTCAAGGTCTTCGGATGCTCGCTTAGGGTGTTGCGTGGAGAGCTTGACCGACGACGAAAGCTCCTCCTTGAGCAATAGCGACGAGGAGGACAGTGACGGCGATGACGACAGCGCCGACGGAGAGGACGACGACTCCGACTCTGGCTGAACACCAGCCGCACCATCACCGCCAGGCAGCAGTACCATCATCTGCACCTGCATCTCCTCTCCGGCAAGGCGATTTGCCGGGGAGTTGGATGTGGAGGTGTGGATGGTGTCTCTGGCCCCTCCAGCAGCCTTCCAGCTTGGCCCCGGCAGGCTTCCTCATGGGCTACAGCTTCGTTCGCCCTGCCGCATCCTGCTGGCCCTGGTGGAGGTGGCTAGGGGGTCGTCTCCGCCACTCTCTTCACCATCACCTTTGCCCGCGCCCTCTCGATCTTGTCAGGCTCCTTGTCATGGGGCCTGACGGGGTCAGGCTGGGCTTCTGCCCAGGCACTCCTTTTGCCCTCTTCGCCTCCCGCGGTAGTTCCTAGGAGGAGAGGGATAAGAAATGGATTAAGGGACATTTATCATTTTTTAGTCTAAAATATGTAGGCATTTGCCAAACTTTAGTCTAAAATACGTAATCTGCTTTATCCATGTTTGTGTTCTGTAAGATCTGTACTTGTTTATCAGCATATTAATGAAAAAGACAAGCCCTACTGGGTACTTGTGCATGTGTCATGTCCATGCAGAGGCGAGATGCCTCTATACATTTAAGTAAACATGTTTTCTCCGACAAGCTATCTTGCCGGTGCCTTTCGTTTGTTGCTGCAGGGCTTGGCCTGCCGGGCACAAAACTATGGAAAGGGACCAGCTCCTCGTCGAACCCCCTCCGTCAAAGGCCACTACAACCATCCTGACCGAAGCACTGTTCGAGACGCAGGATGGGAGCACCCATGCTTCGAAGGTGACGAGGTTTTCATATGCACAAGTTTTCACCTTACAGAACATGTATGGATAAGAAATAACATATCTGCCTTGCTTGTCAGGGACTGATATGTAGGCTTGTCTTCATTTATTCTCTTCGGGACCAGGTCCACGACAAGAAACCTGCAGCTGAACTTAGAGGGCCAATCATCAAAGAAGACTTCTACAATCTGTGCAATCAATTCTTTGAGGGCAATCTGAACTTAGAGAGCATTAATGATGGCTACATAACTCTAATCCCCAAAATTAACTCTCCAGCCACGGTAAACGACTTTAGACCAATAACTCTGCTGAACTGCTGCTTGAAGGTAATCACCAAAATTCTTGCAAATAGGCTACAACGTGTGATTTTGAAAATTGTTCACCGTAACCAATATGGTTTTATCAAAGGACATTCGATCCAGGATTGCCTGGCATGGGCATTTGAATACATACATCAGTGTCAGGCCTCCAAGAAAGAGATAGTGATCTTAAAGCTAGATTTTGTGAAAGCATTTGATACCATTGAACATGATGCAATGATTGACATTATGAGAAGCATGGGATTCAATGAAAAGTGGCTCAACTGGATTGCATGTATTTTCAACTCTGGCAAATCTGCTATGCTTCTTAATGGAACCCTGGGTTGATAACTTCTTTGTAAATGTGGAGTGCGGCAGGGTGACCCTCTCTCGCCTCTTATTTTTGTTCTTGTAGCGGATCTACTGCAAGCTGCCATTAATGATGCCTTTGCGAGAGATCTCATAAAACTACCTTTCCCATGCTCTCAACAAATGGATTATCCGGTGATACAGTATGCTGATGATACGATCTTGATTCTCCCTGCCTGCCCGAACCAAGCTATGACCATCAGGAATATCCTAACTGATTTTGCAGATTCTATTGGTCTGAAAATTAACTTCCACAAGTCAACAATTGTGCCCATCAGCTATGACACCGAAAAATGTGAAAGTCTTGCAAGAATTTTTGGCTGTACCATTGGCAAAATGCCATTCACATACCTTGGTCTCCCTCTTGGAACTACGAGACCTACAGTTCAAGATCTGATCCCGATGGTCTGTAATGTTGAACGTCGCCTATCTGCCACACTGAATATGATCTCATATGGAGGCAAATTATCTCTGCTTAACTCGGTGATCACGTCCCCTATAATCTTTGCACTGTGCACGCTAAGACTACCGGCAAAAATTATTGAATTATTGGATAAAATCAGAAGGAAATGCCTATGGATTAAGAAGACAGAACAGGGAGATAAGTGTAATTCGCTCGCGGCTTGGGATTTGGTCTATAGACCTAAGGAAAGTGGAGGCCTGGGTGTTCTTAACTTAAAAACTCAAAGTGATGCTCTCCTACTCAAATACCTACACAAGTTCTACAACTGTCATGATCTCCCATGGGTACATCTAATCTGGTCCACATACTACAATTCAAAAATACCGCATGCATCGGACACCTGTGGTTCTTTCTGGTGGAGAGACGTCACGAAACTCATGCCAATTTATAGAGGGATTGCTCGAGCACAAGTCTCCAATGGGACTGATGTTTTGTTCTGGAAGGATCATTGGTCAAGCAACATCCTGGCAGAATCCTTCCCACGTGCATTCTCCTATGCCATAAATGAAGACCTGTCGGTCCAAGACTTCCTAACTGCAACATCTCTTGAACAAATGTTCCATCTCCCCCTATCGAGCCAAGCATTTGATGAAGTGAAAGATCTGCAACTTGAATTGGCAAACATTACATTAAATGAATCAGTGGATAGATGGAGTTACGATTGGGGCTCTGCAGAATATTCTGCCCACAGATACTACACTTACTACTTCGGAGACATGCATGCACATGACACATTCAAGTGGATCTGGAAATCAAGGGCCACCATGAAAATAAAGGTTTTCGGCTGGCTACTACTGGTTGATCGTCTAAACACTCACAATATGCTCAAAAGAAGGCACTATAATATAGGAAACGACCATAGCTGCCTCCTATGTGACTCACCAGATGAAGAAACATTGGAACATCTATTCTTTGAGTGCCAATTTAGTTCCCAATGCTGGGCCACTCTCCACATTTCTTGGGCAGTAGGGGCGACGACATTTCAAAGAATATCAGAGGCCAAACTAAGTTGGAACCGCCCTCTCTTCATGGAGACTTTTCTGCTGGCAGCCTGGAGTATTTGGAAGGAGAGGAACAACAAGCACTTTAGGAAAATTGTCCCTTCAAAGGATTCCTGGCTTCGAAGATTCAAGGAAGATCTTTCCCTCCTCACTCATAGGGTGAAGGAGAAGCATAAAGAATCTATCCCCTCTATCCTAGCTCTAATAGTTTAGTCCTCCACCCTACCCCATCTCATGGGGATGTAAAAAAGACTTTGTACAATTTGACTCATTCTTTAATTTAATTCACAGTAGGAGGTTCTCCTACTGTTCAAGGTTCAAAAAGAAAAAAGAAACCTGCAGCTTAGTGCAGAGGAAAACAATGCTACATGTGCCCTGATCTACATGATCATGCTATGCTCATGTTATGCTTATGCATGCATGCAAGTTTTAGGGCCCCCCAGCGCTTCGTTTATTTATCTGCTGCTCAAGGTCTGCGTCTGGCTTTGTACAAAGGGTTACATGCAACATAGGCAAGGCTTGTACAAAAGGGTGGCTGCCGGGCAGGGCCCGACAGCCGCGCCTTACGGGTAGAACTTACGGAGATGCTCAATGTTCCATGAGTTTTGCAACTGAATGCCATCTCCGGTCTCCAAATGGACTGCGCCGGGTCTGGTGACTCGTACTACCCGGTAAGGGCCTTGCCACTTCGGCGTCAACTTGTTTGCACCCTTGGCGGACTGAACGCGCCTAAGGACAAGGTCGCCTTCCTCAATGCTCCGGGCATGAACCCTGCGGCTGTGATAGCGACGCAGGGCTTGCTGGTAGCGTGCAGCATGCGTAGCAGCCTAGAGATGGTTCTCCTCAAGTAGCACAACGTCGTCACACCGGTACTATTCTTGCGCTACTTCATCGTAGGCAAGCACTCGAGGTGATCCATATATGAGTTCCGTGGGGATCACTGCTTCTGCCCATAGACTAGGGAGAAGGGAGTCTGGCCGGTAGCTCAATTTGGTGTCGTTCTGAGGGACCAAAGAACCACCGGCAGCTCGTCGATCCATTGCCTGCCACACTTTTGTAGCCTATCAAATGTTCTTGTCTTGAGTCCTCGCAGCACTTCAGCATTCACCCTCTCAGCTTGTCCGTTGCTTCTGGGATGAGCAACAGAGACAAATGAGAACTTGCTTCCGAGGGCATGAACGTATTGCATGAAGGCGCGGCTTGTGAATTGGGTGCCATTGTCAGTGATGACTCTGGCGGGTACTCCGGAATGGCACACCAATCCTTTCAAGAACTTGATAGCTGACTGTGCGGTCACCTTCCTCACGGGCTCCACTTCCGGCCACTTTGTGAACTTGTCGATGGCGACGTACAAGAACTCAAAGCCCCCGGTAGCATGAGGGAAGGGGCCCAAGATGTCGAGCCCCTAGACCGAAAAGGGCCATGACAAAGGCATCGTCTAGAGAGCTTGAGCAGGTTGATGGATATTCTTGGAGTGGAACTGGCAGGCTTCACATCTGGTGACTAGCTCGATTGCATCTTGGAGAGCCGTGGGCCAGTAGAAACCTTGCCGGAAAGCCTTTCCGACCAGGGCCCTTGATCCAATATGGGAGCCGCACATGCCTTTGTGTATCTCCGCCAGCAGCTCCTTCCCTTCTTCCCGACAAACGCACTTTAATTTCACACCGTTGGGCCTCCTTCTGTATAGTACGTCATCGATGAACTGATACATACTGGCCCTCCGGGCTACTCTTTCAGCTTCTTCTTGCTCTTCGGGAAGTTCTCCTATTTGGAGGTAACGGACTATGTGCCGTGCCCAAGTTGGAGCCTGTGGCTCGATAACAAGGATCAGCGGCACCTCCTCGTTCGTGGGAGCGCACACCTCAACCGCGGGAATCGGAAGTTCGACGGGAGGGTGCTGCTCGCTAAGCGAAGTGGAGTTGTTCCGGCTAACCTCTCTGTCGGGGGCTTCAGGAAGCTCTGTCGGGAGAGGCTTGTCAGAGTCCAGTTTTCTCCTCTTTCTGGCCATTGTTGCCGGGAATACGGAGGGCTGAGTCAGGTGGAGAACAAAAGTTCCTGGTTCCACAGGAAGCTTTTGCGCAACGCACTTTGACAGATGATCAACAATGCTATTTTCCGCACGGGGTACGTGCTCTGTTTGCAATCCGTCAAAGCGCTTATCTAGCTTTCTCACTTCCTCCACGTATGCCTCCATCAATGGACTTTGATAATCCTTGTTTACTTGCCTCACCACAAGTTGTGAGTCTCCATGAATGATCAACTTCTTGATTCCTTGTTCTGTTGTGATCCTGAGCCCGGCAAGGAGTCCTTCATATTCTGCAGTGTTGTTGGTAGCCTTCTCCCGGGGGAAATGCTTTTGAACCACGTACTTGAGGTGCTCCCCGGTGGGTGCGACGAGAAGCACATGAGCTCCCGCACCTTGTAGGGAGAAGGCACCATCAAAGTACATGATCCAATCTTGGGGCGCTTCCTTGCCGGGGATGATTGTCTCCGGCGTCTCTTCATCTGGAGTTGGTGTCCATTCTGCAATAAACTCCGCCAATGCTCTACACTGAATAGTTGATGTGCTCTCAAACTTCAAACCAAAGCTTGATAACTCCAAAGCCCACTCCACTATTCTGCCAGTGGCCTCAGGGTTCCTCAGTATGCATTGCAATGGGAAGCAGGTAACAACCATGATCTCGTGGGCTTGGAAGTAGTGGCGTAGTTTCCTTGAGGCCATGATGAGGCCAAAGATCAACTTTTGCACGCCAGAGTACCTTGATCTAGCCCCCCGCAGTAGGGAGATGACAAAGTACACTGGCCGCTGCACCACCGTCTTCCTTGCCGCGATCCTGGAATTGTCTCCGCTGCCCTGCTCCTCTTTGTTCTGATCTGCATCTGACCTTGCCGGGATGAATTCGCATTCCTCTCCAGAGGGGACGGTAGTTGCGGCTGCTCCTTCATCTACTTCCCACTGTGCCACCAGCACTGCACTAACCACCTGATTGGTTGCCGCCAGGTACAACAGCAATGGTTCTTGTGGTTTAGGAGCGACTAAGGTGGGAACAGAGGAAAGGTGGTCTTCAAATCTTGCAGCGCAGCGTCTGCCTCCGGGGTCCACTCCACGGGCCCTGCCTTTTTCAAGATTTTGAAGAACGGCAAGGCACGCTCGGCGGACTTGGAAATGAACCTGCTTAGCGCGGCAACACATCTAGTCAAACGCCTCACGTCTTTAACTGTCTTGGGTGCTTGAATCTGCTCAATCGCCTTGATCTTGTCAGGGTTGGCCTCTATCCCCCGGTGGGACACGAAGAAGCCAAGTAGCTTGCCGGAAGGAATGCCAAACACACACTTCTCCAGGTTCAGCTTCAAGTTGATCTTACGTAGATTTGCAAAGGTCTCTTCCAAGTCTTAAATGAGAGTTGATTTGCCCTTAGTTTTGACCACTATATCGTCCATGTAGGCTTCAATATTCCTGTGCAGCTGGGACTCAAAGCCAATCTGTACTGCTCTTGCAAAAGTGGACCCAGCGCTTTTTAACCCAAAGGGCATCCGTACAAAACAGTACGTGACACATGGGGTTATGAACGCGGTCTTCTCTTCATCTTCCTTGGACATGAAAATCTGGTGGTACCCGAAGTAGGCATCCAAGAAGGAAAGCAGGTCACATCCAGAGGTGGGATCCGCAATCTGATTGATGCGCGGCAAGGGGAATGGGTCCTTCGGGCATGCTTTATTCAGGTCTGTGAAATCTATGCAAAGCCTCCACTTCCCATTCGCCTTGCGCACCACCACAGGATTCGCCAACCAAGTTGGATGCAATACCCCTTTGACCAAACCAGCAGCTTCGAGTTTCTTGATTTCTTCGGCAATAAACTGCTGCCTCTCCAAAGCTTGCTTTCGGACCTTCTGTTTGATGGGCCGAGCATGTGGGCAGACAGCAAGGTGGTGCTCGATTACCTCCCTGGGAACACCGGGGATGTCAGATGGTTGCCAAGCAAACACATCGACATTCGCCTGTAGAAAGGCAACGAGCGCGCTTTCCTATTTGTCGTCGAGGGTGGAGCTGATAGTAAATGTACTATCAGCGCCAACCAGCCCTGCCGGGACCTTCTCCATAGCGGGCGCAGCAACCTTTGATCTCTTGCTATTGGAACTCTCTGGCAAGTCATCAACAGGTGCAGCGCACTCTGAAGAGGCGCACTTCCTGGATTCTTTGCTGGCATCCTTGCTAGCTTTCTTCCCTCTCTTGCTTTCCTTGGCTGGAGCGGTAGCTTCCATGGCCTCTGCGGCGACTGCTTCTTGGTACATCTTATCCATGCATATAATTGTGTCCTTCTTGTCTGATGGAATGGAAATGACGCCCATTGGCCCTGGCATCTTCAGCGTGTTGTAGGCATAGTGGGATGCCACCATGAATTTTGCCAGTGCTGGGCGACCAAGGATTCCATTGTATGGCAGGGGGAGGTCAACCACATCAAACACGATCTTCTCAGTCCGGTAGTTTAACTCCCCCCCCGAATGTTACCGATAGTGTGATCTTCCCCTTAGGATGACTCCTGCCGGGGTTGATCCCTTGGAAAGTACCAGTGACCTTGAGCTCTTCATCTGCTATCTGGAGCTTGCTGATGACCTTGGGAGAAATCAGATTCAACCCGGCCCCACCGTCAACCGACATCTTTGTGACCTTGAGGTTACGGATCGTTGGTGAAACCAACAACGGCAAACACCCTACCGCGGTGGTGCGGTCAGGGTGATCCCCTTCATCAAAGATGATGGGCGTGCGGGACCACTTGAGTGGCTTCCGAGAATCTGCCACTGGCTCCACGTCATTGACCTCACGCGCCCACTGTTTAAGTTGGTGGTGAGAGGAATGCAAGGATGCACCTCCGTCAATGCATAGGGCGTCAGTGGCCTTCTGGAACTCCTGGTCACTGGTTTCCTCTTCATCTCCTTCATCACTCTCGTCATCGCATTCCTTCTTCTCATGGCCTCTGACAGGCCTCCCCTGATACTGTGGGGCCTTGCCGGGGTGACCTCCTCTGTCACCTCGGCCCTTTCCACCAACGCCATCTTGATCTCTCTCTCTTTGTCTCGCTTCTAGTACTCAGCCTTCTGATTCTTGACGAGTTGCTCAACCTGATGACACTCTTGAAGATCATGGCCTTTGGTCCGATGGATCTTGCAGTACGGCCCGTCAGCCTTCCCAGCCTTCTCGGCAGCCGCGGCTTCCCGGCAATCAGTGCACATGGCGACTTCCTTGCCGAGAGCCTCGGTCCTGGCCTTCTTTCCGGTACCTGGAGTGCTCGATCCTTCAACAGCTAGCACTGCTTTATCCTTGAGCTTCTTGTTGTGTTTCTTGTTCTTCTTCTTCTGATCGGCAGCGTCGTTGTCGTCCTCTGAGTCAACGTCGATGCCATCCTCTTCACCGGGGAGACGCCTCCCCTCCTCTGTTCGGGTACACTTATCCGCCAAAGTGTACAGCTCATTCACAGTCTTGGGCAACCGGATGTTCATCTTGGAACGTATCCTATGGTTGCATACGTTGGACTGGAATGCAGATATCACCGCCGCCTGTTGGATGTCTGGAGTTTTCATGGGAAACCACGGCCACCTATGGGGCCATCAGCCCCTTTTGGTTCGGCGGGGGGATGGACACGTTGCACAAAGAGCGGAGAAGCGTCGCGCAGCATGACAGAGATCACACGGGCAGTCTTTACCCTAGTTCGGGCCGCCGTGAGGCGTAAAACCCTACTCCTGCTTTGGTGGATTGATGGTGGATAATGGTGGTGAAACGTAGCACACTTGCCCGGCAAGGTTGCTCTGGGGACGAGAGTGGCTACGCGCGTATGGATATGCGAGGATCCAACCCTTTCTACGGTCGCCTTGGGCCTCCTTTTATAGACTAAGGGGTCACCACAGTGGCAAATCAGTCTTTGCGTACTGATTAGATGGCTAACAGTGCTATCATATCTAACTCTGTAGGCTGACAGAGCGCATTAAATGCACCACTCAATGTCACATCACAGCTTGCCCGGCAAGCCCTGCCGGGCTGTTTTGCTAGCTTCGTGCCTGCTTGCTTGACACGTCTCAGGACGGGTGTCATATGGTGGTGTTTTCTGTAGGAAGTGGCTACCATGTGGCAGAAAGCAGCCACTTAGTCACCTTGGAGCTTGACACCGCTTCGATTACTGACTTGCGTCGCTTGTGAGGTGGAGCGGTGGAGTGGCTTGCCTCCGCCAGCCCCGGCAGGCCTGCCGGGATGATCTAGGAGCTTGCTTCCTGGGCAAAACCCAACCCTGCCAGGTTCGCCTGCCCGGCAAGGTAGGTCCTTCCCTTAGCGATGCTTCGTTCCTTTGGCTCGCCTTGGCCTTCTTGACTTGCACTTGGATCCTTCAAAGGAATTGATCCTCTGTGCTTGGTCTGATCTTGGTCTTGCAATCTTGTCTCTGGCCTGTGCACACTCCATGCAATGGACCCAGGGTCTGTTGCACTGACAGGAGCCCCCGGGCCTGGCACGAACGCGCCGCTGGGCGTCGTCGGGGTAGGCCCTAACCAGTGCACAGGCAGAAATGTAAGGGCGGCTTCGCCCCTTGAGATCTTCTTTGCTTCTTCATTAACTTGAGCTTGGGTCAATTTCTGGTTTTCCCGCGCGCCGTGCAACGCCAATTGTAGTGGGGCCATTCTTGTAATGGCCCGTGAATGACTTTAATGCACGGGCAGGTAACTGCCAATTCACCCTTCCCACCGCGCCCTTATCCTCAGCCACGTATGCCGCATGCATTGAGTGGGGTAGGTAATGGAGGCGCGTGGTGTGCGAGAGCATCAAAGCAGGGGCCCGATCTTCTTGGATTGGTGGAGGAGGACAGCGGGTACTCGCCGGGGAATCAGCCCCCGCCCCCAGCTCACCTATAAAAGGAGGAGCGGGGGAGGAACGGAGGCATTCATCCACATTCCACCTCCTCCGCCCTCTGTTTCTTCTGACTATGCTGAAAGGAAGAGCCTGGGGCCAGCCCCTGGGCCCTAGCTTGGAGTTGCTGATGATGTCGAATGCTCGTGCTGATGCTTGGGGAGTGAGCCTGGTCTGGTGCCGCGCGTTGCCAGTGGCTGCCATTCTGTTGTCGAGGTGTCCGGGGCTCTTGATGCTTGCTTGGGATGCACTGTATGGGGCCCTTGGTAATCCCAACACTGCTCCTTCCGGCGGACCTCGTATTATTACTAAGGACGGCGACGTCTTCCTGCCCGCCAAGGTGGGGAGCGGCGCGCCTCGAGCGTCCTGCTCCTCGCAGTCGCTCACCGTCTCTTTGGGGGAGGTGCCGGGCTGGGGGCCCAGTGTCTTCCTGGAGCGGTGTTGATGAAGATGAAGTTAGGGAAGACGGAGGAGGCGGGAGGCAGACCGTCAGGTCGGAGTACGAGGGCATCGACGCGCTCGTCTCGTACTGATGTCCTGCCGCCTCATCTTTTGTCCTTCCCCTCCCCTCCCCGGCACCGTCATTACCAGGCTCTCGGCCGCTAGGGAGAGGGCCGCTCTCTTGGTGCCTTTGCCTCCTCCAGCAGTCTTCTAGCTGAGCTCCGACAGTCTTCCCTGTCGGCGCTTGTGCTGGGGCTTTTAACTGGTCCTGGAGGTGGTGACCAGGGCACCGCCGAGCCGCTCCTTCTGTCCCCCTTCTTCGCAGCCTCGCCACTCCCGATCTTGTCAGGCTGCACCCGGTAGGCCACGACGGGATCGGGGTGGGCTTCTCCTTGGGTGGTCCTCCTGAGCTCTCCTCTTCCCACTGCACTCCCTGGGATAAAAAGGGAAAGGGAGAGGAGTTTACGGGGCACTTATCTTTTTTCATTCTTAAATCTGTAGGCACTTGCCAAATTTTAGTTCAAATAATGTAATCTCTTGTATCCATGTTTATGTTTCGTGAGACTTGTACTTGTTGATCAGCATATTAATGAAAAAGATAAGCTTGCCGGGCACTTGTGCATGTATGATATCCATGCAGAGGTGAAACACCTCCATACTTTCACGTAAACAAGTAGGCCCCGGTAAGCTACCTTGCCGGCACCCCATAGGACTGCTGCCGTGAGGCTGAGCCTACCGGGCGCAGATCCTATTGGGAGAGACCAGCCCCCCGCCAACCCCTTTCAGCCAAAGGCCACTACGACCATCCTGACAGAAGCAGCATTCGTGCCAGTAGATGGGAGCACTTTGTTTCCAAGGCAGCGAGGTTTTCGTATGCACAAGTTCTACTCACGGAACATGTATGGATAAGAGATGGAACTTATCTATTTTGGCTTGCCGAAGATCGCAGTGTTGGCTTGTCTTCGCATCCTCTTCCTAGGACTAAGTCCATGGCAGGAGCCTGCAGTTTATGCAAATGAAGATGATGCCAGATGCAATCTATCTACATGATCATGCAACCTATCTACATGAATCATGCAATGCTTATGAAATGCTTATGCATGCATGCATCTTGTCGGGGGCCCCCAGCGCTTCATTTATTTCTCTGTTGCTCAGGGTCTTCGCCTGCCTTTGTACAAGGGGTTACATGCAGCTGAGGCAAGGCCTGTACAAAAGGGTGGCTACCGGGCAGGGCCCGACAGCCGCACCTTACCGGTAGAACTTGCGGAGATGCTCAATATTCCATGAGTTTTGCAATTGAATGCTATCTCCGGTCTCCAGACGGACTGCGCCAGGTCTGGTGACTCGTACTACCCGGTAAGGGCCTTCCCACTTTGGCGATAGCTTGTTTGTACCCTTGGCGGACTGAACGCGCCTAAGGACAAGGTCGCCTTTGTCGGATTCAGGGCTCCGCAGACCCAAGAAAGGTTCGAACTCTGGGGTGCACGCGAAGAACTCAATCTCCCCAGCTTGCCGACTCGTCGATCTCACCGCCTAGCTCGATGAACAGGAAAGGAAAGGGACTCAGCAGTTTACCCAGGTTCGGGCCACCTTGCGGTGTAAAACCCTACTCCTGCTTTGTGTTGGATTGGCCTCGAGGTGGGCTGAGGATGAACTAGTACAGAGGGAGAACAACCTCAGGAGGAGTGTTCTTGTGCTGGTGTGAGCTTGTGAGGATCATCTCGTCCGAGCTGGTGAGGATCCTTCATCTCTCCCCGTCTATGGTGGTGGCCTAGCTATATTTATAGTGGCCTCGGTCCTCTTCCCCCAAAATGAAGGCGAGAAGGGATCCCACAACGGCCCAGTTTGAAGGGAGACAAGTAGTACATCTTATCCTGACGAAAGGTGGTCTTCGCCTGCAAAGCTTCTGGTCATGACGTCGTGGTGGGCTCGGCGATGACCTCCATCCTGCCGTCCTGGTCTTGTAGCACGGGAATGGAAACCTTTGGTTGATTCCTTGGGACTCTGCGTCTGCGCCTGCTTCCTTAGCACCAAAGGGGAAACCTGTTGTACTGCGCCTGCTGGTGCCCGCCTGGCCTTGGTCGTCATGGCTTGCGTCATCTGAACCTCACGAGGTGGGGCTTGCATGGAAATCTCCGCTCCTCAGGAGCCTGCCTGGGGAAGCCGCTCCCTCCGGAGGTCTTGGCGTCATCCGCCTCGCGAGGCTTGGCCCCTCGCGAGGGTCTTGTGTTGTTGATGCTAGAGAAGGGCCGTACCAGGCCGCTGATGAAGCCACGCTGTGGGCCGCAGGCAGGCAAGTCTAGGTACCCCGGTTCCCAGAACGCCGATAGTAGCCCCCGGGCCCAAGGCGCGCTCGGACTTGGCTTCGAGGCAAAGCCAAAGGGCAAGGGCGAAGCGCCGCGGGCCCTAACCGCCTGCGGACCCGATCGACGCATGGCGCTTGATGGGACGTGGGTGTCTCCGCTTCCCCACGCTGCCTCGACAACCGTCTGACTTGACAATAACCTGCTGCATGCAAAAAGATCATCATTACCGGAGATCGTGGAGGCCGGCGGTTGGCCTCCCTTTGGCTATAAATGGGAGGAGGGGCGGAGCCCCCTGCTCATCTCCGTCTTCCCGCTGCTTGCTTCTTCTTTCTTCTTGCCTCGCCGTCTTGACGAAGAGTCCATGGTGCCGATAAGGAGGTTTTCTGCGTCGGAGAAGGGAAAAGCCCCTCGAGAGGAGCCTGGGCCACTCCCGCCGAAGAAGAGGCTCGGCCGCTCCCGCGACGCCGGCGAAGGGGCCGAGGTGACACGGCCTTGGCACGAGCGGGCTCCACCGGGCTTCCCGATCCCTATGTACGCCCGCGTGCAGGGCCCTGCGCTTGGAGACAGCGCCCAGAGCCGCGTGGGCCAGGGTCGTGGAGGAGGACAAGCGATGGCTGCCCGGCCTTTCGGCTTGCGAACTCACGCCGAAGGTACGTCACGCGAGTTTGTGGTGTGGGCGGCAATGCCGCCACGCACGTGGATCCGGCTCCCACAGTTCTTTGCGGAGGAGAAACTGCCAAGAGGGCCCGTTGAGCTGTGGCTGCAACACGCCGGGTGCCGCAGCCAAGCTACCAAAGGGGAGGTCGAGGTCGTCGTCCTGGCGAAGTCTTCATGATCCGGGGATGGGTCGAGGTCGCCCGCGCCTGCTGCCCGGAGGGGGCCCTCGCCATCCACTTTGAATATGACGGAGCCTCCATGATTTTCTTCAAGGTCTTCGGCAAAGACGGCCGGCGCCTAGAGCACTGCTCCGAAGGAGGCGATCCACACGGCGCGGCCACGGGCGCTGAACTTGCCCTTGGCCTTGCCAGCAGCTCCTCTGGTGACAGCAGCTCTCCAGAATCCAGCGACAATCCAGAGTCCAGTGACGACAACAGCTACGAGCTGCCGAGCTCTCGCCGCGGGCGGAGCGCGGTAGCGGCGTCGACTCGGCGCCGTCGGTGACGTCCTAAGGCCAGGGTTCTCCAAAGTCCCTTCTTTTGTTTTTCCTGCACAAAACTGTGACGAGCCCCGTGGGGGCATGTAAGAACTGTAATGCTTTTGCCTTAGTGTTATTGTTCCTAGTTCGATGCTGCGATCGTGTATCTCGTTTTCGCATGGTGCTCCCTTTCGTTCTCGCGGTAGCTTTAGCGCTCCACGCTGACAGGACCCAGTCCCCAGGCGGCTCCAGCCGTTGCTGGTATGCCAGGTCGCGATGCCGTGGTCAAGGCCAGGAGGTGGGCGGCCCGAGGTCCGGTAAGAGCCCCTGAGGCGCGATGCTCAGGAGGTCCCCTTTAGCGTGCAAGCAGCCCCCTGAAGACCGATAGGAAAACGGCCTTGCCCAAGCGAGATCACAAAAATCAAAATACCGGGTCGTGAGATTTACGCCGGCATGTATGTGGTGACTTATCTTGGCAGGCCTGCAGCGATTCCTCTGCACGACGCCTGACTGCGTTCTGGTGGTGGCGGTTCCAGGCAGGGCTCACGCCGGTCCCCTTTTTCTTTCTCATCTGGATGCTCTACGTTCTTGAGTCCCAGCCCTCGAGCGAGGCTCAGCCGCCGCTGGTATGCCAGGTCGCGATGCCGTGGTCAAGGCCAGAGGGTGAGGGCTCAAGAGCTAGTAGGAGTCCCCGAGGCGCGATGCTCAGGGACCCCCCTTTAACGTGCAAGCGAATTGCGTGAAAAAGGAGGGGCCTGCGGGAGCCGCTCGTAGTCTGGTTCCGGAGGTTCCTACGAGTTAGTACACATAGCCGCGCTTGCCGCCCAGCCGTTGATCTTTCCGCAAGAAGACGAAGGCACTGAGGATCCGGTGAGGTGACGTCCGCGGGGCGGGCCACGAGCCAGAGCTCGATCTCTCAGGTTTGTCAGCGCTGCAGGGACGGACCCGAGCACAGGCGCCGTGCCAGCAGCCCCCGTGGCGGGATGAGCAACAGGCGGGTTCGCAATGCGCGGAGGCCGCGAAGGGGCGATAGGGCACCGGGCAGGCGGGTGATAATCATAAAGCAACTCATGAAGAGGTAAGGCCAGCTCTGATAGATGCAAAGAACGATACATGCCATAGGGACGGACCCACATGGCTTGGGGATAATGCATCCCGAGGGGCGCCCCCAACTGAACAAACTGAAAAATGTCACCTGGCACCGTTGCTGAAGAAGTGTTGGAGTAGCTGAAGACGCGAGCCACAGAAGTCGTTCCTCATGAGCCGTCCAGGTCCTGAGCCTCGTGAGGCCCCGGGGGCCCATGGGGCTTGCGAGGGTCTGGCGCCTCCTCCGACAGGATCGCCTGGTGCCTGGCCTCGTGAGCCGCCAGGACGCTCCACATGTGGCGCTGGTGCGTGGCAGCCTGGTTCAGCAAACCGAAAGGCATGCGAACGTAGCTATGAGGGGGGCCCTCGCACCGGCCCACGTGGGACGGCCAGTAGAGCTCCTGAGACGCGGCCCGATTGAGCCCTAGGATGTTGATGCAAACACGCAGCCCGCTGCTCTCGTCAGGGGAGGGAGCTGCGCCTGGTGGTGCGGGGCGACGCTCGCCTCTCATGGCCCTCGCCTCCTGAAGATTCTCGATCGCCTTGGTGATGAACTCCTGAGCGCCTGGCGCCTCGCGCCCTGCGCTCTTCTCGCGGAAACACGTGTTGAAGCACGCCTCCACATGGTGCCCGAATGCCTCCCTCGGGACACTGGCCAGGTCTGAGGCCCTCGAGAGGAGAGCCCCCGAGCCCAGCCTGAGAGGGGCGTCGGGCGTGCCTTCCTATGCGAGAGGGGAAGGCGCCCCGTCAGTGGGCGCAGGTCCTGAGGCACGGTCGTCGGGCGCCCCATCCTCCTGGGGTCCCGGGCGGAGCAGCTGCTTCTTCTTCTTGGGAACGGCCTCGGGAGGGTAGGCAGCGCCCTTATCGTTTGGGTTCTCGACTGCTGCAGCCTGGTAGGCGCGCTCGAGGGAGCACACCACATCCTTCTCGTCGCAGGCGACCGTGATGATGCCGCCGCTCCCTGGCATCTTGAGGACATTGTAGCCGTGGTGAGTGGCGGCCATGAACTTGGCCAGAGCTGGATACCCAAGGATGGCGTTGTACGGGAGGCAGATGTGGGCGACGTCGAAGTCGATGAGCTCAGTGCGGTAGTTGTCGTGCTTGCCGAAGGTGACAGGGAGCGGCGGATCTGCCCTATCGGGGTGGTGGAGCCGTCGGTCACTCCCGAGAAGGGCTTGGTAGGCTGAAGCTGGTCGTACGGCACCTGGAGTCTATCGAACGTCTCGACGGAGAGGACATTGAGTCCCGCACCGCCATCGATGAGTGTCTTGGTGACGAGGATGTTGCTGATGGTAGGTGAGCAGAGCATTGGGAGCGCGCCGGCAGCGGCCGCGCACTTGAGCTGGTCAGTAGAGTCGAAGGTGATGGCGTACTTGGACCACCTGAGAGGACGCGTCGCCTCAAGCTTGGGGAGGGCCACGTTCACCTCACGAGCGAATTGCTTGAAGATGCGGTGAGAGGCGGGAGCCTGAGTGCTGCCCAGGTTGCAAGCCACGGCACGAGGCTCTTGGAAGCCCCTAGCCCCATCATCTTGGTTGTGGTCATCATTCCTCCTTGGCGGCGGCAGCAGCGGAGGAAGGCCAGTGTTGCCCTGAGGGCGGTCCTCATGAGGCTGATCGCTCCAGGGGCCCTCGCGAGGCTGGCCCTGCCAGCGATCCTCACGGGGTTGGTCGCGCCAGTCTTGGCGGGGGTCGCGGGTGTCCCAACGTCCGCCACCTCGGCCTCCTCCACGGCCGTAGCCGCGGTCGTTGCGCTCAGGGCGGCGGCCAAGGCGCCCGTCTCGGATGGCCCTGAGCTCTTGGCAGACATTGGTGTTGTGGCTGTGCATGTTGTGGAAGACGTAGAACGGACGGCTGCCCTTGGAGGACTCCGGGTAGTCACAGCCGCGCTTCATCTCAGGTTCAGCTGCGAGCACAGCTGGCCCCTTGCACTTTACATCCTTGGCCTTGGCCTTCTTGTCTTCTGGGTCAGCTTCTGGGAGCTTGAGGAGGGTGAGGCGACCTTCCTCGGCCCTCGCGCATCTGGCTGCCATGTTAAACATTTCCAGAGCCGAGCACAGGTCCTCGTGCATGGCGAGCTCTTCCTTCATCTTGACATCCCGGACGCCGTTAGTGAACGCAGAAATGATGGCCTCGTCCGTCACCTTGGGAATCTTGAGGCGAACGTTGGTGAAGCGCTGGATGTACTTGTGCAAGGTCTCCCCAGGCTGTTGCTTTATGCGTCGCAGGTCACCTACAGCCGGAGCGCGGTCTCGAGTGCCTTGGAAGTTAGCGATGAAGCGCTCCCGCATCTCATCCCATGAGGAGATCGATCCAGCGGGGAGGTTCAGGAGCCATGAGCACGTGCCGTCCTTGAGGGCCATGGGAAACCATTTCGCCATAACCTTCTTATCGCCGTTGGCCGCCTGGATGCTCAGCTCATAGAGCTGGAGGAACTCTGCAGGGTCGGGGGTGCCGTCGTAGCGTGGAGGCAGGTCTGGCTTGAACTTCCCTGGCCAGCCGACGCCACGCAGCTCCGGGGTGAACGCACGGCAGCCCACCGCACCCACGGGAGCCCACCAAAGAGGGGGAGCCTAGACTTGGTGCTCGCGCACCGCCGCCTCAGGCAGCACATGGTCTTGACGTGGCGGCGTTGCGAGCGCGCGCGCCTCTCCTTGGGGACGCTGCACCACTTGGCAGCTTTCTTCGTCGCGCACCGGTGCCCTGCGCGGCGGGTCGCGCTGAGGAGCCTCACGCCTTGGCTCGAGGGCGACTTCTTGCCTGGGAGGTGGAGGTGGCGCACCGTGGGCCACGTCGCCCACAAGAGGTGGCTGGGGAGGCAGCGAGCGAGACGGAGCAGGGGTCTCTCCGGCGGCGCTGACGAGCTCGGCAATGAGGTCCAGCCAGTCTTCGTAGAGGTCGTCGGTCGGGTGATAGCGCAGAAGCTCGCGCGCCATGAGCAACGTGGCCTGCGACGGGCATGGGAGGACGAAGCAGCCGCCGGAGTCAGCGACGGGGTGGTGGTGCGCCCATCGCGCCGTACAGAGGGATGCAGCGACGAAGCCTGCTGCTCGTGGGCCGCGGGGCCGGTGGCAGCGTTTCCCACGGGCGACGGGGAACGGCAGGGGGCGCCGTTGCCCGCAGGTGCAGTCTGGGCGACACGGGCGGCGAGAGTAGCCCGACGCTCAATGCGAACTCGACGAGCGTCGGCCATGGGAACAGTGGAACGGCGGCGAATCGGTAGGCGGAAGAGAGGCTTCGACGCACCCCTACCTGGCACGCCAAATGTCAGATTCAGGGCTTCGCAGACCCAAGAAAGGTTCGAACTCTGGGGTGCGTGCGAAGAACTCAATCTCCCCAGCCTGCCGACCCGTCGATCTCACCCCCTAGCTCGATGAACAGGAAAGGAAAGGGACTCAGCAGTTTACCCAGGTTCGGGCCAGCTTGCGATGTAAAACCCTACTCCTGCTTTTTGGTGGATTGGCCTCGAGGTGGGCTGAGGATGAACTAGTACAGAGGGAGAACAACCTCAGGAGGAGTGTTCTTGTGCTGGTGTGAGCTGGTGAGGATCATCTCGTCCGAGCTGGTGAGGATCCTTGGTCTCTCCCCATCTATGGTGGTGGCCTAGCTATATTTATAGTGGCCTCGGTCCTCTTCCCCCAAAATGAAGGCGGGAAGGGATCCCACAACGGCCCAGTTTGAAGGGAGAAAAGTAGTACATCTTATCCTAACGAAAGGTGGTCTTCGCCTGCAAAGCTTATGGTCGTGACATCGTGGTGGGCTCGGCGATGACCTCCGTCCTGCCGTCCTGGTCTTGTAGCACAGGAATGAAACCTTTGGTTGATTCCTTGGGACTCCGCGTTTGCGCATGCTTCCTTAGCACCGAAGGGGAAACCTGCTGTACTGCGCCTACTGGCGCCCGCCTGGCCTTGGTCGTCATGGCTTGCGTCATCTGAACCTCATGAGGTGGGGCTTGCAAGGAAATCTCCGCTCCTCAGGAGCCGGCCTGGGGAAGCCGCTCCCTCCGGAGGTCTTGGCGTCGTCCGCCTCGCGAGGCTTGGCCCCTCGCAAGGGTCTTGTGTTGTTGATGCTGGAGAAGGTCCGTACCAGGCCGCTGATGAAGCCACGCTGCGGGCCGCAGGCAGGCAAGTTTGGGTACCCCGGTTCCCAGAACACCGACAGCCTTCCTCAAAACACCGGGCATGAACCCTGCGGCTATGATAGCGACGCAGGGCTTACTGATAGCGTGCGGAACGCGTAGCAGCCTGGAGACGGTTCTCCTCGAGAAGCACGGCGTCGTCACGCATGTGCTGTTCCTGCACTACTTCATCGTAGGCAAGCACTCGAGGTGACCCGTAAATGAGTTCCGTGGGGATAAATGCTTCTGCCCCATAGACTAGGGAGAAGGGAGTCTGCCCGGAGCTCGGTTTAGTGTCATTCTGAGGGACCAAAGAACCACCGGCAGCTCATTGATCCATTGCCTGCCGTGCTTCCGCAGCTTATCAAATGTTCTTGTCTTGAGTCCTCACAGCACTTCAGCGTTCGCCCTCTCAACTTGTCCATTGCTTCTAGGATGTGCGACAGATGCAAATGAGATCTTGCTTCCGAGGGCATGAACATATTGCACGAAGGCGCGGCTCGTGAACTGGGTGCCGTTATCGGTGATGATCCGGGTAGGAACCCCGAAGCGGCACACCAATCCTTTCAAGAACTTGATAGCTGACTGAGCAGTCACCTTTCTCACGGCATCTACTTCCGGCCACTATATAAACTTGTCGATGGCAACGAACAAGAATTCAAAGCCCCCGACAGCTCGGGGGAAGGGGCCGAGGATATCGAGCCCCCAGACCGAAAACGGCCATGACAAAGGGATTGTCTGGAGTGATTGGGCAGGCAGATGGATATTTTTCGAATGGAACTGATAGGCTTCACACTTGGTGACGAGCTCAACCGCATCTTGGAGGGCTGTGGGCCAATAGAATCCTTGCCGGAATGCTTTCCCAACCAAAGCCCTTGATCCAATATGGGAGCCGCACATGCCTTTGTGTATCTCTGCCAGCAGTTCCTTTCCTCCTTCCCGGCAAATGCACTTCAATTTCACACCGTTGGGCCTTCTTCTGTATAGTGTGTCATCGACAAACTGATACATATTGGCCCTTCGGGCTACTCTTTCAGCTTCTTCTTGCTCTTCGGGAAGTTCTTCGGTTTGGAGGAAATGGACTATGTGCCTTGCCCAAGTTGGAGCCTGAGGCTCGGCAACGAGGACTAGCTGCACCTCCTCATTCATGGGGGCGCATCCCTTGACTGCGGGGACCAATGGCCCGGCAGGAGGGTGTAGCCCGGCAAGCGAAGGGGAGTTGTTTCTGGCAGGGTCCCTGCCAGGAGCCCTGAAAGGCTCTACCGGGAGAGGCTTACCGTAGTCCAATTTCCTCCTCTTTCGGGCCATTGTTGTCAGGGATACGGAGGGCTGAGTAAGATGGAGAACAAAAGTCCCTGGTTCCACAGGAAGCTTCTGGGTAGCGCACTTTGACAGGTGATCAGCAACGCTGTTTTCCGCATGGGGTACGTGTTCTGTTTGCAACCCATCAAAGCGCTCCTCCAATCTTCTCACTTCCTCGACGTATGCCTCCATCAATGGGCTTTGGTAATCCTTGTTGACTTGTCTCACCACCAGTTGTGAATCTCCTTGAATGATCAGCTTCTTGATTCCCAATTCTGTGGCAACTCTGAGCCCGGCAAGAAGCCCTTCATATTCTGCTGTATTGTTGGTTGCCTCCTCCCGGGGAAAGTGCATCTGGACGACATACCTCAGGTGTTCTCCAGTGGGAGCCACGAGAAGCACGCCAGCCCCTGCACCTTGTAGGGAGAAGGCACCGTCGAAATACATGATCCATTCTTGGGGCGCTTCCTTGCCGGGGATAACAGTTTCCTGTACTTTTTCATCAGGGGTTGGCGTCCATTCTGCAATAAACTCTGCCAACGCCCCGCTTTGGATTGTTGATGTGCTTTCAAACTTCAGGCCAAAGCTGGATAACTCCAATGCCCACTCCACTATCCCGCCGGTGGCCTCTGGGTTTCAAAGTATCCTTTGCAATGGGAAGTGGGTGACAACCGTGATCTCGTGGGCTTGGAAGTAGTGGCGCAGTTTCCTTGAGGCCATGACAGGGCCAAAGATCAAATTTTGCACGCCAGAATACCTGGATCTAGCCCCCTGCAATAGGGAGCTGACGAAGTATACTGGGTGCTGCACCACCTTCTTCCTTGCCGTGTCCTTGGGGTTGCTTCCGCTGCCGTGCTCTTCTTTGTCCTGATCCGTATCTGGCCTTGCCGGGCTGCTCTCTTCCTCTTCCCCTGGCGGGACACTTGCTGTGGTGGCTGCTTCTTCCACTTCTCGCTGTGCTACTAGGGCCGCACTAACCACTTGATTAGTTGCTGCCAGATATAGCAGTAATGGTTCTTGTGGTTTGGGTGCGACCAAAGTAGGCACAAAAGATAAGTAGGCCTTCAAATCCTGCAGCGCAGCATCTGCTTCCGGGGTCCACTTCATGGGTCCTGCCTTCTTCAAAATCTTGAAGAACGGCAAGGCGCGCTCAGCAGACTTGGAGATGAACCTGCTAAGCGCGGCAACGCATCCTGTCAAACGCCTCACATCCTTAACTGTCTTGGGTGCCTGTATCTGCTCAATAGCCTTGATCTTATCGGGGTTGGCCTCTATCCCACGGTGGGACACAAAGAAACCAAGTAGCTTGCCGGAGGGAACGCCAAACACGCACTTCTCCGGATTCAGCTTCAAGTTGATCTTGCGCAGATTAGGAAATGTCTCTTCTAAATCCTGAATGAGGGTTGATCTGTCCTTGGTCTTGACTAAAATATCATCCATATAAGCTTCAATGTTCTTGTGCAACTGTGGTTCATAGCCAATCTGGACTGCTCTTGCAAAAGTGGACCCGGCACTCTTCAACCCGAAAGGCATGCGCACAAAGCAGTACATGCCGCATGGGGTGATGAATGAGGTATTTTCTTCATCTTCCTTGGACATAAAAATCTGATGGTATCCAGAATATGCATCCAAAAAAGAGAGCAACTCACATCCTGGGGTAGAATCCACGATCTGGTCGATGCGCGGCAAGGGAAATGGGTCCTTCGGGCATGCCTTGTTTAGATCCGTAAAATCTATGCAAAGCCTCCATTTTCCGTTAGCCTTGCGCACAACCACTGGGTTTGCTAACCATGTTGGATGCAATACTCCTCTGACCAAACCAGCCGCTTCAAGTTTCTTGATTTCCTCGGCAATGAACTGCTGCCGTTCCAAGGCCTGCTTCCGAACCTTCTGCTTAATGGGCCGAGCATATGGGCAGACTGCAAGGTGGTGCTCGATTACCTCCCTGGGAACACCGGGGATATCAGATGGTTGCCAGGCAAACACGTCGATATTCACCTACAGGAAGGCAACGAGCGTGCTTTCCTATTGGTCATCAAGGGTGGCGTTACGCCAGCCAGCCCTGCCGCAACCTTTTTCACTTGGGGTGGAGTAGCCTTGGACCTCTTGCTGTTGGAACTCTCTGGTGTGTCATCAACGGGCGCGGCACATTCCACAGAGGTACGCTTCCCGGATTCCTTGCCAGTGCCTCTGCTAAGCTTTTCCTTGGTGGGAACTATGGCTTCCGCAACCTCTGCCACGACCGCGTCCCGGTACATCTTATCCACGCAAATAATTGCGTCTTTCTTGTCCGATGGAACGGAATTGACGCCCATCGGCCCTGGCATCTTCAAGGTGTTGTAAGCATAGTGGGATGCTGCCATGAATTTGGCCAGGGCCGGGCGCCCAAGGATCCTGTTGTACGGCAGAGGGAGGTCAACCACATCAAACACAACTTTCTCAGTCCTGTAGTTCAACTCCCCTCCAAATGTCACTTGCAATGTAACCTTTCCCTTAGGACGGCTCCTACCGGGATTTATTCCTTGAAACGTGCCTGTGGCCTTAAGTTCTTCCTCTGCTATCTGGAGTTTGCTGATAACCTTTGGTTAAATCAGATTCAACCCGACCCCGCCGTCAACCAGCATCTTTGTGACCTTGAGGTTGCGAATTGTTGGTGAGACCAACAACGGCAAGCACCCTACCGCAATGATGCGGTCGGGGTGGTCATCTTCATCAAAGATGATGGGCGTGCATGACCACTTGAGCGGCTTCCGAGAATCTGCCGCTGGCTCCATGGCATTGACTTGACGCGCCCACTGTTTAAGTTGGCGGTGAGAGGAGTGCAAAGATGCACCCCCGTCAATGCACAGGGCGTCAGTGGCCTTCTGGAATTCCTGCTCGCTGGTTTCCTCTTCATTCCCTCCATCACTCTCATTACTGCAATCCTCCTTCTCTCGGCCCTTGGCGGGTTTTCCTTGGTTCCGAGGAGCCTTGCCGGGGCGATTTGCTTCACCACCCCGGCCCTTCCCGCCAGCGCCATTCTGACCCTTTTCCTTATCACGCTTCTCATACTCAGCCTTCTGTCTCTTGACGAGCTGCTCAACTTGATAACACTCCGGGAGATCATGGCCCTTGGTCCGATGAATCTTACAGTACGGCCCATCACCTTTCCTAGCTTTCTCGGCAGCCGCCGCCTCCCGGCAGTCAGCGCATGCGGTAGCCTCCTTGCCGGGGGCTTCAGCCTTGGCCTTCTTGCTGGTACTAGGCGTGCCTGACCCCTCAACAGCCATCACTGTCTTATCCTTGCATTTCTTGTTGTGCTTCTTGTTCTTCTTCTTCTTACTGATGGTTTCGTCGTCATCTTCTGAGTCGATGTCGACGCAGTCTTCTTCCCCAGGAAGTTTCCTCCCCTCCTCCACCCGAGCACACTTGTCCACCAAAGTGTAGAGCTCCTTCACAGTCTTGGGTAACCGAACGTTCATCTTGGAACGTATCCCGCAGTTGCGCACGTTGGATTGGAAGGCAGCTATCACGGCAGCTGGGTGGATATCTGGGATATTTCTGTGGACTCGACTGCATCTCTGCAAGTACTTCCGCAAAGATTCTCCTTCTTTTTGCCAGAGAAGCTGCAAGTTGCTAGGCCGCCCTGGTTCCTGATGGCCACCCGTGAAGGCACCAATGAACTCGTGGCACAGGTCAGCCCAGGTTGAAATGGAGTTCTCCAGCAGGTGCATCAGCCAAGACCTCACATTTGACTTGAGGGCCAAAGGGAAGTAGTTGGTGAACACCTTCTCGTCTCTTCCCCCGGCAGCTTGAACAGCGATGGTGTAGATGCTCAAGAACTCTGCCGGGTTTAGTCTCCCATCATACTTCTTAGGTATCTCTGGCTTGAGCGTGCGAGTGGACGGCCAACGGACTTGCCGCAGCTCACGGGTGAAGGCAGGGCACCCAACCTCGAAAGGCAGGCACCCGCTATCTCCAAGCGCGGGCTCGTCGACGTCGGGGCATCGCACCCATTGGTCTGGCGGGGGTTGTCATGGCGCCGCTCGTCGATGAAGCGCGCGCCTTCCCTTCGCCTGCCCTCCGGGGCACGCTGTCGGCCTTGACGCGCTCGAGGATCTGACGAGGCCATCGAGACGTCATCGGGTGCCTGGACTTGCGGCTCCCGGGCGGCTTGCCATGGCGGGGATTGCACCCTGAGGGTGGCCCCTCCTGCACGACCAGCTGCACGAGCCGTTGTTGCTGCCTGGGGAGACCGTGGCGGTCCGGCCTGCTGTGATCCTTCCGCCTCGGCAAAACCAATCAAACTTTGGATGGTAGCCCGCCACTCATCCATCTGGTCTGCCACTGGCGGAAATCTCAGCAGTAGTTGGGCTCGCGTCGTGGCCTCAGAGGCGGTGCTTGGCAAAGGTGATGATGATGTAGATCGTAGTGTCGCTCGGCTCCTGACGTTGCCGGTGGCGACTGTGCCGCGCCCTTGCTGCTGTGAACCAACCGTTTGGACGGCATGGTGATGCGGGGGAGGCGCCTGAGGGCCAGCGGCTCCATTGGGCACAGTAGCTGGGTCAGCCCGCCCCGGGGGTGGCGCGTGCCCTGCCATCGCGCCCGCAGCGGGGGCGGCCAAAGGGTTGCGATTTGCCCCAGAGCGAGCATCATCACTGCGGCTGTGCCCGTTGGCGAGGAGAAAGGGTTCAGGCAGAACGACCCCTCCATCCGTACCTCGTGGAGCATGGCCGCCAGGATGTTGCTGACGCTGTCCTTCCCCGGTACCTCCCATTCCTGCTTCGGCCATGGGGGAGGTGGCGACGGCGCCGCCTGCGCCAACCACGTCCCCCGCAGCATCCACACCCTCGTGGGCCCCCGCATTCCCCGCGACGTCGGCGGTCGCGGGCGGCGGAGCCTTCGAGGTGGACGGGTGATTTGCAGCTCCGGGCTTCCTCTTGGGCGCCATAGTCGATGACGCCATTGATGATGAAAATGTCGATGAAGATGACGCGCAGCGTACGCTCTCGGTTTCGCGCAAGTGATCCCCCTACCTGGTGCGCCAAAGATGTCATGGGAAACCACGACCACCTATGGGGCCATCAGCCCCTTTTGGTTCGGTGGGGGGATGGACACATTGCACAAAGAGCGGAGAAGCATCGCGCAGCACGGCAGAGATCACACGGGCAGTCTTTACCCAGGTTCGGGCCGCCGTGAGGCGTAAAACCCTACTCCTGCTTTGGTGGATTGATGGTGGATAATGGTGGTGAAACATAGCACACTCGCCCGGCAAGGTTGCTCTGGGGGCGAGAGTGGCTACGCGCGTATGGATATGCGAGGATCCAACCCTTTCTACGGTCGCCTTGGGCCTCCTTTTATAGACTAAGGGGTCACCAAAGTGGCAAATCAGTCTTTACGTACTGATTAGATAGCTAACAGTGCTATCATATCTAACTCTACAGGCTGACAAAGCACATTAAGTGCGCCACTCAATGTCACATCACAGCTTGCCCGGTAGGCCCTGCCGGGCTGTTTTGCCAGCTTCGCACCTGCTTGCTTGACACGTCTCAGGACGCGTGTCATATGGTGGTGTTTGCTGTAGGAAGTGGCTGGCATGTGGCAGAAAGCAGCCACTTAGTCACCTTGGAGCTTGACACCACTTCGATTACTGACTTGCATCGCTTGTGAGGTGGAGCGGTGGAGTGGCTTGCCTCCGCCAGCCCCGGCAGGCCTGTCGGGACGATCTAGGAGCTTGCTTCTGGGGCAAAACCCAACCCTGCCAGGTTCGCCTGCCCGGCAAGGTAGGTCCTTCCCTTAGCGATGCTTCATTCCTTTGGCTCGCCTTGGCCTTCTTGACTTGTAGTTGGATCCTTCAAAGGAATTGATCCTCTTTGCTTGGTTTGATCTTGGTCTTGCAATCTTGTCTCTGGCCTGTGCACAGTCCGTGCAATGGACCCAGGGTCTATTGCACCGACAGGAATGCTCCTGTGCACCCTGCTGAAGCTCCGCATGTATTTCCGCAAACTCTCTCCTTCCTTCTGTGGTAGGAGCTGCAAGTCGCTGGGCCGCCCTGGTTCTTGATGACCGCCCGTGAAGGTGCCAACAAATTCATGGCACAGGTCAGCCCAGGTCGAGATGGAGTTCTCCGGCAAGTGCATCAGCCACGACCTCATGTTTGGCTTGAGTGCCAAAGGGAAGTAGTTGGCGAATACCTTCTCATCTCTTCCTCCGGCGGCTTGAACAGCGATGGTGTAGATGCTCAAGAACTCTGCCGGGTTCAATCTTCCATCGTACTTTTCTAGTATCTCTGGCTTGAACGTACGGGCAGATGGCCAACGGACTTGCCGCAGCTCACGAGTGAAGACGAGGCACCCAACCTCAAAAGGCAGGTATCTGTCTTCACCGGGCATGGGCTCGTCGACATCGGGGCCATTGCGCCTATCAGACTGGCGGCGGGTTTCGCGGCGTCTTTCGATGGTGACGCACGCGTCCTCCCTCCGCCTGTCTTCAAAGACTCATCATTGGTCTTGACGTGCCCGGGGATCAGATGAATCAGTCGATACGTCGTCGGGTTCTTGGCCGCGTGGCTCTGGCTATGGCCCCTACACTGGCTGCTGCGGAGGGGATTGCACCGTGGGGGTGGCCCCTTCGGTACGGCCAGCGGCTCGGGCTGTTGTCGCCGCTTGTGGAGGCCGTGGCGGGCCTCCCCATTGTGATCCTCCTGCCTCAGCGAAACCAATCAAGCTCTAAATGGTGGCCCTCCACTCATCCATCTGATCGGCCGCCGGCGGATATCTCAACAGGAGTTGGGCCCGCGCCATGGCTTCCGAAGCGGTGCTCGGCATAGACGACGACATAGATCGCGACGTCGCCTGGCTTCTGACGGCGCCGGTAGTGACAACGCCGTGCTCCCATCGCTGTGAGCCGATCACCAGGGGGGCGTGGTGATGAGGTGGATGCGCTTGGGGATCGGCGGCCCCATTCGGTGCATCGTGGCTAGCTTGTCCTGGGGGTGGCGCGTGTCCTGTAGCCGCACCCGCAGCGGGGGCGGCTAGAGGGTTGCGGTTCACCCCAGAGCGAGCGCCATAGCTGCGGCTGCGTCCCTCAGTGGGGCGGAGAGGTGGAGATGGAACAATCTCTCCACCCGCATCTTGTGGAGTATGGCCGCTGGGATGCTGTTGACGCTGTCCTTCTCCGGTGCCTCCCACTCCCGTTTCAGCCGCCGGGGGAATGGTGACGACGCCGCCTGCGCCAGCCATGACCCCCACAGCGCCCACATCCCCATGCGCCTTCGTAGCCCCCACGGCATCAGTGGCCGCATGCAAAGGGGCCTTCGAGGTGGACGGGTGAGCTGCAACACCGGGCTTTTTCTTGGGATCCATGGATGATGAAGCCGTTGATGAAGAAAACGATGATGAAGATGACGCGCTGCCTACACCCTCGGGTTCGCGCAAGCACCACCCCCCTACTTGGTGTGCCAAAGATGTCATGGTATAACACAGCCACCTATGGGACCATCGGCCCCTTGTGGTTCGGCAAGGGGGAAGAGCACATTGCACAAAGAGTGGAGAGTGTAGGGCAGCGCGGCAGCGATGACACAAGCAGTTTTTACCCAGGTTCGGGCCGCCGCGAGGCGTAAAACCCTACTCCTGCTTTGGTGGATTGATGAAAGAACCGTGGTCGAGATGCAGCGCTCTAGCCCGGCAAGGTCGCCTTGGGACGAGAGCAGCTACGCGCGTATGAGTGTACAAGGGTCCGAATCCTCTCTAAGGTAGCCACGACCCTCCTTTTATAGGTCAAGGGGTCATCACAATGGCAAATCAGTCATTACGCACTGATCGGAGAGCAAACAGTGCTATCATACCTAACTCTGCAGACAGGACAAGGTGCATTAAATGCACCGCTTAGTGTCACATCATGGGTGTAGCCCGGCAGCCTTGCCGCGCCATTCAGCCACCTTCTCGCCTGTCTGCGTGACACGTCTCCTGGACGGGTGTCATTTGGGGGTGATCTTCCTCAGAAATGGCTGCCACGTGCCAAAGAACAACCACTTAATCACTTGGGGGCTCGACAGTGCACTGGGAGGTGATTTGCATCGTTATGAGGTGGAGCGGTGGTGTCTTGGCGGGGTGATCCGCCCTTGGCGCCCCCAGCAAGCTTGCCGGGGGAGTCTTGAGACTTGTCTTCGGGTTGACCTCGACCTTGCCAGGCTCACCTGCCCGGCAAGGGAGGTTTTTCCTTAGTGATATCCTGCTTCCTTGGCTTGTCTTGGTCTTCTTGATCCGCCTTTTGATTCCTCAAAGAGCTATATCTTCTGCTTGACCTTGTCTTGGATGTTGTAACCTTGCCCTTGAGCCTGTGTATAGTTTGGGCAACATACACCAGGGTTTGTTGCACCGACACATGAAGATCATTGGACAAAATAAACTTGATTCTTTGTAATAGTATTGAGATATGATGATAGTGATATGTGAGTCATGTTGGTGAGTAATTATAGTTTAGTAAGAATATTGGTGTTAAGGTTTGTGATTCCCTATGCAAGCACAAAAGTCAATAGTTATGCAATGAAATTTGATCCTACTTGTGGTGCATTATTCGTTGTTAGTTATGCTTAATGCTCGCTTATGTGATTTTTTGTTTCTTGGTTGGATGCTTCTCAATCTTTTTGCTAGCCTTCACTTGTACTAAGTAGGAATACTACTTGTGCATCCCAAATCCTTAAACCCAGTTTTGCCATATGAGTCCACCATACCTACCTATATGTGGTATTCCCGTGCCGTTCTAAGCAAATTTGTATGTGCCATCTCTAATTTTCAAAATAAATTTCCTTTTTGTGTGCTCGTACCGCTCATGAAACGGTAGGGTGTGGCTGATATTTTTCCATGCTAGATGTGTTATTCTCAAGATGAGTGTTTATTCACTTGTCATTGCACGAGAGTACGTGATACGTCTCCAACGTATCTATAATTTATGAAGTATTCATGACGTTATATTATCATTCTTGGATGTTTTACAATCATTTTATAGCAACTTTATATCATTTTTTGGGACTAACCTATTGACATAGTGCCCAGTGCCAGTTGCTGTTTTTTGCTTGTTTTTTACATCGCAGAAAATCAATACCAAACGGAGTCCAAACGAAACGAAACTTTTTGGAGATTTTTTCTGGACCAGAAGACACCCGGTGGGCCAAAGAAGTACCAGAGGGGAGCTCCGAGGGGAGCACAACCCACCAGGGCACGCCTGCGGTGTAACATCCCCAGCATCACACTACAGTAATCCCTTATGATCAGTGCCAAGTCATCTTGATTTACAAAGCTTAATCATATTGGATTTATATCTCATTTCAAATTCCTCTCTGAAAACAATTCAAAATTCAAGTGCAAAATAAAGTTGCCCAAAAGTTGCTGGAAAAATGTTAATCTCATAGCAAATATTCCATAACATTTATTTGTTAAGGAATACAACATCACTCTTATGCAAAGACGAACAGTAGCAATTAAAATAGAACAATTCCTGCATATTTAAATGCTATTTCATTTGTGAAAAATACAAATGAATTCTTCTGGTCTCCAAAATATTTGTGGCACTGTCTAAGATCACCAGGGAATTAAAGGGGCACTTCCCATATTTTTTCCTAAGTAAATAGCGTGCCCAAATATTCTCTTAACCATCTCTGTTTATTAAATAAAAAGAAAAACAGAAAAATAAATAGAAAAAGGCCTAAACTGGACTGGGCCTAAGTGCACAGTGGCACGACCCAACCCAGCGGCCTCTTTCTCCCTCCTCCCTCTCTCTCACCTGTGCGTGTTGGCCGCGCCGTGGCTGGGCGCGCGCGCCGACCAGCCAGCGACACGCCGATGCCCACCGACACGAAGGGATAAGGCCGAGGCCTCGTCCATTCCCCCTGGATGCCTCGCCATTTCCCCCCTTCTCTCTTCATCGCTCGCTCACTCCCCTCTCTCTGACCCGAGCGCGTCCGCCGCCGTCCTCCGTCGTCACCGCGGCCACCTGAGCCGTCCCGTCCTCCTGACCTATCCACCAGCACCGTCGATGTCTTCTCCCTCTTCCCCGGCCTCGCGTCCGAGCCGGAGGCCACTGCATCGCCCGGATCGAGCCGGCGACCACCGTGGATCGCCGGAGCTCCTCCGCTCTGTCCGTCGCCGACTCTGTCGACCCGCTGCGCTCCTAAACCTCCAAGGGCCACCATGAGCCGCACCGAACCCCTCTCTTTCTCCTCTCTCCCCGCGCTCGCAATCGTCGTTCTTCTTCATGGCCGAACCACCGCCGCGTGAGCTCGTTGCCGGCGTGGCTCCAGTGACCCAACGGTCGAGCGAGCGTGTCCACGAGCTTCCCCGTGACGCGTAGATCTTCGCTAGCTAGCTACTTTGCTTTCGCGCGAGCTCTAGCCCCGAACCCGATCATGGCCGCCGCATTTTTGGTCACCGCCGTCACCACCGTCCACCTCCGGCCATGGCACCACCACCGTTCGACGCAGCGTCGTCTGCCCGTTCGAACGCCACCGCTCGCACCACTTGCCGAGCTCCCTAACGCCGAAGCCATCATCGCCCAAACTCCGACGCCGCCTCCGTCGCTCGCCGTCGTCGTCTCCGGCCGTTTCCGGTCAAACCGCCGCCGCAGATCGACGCGCGAGCGAGTGCTCGTTCGAACGCACTAGGCCGCGCGCCAAATGGCCGCCTGAGGCTGTTTTCCGGCGAGATCCGAGCCGCGCCGCCGTGTTTGGCATCACCGGCGTTAAGCCGCCGGCTGCCGCCGACGTGGCTGGGCGGACCCCACCCCTGGCTCACTGCCAGTGGGCCCTGGGGCCCCGTTGACTGGGTTGACTCAGTCAACGCGCTGACATGGCAGTATAGTGCCACTGACACACGGGCCCCACCGCTTAATTAGTCTAATTAAAACAATTTTCTAAATAAACACAATTAGTTAATCTAATTAGACACTGGCATGTGGGGCCTACGAGCTAATTAGCTCTGTTAGTTTAAATTAACTCACTATTAACCTCACTGTGGCTGATAGATGGGCCCCACCTGTCAGTTTGACTAGTCAACTGGACAGTTGACTGCTGACGCAATGCTGATGCAATATTTCTTTTATGTTAATTTAATTAATTCCAGAAAATGCTAAAAACTTTGAAAAATTCATAGAAAATAAACCGTAGCTCAGATCGAAAAACTTTATATAAGAAAGTTGCTCAGAACGACGAGACAAACCGGCCGTGCCATCTGTTTCCATGTCAGGACCCTCTACGGAGGTGAACCCGCAACTTTTCGCCCATTTCCGGTAGATGAATAGTGCATATATACCGGTTAATAAATCCAACTTAAATCCTAAAATAACTAATATGACTTAGACATGCTTTTAGGCAACCCTGCACTACACGTTAGCATAGCATGCTCTGTGTTGCATATGTTTGCCGTGTATTTATCTGTTTCTTCCCCCTCTTCTCTCTCGGTAGACCTCGGTACCGACGTAGTCCCCGAGACCGACGCAGCTCCGGAGACCGACTACGCCCCTGGCGACCCTTCTCTTGCCGCAGAGCTTCCAGGCAAGCACCCCCCCTTTTGAACATGCCTATATCACCTATTCTTTCTCCCTCCTGCTTGCATTAGAATTTGCTACTGCTTTGAGTTATCCTATTATGATGCATAGCCTATTTGTTGTAACCTGCTATTGATACCTTACCTGCTTATCCTAAACTGCTTAGTATAGGCTGGATAGAGCCCCACCAGAGACACCACTTTGACCCAGTTGCCCCCGCTGGATTATCAGATGACTCGATCAACGTGATCGACAACCAGGCCCCGGCACCGCACATCAACCCCTTAGTTGTACGACACTGCAGCGTTACTATCGAGTGCCGAGGGTGATACCTCATTTAGCACTTCTGATGTTAACTCTGTAGAGTAGCTATTCGGTCATGGTCCTCGAGGGTGATTCCTCCTTCACCACTTCCGATAACGACGCCGTCGTGCAACACCTCAAGTGTGAACCTCGAGGGTGATTCCTCGTAAGTTCACCTTGACGGATACATCGAGTAGGAATCCAACGAGGGCGATACCTTGGATTCCCTGATGTTATGGACACACGGGTACTTGGACTTTACAACTGTTACTTGGAAAGGCGGGTCGACCCTGAGGGGTACCCGCGAGTGATGGGAAGTCGGGTTGACCTGGAGGGTACCCGAGAGATAAATACGAGGTGTGGCCGGGCATTCTTAGCCCTTGCCGCAAGTCCTCGAGACGGGGCGATGGGGTCACATCGATCGTGAGTCTCTGCTCGTTACCGCACACTACCAAAACACTAACGATTTGGATATTTGATCCGAGTGGGCCCCTGGCACGATAGCACTAACCATCATGTGGGAATAAGTATGGGCACTCTGCGTCGTACGTTTCTTTTGAAAGCTTTGTCAGACGTCCAGTTCAGCATAGCGGCACGGATGGACTGGCGCCATCCAGGACGAAGGTGGTGCCTGGCTTCACCGTGTGTGCAACGACCCGGAGTGCACAGAGCGATGGCCCAAGACCCCTGAGCGCTTAGGATATAGACCGACGGGGACCTCTCTACTGAGCCTAGGTAGGACTATGGCATGTTGTTTGGCCGAGGCCGGGCATGACCCAGAAAAGTGTGGCCGGCCGGAGTTAAGCGAGCATGGTGGGTAAGTTGGTGCACCCCTGCAGGGAAGAACTAATCTATGCATAGCCGGATCCTCGATAACAGACGCTCGGAGTTGTATCCCGATCGATACAACTAGAACTTAATGATGAGATGAGAAATGGATATTAGGGCTCTGGGATCGCTTTCTCGCAGGGAGTCGAGGAAGGATCTCTGGGCGAGGTTGATACTTAATGCTACTACTACTTTATACTGAACTAATCTACACTCTTCTAATAATGCAAGACTGTTGAAGATGCTAGTCTTCGATAGGACTAGGTCCCCTCTCTATTCTGGCATTTCTGCAGCCCAGTCCACATATACAGCCTTTCTTTGATAATGTTGCATATGTAGTCTAAATCCTTGCTTGCTGAGTACTTCGGATGAGTACTCACGGTTGCTTTGCTTCCTCTTTTTCCCCATATCCGTTTGATACAACCGGATGATGAAGCCCCTGAGACAGCAGCCCCCATCGACGACTGCTACTACTACCCCGAGGGTGGTTACTACTACGAGTTGGCTGACAACCAGGAGTAGGTTCGGAGGGTCCCAGGCAGGAGGCCTGCGCCTTTTCGATCGTATCTTCTGTTTTGCACCGCCTTCTTAAAGGCTTGTCTGTTTCTCTTTTATATCTGTACTCAGATATCCAACGCTTCCACTGATGCTTGTTGACATCAAGCTTATGTATTCGAGCCCTCGAGGCCCTGGCTTGTAATATAATGCTTGTATGCCTTTATTTATGTTTTAGAGTTGTGTTGTGATTCCTTCAAGTGAGTCCTTAGGCTTGATCGTGTGCATTTGTGTGCATGATTAGTGCACGATTAAGCCGGGGGCGTCACATGGGGGCCCAGGCGCGCCCAGGTGGGTTGTGCCCACCTGGGTGGCCTCTCGCATCGCCTCTTCGCCCTATAAATTCCCAAATATTATAAAACCCCCAGGGAGTAACCCTAGATCAGAAGTTCCGCCGCTGCAAGCCTCTGTAACCACGAAAAACCAATCTAGACCCCGTTCCGGCACCCTGCCGGAGGGGGAAATCATCACCAGTGGCCATCTTCATCATTCCTTCAGCCACCATGATGAGGAGGGAGTAGTCCACCCTCGGGGCTGAGGGTTTGTACCAGTAGCTATGTGTTTAATCTCTCTCTCTCTCTCTCGTGTTCTTGAGATGGCACGATCTTGATGTATCGCGGGCTTTGTTAATATAGTTGGATTATATGGTGTTTCTCCCTCTCTATCTTGTTGTGATGAATTGAGTTTTCCCTTTGAGATTTCGTTTTATCGGATTGAATACTTTTATGGATTTGAGAACACTTGATGTATGTCTTGCTATGAATACCCATGGTGACAATGGGGTATCATATTGATTCACTTGATATGTGTTTTGGCACTCAACTCGTGGATTCCCGAGGTGACATTGGGGTAATCTATTCATAGGGGTTGATGCACGTTCTCGTCTTTGTTTCTCCGGTAGAAATCTTGGGGAACTCTTTGAGGTTCTTTGTGTTGGATTGAGTATTATGAATCTGAAATTGTTTGATGCATATCATATAATCAACTCACGGATACTTGCGGTGACATTGGAGTATCTAGGTGACATTAGAGTTGGTTGATGTGTATCATATGGTGTTATTTTAGTACGAACTCTTGGTTAGATTGATCGGAAAGAATAGCTTGGTGTTATTTTAGTACGAACTCTAGGATAGATTGATCGGAAAGAATAGCTTTGAGGTGGTTTCGTACCCTACAAACAATTTCTTCTTATGTTCTCCGCTAGATAGGAACTTTGGAGTGATTCTTCATCACACGTTGAGGGATGGTTATATGATCCAATTAGATTAGCATTGTTGAGAGATTGCACTAGCGAAAGTACGGACCCCAGGCCTTGTTTTCAAGCATTGCAATACCGTTTGTGCTCACTTTTATCGTTCGCTACCTTGCTGTTTTTATTTATTCAGATTATAAAAATATATTTCTACCATCCATATTACACTTTTATCACCATCTCTTCGCCGAACTAGTGCACCTATACAATTTGCCATTGTATTGGGTGTGTTGGGGACACAAGAGATTTCTTGTATTTGGTTGCAGGGTTGTTTGAGAGAGACCATCTTCATCCTACGCCTCCCACAGATTGATAAACCTTAGGTCATCCACTTGAGGGAAAATTGCCATTGTCCTACAAAACTCTGTGCTTGGAGGCCCAACACAAGTAAAGTTGTATAGTAGACATCAGTACGGCAAAGGTATTAGGGATGCCTAGACCCAAAATGAAAAATGAATTTACTTTATGTTGTCAAATAATAAATTCCATGGAAAGTGTTATGGACGGCACCCGTGGATATGGCTAGCCGTGGAATGTGAAAGTATGGGGAAAAAAGGAATAAACTTTATTTTCTGTTTGGGAACCGCCTATGATATATCTAGCATGGAAAGTATTGGGAACTACTCGATCGTTTTCGTTGACAGGAAAAGCATGCCACCCAAAATGTTTTATCTCTATTTTTTCGCTTTGAGCTCTGGCACCTCTACAAATCCCTACTTCCCTCTGCGAAGGGCCTTTCTATTTACTTTATGCAATTTTTTTATTTGAGTCTCCATCTTCTCTTATAAGCACCAACTAAGGGGCACTATGATCGTACTTGAGCATTGTAGCTAATATGCAAGTGTGTTTCATGAAAGGATCAATGATTGAGCATGATGGGCTAGGGATAACTTGCTTTAGTGTTGATATTTTGAAAGACATGGTTGCTTGTTGATATGCTTGAGTATTGAAATCTTCATGTCAAAACTAGACTATTGCTTTGAATCATATAAAAGTCCAAATGTCCATGCTACAAAAGAAAAGAATATGTGATGAACATGTTAGGCAGCATTACACATCAAAAATTCTTTTTTTATCACTTACCTACTCAAGGATGAGTAGGAATTAAGCTTGGGGGTGCTGATACGTCTCCAAAGTATCTATAATTTTTGCTAGTTCGATGCTGTTATGTTATCATTCTTGGATGTTTTACAATCATTTTATAGCAACTTTATATGATTTTTTGGGACTAACCTACTGACATAGTGCCCAGTGCTAGTTGCTGTTTTTTGCTTGTTTTTTACTTCGCAGAATATCAGTACCAAACGGAGTCCAAACGCAGTGAAACTTTTTGGAGCTTTTTTCTGGACCAGAAGACACCTGTTGGGCCAAAGAAGTACCAGAGGGGGGCTCCGAGGGGAGCACAACCCACTTGGGCGCGCCTGGGGGCCTAGGTGCGCCCTGGTGGGTTGTGCCCACCTCGGCCGCCTCCCGCACCACCTCTTTGCTCTATAAATACCCTGAAAATCCAAAAACCCTAGGGGAGTCGACGAAACACAATTCCAGCCGCCGCAAGTTCCAGAACCACCATATCCAATCTAGACACCATCACGGAGGGGTTCATCATCCTCATTGGTGCCTCTCCGATGATGCGTGAGTAGTTCATTGTAGACCTACAGGTCTGTAGTTAGTAGCTAGATGGCTTCCTCTCTCTCTTTTGATTCTCAATACAATGGTCTCTTGGAGATCTATTTGATGTAACTCTTATTGCGATGTGTTTGTTGGGATCCGATGAACTTTGAGTTTATGATCAGATCTATTTATCCATGAAAGTTATTTGAGTTTCTTTGATCTCTTATATGCATGATTACTTATAGCCTCATATTTCTTCTTCGAATCTTTGGTTTAGTTAGGCCAGCTAGATCAATTTTTCTTGCCATGGGAAGAGGTGCTTTGTGATGGTTTCGGTCGTGCGGTGTTCTTTCCCAGTGACACAAGGGGCAGCAAGACACGTATTGATCGTTGCTATTAAGGATAACAAGATGGGGTCTATTCCTACATGATTATATCTTGTCTACATCATGTTGTCGTTCTTATTGCATTACTCCATTTTTCCATGAACTTAATACACTAGATGCATGCTGGATAGTGGTCGATGTGTGGAGTAATAGTAGTAGATGCAGGCAGGAGTCAGTCTACTAATTGGTCGTGATGCCTATATAATGATCATTGCCTGGATATCATCATAATTATTTGAAGTTCTATCAATTGCCCAACAGTAAATTGTTTACCCGCCATATGCTATTTTTCTCAAGAGAAGCCACTAGTGAAATCTACGGCCCCCGGGTCTATTCTTTATCATATTTGCCTTGAGATCTATTTTTATTTGCTTTTGTTTCATATCTATTATTCTAAAATCCCAAAAATTCCTTGCTGCACTTTTTATTTATTTATTTTATTTTGTTCTATCACGAGATCTATTTATCCAAAATCATACAAACCAATCTACCTTTTACCCGAGAGGGATTGACAACCCCTCTTACGCGTCGGGTTGCAAGTATTTGTTCTTTGTGTACAGGTACCATTTACATAGTGTTGCTTGGTTCTCCTACTGGTTCGATAACCTTGGTTTCATCACTGAGGGAAATACCTATCGTAGCTGTGCTGCATCATCCCTTCCTCTTCGGGGAAAAACTGACGCGGACACGAGCCATCAAGAAATGATTTCTGGCGCCGTTGCCGGGGAGACATCATCAACATCTATCAGGTTCCTAATCACAAATCTCATCTCCTTGCAATTTACATTATTTGCCATTTGCCTCTCATTTTCATCTCCCCCACTTCATAAAAATTTGCCGTTTTATTCGCCCTCTTTTTTGTTTGCCGTTTTCAAGTCAGATCTCTTATTTGATTGAACTTGTCACCATGAGTGACTTTGGTATGGCAGAAACAGATGATGGCCTTACTCCTAAAATATGATGATCTGGCAATCTGGATGCTAAAACCTTTGTTTTGGGGCAAGGGAATGTTATGGGAAAAGAGCATATCCAAGATTTTTTCAATTGTGTTGGAAATTTGACTCTTGATGATGCTCCTATACTTAAAAGAACTAAATCTTATGCGGAAGCTATTTCAGCACTTGTTCTGAAACTTGAAAATAGATTTATCTGTACTCACCCTACCTTGCAAAGATTGTTTTATTAGCATCTATAAAATCTCCTAAGGCTAAAGAGATAGCTACCCAAGTTCTTATGAATGAATTTGATCACATAGTACGGGAAGCTAGGGAAATTTTTGATTTTTATGGCATGAGCAGAGAAAAACCGGTAATAGATGAGATCCTTTAGTATAGTGATTACGTGTTGAGACATTTGCTTGGTAATAACCAAATTTTTGATGAGAATCTCAAAAAGGAAATCCCCGCTTTAGATATAATCCAACAAGTGTTTCAATGATGTTAATCAACAGTATTCTTGGATTGTTGCCGGAAATCAAAGGGATACGTAGATGGGCAATTGGATAATGCTAAAATTTCTACGGATAATGTGTTTCAAGTTATTTTTGCAAAACCTTCCGACCAGAACACATCTACAGAAAATAAGAAGAAAGATGACAATACTTGAATCTATGCTTTATGCCTAGCTAGGGGCGTAAAACGATAGCGCTTGTTGGGAGGCAACCCAATGAATAAAATTTATTTTTGCCTTTTTATTTCTGTTATTGAGTGTTTGCACAATTATGCCTCTGTTATGATTTGCTTTTTTTATGTTTTAATTTGTGTTTGTGCCAAGTAAAGCCTTTGGGATAGCTTTGGTAATAGTTGATTTGATCCTGTTGAAAAACAGAAACTTTTGCGCCCAGTAAAATAATTATCCAAATTCACAGAAGCGACGAAAAATTCTGAATGTTTTACACACAATTTATATACATATTGCCTCTGTTGTCCTAATTTTTCAGAATTTTTGGATTTACAGAAGTATAAGTAAAATTCGAGTCTTTACTGACTGTTCTGTTTTTGACAGATTCTGTTTTCTTCGCATTGTGTGCTTATTTTGATGAATCTATGATTAAGCCATGGAAAAGTTATAATACAGTAGATGTAATGCAGTAACAAAATTTGAATGGGTTTTCTACAGTACTTAAAGTAAAGATTGGTTTTCTTATACTAACAGATCTCATAAAGGTTTTGTTAAGTTTTGTGTGATTGAACTTTTCTAGTTTTGGTGAGATCATGATGGATGAAGTAATAAGGAATAAGAAGAGCCTAAGCTTTGGCATTCCCCATGGCACCCCAAGGCAATATTCAAGGAGAAACAAGCAACTAAGCTTGGAGATGCCCCGAGTGGCATCCCCTTTTTCTTCTAACGACCATCGGTATTTTACTTGGAGTTATATTTTTATTTGTCACATATCATGAGTTTTTCTTGGAGCATCTTGTATTATATGAGTCTTTGCTTGTTTTTCTTTTTAGTTTGTCACAAGTATCCTTGCTGGACACACCTATTTGAGAGAGCCAAAATTATGCTATGATTTGTTAGAGTTGCTCTTTATGCTTCACTAATTTTTTTTGAGCTATGGAATTGTTCTAGTGCTTCACTTATATCTTTTTGAGCACGGTGTGCTTTAATATTTTTGAAGAAATGCTCTCATGTTTCACTTAGATTTATTAGAGAGTTAGTAATTTTGAAGAAATTCTCTCATGCTTCACTTATATTATTTTGAGAGATGAAACTTTTATGCTCATGTTCTTCACTTAAATTTGTTTGAGCTTGCCAAAAGAAATTGCAATATATGAAATTAGTCCCAAAGTGATAGATATTCAAGAGGGATATAATAAAACTTTCATGAAGATCATTGGATAAAATAAACTTGATTCTTTGTAATAGTTTTGAGATATGATGATAGTGTTATGTGAGTCATGTTGGTGAGTAATTGTGCTTTAGTAAGAATATTGGTGTTAAGGTTTGTGATTCCCTATGCAAGCACGAAAGTCAATAGTTATGCAATGAAATTGCATCCTACTTGTGGTGCATTATTCAGTGTTAGTTATGCTTAATGCTCGCTTGTGTGATTTTTCATTTCTTGGTTGGATGCTTCTCAATCTTTTTGCTAGCCTTCACTTGTACTAAGTAGGAATACTACTTGTGCATCCAAAATCCTTAAACCCAGTTTTGCCATATGAGTCTACCATACCTATCTATTTGCGGTATTCCCATGCCGTTCTAAGCAAATTTGTATGTGCCATCTCTAATTTTCAAAATAAATTTCCTTTTTGTGTGCTCATACCGCTCATGAAACGGTAGGGGGTGGCTGATATTTTTTCATGCTAGATGTGTTACTCTCAAGATGAGTGTTTAGTCACTTGTCATTGCACGAGAGTACGGCAAAGGTATTAGGGATGCCATGTCCCGAAATGAAAAGTGAATTTACTTTATGTTGTCAAATAATAAATTCCTTGGAAAGTGTTGGTATGGACGGCACCCGTGGATACGACTAGCCGTGGAATGTGAAAGTATGGTGGAAAAAGGAATAAACTTTATTTTCTGTTTGGGAACCGCCTACGATATATCTAGCATGGAAAGTATTGGGAACTACTCGATCGTTTTCGTTGACAGGAAAAGCATGCCACCCAAAATGTTTTATCTCTATTTTTTCGCTTTGAGCTCTGGCACCTCTACAAATCCCTACTTCCCTCTGCGAAGGGCCTTTCTATTTACTTTATGCAATTTTTATTTTTATTTGAGTCTCCATCTTCTCTTATAAGCACCAACTAAGGGGCACTATGATCGTTCTTGAGCATTGGATGTAGCTAATATGCGAGTGTGTTTCATGAATGGATCAATGATTGAGCATGATGGGCTAGGGATAACTTGCTTTAGTGTTGATATTTTGAAAGACTTGGTTGCTTGTTGATATGCTTGAGTATTGAAATCTTCATGTCAAAACTAGACTATTGCTTTGAATCATATAAAAGTCCAAATGTCCATGCTACAAAAGAAAAGAATATGTGATGAACATGTTAGGCAGCATTCCACATCAAAAATTCTGTTTTTTATCATTTACCTACTCGAGGACAAGTAGGAATTAAGCTTGGGGATGCTGATACGTCTCCAACATATCTATAATTTTTGCTTGTTCCATGCTGTTATGTTATCATTCTTGGATGTTTTACAATCATTTTATAGCAACTTTATATCATTTTTTGGGACTAACCTATACCTATTGACATAGTGCCCAGTGCTAGTTGCTGTTTTTTGCTTGTTTTTTACTTCGTAGAATACCAGTACCAAACGCAGTGAAACTTTTTGGAGATTTTTTCTGGACCAGAAGACACCTGTTGGGCCAAAGAAGTACCAGAGGGGGGCTCCGAGGGGAGCACAACCCACCTGGGCGCGCCTGGGGCCCAGGCGTGCCCTGGTGGGTTGTGCCCACCTCGGCCGCCTTCCGCACCGCCTCTTTGCTCTATAAATACCCCGAAAATCCAAAAACCCTAGGGGAGTCGACAAAACACAATTCCAGCCACCGCAAGTTCTAGAACCACTAGATCCAATCTAGACACCATCACGGAGGGGTTCATCATCCTCATTGGTGCCTTTCCGATGATGCGTGAGTAGTTCATTGTAGACCTACGGGTCCGTAGTTAGTAGCTAGATGGCTTCCTCTCTCTCTTTTGATTCTCAATACAATGATCTCTTGGAGATCTATTTGATGTAACTCTTATTGCGGTGTGTTTGTTGGGATCCGATGAACTTTGAGTTTATGATCATATCTATTTATCCATGAAAGTTATTTGAGTTTCTTTGATCTCTTATATGCATGATTACTTATAGCCTCGTATTTCTTCTTCGAATCTTTGGTTTGGTTTGGTCAACTAGATCGATTTTTCTTGCCATGGGAAGAGGTGCTTTGTGATGGGTTCGGTCGTGCGGTGTTCTTTCCCAGTGATAGAAGGGGCAGCAAGGCACGTATTGATCGTTGCTATTAAGGATAACAAGATGGGGTATATTCCTACATGAATAGATCTTGTCTACATCATGTCATCGTTCTTATTGCATTACTCCGTTTTTCCATGAACTTAATACACTAGATGCATGCTGGATAGCGGTCGATGTGTGGAGTAATAGTAGTAGATGCAGGTAGGAGTCGGTCTACTAATCTTGGACGTGATGCCTATATAATGATCATTGCCTGGATATCGTCATAATTATTTGAAGTTCTATCAATTTTCCAACAGTAATTTGTTTATCCGCCGTATGCTATTTTTCTCGAGAGAAGCCACTAGTGAAATCTACGACCCCCGGGTCTATTCTTTATCATATTTGCCTTGAGATCTATTTTTATTTGCTTTTGTTTTCAGATCTATTATTCTAAAACCCAAAAATACCATGCTACACTTTTTTATATTTTATTTTGTTCTATCACGAGATCTATTTATCCAAAATCATACAAACCAATCTATCTTTTACCTGAGAGCGATTGACAACCCCTCTTACGCGTCGGGTTGCAAGTATTTGTTCTTTGTGTGCAGGTACCGTTTACATAGTGTTGCTTGGTTCTCCTACTGGTTCGATAACCTTGGTTTCATCACTGAGGGAAATACCTACCGTAGCTGTGCTGCATCATCCCTTCCTCTTCGGGGAAAAACTGATGCGGACACGAGCCATCAAGAAAGGATTTCTGGCGCCGTTGCCGGGGAGACATCATCAACATCTATCAGGTTCCTAATCACAAATCTCATCTCCTTGCAATTTACATTATTTGACATTTGCCTCTCATTTTCATCTCCCCCACTTCACAAAAAATTGCCGTTTTATTCACCCTCTTTTTTGTTTGCCATTTTCTAGTCAGATCTCTTATTTGATTGAACTTGTCACCATGAGTGACTTTGGTATGGCAGAAACAGATGATGGCCTTACTCCTAAAATTGGATGATCTGGCAATCTGGATGCTAAAACCTTTGTTTTGGGGCAAGGGAACATTATGGGAAAAGAACATATCCAAGAATTTTTCAATTGTGTTGGAAATTTGACACTTGATGATGCTCCTATACTTAAAAGAACTAAATCTTATGCAGAAGCTATTTCAGCACTAGTTCTAAAAGTTGAAAATAGATTTATCTGTACTCACCCTACCTTGCAAAGATTGTTTTATGAGCTACCATCTATAAAAGATCCCAAGGCTAAAGAGATAGCTACCCAAGTTCTTATGAATGAATTTGATCACATAGTACGGGAAGCTAGGGAAATTTTTGATTTTTATGGCATGAGCCGAGAAAAACCAGTAATAGATGAGATCCTTTACAATAGTGATTACATGTTGAGACATTCCCTTGGTAATAACCAAATTTTTTATGAGAATCTCAAAAAGGAAATCCCCGCTTTAGATATAATCCAACAAGTTTTCAATGATGTTAATCAACAATATTCTTGGATTGTTGCCGGAAATCAAAGGGGATACGTAGATGGGCAGTTGGATAATGCTAAAGTTTCTATGGATAATGTGTTTCAAGTTATTTTTGCAAAACCTCCCGACAAGAACACATCTACAGAAAATAAGAAGAAAAATGACAATACTTGAATCTATGCTTTATGCCTAGCTAGGGACGTAAAACGATAGCGCTTGATGGGAGGCAACCCAATGAATAAAATTTATTTTTGCCTTTTTATTTCTGTTCTTGTGTGTTTGCACAATTATGCCTCTGTTATGATTCTGTTTTTTATGTTTTAGTTAGTGTTTGGGCCAAGTAAATCCTTTGGGATAGCTTTGGTAATAGTTGATTTGATCCTGTTGAAGAACAGAAACTTTTGCATCCAGTAAAATAATTGTCTAAATTCACAGAAGCGACGAAAAATTCTGAATATTTTACACAAGATTGATGTACATATTGCCTCTGTTTTCCTAATTTTTCAGAAGCTTTGGAGTTACATAAGTATGAGTAAAATTCTAGTCTTTACAGACTGTTCTGTTTTTGACAGATTCCGTTTTCTTTGCATTGTGTGCTTATTTTGATGAATCTATGGTTTGTATCGGGGGGGGGGGGGGGGGGGGGGGGTGATATGTCTCCAACGTATCTATAATTTTTGATTGTTCCATGCTATTATATTATCTGTTTTGGATCTTTATATGCATTAATATGCTATTTTATATGATTTTTGTGACTAACCTATTAACCTAGAGCCCAGTGCCAGTTTCTGTTTTTTCCTTGTTTTAGAGTTTTGCAGAAAAGGAATACCAAATGGAGTCCAAACGGAATAAAACTTTTGCGATGATTTTTCTTGGACCAGAAGACACCCAGGAGACTTGGAGTGCAAGTCAGAAGAGCCGCGAGGCGGCCACAAGGGTGGAGGGCGCGCCCAGGGGGTAGGCGCGTCCCCCGACCTTGTGGGGCCCTCGTAGCCCCTCTGACCTAGATCTTTCGCCTATATATACTCTTATACCCTAAAAACATCCAGGGGAGCAACAAAATCACTTTTCCACCGCCGCAACCTTCTGTACCCGTGAGATCCCATCTTGGGGCCTTTTCCGGCGTCCTGCCGGAGGGGGAATCGATCACGGAGGGCTTCTACATCAACACCATTGCCTCTCCGATGAAGCGTGAGTAGTTTACTTCAGACCTACGGGTCCATAGCTAGTAGCTAGATGGCTTCTTCTCTCTCTTTGATTCTCAATACAAAGTTCTCCTCAATGTTCTTGGAGATCTATTCGATGTAATACTCTTTTGCGGTGTGTTTGCCGAGATCCGATGAATTGTGGATTTATGATCAGCTTATCTATGAATATTATTTGAATCTTCTTTGAATTCTTATATGCATGATTTAATATCTTTTCAAGTCTCTTCGAACTATCGATTGGTTTGGCCAACTAGATTGGTTTTTCTTGCAATGGGAGAAGTGCTTAGCTTTGGGTTCAATCTTGCGATGTACTTTCCCAGTGACAGTAGGGGCAGCAAGGCACGTATTGTATTGTTGCCATCGAGGATAAAACGATGGGGTTTTCATCATATTGCTTGAGTTTATCCCGCTACATCATGTCATCTTACTTAATGCGTTACTCTGTTCTTATGAACTTAATACTCTAGATGCAGGCAGGAGTCGGTCGATGTGTGGAGTAATAGTAGTAGATGCAGAATCGTTTCGGTCTACTTGACACGGACGTGATGCCTATATTCATCATCATTGCCTTAGATATCATCATAACTTTGCGCTTTTCTATCAATTGCTCAGCAGTAATTTGTTTACCCACCGTAATAATTTCTATCTTAAGAGAAGCCTCTAGTGAAACCTATGGCCCCAGGGTCTATTTTCCATCATATAAGTTTCCGATCTACAATTTCCGTTTCCTATTTCTTTTACTTTGCAATCTTTACTTTTCGTTCCATAAACCAAAAATACCAAAAATATTACTTTACCGTTTATCATCTCTATCAGATCTCACGTTGCAAATAACCGTTAAGGGATTGACAACCCCTTTATTGCGTTGGGTGCAAGGTTGGTGTTTGTTTGTGCAGGTATTCGGTGACTTGAGCGTTGTCTCCTACTGGATTGATACCTTGGTTCTCAAAAGCTGAGGGAAATACTTACTCTACTTTGCTGCATCACCCTTTCCTCTTCAAGGGAAAAACCAACGCAAGCTCAAGAAGTAGCAAGAAGGATTTCTGGTGCCCTTGCCGGGGAGATCTACGCCAAGCCAAGACATACCAAGTACCCATCATAAACTCTCATCCCTCGCATTACATTATTTGCCATTTGCCTCTCGTTTTCCTCTCCCCCACTTCTAAAACGATTTTCGAAAAGATTTGCCTTTTTATTCGCCCTTCTACCTGCCTTCTTCGCCTCTCTTCTGTTCGTCTTCTTCGCTTGCTTTTTGTGTGCTCGAGTGTTGGATTGCTTGCTTTGTCACTATGGCTCAACGAAGGGATTCTGATCCTCACTCTAGGAGGATGGAAGAAATTGAAAATAATGTTAGGAGCTTCATGTCTTCACAATTTGAGCATAATAATTTCTTTAGAAACGAGCTTAAGGAGTAGAAAAGTTTTATGGAATTCATAAATAAAGAGCTCGATGATATGTCTAAGGAATTTTATGGTTTGAAATCTCAGTTTGCTCATCTTGAAAATTTAGTAGGCCAAATTTCTGATAAACAAGCTACCTTAGTAAATAAGATGGCCGCTAAACCGGAGTCTTTAAATAAAGATGAAGATCTTAAAGTGATTGATGTGATTCCTATTGAATCTTTGTTTTCCAATGTAAATCTTGATAAAGATGGGACTGGAGATGAGCTAACTTTAGTTAGAAGGCGTCCCAATGATTCGGAGTTTTTAGATCTTGATGCAAAAACTAATAAAAGTGGGATTGGAGAGGTTAAAACTTTAAATAGCAATGAACCCACTATTTTGGATTTCAAGGACTTTAATTATGATAATTGCTCTTTAATAGATTGTATTTCCTTGTTGCAATCCATGTTGAATTCTCCTCATGCTTATAATCAAAACAAAGCTTGTACTAAACATATCATTGATGCTATGATGCAATCTTATGAAGAAAAGCTTAATTTGGAAGTTTCTATTCCTAGAAAACTTTATGATGAGTGGGAACCTACTATTAAGATTAAGATTAAAGATTATGAATGCTATGCTTTGTGTGATTTGGGTGCTAGTGTTTCCACGATTCCGAAAACTTTATGTGATGTGTTAGGTTTCCGTGAATTTGATGATTGTTCTTTAAATTTGCATCTTGCGGATTCCACTATTAAGGAACCTATGGGAAGAACTAAGGATGTTCTTATTGTTGCGAATAGGAATTATGTGCCCGTAGATTTCATTGTTCTTGATATAGATTGCAATCCTACATGTCCTATTATTCTTGGTAGACCTTTCCTTAGAAAGATTGGTGCAATTATTGATATGAAAGAAGGAAATATTAGATTCCAATTTCCATTAAGGAAAGGCATGGAACAGTTCCCTAGAAATAAAATTAAATTGCCTTATGAATCTATTATGAGAGCCACGTATGGATTGAATACCAAAGACGATAATACTTAGATCTATTCGTGTTTTATGCCTAGCTAAGGGCGTTAAACAATAGTGCTTGTTCGGAGGCAACCCAATTTTATTTTTTGTTTTTGCTTTTTAGGTTCTGTTTTGCAATAAATATTTCATCTAGCCTCTGGTTATATGTGGTTTTATGTTTTAATTAGTGTTTGTGCCAAGTAAGACCTTTAGGATGGCTTACGGTGATAGTTGATTTGATCTTGCTGAAAAACAGAAACTTTTGCGTCCAGTCTTAGAATTGTTTAAATTTACTGGAGAGTGGAATAACTCGGAATGTTTTACACAAGATTTATATACTAATTTCCTATGTTGTCCTAATTTTTTAGAATTTTTGGAATTACAGAAGTATTGTAACAATTCAGTTCTTCACAGACTGTTCTGTTTTTTGACAGATTCTGTTTTTTATGTGTTGTTTGCTTATTTTGATGAATCTGTGGCTAGTATCAGGGGCTATGAACCATGGAAAAGTTGGAATACAGTATATATTACACCAATATAAATAAAGAATGAGTTCACAACAGTACCAAAAGTGGTGATTTATTTTCTTATACTAACGGAGCTTATGAGAATTTTTTTTGAGTTTTGTGTTGTGAAGTTTTCAAGTTTTGGGTAAGGATTTGATGGACTAGGGAATAAGGAGTGGCAAGAGCCTAAGCTTGGGGATTCCCAAGGCACCCCAAGGTAATATTCAAGGATGTCAAAAAGCCTAAGCTTGGGGATGCCCCGGGAAGGCATCCCCTCTTTCGTCTTCGTCTATCGGTAACTTTACTTGAGGCTATATTTTTATTCACCACATGATATGTGTTTTGCTTGGAGCGTCTTGTATGATTTGAGTCTTTGATTTTTAGTTTGCCACAACCATCCTTGCTGTACACACCTTTTGAGAGAGACACGCATGAATCGTGATTTATTAGAATGCTCTATGTGCTTCACTTATATCTTTTGAGCTAGGCAAATTTGCTCTAGTGCTTCACTTATATCTATTTAGAGCACGGCGGTGATTTTATTTTATAGAAATTTATGAACTCTCGCACTTCACTTATATTATTTTGAGAGTCTTTAAAACAGCATGGTAATTTTCTTTGGTTATAAATTTAGTCCTAATATGATAGGCATCCAAGAGGGATATAATAAAAACTTTCATATAAAGTGCATTGAATACTATGAGAAGTTTGATTCCTTATGATTGTTTTGAGATATGAAGATGGTGATATTAGAGTCATGCTAGTAAGTAGTTGTGAATTTGAGAAATACTTGTGTTAAAGTTTGTGAGTCCCGTAGCATGCACATATGGTGAACCGTTATGTAACGAAGTTGGAGCATGAGATATTTTTTGATTGTCTTCCTTATGAGTGGCGGTCGGGGACGAGCGATGGTATTTTCCTACCAATCTATCCCCCTAGGAGCATGCGTGGAGTACTTTGTTTCGATGACTAATAGATTTTTGCAATAAATATGTGAGTTCTTTATGACTAATGTTGAGTCCATGGATTATACGCACTCTCACCTCTCCGCCATTGCTAGCCTCTCTTGTACCGCGCAACTTTCGCCGATACCATAAACCCACCATATACCTTCCTCAAAACAGCCACCATACCTACCTATTATGGCATTTCCATAGCCATTCCGAGATATATTGCCATGCAACTTTCCACCGTTCCGTTTATTATGACACGCTTCATCATTGTCATATTGCTATGCATGATCATGTAGTTGACATCGTATTTGTGGCAAAGCCACCGTTCATCATTTTTTATACATGTCGCTCTTGATTCATCGCGCTGCCGTGTGAGTGGCCAAGTGATACATTCTTGAGGGAGGCAGGAATTTATAATGATTTCTATTATTTGGCGAAGAATGCCGGCATCACCGCCTTCCTCCAAGATAAGTGTGACCAATACCTCCTACTCACTAATACCTTCGTGCAAAATTTTCACTTTCATTCTAGGAAGGATCCTCCCATGGTAGAATTTCACTTGTATGATGTGCCTAAGCGAATGACACTTTATGATTTTTGCGATGTTTGCAAAATACCTTATGAGGGCAGCATCAGTGAGCCACGTCCTAGGGATGTGGAGGATTTCATTCCTGACACTACTGTGGGGGAAGAGAGAGGAGTGTCAGAGGCGAGAGTGGCTAGTTTGCATTTTCCTGTTTTACGCTATTATTCATTATTTGCTGGGAGATGTTTGATTGGTCGATGGGAGAGTGGAGGCCTCAGTGCCCCTGACCTTGCCATTTTGCGCATGCTTTATATGCTGAGAGAACTTTTAGTTTGGGCACTATTGTTGCTCGACGGTTGAACATGAACCGCTCGAAGGGTGCTATTTTTGGAGGTGTCTATGCCTCCCGCCTTGCTAAACATTTTGAGATACCCATTAGGCACAATGAGGAGGAGGACATGTTGTTACCCACTAAATATTTAAACTATGCTAGTATGGTAGCACATGATTTTATTAAAAAAAGACGATGACAAGCGACTCCTCTACAACCTAGTTTTTAGTCAGGGTAATTGTGAGATTATTACCTTTCCTGCACCTTCTTTGTTCGATATTCATTCAGGCAGGTACACTATTATGCCCGAGGACATCTATAGATTTTGGGGTCTTTCACAACCCCCAGCACCTGAGCCAGCACCAATTCCTGATCCGTATCAGGAGCCGGTTTATCAGTGGGAGCCATAGGAGCTCACCAACCAGTGGAACCCTCAGGACCCTCTGCAGTATCGAGGAGAGGGTTATTTTGAGCCGTGGCCCTAGACCAACTTAGGCCAAAAGCCTAAGCTTGGGGGAGTATGTATTTCTCACCGACATTACATTCATGTTCACACACTCATTTCAGTTTTCGGTGTTCATACTTTTTCATTGTATTATCCATGTTAGTTTATTTTTCTTGCTTTCTTCTTGTGTGTTTGAAAAACTTTGAGAAAATCCAAAAACTTAGTTCTTGCTTCTTTTTAGTTTTCTTTCTAGTTTATTTAGTAGTAGTATTAAAAGAAAATCCAAAAAGATTTCTCGTTCTTCTTTTGCTTGTTGGGAGCTTTCCCGTGTAAATAGTTTTGCTCGTTTTCGTTTTACTTTCTTCAGAAAAACAAAAACTCCAAAAATATTTCAGTGTGTTTCTTTGAAATTATTTTTCCTTTTCTTTGGGTCGTAAGGAGAAGACCACGATGAAAATATTGATTGGCTCTCATATGCATTGTTGTTGATCTAACAAAGAGCCCATATTACCTTGTCTTCTCCTCTGAATGATTGAGATGGAGAAAAGCTGGTACGAACTCGACCTATTTTGTTTTTGTAAATATGAGTAGCTCATCTTTCCTAATTCAGCCTATTATGAATGAAATATGTTTGCAATGACAATTAGAGATTGTAGTTACTCATGCCATGCTTAATTAGCTAGGAGTGGATAATGGTTTGTTTTGTGTGCCAACATGCATTTTTAATATGGTTGTGATGTAGTATGATAGGATGGTATCCTCCTTTGAATGATTTAAGTGGCTTGACTTGGCACATGTTCACGCATGTAGTTGAATCAAAAACAACATAACCTCCATGATATTTATGTTCATGGTGATTTATATATCCTACTCATGCTTGCACTCAATGTTGATTAATCTCAATGCATGTTGATGACCATTGTCGCTCTCTATTTGGACGCTCCTCAATCTTTTGCTAGCCTTCACTTGTACTAAGCGGGAATACTGCTTGTGCATCCACTTCCTTAAACCCAAAGTTGTTTCATATGAGTCCACCATACCTACCTATATGCGGTATTCACCTGCCATTCCAAGTAAATTTGCATGCGCCAAACTCTAAACCTTCAAATAATAATCTATTTTGTATGCCCGAATCGCTCATGTAGTGACTGGGGGCTGTCAGTATCTTCCATGCTAGGTGGGTTATTCTCATGATGAGTGTTTATTCACTTGTCATTCACGAGAAAGTGGCTGGTAATTGGGATGCCCAGTTCCATGCTCAAAATCAAATCAAAATATAATAATGAAACAAAACTCCCCCAGGACTGTTGTTGGTATGGATGGTACCCGTGGATTCGGCTAGACGTGGAGTGTGATTGTTGGTGGAGGGGGAGTAAAAACTTTACCATTCTGTTTGGGAACCACCTATAATGTGTCTAGCATGGAAGATAGTGAGATCTCTGGGTTGTTATGTTGACAATGAAAGCATACCGCTCAAAATTATATTCATCTCCGTTTTAAAAGCTCCGAGCTCTGGCACCTCTACAAATCCCTGCTTCCCATTGCAAAGGGCCTATCTATTTAATTTTATTGTTGAGTCATCATCTTCTTATAAAAAGCACCAGTTAGAGAGCACCACTGTCATTTGTATGCTTTGTTATTAATTGATGTTGAGTATAAGTGTGACTGGATCTCTTTTGCCATGAATTATAATGTCTAGTAAGTCCTTGATCTTTAGGGGTGCTCTGCATTTATGTTTTGCGGTCTCAGAAAGGGCTAGCGAGATACCATTTTGTCATATTGTATCATGATTGTTTTGAAAAAGTGTTGTCATCCGAGATTTATTATTATTGCTTGCTAGTTGATTATGCCATCGATATGAGTAAATGTGAGACCTAAATGTTATTGTTAATATGGTTAGTTCATAATCTTTGCTGAAAACCTGAATATTGGCTATAAATATTTGCAACAACAAGATCAAACAGAGTTTGTAAAAGTTTTTCTTTGCCACTTTCAGTTTGTCAACTGAATTGCTTGAGGACAAGCAATGGGTTAAGCTTGGGGGAGTTGATACGTCTCCATCGTATCTACTTTTCCAAACTCTTTTGCCAATGTTTTGGACTCTAATTTGCATGATTTGAATGGAACTAACACGGACTGACGCTATTTTCAGCAGAATTGCCATGGTGTTATTTTTGTGCAGAAATCAAAGTTCTCGGATTGACCTGAAAATTTACGGAGAAATTTTATGGAATATATAAAAAATATAGACGCAAGAATTAACCAGAGGGGGTCCACCCAGAGGCCACAAGCCCTGGGGGCGCCCCCCTGGGGCGCGCCTAGTAGGCTTGTGGGCCCCATGGATCTCCTTCGACCCTTATTCCAACTCTATAAGTACCTATTTGGGGAGAAAAAAATCTAAGAGAAGGATTCATCACGTTTTACGATACAGAGCCGCCGCCTCCTGTTCTTCATCGGGAGGGCTGATCTGGAGTCCGTTCGGGGCTCCTGAGAGGGGGATTCATCACCATCATCATCAACCTTCCTCCATCACCAATTTCATGATGCTCACCGCCATGCGTGAGTAATTCCATCATAGGCTTGCTGGACGGTGATGGGTTGGATAGGATTTATCATGTAATCGAGTTAGTTTTGTTAGGGTTTGATCCCTAGTATCCACTATGTTCTGAGATTGATGTTGCTATGACTTTGCTATGCTTAATGCTTGTCACTAGGGCCCGAGTGCCATGATTTCAGATCTGAACCTATTATGTTTTCACGAATATATGTGAGTTCTTGATCCTATCTTGCAAGTTGTAGACACCTATTACGAGTTATGATCCGCATACCCCAAGTTGACAATAATTGGGATTCTTTTCGGTGATTACCGTAGTTTGAGGAGTTCATGTATTCACTAAGTGCTAATGCTTTGGTCCGGTTCTCTATTAAAAGGAGGCCTTAATATTCCTTAGTTTCCATTAGGACCCTGCTGCCACGGGAGGGTAGGATAAAAGATGTCATGCAAGTTCTTTTCCATAAGCACGTATGACTATATACGGAATACATGCCTACATTATATTGATGAATTGGAGCTAGTTCTGTGTCACCCTAGGTTATGACTGCTACATGATGAATATTATCCAACACAATTATCATTGCCGATCCAATGCCTCCGAGCTTTTCACATATTGATCTTTGCTAAGTTACTTTCGTTGCTGCTGCTGTTACAATCACTACAAAACTACTACTGTTACTTTTGCCACTGTTACCGTTACTTCCATATTACTTTGCTACTAAATACTTTGCTGCAGATATTAAGTCTTTCAGGTGTGGTTGAATTGACAACTCAACTGCTAATACTCGTGAATATTCTTTGGCTCCCCTTGTGTCGAATCAATAAATTTGGGTTGAATACTCTACCCTCAAAAACTGTTGCGATCCCGTATACTTGTGTGTTATTATTCCTCACATACAATAATCGCCTAGGCACCACATCACCATCAGAGATGAAGTTTGACTTGCGTGCCATCATCAAGCGTGCTAACAATCTTGACCACGTTACCGATCCATTCACTCACGATGAAATCGACGGTGTGGTTAAGGAAATGCCTCCTGACCGTGCCACAGGCCCGGATGGTTTCAGCGGGGCATTCCTCAAAGCATGCTGGCCCATTATCAGACACGATTTCTATGCTCTATACTCCCAATTTTATGAAGGTAAACTAGACATAACCAACATCAATGATGGACTCATTACACTCATCCCCAAGATTAACTCCCCTGAATCGGTCAATGACTATAGACCTATCACCCTGTTAAACATCTGCTTTAAACTGCTCACAAAACTACTAGCTGACCGACTGCAGTGCTCTATCCTGAAGCTGATCCACCACAACCAATATGGGTTTATCAAGGGGAGAACAATTCAAGACTGTCTTGCATGGGCCTACCACTATATCCATTACTGTCAAGCCTCAGGTAGAGAGATCATACTGCTCAAACTTGATTTTGCCAAAGCATTTGACACGAGCGCTCATGAACCAATGATCAATATCATGCGTCACATGGGGTTTAATGCCAGATGGATATCTTGGATTAAGTGCCCTTTCTCTTCTGGATGCTCCTCTATGCTTCTTAACGGGGTTCCCGGTCGACAGTTTCAATGTGGTGTTAGACAAGGCGATCCCTTGTCTCCCCTCATTTTTGTCCTCACCGCGGACCTCCTTCAGGCTGCAATCAATGATGCGTTCCGACAGGGCAAAATCGACCTCCCCTTCCCGTGCAACGGATAGACAGACTATCCCGTTATCCAATACACGGACGATACCTTACTTGTCTTGTCTGCATGCACCCGTCAAGCATCTTTGGTCAAGCAAATACTGTCTGATTATACGTCCTCCATTGGCCTCAAAATTAATTTTCACAAGTCCACACTAATCCCGATCAATCTTGACATGATCTCTACTGCAAATTTAGCCCGGGTCTTTGGATGCACTGTTGGCATGATGCCATTTACTTACCTCGAACTCCCCCTTGGCACATCAAGACCATCCATTCAAGACCTCATGACTTTGGTTTGTAAAATGGAACGACGTCTTACTTCAACAATTGCCATGATGCCATGCGGAGGCAAACTTTTATGGTTAAATGCCACTGTCACCTCCCTTCTTGTTTTTGGCATGTGCACCCTCAAATTCCCCCCAAGCTCATTGAGATACTTGACAAAATTATACACAGATGTCTTTGGACTAAGAAGACTGAATAAGAGGACAAATGTAACTCTCTTGCCGCATGGGACATGGTTTGCAAACCCAAGAAAAAAGGTGGACTGGGTGTGATCAATCTGAAAAAATCAAAACGAAGCCCTCCTACTAAAATTTCTCCACAAGTTTTTTAACAAAAAGAATGTGCCTTGGGTTCACCTGATTTGGAATAACCACTACATAGACAAAATTCCGCATGCTGTGGACCCGGTGGGATCTTTTTGGTGACGCGACATCCTTAAACTATCACCCATCTTAAGAGGAATATCTCGAGTCCAAGTGGTTGATGGCAAGACTACTTTGTTGTAGAAAGACCTATGGTTGCATGAGGTTTTAGAGAGCTCACACCCACGAGTGTTCTTGTTTGCCATGCAGGAGGATATATCAGTTGCAGATTTCTTGGCAACCACCAACCTTCATGAAACCTTCCACCTGCCTATGTCGCCACTGGCCCTTGATGAGATATGTGACATACAAGAGTCATCAAGCAGGTTGTCCCCCTCCTCGTCGTAGACTGATGTTTGGCACTACATCTGGGGAAAGGCTGACTTTAGATCAAAAGACTACTATAACAACTACTTCCACGATGCGCCAACTCATCTAGTCTTTGAACACCTCTGGAAATCGAAATGTACCATAAAGATCAAAGTATTTGGCTAGCTGTTATTCCATGACAGGCTCAACACACGTAACATGTTAAAGCGAAGACACTACAATATAGGGGATGATTTTGATTGTCTCCTCTGCGGATAACACATTGAAGAAACGGTGGATCATATGATTTTTACCTGCCAGTTCAGCAAGAGTTGTTGGGCTAAACTCCACATTGACTAGCCCCCCTTCGATCGTAGGCTCACACTACTCCAGACGGCCCGTGGTACTTGGCACAACCCCTTTTTCATCGAGATTTTCTTGACCGTTGCCTGGAGCTTGTGGAAGGAAAAGAATAATAAACATTTCAGAGGATTGACCCCCAGTGTAGGTTCCTAGCTTAATCGATTCAAGGAGGACCTCAGTCAGCTCCAACATAGGGTTAAAGAAGCCCATAAGGCTGCACTTGTCTCTTTTTGTACCACTCTTAGCTAAACACACAGACATCAATTTTTTCCTTTTTATTAATTTGTTGAAACCACTCCTAGTAGCTTACTGGGAGTGGGAGTTCTTCTGTACAGCTCGTATGTCTATGTAAACCCCCCATTTATATAGATATATGAAATCACAGTAGGAGTTCTCTCCTACTGTCAATTCCCTAAAAAAATAGATGGAGCTCTGCTTATTGATGAAGCCAGTAATAATCAAACAAAACACCTAATCATCATTGCAAACAACGCATAGAAGATGGCTAATGTGACAACCACAACTACACATGCTAGTTCCTTCTTGTCTCTTGCTTTCATCTGTTGCCCGTGATTGATTCTTTCTTGCTTCATCGTACTGATTGTACACTCCAGATCAGTCAGTTTCTTATTCAGCTTTACGTTATCTTCTGCGAGCTTGGTGATAACACTCCGAGCCCTGTCATGCCATTCTTCATCCATCCAGTTAACAAAGGCACAAGCCTCATATCCCTGCCAATGTTAAATAGTATTCAGGATGAGCGGTGGCATCAACTCAACTAAAATGATGAACTTAGCACTAACCTCTAAGGGGCAACTGAGAGACCACCTGCCAATGTCGAATCCCTCCGTGCATACACGTCGAGCAGAAGTGTGTCCGTGCACACAACTCAGCTTTTGGTACTTCTTAGTGGCACAAAACTCAGAGTCGAACTCATGCTGCGGGAGTTTGGAGTCATACTCCAGATCCGACGGTTGATTGCTTTCCTCGGGGGGGGGGGGGGTCATTCAGGACGGATTGAACAAGGAGCTACTTTGGACATGCTAAAAAAGATCAGGATAGACTGGAACCTGACAAGACGATTCGAATCCGTAGTACACTTGCCTTCTGATGACCTTAGGCAAGTGCTCGGCGGTGACCGCCGTCGTGGTGGCACTACCGAGAGCGGCGGTACGAGCAGGAGAAGCCACACCAAAACCATCAGCACCACTCGTCTGCATTCCCCCAATGTCAGCGCCATGCGAGGGAATTTGGGGGCTAGGGATTTGGAGGCTATCTAGGGATTTGGGGGAAATGGGAAAAATGTGGGGATCTGCTAACGGTCAGGAACTACTTATCGCACTCTGTTGTATATGACACATGGTTTATACATGTCATTTGTGTTAGGTATTACAACTTCACACACGATTTCCACACCAAACCATGTGAGAAGGCAACGTAGGCGTGACATGGTTTCCATGACATAACCGTATGTGATGTACTATCCTGTACATATGGGGATGCGATAATTGAGTTAATACTTAGGGTAAATAGCTGCTCTACGGATACCCATTAAAAGATAAAAACAACCGCTTTGCAGATAGAGATGGCGGCGGCGGCCGAGGCAGCGGCTACCAGATAGGAGGTCGATCGGCGGTAGTGGTGTGATAGGAGGTTAATCCTCGGTCTACGGTAGGAGATAGGAGGAGCTCAATCCTCGAGGTCGGCGGCGGCGTGATTGGAGCACATCCATCGCGGTCGATGGCGGGATAGTGGAGCTCGAACTTCAGGCGGTTGCCCCAGTAAGCTTTGCTCCTCGACCCAGCTGTCTCAGCATGCCGCCGCATCGCGCTTTCTCTGTCTGCTGGGTGGAGGTCGCCGCACGACTAATTAATTAAGGTATTCTTTATGTTGAGTGGCTTAATTAAGGTATTCAATTCATAAGGGTAGTACTGTAGTACTCTACGTGTAAATTGACTGGCCTTTAATTTTTGTCATCGCATGGATGGATAACAATATGGAGCACCCTCAGTAATTATGAAAATAAAATCTTGTGATTTATGCACGCATCTTTGGGCATCGGTTAATCCATGTATTAATGTTGTTGTTTTTTTAATTACCCCTCGTGTGGATGGAACGATCTGAATGGATGAAGGATCAGAGAAGCTCCTATTTTATCAGTGGCATGATGGAGTTCATCAATTTGGCTGAAAGGACAAAGAAGAGAGTTCGTAATGATGATTACATCATGTGTCCATGCAGTCATTGTGCCAATACAGTCACATGAAGTTACAGATGTCGAGTACCACTTAGTCACACGGGAATTCATGGATGGATATACACGTTGGACTAGACACGGTGAAGAGCCGGTCATGGATGAATGTACCCAGGGCCGCGAGATTCCAAACCCCGATCAGAGTCACAAGGATGTTGAATCTAACATCAGGGCTGAGGCGTCAAGCTACCAACAGAACACAGACAAGCCAAAAACCCCACTGAAAAACCAAGATGGCGACACATATGATGATTACCTTGATATTCCAGATTTTGCTGCTATGATTGCAGATTTCCAGGGCCTAGAAAAAGATATGATTGGGTACAAGGATCTGCCATCCATTGATGCAGACTCCAAGAAAGATTTGTATCCAGGATGCAAAAAGAAATATTCCAATTTGAGTGCCACACTAGCGCTTCTCAGATTTAATGCAGCAAACAGTCTATCAAATAAGGGCTTCTCAAAGTTGTTAGGTCTTTTCAAAGAAATTCTTCCAGAAGATAATGTGCTCCCCAAAAGCACGAATGAAGCAAAGAAAATTGTTTGCCCAATTGAACTTGAAGTACAGAAGATACATGCTTGTGTGAATGATTGTATGTTGTACCGCGGTAACTACAAAGATTTGCGTGCATGTTGCATATGCAAGCATCCATGATACAAGTGCAGGAGAGCAAAGCACAAGTACAAATTGGATGATGAGATCAAGACAGGAATCTCGTTCAAGGTTGTATGGTACTTGCCGTTAATTCCAAGGTTGAGGCATTTGTTTGCAAACCCTAGAGAGGTAAAGAGGTTGCGGCGGCATCATGATGAGTGAAATGCGGATAAATGTATGAGGCACCCAAAAGATGGGGCTCAGTGGGAATTAATCGACAACAAGTATGAAGACTTTGCCAAGGATCCTAGAAGTATAAGGCTCGGGGAGTGTACTGACGGGATGAATCCTTTTGGCGATATGAGCACCAAACACAACACATTGCCGATGCTTCTGTGCATATATAACGTTGCTCCTTGGTTGTGTATGAAGAAAAAATATATCATGATGTTAATGATTATTCAAGGACTGAAGCAACATGGAAATGACATCGACATTTACTTTCAGCTGCTGGTAGAAGAACTGCTGACATTGTGGGTAAAAGAGGCTACTGTAAAATGTTATGATGCTTACAAAAAGAAGTTTTTCGATCTACATGCGAGGCTGCTGCACATTATTCAAGATATGCCGGCATTAGGCTCATCGGGGCAGAAAACATGGGGAGGTGTAGGGTGTGTCACATGCATGGATAGGATAGCGAGCAGATTTCTTCCTAGCTTGCACAAAACCGTGTATATTGTGTCATCGTAGGTTCTTACGAAAAGATCACCCATACCGAAAGGTGAAATCTGAATTTGATGGTACGACAGAGGTAGGTTTGGGCCCAAGAACTTATCTTGGGAAGTTGAGTAAACACATATATTTGTGTTATGCACACCTCTCGTAGGGTGGCTGGACATCCATGTATAAAGATTACAATGCTTGATCGTCAAGGAAGATCAAGAGAATCCCTACCCAAATCAGTACATATCCGGTAGGTGATCATATGCCTATACAAAGTCATCTATACAAAAGGAATACGTTAACATCCCCCCTCAGTTTGTGCGTCGTATGGGAAGAGGCACAAACTGGACCAAAACTCGGAGAAGAGCTGCGACGAGAGTCCTTTTGTCATAATGTCGGCGTATTGATGTGAAGATGGCACATGTAGAACCCGCACCTCGCCAAGAGACACTTTCTCACGAACAAAGTGAATGTCGATCTCGATGTGTTTGGTACGAGGATGCTGGACAGGGTTGGATGCCATGTAGACGGTGCTGACATTATTACAGAAGACAATGGTGGCAGTCGATAGGGGATGATGAAGCTCACCGAGAAGCTGCCTAATCCAACAACACTCGGCTACGACATGAGCAACAGCATGGTACTCCGCCTCGGCACTGGAACGAGATACTGTGTTCTGGCGTTTGGACGACCAAGAGACCAAAGCATCACCGAGATAGACACAATATCCAAAGGTCGAATGTCTGGTGTCGGGGCAGCTGGTCCAGACAGCATCAGAGTAAGCTGTGAGAGAGGCCGATGAAGAGCAGGAGATGTGCAAACTAAGGTCAAGTGTGCCCTTGATATACCAGAGGATACGCTTGACCAGGTGCAAATGCGGCTCGCGAGGTGCATGCATATAGAGACAAGCCTGCTGAATAGCGTGCGCGATGTCGGGTCGCATGAGTGTCAAGTACTGTAGAGCTCCAGCATAGCTGCGGTACTCAGTGGGATCAGTAAGGAGAGACCCATCTTGCGCCGAGAGCTTGCATTTGGCGTCAATGGGAGTAGCCGACGGATTACAATCAACCATGCCGGCACACTGGAGAAGATCCAACGCATACTATCGCTGTGAGAGCACCATACCAGACGCTGTTCGTGTGACAACAATGCCGAGGAAGAATGATAAGGCACCAAGATCCATCATGGCAAACTCGGAGTGAAGCTGCTCAGTAAGACGATGAAGGAGCTGATCCGTGGAGGCGGTGATAACAATGTCATCCACATATAGAAGAATGTAAGCAAGGTCACGTCCACTCTTGTAGATGAACAGTGAGACATCCGACTTGGATGCGACGAATCCCAACCAGTGTGCAAAATGAGCAAAACGCTGGTACCAGGCACGTGGAGCTTGCTTGAGACCGTAGAGCGATTTGTGGAGACGGCACACATAGTCGGGGCAGCGAGCGTTGACGAAGCCGAGAGGTTGCTGACAGTAAACCTCCTCGTCAAGATTGCCATGAAGAAAGGCATTCTTGACGTCAAGCTGGTGGACCGGCCACGCCCGTGAAATGACAAGGCTGAGGACAATGCGTATCGTGGCCGGCTTGACCACAGGGCTGAATGTCTCGTCGAAGTCGATGCCCGGCTCTTGAGAGTAGCCACGGACCACCCATCGAGCCTTGTAACGAGCAAGGCTGCCGTCAGAATGAAACTTGTGCTTGAAGATCCATTTCCCTGAAACAACATGAGCACGAGAAGGTCGAGGAACAAGTGACCAAGTTCTGTTAGCAACAAGAGCATCAAATTCCTCGAGCATGGCGCGACGCCAGTGAGGGTCATGGAGAGCACCCCAGTATGTTTTGGGAATGGGAGAGGGAGTGGAGTGGGTTGCCGTGAGGTTTAGACGATCTGTGGGTTGGAAGAGCCCACGTTTGGCACGTGTCAGCATAGTGTGCGTGTTACTCGGCGACGGCGGGTGGTAAATGATGACGGGCGGTGACAAGTCGGGAGACACGGGGGAAGGAGAGGAGGCCGGGTCGGCCGTGAGAGAAGGGGAGGCCGTCGGGCCAGCTGGAGTGGCGAGCGAGTGCAACGGCGGGCCGGTGGGCGTTGGTGACACCGTGGGAGGCGGAGAGCCATTGTGCATGGCTGGAGACGAGGCTGCATGTAGGTCTGGAGAGTTGGCACGGGCCGACGTAGGGGTGAGTGGAGCCCCATCATGCATGTTGGGTGACGGATATGCATGCATAACGGGTTGGGTGTGGGTTGGTGCATGATGTGTGGCCGCTAGGTGTAGAAGGAAATCTAGGTCAGCGAGTGTAGTTTTTGGGTGATCATGAATACGACTAAAAGGAAAGACATGTTCTTCAAAAGTGACATGATGAGAAATGATGACTCATTGGGTGGTAAGGTCGAGACAGCGATAGCCCTTGTGTTGACTAGGATAGCCAAGAAACACACATGCGACAGTTCGAGGAGAGAGTTTGTTCTTGGCCATGGCGGATTGATTGGGGTAGCATAGACAACCGAAGACACGGAGAGTTGCGTAATCCGGTGGAGAGTCGTATAAGCGAATATAGGGTATGGCGAAGTCTATGGCTTGGGAAGGGCGTATGTTGACAAGGTGGGTAGCCGTTGCAAGGGCCTCTGCCCAATAAGATGGCGACATGGATGACTGAAACAGAAGGCTCCGGACCACGTCATTGATTGTACGAATGGTGCGTTCGGCCTTGCCGTATTGGGCGGAAGTGTAGGGGCACGAGAGATGAAGGCGAATGCCGTTAGAGAAGAAGAAGGTGGTGACTGTGGAGTTGATAAACTTGGTGCCATTGTCGGCTTGCATGGCAACGAGGGGACAAGAAAATTGTGTGCGAACATACGCAACAAAGTTGAGGAGAATGGTAGCGGTGTCAGACTTTTGACGGAGAGGAAAAGTCCACATAAAATGTGAAAAATCGTCAACCATAATGAGGTAATATTTAAAGCCTGAATTACTCAAAACTGGAGAGGTCCAGAGATCACAATGTATCAATTTGAAAGGTTCGACGCTTATTGAAGATGACCTAGCGAAGGCCAACCGTACATGCTTGCCAAGTTGACAAGCATGACAAACACATGAAGTTGCCTTATTACAAGAAATAAAAGACTGTTTATGAAGTTGGGACATGGCGTCACGTCCTGGATGTCCTAAGCGGCGATGCCAAAGCTCGGTGGTGGTGGTGGCGAGGAGTCCATGGGCGTGGTGATTGACGACAGACGATGGGAAGATGTAGAGATCTCCTTGGCTATTGCAACGAAGGATCATGGCCCTGATGCAAAGATCCTTCACAGAAAACCCGAACGGGTCAAATTCAATGGAACAAAGATTGTCAATAGTGAAACGACGAACAGAGAGTAAATTTTTGATAATGTGAGGAACAAGTAGGACATTGTTAAGCAATAGTGTGTGAGCGGAAGTTGGTATGGACATGTGACCAATGTGTGATGTGGGCATGGTGGAGCCATTGCCCACGGTAATGACAGAAGAAGAATTACAAGGAGCTAGGTGTTGAAGCATACCGGGGTTGGAGGCCATATGTGCGGTAGCTCAGGAATCCATGACCCACTCACCAACAGTCGAGGGGGTGGCGGCGTTGTTGAGGGCGGCCATCAGCGCGATGCAGTCCTAAGACGGAGTGCCTCCATAGCCAGGAATCGGCGGCGGGTTGGTGCCAAATGCCTGTCCATGAAGAGGAGCCAAAGACGTGAAAGCTTGCGCTGGCGGGAGTGTCGGGGGTCGCGGGCCTAGGAGGCCGGCCCCGGTGTTCTGCCTAGCCATCGGAGACGCCTGCAGCTGCTGATCCATGAGAGGGTTGAAGCAGACCCATGGGCCAACAGATGAGGGAGCGATGCCGGGGTGGTGACAGCCGGAGGAGCCGCCAGTGTTGTTGTTGCTGCTGTTCTTCTTCTTGCGCCAATTGCCACCATTGCGGTTGCCGCCGGAGTTGTTCCAGTTGCCATCACCATGGTACTGGCCGGAGGAGTTGGAGCTACCGGCGCCATGGGAACCACCAGAACCACCAGTGCCTTGGGATGGTTCACCACCATAGAGTGCGGTCTGGTTGCCCACCGTCGAGGAGTTCGCGAGCTGTGTCTTGCGCAAAGTGAGAAGGGAGCACGTCTGGGTGAACGATGGCAGGGGGCTCTGCATGGTGACAATGGTGGTGATGTCGGCGAAGCGCGGGTTGAGTCCACGGAGGCAGTTGAGGACGAGGGTTTGGTCGGAGACGGGGGTGCCGACGTCGCCGAGGGCGTCTGAGAGAGCCTTGAGGTGATGACAGTAGGCAGTGACGGAGAGATCGCCTTGCACAAGACCGCGGAACTCTGCCTCGAGGTAGACAGCACGGGTCATCTGATTGTCAAGAAAGAGGTTGGTGATGAGCGTCCACACCTCCTGCTCCGTTTGGTCCCCGGCCATGATGATGTCGAGGATCTCGTCGGAGATGGACCCGTAGAGCCATGACCGGACGACATAGTCCTTGCGAGTCCAGCCCGGCGTGCGGTCCGCCGCAGCGGTGACGGTGTTGACGTGAGGAAGCAAGTCGTACCTGCCGAGAAGAACGCGAGCGAGCATCCGCCACTTGGTGAAGTTGGATGCCTGCAGGTCGAGCGTCATGGGTACATGCGTGTGCACACTAGCGACCTGGATCGCAAAGGAGGTAGAGACCGGCATGGCAGCGGTGACGAGGGCGCCGGAGGTGGCGTTCATGGTGGCAGGCATGGAGGGGGAGGTGAGGGAGGAGCTGGTAGCAGCCGTGATGCCTGGAGTGGTCGACATGGGGTTGGGTGGCGGCAAGATCGATTTGTGGGTGGAGGGTGTCGAGCGTAGGAGAGGCCGGATCGGAAGGGTATGTCTGATACCAAGTAAACACGTATATTTGTGTTATTCACACCTCTCGTAGGGTGGCTGGATATCCACATATAAAGATTACAATGCTTGATCATCAAGGAAGATCTAGAGAATCCCTAGCCGAATCAGTACATATCCGGTAGGTGATCATATGCCTATACAAAGTCATCTATACAAAAGGAATACGTTAACAAGTTGGTCCATAGCATGGCTAAACAAATTAAAGTTGTGCTTGGCAAGAACCACGCTTTAACGGTGAAACAAACACCCAAGGATCAAGTGTTTAAGAATAAATCGGTGTTCTAGGAATTACCTTACTGGGAGATTTTACGTGTACGACACTTCATCGATGTCATGCACATAGAGAAGAATGTACGTGAAAGCATCCTTGGTACTCTACTCAAGATTAATGGTAAAATAAAGGATGGTGATGATGCAAGACTCGATATGCTTGGTGATCAATCAAAATGCAAGAATGAAGCAGAAGATGATAACAAATTCCTCCATGCTTGCGCGAGTTACAATTTCAGTACAAAAGAAGCAAAAGAGTTCTTCAACTATTTGTTGTCAGTTAAGACACCTTCTTCCTACTCCGCAAACATCAGAAGTCTCGTATATGTGAGCTTAGGTAAAATGAAGTTGGCACACATGAAGTCACAATCACTTGATTGCCACGTAACGTTGACACAAATCCTCGCGGTGGCCATCTGGAATATGATGGACACAGATATAAGAAACACACTCATTGATCTATGTGATTTCTTCAACAAACTATGGCAGATAGTGGTAGATCCTGAAGAGCCGGATTCTATGCAAGAGGATATTGCAAGAATATTTTCCAGCCTAGAGATGTTTTTCCCACCGTCATTCTTTGATGCCATGGTCCATCTCACTATGCACCTTGTTGACGAGATAAAGTATTGTAGTGTTTCTTCACAACATGTATCCCTTCGAACGGTTCATGGGAATATTGAAGCGCTATTGTTGGAACCGAAGCCATCCAGAGGCAAGCATCCTATAAGGTTATACTGTGGAGGAGGTGGTTGAGTTTTGCACCGAATACATGAAACAAATACCTATAGGTTTCCCCCTCTCTCGCCATGAGGGAAGGCTGAAAGGTAAGCCAGTCCTTGCTGGCACACAAAACGCTGCACCCAGAGATTTGGCCGACAAAGCCCATTTGACGGTACTGCTTAATAGCCGAGCTCTCGATGCTTATGCTGACGAACACTTGGAGGTGATACGATGAAGCTTCTTACCCATGGTGCATCCATTAGATGTCGAGATGAAGGCGCACAATATGGACTACGCCAGATGGCTGAAGGATCATTTGGCACGCGGATCCATGGATGACATTGCTACATGGTTGGCACAAAAGCCATCACCTACGGTATTGATGTACCAAGTGTATGACATAAATGGCTACACGTTCTACACTGAGGAACATGATGGGAATACCTCATATTAGAACAACTCTGTTCGATTAGAATGCATGACTATAGATGAAGCTGATAAAAGTGTATACCATGGAACCATCAAAGAGATTTGGGAGCTTAACTATGTGAAAGTTAAGGTGGCATTATTCAGGTGCACATGGATCCCTCTTAGTCAAGTAAAGGTCGATCATTACAGGAAGACCTATGTTAACAAGTCAAAGATGGCATATCACATGGACCCGTTCATTCTTGCCAGCGATGCAACCCAGATTTTCTATGTGAAAGACCCCTTGCATAACAACTGCCATGTAGTGATGCATGGGAAGAGGAGGGTACTGGGCTTCGAGGATGTTGCTGATGAGGATGAGTATGATGAATTTGCTGAGTTGCCAGCCAAGGGATCATGCACCAGCCAAACAGAGAGCCTTAAAATCATCAAAAAACCTAAGTTCATTCTGGGTCAACCTAATGATCCCAGTTCCCCCATGTACATGGGAATTAACCCGTAACACTATTTTTATGCCTATTCTGCAACTTAATTCATTCAATTTAGAACTGTTGCGTGTACTGAATTTGTGAGTTATGCTCGGCCTTCTGTTGATCTAAGAACGGTTAATATGTTGACCTTGATATGCTGTCAGCCTAGGCAATGAATTTGAACTATTTATGATTATATACCCTAGAGGTAGCACACTCAATTGATCTCACTCCAGTATGTATGAACAGAAGATATGCAATCTGGTTTGCGAATAGCACACGGTTCATTCATGAAAGCCTTGTGCTGACCAAACAGCGTGCGATGTGAGTCGTGCGTTCTGATTGGCCAGAACCCAAACCACACAGATCGTGCGTCTGCATCGTTGGAGGCTCCCAGATCGAACGGCAATCTTCATCCCTTTCATCAGCACATGTAGTTACGGTTGGGATTTGATTTATATGCACAAAATGCATGGTAAATGCAAAAAATGGCTTAAATATAGCAAACGAGACCTGAAATGCGCCAGAAAATCAAACTGTCGTATAATGGTGTCGGTGCAATGAACATGTGCGTTTGTCTCCCAGACTTATGCACCGGCGTACGACAGGGCATACATCTTGTATTGAGGCTTGACATAAGATGAGCCAGAGAAACCGCTCTTCATGAGATCAAGGAGTGCATTAAGAAGACCAAGGTAACCAGAGAATTCCCTAGGAAGGCCTCCCTTGCCGGGCAAGCGAGCCCAGCAAGGTCGAGACTACGCCTAGGGACCAAACCCAAGCCGCCCCGACAAGGTTCCCGGGGCCGCCAAGGCCACAAGACAAGAGCCCGGCAGGCTCCGTGCCGGCAAACGTCCTCCAAGATGCCACCGCTCCACCTCATCATACGCTAGTCGCTAATCGGTGCGGTGTCGAGCTCTCAAGTGGCTAGGTGGATTTCGTCGAGCACGTGGCAACTTGCTGGAGAAGAGATTAGCTTTATTGACATCAGTCCAGATGGCGTGTCACGCTAATAAGAGACAGAGAGATAAGCAGCGGAGCAGGCTTGCCGGACTTCAACCTTAGCATGACACCTAGCAGTGCATTTAATGCACTTTGTCCTAATTGCCAGAATTAGGTATGATGATACTGTTAGCTATCTAATCATGCCAAAATGACTATTTTGCCACTGTAGTCGCCCCTTAAGCTAAAAAAGGAGGCCTGAGGCAACCGAGCAAGGGGTTCAAATCTTTGATCCCTCAACACTTGTACACGCGTAGCTGCTCTTCCCGAGGCACACTTGCCGGGTTTGAGCACTCTATGCCTTCGTGTTCCTCCAGATCAATCCACCACAGCAGGAGTAGGGTTTTACGCTGCAAAGCGGCCCAAACCTGGGTAAAAGAGAGCTATCCATCACCACGCTGCCCTGTTGTTTATGCTCTTTGTGCAATGTGACCGTCCCCCCGCCGAACCACAAAGGGGCATCCCTGCCCCATAGGTGATCGTGCATCCCCCACGACATCTTTGGTGCGCCAGGTAGGGGGCCCTTCGCTTGTGCGAATCATAGACAGTAACCAGCACGTCGATCTTCATCACCTTCTACATCATTAATGGCTCCCAAGAAGAAAAGCGGCGTGGCGCCGCATCCTTCCACTTCGAAGGCTACCTCGCCTGCAGCTGTGAGCACCATGGACGCCGCAGCCACGGTGGGCGGAGCAGGCACGGCGGACGATGCGACCAATGGCCTTGCCACCACTGAAGAAGGAGCCGCAGCCAGAGCCGTAGGAGCGGCCCCGCTCCCTCAACCTTCTAGCGAGCATGCTCACGTCGGTGTGGGTCAAGGTGACGCCCTGCTTCTGCCTCCTCGCCGCACCAGTGAGCCCAATCAGTGCAGTGTCGATGCTTTCTCTGGTGCAAGCCAAGATCCTCTGGCCATGCCGATCATAGGGGTGACATCAAGACATGCGCTCCATTCCACGTAGGGCGAGTGCGACAAGACCCTGAGCGGCGCCGTTGACCCACCCCGACCGTGTCCGCACGGCAAAGGCCCAGCTGACCAAGAGCTTGGCCACCATGATCAACCTCGACCGCGCCAGACCGCCCTTGTGATTGGTCCAAGGCGGCAGGAGTGCAACGACGCTCCTTCTGGTTCGACCAGGAGTCGAGCGGCATTGCACTCTGCCTCCCACGCCATGCCGGGGATGGTGGCCGAAGCGATGGCGAGGGCCCAGTTGCTGCTGAACTTTCCTCCAGCGGCGGATAAGATGGACGAATGGAGAGTCACCATTCTAAGCCTCATAGGGTTAGCCAACAAGTCACAGCGTGCGGAGCCTTCGTGGCGCCCGCAGACGACGCCGGCGGCCCTCGCTGATGGCCAAGTCGAGAGGACTACACCCACAGTGCAGTCCCCTCTATGGCAACCCACCCAAGGGCAACCACGGCGAGCGTAGCAAACCCAGGACGTCGACGAGCCTGACGAAGCATCAATGGCCTCATCTGATCCGTAACTCCAGCAGGATCAATGCCAAGTGTTGAGAGACAGGAAGAAGGAAGACGCCCGCGTCACCCTTGAGCGGCACCGTGAGGCACGCCATCAATCAGAGAGGCGTAATGGACCCGATGTTGATGAACCCGCGCCCAGTGTTGGCGGGTACCTGCCTTACGAGGTAGGGTACCCCATCTTCACTCGCGAGCTGCGGCAAGTCCATTGGCCGTCCTCTCGCACCTTCAAACCTGACCTCCCAGAGAAGTATGATGGAAAATTGAACCCGACAGAGGTTTTGGGCATCTATACGATTGCCGTTCAAGCTGCCGGGGGAAGAGATGAGAAAGTGCTCGCCAATTACTTCCCGTTGGCCCTCAAGCCTAATGTGAGGTCTTGGCTGATGCACTTACTGGAAGACTCCATTTTTTCGTGGGCAGACCTGTGCAACGAGTTCATTGGCGCCTTTACGGGTGGCCATCAAGAACCAGGGCAGCCCAGTGACCTGCAAGCCCTTCTACAAAAAGAAGGGGAAAGCTTGCGCAAGTACCTACAGAGATTCAGTCGAGTGCACCGCAACATCCCCAAGATACATCCAGCAGCTATGATTGCCGCATTCCATACGAATGTACGCAATCAAAGGATGTGTGCCAAGATGAATGTTCAGTTACCAAAGACCGTCAATGAACTTTACACATTGGCAGATAAGTGTGCTCGTGCTGAAGAAGGGAGGAGGCTTCCAGGAGAGGAGGTTGGTGTTGAAGTTGATTCAGAAGACGACGACGACACCACTCCCCAGGAAGAGGAACAGAAAGCGCAACAAGAAGAGTAAAGGGAAAGTAGTGATGGCCGTTGAGAGCTCCGGTGATCTCAGTGCCGGCAAGAAAGCAAAGACTGAGCCACCCGGCAAGGAAGCTACTACATGAGCTGACTGCCGGGCGGCAGCGGCGGCTGAGAAAACCGGCAGATCCGACGGGCCGTACTGCAAGATCCACAGGACCAAAGGCCACGATCTCCAAGATTGCAAACAAGTCGAATAGCTGGTTGAAAAGCAGAAGGCTGAGTATGAAAGGCATGATACAGAGAGAGGTCAGGATGGCGCTGGCGGGAAAGGCCTTGGTGGCCACGGTGGTCATCGCGGCAAATTCGATTAGCAGAAGGAGAAGCCCGCAAGGGGTCGTGAGAAAAAGGAATGTGAAGATGATAGTGAAGAGGAGGATGATGAATCCAGTGAACAGGAGTTTCAGAAGGCTACCGAGGCAATGTGCATTGATGGGGGTGCATCCTTGCACTCCTCTCACCGCCAACTCAAGCAGTGCGCGCATGAAGTTAATGCAGCAGAGCCAGTAGCAAGTGCTTGAGAACCACTCAAGTGGTCCCACACACCCATCATCTTTGACGTTGAGGATCATCCAGATCACACTACTGCGGTTGGATGTTTGCCATTGTTGGTTTCACCAACAATCTGCAACCTCAAGGTCACTAAGATGTCGGTTGACGGCGGGGCAGGGTTGAATTTGATTTCCCCCGATGTGCTTAAGAAGCTCCAAATTCCTGATGAAGATCTAAAGAAGACTGACACTTTCCAAGGAATTAACCAAGGCAGGAGCCAGCCCAAGGGAAAGATTACACTGCCGGTAACATTTGGTGGGGAACTAAACTTCAGGACTCAGAAGGTTGTGTTCGATGTCGTTGAGCTTCCCCTGCCATTTAATGGAATCCTTGGTCATCCAGCTCTGGCCAAGTTCATGGCAGCGTCCCAGTACGCATATAACACCTTGAAGATGCCAGGCCCTATAGGAGTCATCTCCATCCCGTCAGATAAGAGGGATGCAGTTATATGCGTCGACAAGATGTACAGAGATGTGGTAGCAGCAGAGGTCGCTAAGGCCCCAGCTCCAGCTAGGGAAGAAAAGAAGGTTAAGAAAAATGGCAAGGACACCGATAAGGACCCCGGGAAGCGCGCCTCTTCAGAGTGCACTGCGCCCGGCAGCGACTTGCCAGAAAGTTCGGCTAGCAAAAGATCCAAGGCTGCTCCTCCTGCAACGAAGAAGGTTCCTGCGAGGCAGGATGGCACTGATGGTACCTTCACCATTAGTGCCACCCTTGATGACAAATAGGAAAGCGCGCTCGTTGCCTTCCAGCGGGCGAATGTCGATGTGTTTGCATGGCAACCATCTGACATCCCTGTTGTTCCTAGGGAGGTAATCGAGCACCACATTACTGTCTATCCTCATGCTCGGCAGGTCAAGCAAAAGGTCAGAAAGCAAGCCTTGGAGCGGCAAAAGTTCATTGCCGAGGAGATTAAGAAACTTGAAGCAGCAGGCTTAGCCAGAGGGGTATTGCACCCAACTTGGTTAGCAAATCCAGTGGTGGTGCGCAAGGCAAATGGGAATTGGAGACTTTGTATTGACTTCACTGACTTGAACAAAGCAAGACCAAAAGATCCCTTCCCCTTGCCACGCATCGATCAGATCGTCGACTCCACTTTGGGATGTGATTTGCTCTCCTTCCTTGATGCATACTCCGGCTATCATCAGATCTTCATGGCTAAAGAAGACGAAGAGAAAACCGCGTTTATTACCCCATGTGGCACATACTGCTTTGTACGTATGCCATTCGGGCTAAAAAGCGTTGGTTCTACGTTTGCGAGGGCTGTGTAGATTGGTTTTGGGCCTTAGCTACACAGAAACATAGAAGCCTACATGGATGATATAGTGGTCAAAACCAAGGACAAGTCTACGCTTCTTGAAGATTTGGAAGAAACCTTTGTGAACCTACGAAAGATCAACTTGACGCTCAACCCAGAGAAATGTGTGTTTGGCGTTCCATCTGGCAAGCTCCTTGGATTCTTTGTGTCTCAGCGAGGGATAGAAGCCAACCCCGACAAGATCAAAGCAATAGAGCAGATCCAAGCCCCGAAAACTGTCAAGGATGTGAGGTGCTTGGATGGCTGTGTTGCCGCACTGAGTAGGTTCATTTTGAAATCCGCCGAGCGTGCCTTGCCGTTCTTCAAAATGTTGAAGAAGGCTGGCCCAATGAAATGGACTCTGGAGGCAGAGGCTGCACTACGAGACTTGAAAACCTACCTTTCTTCTGCACCAACCTTGGTCGCGCCTAGACCACAAGAGCTGTTGCTGCTATACTTAGTGGCAACGAATCAAGTGGTTAGTGCTACGTTGGTGGCACAGAGAGAAGTAGATAGCGAAGGGACCAATGCAGCAGAGCCACCCGATGATGAACCAAACCTATCCCCGGCAAGCCCTGATATAGGTAATGAAGGGGGGCCACAAGCAGATGCTGATAGTCAGAGGGTGTTAGCAAGGAAGAAGATGGTGCAGCGACCAATTTACTTTGTCAGCTCCCTCTTGCAGGGGGCTAGGTCAAGGTACTCTGGGGTGCAAAAGTTGATCTTCGGCCTTCTCATGGCCTCGAGGAAGCTACGCCATTACTTCCAAGCTCATGAGATCACAGTTGTGACTCGCCTTCCACTGCAGCGTATTCTGAGGAGCCCCGAGGCTACCGGCAGATAGTGGAATGGGCACTAGAATTGTCAAGTTTTGCATTGAAGTTCGAGAGCACGGCAACTATCCAAAGCAGGGCACTGGCAAAATTTATTGCTGAATGGACACCAACACCCGATGAAGAAGTGCAGGAAACAACTCTCCCTGGCAAGGAACCCCCAAGGAGTGGGTAATGTACTTTGATGGATCCTTTTTGCTACAAGGCGCCGGAGCTAGAGTGCTGCTTGTCGCACCTACCGGAGAGCACCTCAAGTACGTTATCCAGATGCACTTCCCCAGGGAAGATGCTACCAACAACACAATAGAGTATGAGGGACTACTTGCCAGCCGCAGGATTGTGGTAGAGCTGGGGATAATGAAGCTAGTCATCCGTGGTGATTCTCAGCTCGTTGTGAAGCAAGTAAATAAGGATTATCAGAGCCCACTGATGGAAGCGTATGTAGAAGAAGTGAGAAAGTTGGAGGAGCACTTTGATAGGCTGCAAACAGAGCACATGCCCCGTTGATGACCCACAAGTATAGGAGATCAAGCGTAGTCCTTTTGATAAGTAAGAGTGTCGAACCCAATGAGGAGCAGAAGGAAATGACAAGTGGTTTTCAGCAAGGTATTTTCTGCAAGCACGGAAATAGTCGGTAACAAGTAGTTTGATAGCAAGATAATTTGTAACGAGCAAGTAACGGTAACGGTAAATAATATGCAGTAAGGTAGCTCAATCCTTTTGTGACAAAGGACAGGCCAAAACGGTCTCTTATGATTAGCAAAGTGTTCTTGAGGGTACACGGGAATTTCATCATGTCACTTTTATCATGTTGGTTGGATTTGTGTTCGCTACTTTCATAATTTGATACGTGGGTGGACCGGTGCTTAGGTGCTGTTCTTACTTGAACAAACCTCCTACTTATGATTAACCCCCTTGCAAGCATCCGCAACTACGAGAAAAGTATTAAGATAAAATCTAACCATAGCATTAAACTTTTGGATCCAAATCGGTCCCTTACGAAGTAGCGCATAAACTAGGGTTTAAGCTTCTGTCACTCTAGCAACCCATCATCTAATAACTACTCCACAATGCATTCCCTTAGGCCCAAATATGGTGAAGTGCCATGTAGTCTATGTTCACATGACACCACTAAGGGAATCACAACATACATATCATCAAAATATCGAACACATATCAAGTTCACATGATTACTTGCAACATGACTTCTCCCGTGACCTCAAGAACAAAAGTAACTACTCACAAATAATAATCATGCTCAAGATTAGAGGGGTATTAAGTAGCATAATGGATCTGAACATATAATCTTCCACCAAATAAACCATATAGTAATCAACTACAAGATGTAATCAACACTACTAGTCACCCACAAGTACCAATCTAAGGTTTCGGTACAAAGATTGAACACAAGAGATCAACTAGGGTTTGAGAGGAGATGGTGTTGTTGAAGATGTTGATGGAGATGGCCCTTCCAAAGATGGGAGAGTTGTTGGTGATGATGATGGCGATGATTTCCCCCTCCGGGAAGGAAGTTCCCCCGGCGGAATCGCTCCGCCGGAGGGCCAAAGTGCTTTTGCCCAAGTTCCGCCTCGAGACGGTGGCACTTCGTCCCGAAAGTCCTCTCCTAATTTTTTCTAGGTCAAAATGACCTATATACCAGAAGATGGGCACCGGTGGTGGGCCGAGGAGGGCACAACCCACCAGGGCGCGCCTGGGGGGCCTGGCGTGCCCAGGTGGGTTGTGCCCAGCTGGTGGGCCTCCTCCGGTAGTTATTTGCTCTAGTATTTTTCATATATTGCAAAATAATTCTCCATAAATTTTGAGCTCATTTGGAGATGTGCAGAATAGGTAACTCTGACGTAGCTTTTTCAGGTCCAGAATTCCAGCCGCCGGTATTCTCCCTCTTTGTGTAAACCTTGCATATTATGAGAGAGAAGGCATTAGAATTACTCCCAAAAGCATTATTATGCATAAAAAAACATTAGAAATAACAGTAGGAAAACATGATTCAAATGGACGTATCAACTCCCCCAAGCTTAGACCTCGCTTGTCCTCAAGCGAAAAACCGAAATCGAAAAACATGCCCACATGCTTAGAGAGAGAGGTGTCGATAAAAACAAAATACGAACATAGAAGCATCATGCATATTATTATAAAAGTAAGGAACTTTAACATAAAACTTTATCAAACAACTTTTATGATATAACTTCTCATGAACAAGTAACAATTCATCACAACATTGAAGTATAAAGCATAAACCTTATTGAAAACCAACAAACTATGTTCTCAGTCAACTTTGTAACTACAATTCATCATATTTTCAGGAAGGGTCACATATCGGAGCCTTTAGGCAAGTCCACATACTCAACCATCATTTAATCTTCTATGATTGCTAACACTCACAGCATACCCATGAACAAAAAGTTTCAACCGGACACATAGAAAGATATGGGCTTATAGTTTCGCCTCCCAACATATTCACCTCAAGGGTGATGTCAACAATAATAACTCATGCCCACTCATATCCAACTGGATATATGTGCCTAGATCTTTCCTCACCACATGATGCTTGCAAAAAGAGAAAATAAAAAGGAATAGGGGAGAATACTTTGACTCTTACATAAAAGTAAATGCATAAAAGTAAAAGATAGGCCCTTCGCAGAGGGAAGCAGAGGTTGTCATGCGCTTATTTGTTTATATGCCAAATCCCTTAATGCAAAAGAACGTCACATTATATTACCCCTTATGATAGCAACCTTTATTATGCAGTCTTTTGCTTTTATTACTTTGCCATCATAACTTCGTACAACGCTCAATTTTCTCTTACACTAAATGATCCAACACTTTTAGAAGCAATTTTTATTGCCTTATTGCACCGATGACAACTTACTTGAAGGATCTTACTCAATCCATAGGTAGGTATGGTGGACTCTCAAAATAAGATTTTGGGTTAAGGGTTTTTGGATGCACAAGTAGTATCTCTACTTAGTGCGGAATTTTTGGCTAGAAAAGATATTGAGCAAGCACCACATGTTGAAGGATCTATGACAATATAACTTCTCTGTGAATATGAACAAACATAAATCATTATGTTGTCTTCCTTGTCCAACATCAACAGTTTTGACACAAAATATTTAATGGGAGCTCACAATCATAAAAGATGTCCAAGATAGTGTATTTGCATGTGAATCTTCTCTTCCCTTATTAATTCTTTCATGAATTGCATCATTGACCAATGCTATGTTTGTCAATCTCCAATAAATTTTACCACTTATACTTTTCCTTATGTGATGTCATTACTTACCATAAGATTAGCATATGATCTTTTTCATTTATTTTCCTTTCTTTTTATTGGAACAAAAGAGTAAAGAAACAAAACTCAAACTACTCTTTATTATATATCTTGCACATGATTACATAGATAGATCACTAAGCAAGCACTCGAAAAGAAAGGTTCGAACTAAACTTTTATCCAACTAAATCATAGGATAACTAAAGATCGAACTAAAATAGATGAAAGCAAAGATAGTGGTGGCGATATGATACTGGGGCACCTTCCCCAAGCTTGGCACAAGCCAAGGGGAGTGCCCATACCATGAACTCAAGTTTCTTTTGTTGGAGAAGATGATGGTGGTGGTGGGGATGAGGTAGTAGCGGGCTTATCCTCCGGCTTCCATGGCAGCGGCTCACCATCATAAGAAGAAGCGCGAGTCTCACGAGTCCTACAACTGGCAGCTAAACTCATACCTTTAAATCTCGCCTCAAATTCAAAGACTTGATTTTGGAGATCATAGATTTGGCTTTGCAGAAAATTGATTTGCTCGTTGAAGGTGAAGACGATGTCCTTCATGGATTTTCCATCCACCTTGAGATCACGGGTGTAATCCGCGATCATGAGGTGATTGGCATTGAGTCCATGTTCCACCATCCCCTTGCACTTGAAGACCTCTTGCTCCATAGCTTCGAGCCGAGCATCCATGGTTATCGTCCCCTTGGGACCCTAGACGTCCCGGATGTGGAGCACCCCCTCACACATCTCAATGGCTTGAGGGTGCTACATCACCTCCCACAAATACGGGTTGATGACGTTGTCGAAGAACTTGTCCTTGGAAGAGCTCGAAGTGGCCATGGCGATCTAGATCTGTCAGAAAACAACAAGAAAGAAGAACAGAAGATTTCTCCGTGATACGGTGGTCAATACGTTTGGGGGGTATATAAAGATTTTTTATCTTGGGATACAAGAAAACGGGAGGAAAAAGGAGTCGGGAAGGTTCCCGAGGTGGGCACAACCCACCTAGGCGTGCCAAGGGGCCCAGGCGTACCCTGGTGTCTTGTGCCCTCCTTGGTTGCCTTCCTAGTTGTTTCTTATTTTCCTAATTTTTGTAATATTCAAAAACTGACAGAAAATATTTTTGCGAATTTTTGGAGTCCGTTTGCTTACCGTATCACGTACCTCCTCTTTTTTAGGATTCTAGAGTGTTCCAGAAGGTCTCTTTTATGTGTTTCTCCGGTGTCATGGTTTGAATAATATTGCTCTCAACATTAATAGGTGTACCTGAGATATAGTGTCTAATTCTTTGACCATTGACCACCTTCGGGTTAGTACCTTCGGCATTATTGATTTTGATGGCTCCAGAGCAATAAAACTCCTCGATAATATATGGTCCTTCCCATTTAGAGAGAAGTTTTCCTGCAAAGAATCTAAAATGAGGGTTGTACAAAAGAACATATTCTCCAACTTTGAATTCCCGCTTTTGGATTCTTTTGTCATGCCATCTTTTAACTTTTTCTTTAAATAACTTGGCATTTTCATAAGCTTGGGTTCTCCATTCATCTAATGAGCTAATATCAAATAATCTATTTTCACCAGCAAGTTTGAAATCATAATTGAGTTCTTTAATTACCCAATATGCTTTATGTTCTAACTCTAGAGGTAAATGACAAGCTTTTCCATAAACCATTTTATAGGGAGACATACTCATAGGATTTTTATATGCTGTTCTGTAGGCCCAAAGTGCATCATCCAATTTATTAGACCAATTCTTTCGGGACCTATTAATAGTTTTTTGTAATATTAGTTTTATTTCTCTATTGCTAAGTTCAACTTGACCACTAGATTGAGGATGATAGGGTGATGCAATTCTATGGTTAACATCATATTTAGCAAGCATTTTACGAAAAGCACCATGAATAAAGTGTGAACCACCATCAGTCATTAAATATCTAGGGACTCCAAACCTCGGGAAAATAACTTCTTTAAGCATTTTAATGGAAGTGTTATGATCAGCACTACTAGTTGGAATAGCTTCTACCCACTTAGTAACATAATCAACATCATCAACCAAAATATGTGTATACCCATTAGAGGAAGGAAAAGGTCCCATATAATCAAAACCCCAAACATCAAATGGTTCAACAACAAGCGAGTAATTCATAGGCATTTCTTGACGCTTACCAATATTACCAATTCTTTGGCATTCATCACAAGATAAAACAAACTTACGGGCATCCTTGAAGAGAGTAGGCCAATAAAACCCAGATTGCAATACCTTATGAGCAGTTCTATCTCCCGCATGATGCCCTCCATAAGCTTCGGAGTGACATTTCCATAGGATTTGTTCCTATTCATGCTCAGGTACACAACGTCTAATAATACCATCTACTCCTTTATAAAGATGTGGGTCATCCTAAAAGTAATGTCTTAAATCATAGAAGAATTTTTTCTTTTGTTGGTTTGTGAAACTAGGTGGTATGTATTTAGCAACAATATAATTAGCATAGTCAGCATACCAAGGAGTATTATGAGAAACATTTATTGCAGCTAGTTGTTCATCAGGAAAGCTATCATCAATAGGTAGTGGGTCATCAAGGATATTCTCTAACCTAGATAAGTTATCAGCTACGGGGTTCTCAGCTCCTTTTCTATCAGTAATATGTAAATCAAATTCTTGTAGCAAGAGAACCCACCTAATGAGTCTAGATTTAGCATCTTTCTTTTCTGTAAGATATTTAATAGCAGCATGATCGGTGTGAACAATAACTTTAGAATCAACAATGTAAGATCTGAATTTATCACAAGCAAACACAACTGCTAAAAACTCTTTTTTAGTAGTAGCATAATTTCTCTGGTCACTGTCTAGAGTTTTGCTAGCATAATGAATAACATTTAATTTTTTATCAACTCATTGTCCTAGAACAGCACCAACATCATAATCACTAGCATCACACATGATTTCAAAAGGCAAGTTCCAATCAGGTGGTTGAACAATAGGTGTAGAAGTTAAGGCTTTCTTAAGTGTTTCAAAGGCTTCTACACAATCATCATAAAAAACAAATGAAACATCCTTTTGTAAAAGGGTCGTAAGAGGCCTAGAAATTTTAGAGAAGTCTTTAATAAACCTCCTATAGAAACCAGCATGACCAAGGAAACTATGAATACCTTTAATATCTTTAGGACATGGCATTTTCTCAATTGCATCAACTTTAGCTTGGTCCACCTCAATACCTCGTTCAGAAATTGTATGCCCCAAGACAATACCTTCATTAACCATAAAGTGGCACTTCTCCCAATTCAAGACAAGGTTAGTTTGCTCACATCTCTACAAAACTTGATCAAGGTTGCTTAAGCAATCATCGAAAGAAGTTCCATAAACAAAAAAATCATCCATGAAAACTTCAACAATCTTTTCACAAAAATCAGAGAATATAGCAGTCATACATCTTTGAAAAGTAGCAGGTGCATTGCATAAACCAAAAGGCAGATGTCTATAAGCATAAGTTCCAAATTGGCAAGTAAAAGTGGTTTTCTCTTGATCAGGTTGTGAAACAGGTATTTGAGAAAAACCAGAATATCCATCCAGAAAACAAAAGTGTGTGTGCTTAGATAATCTTTCTAACATTTGATCAATAAAAGGCAAAGGGTAATGATCTTTTCTAGATGCTTTATTTAATTTTCTAAAATCAATTACCATTCTATAGCCAGTAACAATTCTTTGTGGAATGAGTTCACTTTTATCATTAGGAACAATAGTAATACCTCCCTTCTTAGGGATACAATGAATGGGACTTACCCATCTACTATCAGCTATGGGATAGATTATACCTGCTTCCAGAAGCTTTAATATTTCAGTTCTTACCACTTCTTTCATCTTAGGATTCAAACGTCGTTGATGATCAACAACGGGTTTAGCTTCAAGTTCCATATTAATCTTGTGCTGACAAAGAGTGGGACTAATGGCCTTAAGATCATCAATAGTATATCCAATAGCAGCACGGTGCTTCTTCAGAATTTTTAATAATCTTTCTTCTTCATGTTCTGAAAGGTTAGCACTAATAATAACAAGATATATCTTTTTCTCATCGAGATAAGCATACTTTAAAGTGTCAGGCAATTGTTTTAATTCAAACACGGGATCACCTTTAGGTGGAGGAGGACCTCCTAGAGTTTCAATAGGCAAATTGTGTTTGAGCAGGGGTCGTTGTTCAAAGAAAATTTTATCTATCTCATTTCTTTCATGCATATGCATATCATTTTCATGGTCTAGCAAATATTGTTCTAGTGGATCAGTAGGAGGCACGACAATAGAAGCAAGACCAATTATTTCATCCTTACTAGGTAATTCTTTCTTATGAGGTTGTCTATTAAACTTGGAAAAATTAAATTCATGAGACTCATCACCAAAGCTAACACTGACAGTTTGTTTATGACAATCTATAGTGGCATTGACAGTGTTCAAGAAAGGTCCACCAAAGATAATGGGACAGAAGTCATCTTGTGGGGAACCAAGAACTAGAAAATCAGTAGGGTATTTTATTTTCCCACACAAGACTTCAACATCTCTAACAATCCCAAGTGGTTTGATGGTCTCTCTATTAGCAAGTTTAATAGTGACATCTATGTCTTCTATTTCAGCGGATGCTATGTCATTCATAATTTCTTGGTATAAGGTAAAAGGAATAGCACTCACGCTAGCACCTAAGTCACATAAACCATGGTAACAATGATCTCCTATTTTAACTGAGACAACAGGCATGCCAACAACAGGTCTATGTTTATCTTTTTCATCGGGTTTGGCAATTCTAGCAGCTTCATCACAGAAGTAAATAACATGCCCGTCAATATTTTCTACCAGGAGATCTTTAACCATAGCAACACTAGGTTCTACTTTAATTTGTTCAGCAGGTTTAGGTGCTCTAATATTACTTTTGTGAACCATAGTTGAAACCTTAGCATGTTCCTTTATCCTAATAGGGAAAGGTTGTTTTTCAATGTAAGCAGTAGGCACAACTGGATCAACATTGTAAATAATAGTTTCATCTTTAGCTATGTTGGGTTCTTTAATTTCTTCTTTAATAGGGGGATGATATTCAAACCACTTCTATTTGGGGAGATCAACATGAGTAGCAAATGATTCACAAAAAGAGGCTACTATCTCAGAGTCAAGTCCATATTTAGTGCTTAACTTGTGAAAAGCATCGGTATTCATAAAGGATTTAACACAATCAAATTCAAGCTTAATACCTGACTCTTTACCTTTGTCGAGTTCTCAATCTTTAGAGTTGCGTTTAATTCTTTCTTAAAGATCCCACCTGAATTCAATAGTCTTCTTCATAAAAGAACCAGTACAAGAAGTATCGAGCATTGATTGATCATCATGAGAAAGCCCAGCATAAAAATTCTGAATGATAATTTCTCTAGAGAGCTCATGATTGGGGCATGAATATAACATTGACTTCAGCCTCCCCCAAGCTAGAGCGATACTTTCTCCTTCACAAGGCCAAAAATTATATATATAATTCCGATCACGATGAACTAGATGCATATGATATTTTTTTGGTGAAATTCCAATTTCAATCGATTCCAGTTCCAAGATCCAATATCATCGCATAACCTATACCATGTCAATGCTTTTCCCTTCAAAGATAAAGGGAAAACCTTCTTCTTAGCTTTGTCTCCAGATAAACCTACAAGCTTAAATAATCCACAAATTTCATCCACATATATCAAGTGCATATCAGGAGGTTCAGTTCCATCTCCTGCATAAGGATTAGCTAGCAGTTTTTCTATCATACCCGAAGGAATTTCATAACCAATATTTTCAGTAGGTGCAGTAGGTTGAGGGGTACCTAATTGTGGTTCCGGTCGAGGTGAAGATACCTCGAACAAACCCCTCAAAGGATGATTCTCCATAGTAACAAGTGACAATAAATTTCAGCACGTAGTAATAATTTTTCCTTACCAATTTCCACTTACCAAGAGCGATTCACTCCCCGGCAACGGCACCAGAAAAGATCCTTGATGACAAACAAGTATAAGGGATCAATCGTAGTCTTTTCGATAAGTAAGAGTGTCGAACCCAACGAGGAGCAGAAGGAAATGACAAGTGGTTTTCAGCAAGGTATTTTCTGCAAGCACTGAAATAGTCGGTATCAAGTAGTTTGATAGCAAGATAATTTGTAATGAGAAAGTAATGGTAATGGTAAATAATATGCATTAAGGTAGCCCAATCCTTTTGTGACAAAGGACATGCCAAAACAGTCTCTTATGATAAGCAAAGTGTTCTTGAGGGTACACGGGAATTTCATCATGTCACTTTTATCATGTTGGTTTGATTTGTGTTCGCTACTTTGATAATTTGATATGTGGGTGGACTGGTGCTTAGGTGCTGTTCTTACTTGAACAAACCTACTACTTATGATTAACCCCCTCGCAAGCATCCGCAACTATGAGAAAAGTATTAAGATAAAATCTAACCATAGCATTAAACTTTTGGAGCCAAATCGCTCCCTTACGAAGTAGCGCATAAACTAGGGTTTAAGCTTCTGTCACTCTAGCAACCCATCATCTAATAACTACTCCACAATGCATTCCCTTAGGCACCAAATATGGTGAAGTGCCATGTAGTCGACGTTCACATGACACCACTAAGGGAATCACAACATACATATCATCAAAATATCGAACACATATCAAATTCACATGATTACTTGCAACATGACTTCTCCCATGACCTCAAGAACAAAAGTAACTACTCACAAATAATAATCATGCTCAAGATCAGAGGGGTATTAAGTAGCATAATGGATCTAAACATATAATCTTCCACCAAATAAACCATATAGTAATCAACTACAAGATGTAATCGACACTACTAGTCACCCACAAGTACCAATCTATGGTTCCGGTACAAAGATTGATCACAAGAGATGAACTAGGGTTTGAGAGGAGATGGTGCTGTTGAAGATGTTGATGGAGATGGCCCTCCCAAAGATGGGAGAGTTGTTGGTGATGATGATGGCGATGATTTCCCCCTCCGGGAGGGAAGTTCCGCCGACGGAATCGCTCCGTCGGAGGGCAAAAGTGCTCCTGCCCAAGTTCCGCCTCGAGACGGCGGCGCTTCGTCCCAAAAGTCCTCTCCTGATTTTTCTAGGTCAAAATGACCTATATACCAGAAGATGGGCACCGGAGGTGGGCCGAGGAGGGCACAACCCACCAGGGCGCGCTTGGGGGGCCTAGCGCGCCCAGGTGGGTTGTGCCCACCTGGTGGGCCTCCTCCGGTAGTTATTTGCTACAGTATTTTTCATATATTGCAAAATAATTCTTCGTAAATTTTTAGCTCATTTGGATATGTGCAGAATAGGTAACTCTGATGTAGCTTTTTCAAGTCCAGAATTCCAACTGCCGATATTCTCCCTCTTTGTGTAAACCTTGCATATTATGAGAGAAAAGGCATTAGAATTACTCCCAAACGCATTATTATGCATAAAAACATTATAAATAATAGTAGGAAAACATGATGCAAAATGGACGTATCACCCATGCGAAAAACAACATCACTGACCAGCTGTCAAAGTGCGCTGCTCAGAAGCTCCCTGTGGAACCAGGAACTTTTGTTCTCCATCTAACTCAACCATCAGTTTCCCTGTCAGCGTTGGCTAGAAAAAGAAGAAAACTAAACACCGACAAGCATTTCTCGGCAGAGCTCCCTGGAGCCGTTGGTGAGAGGGTTGCTGTGGGAACCCTATGTTAGTTTGTGAGCTGCATTCTCTAGCGGATCCTCGAGTTCTCACTATTGAGACTAGCGCTCCCACGGCAGAGGAGATGCCTTTAGTCCTTGTCGTCGAGCCTTAGGCTCCGGCATGGGCGCATCACATAGTCCAATTCTTGCAATCTGGAGAACTTCCTGATGATCCATAGGAATCTGAAAAGGTGGCTCGCCAATCAAGTATGTATCAGTTTGTGGACGACAATCTATACAGAAAGAGGACGAATGGTGTGAAGTTGAAGTGTATCAGTCAAGAAGATGGACTAATGTTGTTGGCAGTGATACATGGAGGGATGTGTGGTTCGCATCTGGGATCGAGAGCACTTGTCCGAAAAGCTTTCCGGCAAGGATTCTACTGGCCCACTGCCCTCCGGGATGAGCTGAGCTCGTCACCAAGTGTGAAGCCTGTCAGTTCCATTCCAGGAACATTCATCAACCTGCTTAAGCCCTACAAACAATCCCTTTATCCTGGCCTTTCGCGGTCTGTGGGCTCGACATCCTGGGCCCCTTTCCCCGTGCTACAGGGGGCTTTGAATTCTTGTTCGTGGCAATCTACAAGTTTACAAAGTGTCTCGAAGTGGAGCCAGTGAGGAAGGTGACTGCGTAATCAGCTATCAAGTTCTTTAAAGGATTGGTGTGCTGTTTTGGAGTACCCAAAAGGGTGATCACCGACAATGGCACTCAATTCGCAAGCCGCGCCTTCATGCAGTACATCCAAAGCCTTGGAAGAAAGGTCTCTTTTGCCTCTATTGCCCATCCTAGGAGCAACGAACAAGCCGAAAGGATGAACGCTGAAATGCTGCGAGGGCTTAAGATAAGAACTTTCGATAAGTTGCGAAAATGTGGCAAGCGCTGGGTTGATGAGTTGCTGGTGGTTCTTTGGTCGATCAGGACGACACTAAATTGAGCTACTGGCCAGACTCCCTTCTCCCTATTATATGGTGCAGAAGCAGTGCTCCCCACAGAACTCACATAAGGGTCACCTCGAGTACTTGCCTACGATGAAGTAGCGCAAGAGCAGCTGCTGCATGATGATGCTGCGCTCCTTGAGGAAGATCGTCTCCGGACAGCTGTACATGCTGCACGATACCAGCAAGCCCTACGCCGCTATCACAACCGCAGGGTTCACGCTGGGAGCCTTGAGGAAGGTGACCTTGTCCTTAGGCGTGTTCAGTCCGCCAAGGGTGCAAACAAGTTGACACCAAAGTGGGAAGGCCCTTAGTGGGAAATTCAGAGAACAGTTGGTGATGGGCGGAACCCTAGATCTATGTTTTGAAGAAGAAGAGGAAGGGGGAAGGAGTTGTGTGAGTTTGGAGCATGAATGGATAGGTTTTATGCAACCAATGGAGCAACGAAAGTAATAAATGTTGTGGTGGGTGTTAGTTGGTGGAAGGATTCTGATTCAGTTTGCTAGAATGCATTTGAGAAGCAACAACACTGCTGACTTGAGTCTAGCGAACTGCAGTTTTTATGTAAACAAACTACAGAATGCGTGGATTGTGTTAGTGTTTTTATTTTTCTAGTCGTTGTTTTATTTTATTGGGCCATGGTTTTTCGTCGTATGTGGGAATGTTTTTTATATTAGTGGCCTCTCACACGTGTTGGGCCTTTTAGGGAGCAAAGACGCATTCGACCCAAGTAGGCCTGCCGGCACGGCTGCTTCACGGTGCTCTATGTGTACACGCTAATGTTTAGTCCCACCTCGCCCATCGAGAGCGCCCGCGACTGGTTTATAAGCCCTGGTGAGGCAACGCTTTCGAACTCCTCAGGTTACTGATTGGGCGCTTATACACAGCACTCGCTATACTTTCCTCGCCGACCTATGGGCCCTTGTGTGCCCGGCCCCATGCATCGTGGCTTAGAACGGACTCGCCTGTGTTGATAAGCGGGTGCGTAACCTAGTACGAGACTGGCTGGGGCCTGGTTGCACCTGGGTGGTCATTTTTTTTTCATATTTTCCCTCTTACGTATCTTCTAATATAGGGCGTGCACTGCTTTGTTAGATCGTTGTGCACTGCATTCATCAGGATTCTGTACAGCATGTGCCCACATTTCGCACTACATATGCAGGAGCATTTTTGCACTTCATCTTGGTCCAATTTTTCTTAGTGTTTTTCCTCTTACGTATCTTTCTAATATACGGTGTGCACTGCTTTGTTAGATCGTTGTGCACTGCATTCGTCAGAATACTGTACTGCATGTGCCCACATTTTGCACTGCATGCATCCTATTTGTGCACTACATCTTCGTCCGTTTGTGCACTGCTCGAATCACATACTTTATGTGCACTGCAGTATGTTCTAATATTGAACTCTAGTTTGTAATTGAAATAAAAATTCTTCATAACATAACCGAAGTTCATCATTACAAGCAATTCTGTATGACAAGCAAACTAAGTTCATCAAAAGCAAACGATCACAAGCAAACTAACTTTACATAAGCAAACAACAAAAAGCAAATTTGATGATAAATCTAAAATGACGCGAGCAATGTTGGAGATACTTTCTTGGCCGGCACCATCTGCTTCTTCACCACGTGAAGTCTCCCCAGCTCCTGGCGCGCTTCTTGGGGGGCTCCTCCTTCTCCAGCTTTACGCGGCGAAGCCCGTCCTGGGTGAGGGTGATGCGGTTCCATATCTCATACGTTGTGTACGCGTCCTTTGTCGCATACTCGATGTGCCTCATGGACAGGGGCAGGGAGTCCCAGCGCCTGTATTATTTGTTGGTGATCTTCTTCTTCATGTCATTGTCGTAGTCATCACCGAGCATGCCGGCGACATCTGCAAGGGAGTCCAACTCCTTGGTGGCCTCGGGCACCCTTAATTACTACTGGATGTCGACGAAGTTGGCGACCTCCAAATTGACGCGCTCGAGCTTGGTTTTGTCACCACCGATGGAGAAGCCAGCAAACGTGTACCTGGGGTCGGCAAGGAAGTTGTCAAAGATGGTTCACCTTTCAGCGGCGCTCAGTTGGAAGAGCAACACCGGCTGAGTCTTGCCGACGGAGAGTTGGACGAGGGCGGGTTTCTACGTCTCGTCAGGCTCGTTGGTGTACTCCAGATCAATTCCGATGATCTTGTGGCGCTGGAGCCTGAGGTGGCACTCGTACTGCTCGAGGGAGGTCACCATCTGCTTCTTGTCGTTGGTGTGGATCACGTGCAACTTGGTGTTGCCGTGGGCTGCACCTGCCTGTACTCGTCGATGAACCCCATCGCATATAGAAGGGCTTGGTGTCTTCTATGGAGATTGATGAGAGGGAGGGATTTGGTTGCAGCACAATGGCGACTTGTGTTGTTATGGATGAGAAAGCCTTGGCCGGGATCTAAATTTAAGGGGGAGATGGCCGCAACGGATGAGATGCACGATCTCACTGAGGATGCGGTTGTGTAGATCGTGGTTGGGTTGCGTCTGTGGACGTGGGTTTGTGGTGATGCAACCGCTTGGATTGGGCAGTTGTCTCTGAACATGGTTTTATTTTATTTTCATCAGTAATTTTTGTTAACCACCATGTTTTCTCCGGACGCACATTGTCCTATTATATGTGGCCAATGTGTCGCCGAACTGCATTGCTTATGGTACCGTACTTCTTCTAAAACAATGCACTACATTGTCGAGAGCTGCGGACTGCACCTGTTGCATGTACTTGTTGTAGCCCCTGGCACGCGTGGGGGGAGGGGGGTTGCCCCCCCCCCATTTTTTTGTGTTGTGACACTTATTTGAAGGCATACTTTTTTCCGGACGCGTTATCTTAACACGCGCATTGTGTTTTCGACTTTAACTGTTTTTACGAACTATATGTATTTTCTTTTTTTTGATCGTACGAACTTCATTTTCCAGGATAGCGAACTACATCTGGTACGAAGTTCTTTGTTTCGAACTGGTCCGTCTAATTTAGGCGGGCCATTTTGGGCCGGCCCGTGTATGCAACCCTTCCCACGTGGGCCTCCCAGGCGCTCCCACTGCTCCGCTCATAGAGAGAGACCGAAAAAAATCTCTCCCCTCCCTTCCAGCGCCTCCCGAAACATCTCTCCCTCATGCAAAGCGCTGTCGCCCGTAGCAACCGTCGTTGCCCGCGGAACCGCCGTCCTCAAGAGCTCCAGATTCCTACATTCCGCGCCCCCCTACGCTCCTCCGCCCCTTCCTGCTCCGCTCCCCCACCCCTTCCCATCCGCTCCCGCCCCCGCCCCCACCGCCACCATTCATCCCCTTGGTTGTGGTACGTTTCTCGTGCCCTCGGCCGTGATCATCCCCCTATCTAGTTTTCTGATTCCCGTAGCGGTTGCGTGTTTTGCTCATATTTTTTTTCCGTAAGCACGCGATTTGTTCTCGATTTGAAGTCGGTACTCATGTGTGCCTTGTAGGCAGAGCAAGGTGCATCTAGAGTTTCGTCAGATTTCATTGATTTTGTTGCTAATATTTGTCACTCCGTCCTTGCACTGCACACAAACGCTATGTCTTCGCCAAGCAGAGTAGATGGAGGAGTTCAAGGTATGTGGACTGCTTGCCTGGCCTTGTTTATTTTCTGCCTTGTTTATCAAGTTGCCTAGTTCATCCTTACCACCATTGAACAACATCGAGAAACGTGCCATCAATCTGATGAGTGCAACGGCCCAGTTTTCGATGAGCCTGCGCCAGTTGTTGGTGGGTATCTGCCTTACGCGGTTGAGTGCCCGCTTTCACACGTGAGCTGCGGCAAGTCCGCTGGCCGTTCGTCCCGGCCTTCAAGCCAGAAGTACCAGAAAAGTATGACGGCAAGCTGAACCTGGCAGAATTCTTGGGCATCTATACGATTGCCATGTAAGCTGCCGGGGGAAGAGATGAAAAGATCCTCACCAACTACTTCCCATTGGTGCTCAAGCCCAATGTGAGGTCTTGGTTGATGAACTTGCCGGAGAACTCTATCTCCTCGTGGTCAGATCTGTGCAACGAGTTCGTTGGCGCCTTTACAGGAGGTCAGAAGGAGCCCGGATGGCCCAGTGATTTGCAAGTGATCCCATAGAGGGAGGGTGTGAACTTGCGCAGGTATATACAAAGATTTAGCCATGTGCATTGCAACATTCCAGATGTACACCCGACAGCTGTGATTGCCGCGTTTCACACGAAAGTGCACAATCGAAAGATGTGGGGAAAGATGAATGTCTGATTGCCGAAGACCGTCAACGAGCTCTACACATTGGCGGACAAGTGTGCATGTGCTGAAGAGGGGAGAAGGCTTCCTGGGGATGATGCCGGCGCCGATGTCGATTATGAGGACGACGATGCCACCGCCCTGGAGAAGAAGGGCCGAAAGCGCAACAGGAAGCGCAAAGGCAAGGCAGTTATGGCTGTAGAAGGATCTGGTAACTCTAGCCCCATCAAGAAAACCAAAACAGAGAGCTCCGGCAAGGAAGGTGCTACATGCACTGATTGCCAGGTAGCAGCGGCGGGCGAGAAAACTGGCAAGTCTGATGGGCATATTGCAAGATTCACTGCACCAAGGGCGACAACCTTCAGGAGTGCCAACAAGTTGAGAAACAATAAAAGAAATCCAAGAGTCAGCTCTCCTCGACAAAGAAACAATAAAAGAATGGATCATGTACTTTGACGGGGCCTTCTCACTACAAGGTGCCGGTGTCGGAGTGCTGCTTGTCGCACCCACCGGAGAACACCTCAAGTACGTGATCCAAATGCACTTTCCCAGGGAGAAAGCAACCAACAACACTACAAAATATGAAGGGCTCCTTGCCAGTTTAAGGATCGCAGTGGAGTTGGGAATCAGAAAGATGATCATCCATGGTGATTCACAGCTTGTGGTAAAGCAAGGGAATAAGGATTACCAGAGCTTGCTAATGGAATCATATGTGGAATAAGTGAGGAAATTGGAAGAACACTTTGACGGAGTACAAACAGAACACGCCCTCTTGCGCAAAACAGCATAGCTGACCATCTGTCGAAGTGTGCTGCTCAAAAGCTTCCCGTGGAATCGGGAACTTTTGTGCCCCATTTGAATCAACCATCAGTCGCTCCATCAGTGCAGGTTAACAAGAGAAGAAAGTTGAACACCGGCAAGTATTTCCCGGTAGAGCTCCCATGAGCCGCCAACAAGAACACTGCCGGGAACAACGACACAACTGTTGGTGAGCAGTGGCCTCGCACAGAACCTCAGGTTCTTGCCGCTGAAGCAAGCGCTCCCACAGCCGAAGAAACACCTTTGGCTCTTGTCATCGAGCCGCAAGCTCCGGCATGGGCACAAGACATAGTTTATTTCCTTCAAACAGGAGAACTTCTCGATGAATAAGAAGAAGCTGAAAAAGTAGCCCGTCAATCAAGTATGTACCAGTTTGTGGATAACATTATGCAAAGAAGGAGACCGAACAGTGTGAAATTGAAGTGCGCTGCCGAGAAGATGGACTAAGAGCATCTCCAGCCGTTCGTCGCCCCCAGGGACTGAAATAGCACCTCCAGGGGGCTAGCCGGCGCATTTTTTGCCATGGGGGCGGTCGGGTTCCCAACCGTCGCTCGAAGTTAGCCCCAGACGCCAGTTTTTGAAAACCAAATTCGGCTAAACTTCATACAAAATGATACAAATTTGGAGGAAATTCAGGCGTTTTCATTGATATTTGTACAAACTTAAAAACATAATTTAAGAACTAAACTAAAACTACGCCGCCGCCGCCGCCCCGAGCCTTCTACATGCCAAGGAGCCTATAGAAGTTGGTGTAGTCACCGCTGTCGTCGTCGCCCTGCACGCCGCCGCTGTCCTTGCTGCAGCCCCGTCCTAGGTCACCGTGGCGGACGGGGTTGGACTGCCCGGGTGCCTCCTCGTCGCTGTCGTCGAGGATGACAACGCCGCCCTCCTCACGGCCGCAGCACCAAGCGGCGATCTCCTCGAGGGCGCGGCGCTGGCGATCCACCTCCTCCCGGACGTAGTCATCTCGCGCCCACTTCAGGCCGGTCTCGAGGTCGGCGGCCATGTCGAGGTGCTCCTGCTTGATGACTGGCGGCATAGCTGGCTCCTTCTTTGGCCTAACTAGGCGAAGATGGCCGCGGGGAGGAGGGGAAGTTTGGCAGTGGCGGCCCTCGTTTATGATGAGGTTGTCGCTGCGCCGGCACTCCAGCATCTCTTGGGGCTCGGCCTTGACGGCGGCGAGCGGTGTTAGTGCGCCGGAGGAGTGGGAGCCGGCGGAAGAAGACAACACGCCCGCCATGCGCCTCGGCAGCCATGAGCTGCCGCTCCAGCGCGAGAAGGACGGTGCCGGGTACTCCATCCGCTGCGCGTTGCCGCCCTCGATGTGCTCGATGACTGCGTGGAGAGTGTGCACGGGGACTCCCCACCACTGGCGGTGGCCGTCCGAGTTGTGCCGCCCCCGTGGTGCCGGGGCGCCGTTCGTCGACGCGAGCTGGTCAGCGTGGCGGCGCTCGAAGTAGGCCGTCCAGAGGTTGGTGCTGTTGAGGGCGTACCTGGCCTGCTTCCGCGCTTCCTCCGGCAGCGCCGACCAGATCCGTGTGATCTCGGCGCGGCTGTCAGTGCCAGTGGGTGGCGGGGGCACGGGGACTCCTCCGGCGTTGAGCCTACATGAGCCCGGCACGCACATGTCGGGCGGTGCCGGGTAGTCCGCCTCATGGAGGAGGCGCGCCTCCCACTCGTGGAGATGGCGGCGGCCAAAGCCGTTGGCCGCTGCTCCGTCGCCGGGGAAACACTCGACCATCGTTGGTGAAGGAGAGAGAGGGAATCAGTGGTGAAGGAGAGAGGGGCGTCGGCGGCAAAGGAGAGAGGGGCATCGGCGGTGAAGGAGAGAGGGGCGTCGGCGGCGAGAGAGAGGCTGTGGCAAGTGTGCGGCCATTGGCGAGGGAGGGCGGTTTTATAGCAGCGAGTGGGCGGCGAGCGGGCGGCAGCAGTGTAGACGCGTGGCGAGAGGGGGCAGGATGTGCGGCGGCGCGCCTTTACTGCGCTGCCCGTGAATCAATGGAAGGCTGACCGGCGGTAGTCTTCGCATTTATTCCCACGGGAATCGAGGCGATGAGGACGACGAAGGTTCCCGGCGTCGCCCAGTCGCTGACTCGGTGGGTCCACCAGATTTTGCTCCAAATCTGTTTTCCCCGGCGCCCTCGGGCACCTCCCAGCGCGCCAGGTTCGGCCTGGGTCCGTCGGCGCCAATTTCGGCCCTAACCGGCCAAATTTGGGCTCCTACGGGTGCGACTGGGCTGATTTTTTCGAGCCGGCGATAAAAAAGGGGCCTGGGGGGACCTGTTGGGGGGGGGGGGGGCAAGTGGAGATGCTCTAAGGTTGTTGGCAGAGATACACAGACGCATATGTGGCTCTCACATAGGATCAAGTGTGCTTGTCAGAAAAGCCTTTCGGCAAGGCTTCTATTGGCCCACTGCTCTCCAGGATGCAACTGAGCTACTAACCAAGTGTGAAGCATGCCAGTTCCATTCAAAGAATATACATCAGCCAACTCAAGCTCTCCAAACAATCCCTCTCTCCTGGCCTTTTTCGGTTTGGGGCTCGATATCTTGGGCCCCTTCCCCCGTGCTACCAGGGGCTTTGAGTTCTTGTACGTTGCTATCGACAAGTTCTCAAAGTGGCCTGAAGTGGAGCCAGTGAGGAAGGTAACAGCACAGTCAGCCGTCAAGTTCTTCAAAGGGCTAGTTTACCGTTTCGGGGTTCCTAAGAGAATCATCACCGACAACGGCAACCAGTTCCTGGGCCGCACCTTCATGCAGTACATCCAAAACCTTGGAAGCAAGATTTGTTATGCCTCTATCGCTCACCCGCGAAGCAACGGACACACAGAACGGATGAATGCTGAAGTGCTGTGTGGTCTCAAAATGAGAACCTTTGACAATCTGCACATGTGTGGAAGGAGTTGGATTGATGAGTTGCCGGTGGTTCTTTGGTCACTCAGGACGACACCAAATTGAGCTACTGGCAAAACACCCTTCTCCCTACTATATGGTGCAGAAGCGGTGCTCCCCACGGAACTCACATACGGGTCACCTCGAGTGCTTGCCTATGATGAGGCAGAGCAAGAGCGGTTGCAGCAAGATGACGCAACACTCCTTGAGGAAGATCGTCTTCGGGCGGCTGTGTGAGATGCACTCTACCAACAAGCTTTGCGACGCTACCATAACCGCAAAGTTCATTCCCAAAGCTTTGTGGAAGGCGACCTTGTTCTTCAGCGCGTTCAGTCCACCCAAGGATCAAACAAGTTGACGCCAAAGTGGGAGGGCCCTCATCGAGTAGTACAAGTCACCAGACCCGGAGCAGCCGTTTGGAGACCGAAGGTGGCATCCGAGTGCAGAACTCGTGGAATATTGAGCATCTTCGCAAGTTCTACCCATGAGGCGCAGTTGCCGGGCCCTGTCCCCGACAACCCCTTTTGTACAAGCTTTGTCGGCAAAACTTGTAACCCTCTGTACAAAGCCAGGCGCAGACCCTGTGCATATGTGAATAAAGTTAAGTGTTTCGCAACTTTTTTGTGCATATTTATTTATGTATCAATACGTATGATGTTGTGATTACACTTTAGCACGTGCAAAATGATTGACGAACCGCCAAGGTTCCCAAACAACTCCCTTCTCTTCTTTCCTTTTACAAGGGGCAGAAGGATCCCTCGTGTACAAGTTTCCCAAGGGAAGTGGTGATAAGGATACCATTAATGGCATTCAAGTGATCATTTTATATGACAAGAAGTACAACAAAGAAAAGCTAAGTTGAAAAATTTTCAACCAAAAATTCTTTGTCACGCTTTGCAATCTCCCTTGAACGATTCTGTGTTTGTATGAGAAACCTGCACATGGAGGAAGCTTGTCGTGATCATTAGCACCCTGATTTTGCTTCTAGTCCGCTCGGCAAGGTTTTGTGACCGCATTGAGACCGGCAAGATATCTTGCCGGGGGCGGCACTTCCAGCAGGCTGCTAAGGATCTGTTCCTCAAAGCGCTCACGGCAAGTGTGCGCACCGACAAATTTCTAGAACCACGTAGGGTGTGGGATCGGGATCATACAAAGACAAAAACAAACAAGAGAGGCAACGCACATTCATTTGGGCACACTAAATAATAGACATTTATTAGGGGATGCTCGATAACATTTTCTTAGCCCTTTTTCCGAGGGTTTACATCAAGTGCAATGTAGGGCAAAAGGGGTGCCTAGGCGGGGCCCGACTCACTCCCGGCAAGCCAGATGATGGTGCTGCCGATGCTCAGCTTGAGTCAGAGCCGTCATCCTCGGTCTTGATGCTGGGGAGGCCATCGTCATCGTCCTCCTCGTCGCTTTCGCTGGAGGAAGCGGTGTCGCTGCTACTCGAGCTTTCTGCACAACACTCTAGACGAGCTCCTGAAGCCCTGAAGAACTTCACGGTGAGTGTGTCGAGTTCGACCAGCCTGATGTGAAGAAGGTGTCCCTGCCCCAAGCAACAAGCGCAGACGAAGGATTTCCACCCGCGCGTGAAGTACATGATGTTGTTGACAGAGAATTAAACGGTCACCCAGACAGCAACATTGCAAAAGCCGTCCATGGGCAGCCACAAGCCATGCGGATGACTGTCTTCCATCATTATAGCAAAAGGACGAGGGAGCCATAGCTAGCTCCACGGCCGATCACGCAGTTCCACAACAAACTCGCGTGCCTTGTCCTCCGTATGGCCCTCTACCAAGGATGGACCGGTTGGAGGCGAAACGACGAGCGCTCCGCCGTGGCAACCCCGGCCTCGGGTGCCCCGTCTTCAATAACCCCGAGCTGTGGCCCCTCCTCAAGTGATGGAACCAGCTTTTGTGGCCATGGTCGAGGCTGAAACATGATGCCGAGGGGAAACTCTCGCTGCGACAACAGATGCATGACCTCAACCTTTTCCCCTCGCCATGGCGACGATAGATGAGGGAGGAAGAAGGAGACGGTGGATACTGGGGGACTGGAATGAGGAAAGGTGCATGAGCATCACCCTCCGCAACCCCCTCTTTATAGGGGGAGGCGTGGGGGCTCGCTCTTCACAATTTCTTGTCAACCGCCCCATTCCGCCAATCCCGCACCCTGCATTCCTGGCCGGACGCATTACTCCAGCAACCGCCCAGTCTCGCCAATCCGATGCCCTGCCTCCCTTGCTCGATGCACTATTCCCATGACCGCCTCTCTTTGCCAATCCCATGTCCCATGTATAACACGCGTCGTGGGGGGCTGCAGTAAAAGGAGAAGTGATGACAAATATGGCATTTATTCCTTGCCACGCTGTCGGTGCAACAGACCCTGGGTCCATTGCACGGACTGTGCACAGGCCGGAGACAAGATTACAAGATCAAGATCAGACCAAACAAGGAGGATCAACTCCTTTGAAGGATCCAAGTGCAAGTCGAAAATGCCAAGGTGAGCCAGAGGAGTAGGGCATCGCTAAGGGAAGGACCTACCTTGCCGGGCAGACAAGCCTGGCAGGGTTGGCTTTTGCCCCGGAAGCAAGCTCCCAGATCGTCCCGGCAAGCCTGTCGGGGCTGGCGGAGGCAAGCCACTCCACCGCTCCACCTCATAGCGACGCAAGTCAGTAATCGAAGTGGTATCAAGCTCCAAGGTGACTAAGTGGCTGCTTTCTGCCACATGGCAGCCACTTCCTACAGCAAACACCTTCATATGACACCCGTCCTGAGACGTGTCAAGCGAGCAGGCGCGAAGCTGGCAAAACAGGTCGGCAGGGCCTGCCGGGCGAGCTGTGATGTGACACTGAGCGGCGCATTTAATGCGCTCTGTCAGCCTGCAAAGTTAGATATGATGGCACTGTTAGCTATCTAATCAGTACGCAAAGACTGATTTGCCACTGTGGTGACCCCTTAATCTATAAAAGGAGGCCCATGGCGACCGTAGTAAGGGTTGGAGCCTCATATATCCATACGTGCGTAGCCACTCTCGCCCCCAGAGCGACCTTGCCGAGCGAGTGTGATACGTTCACCACCATTATCCACCATCAATCCACCAAGGCAGGAGCAGGGTTTTACGCCTCATGGCGGCCCGAACCTAGGTAAAGACTGCCCGTGTGATCTTTGCCGTGCTGCGCGACGCTTCTTCGCTCTTTGTGCAACGTGCCCATCCCCCCGCCGAACCAAAAGGGGCTCATGGCCCCATAGGTGGCCATGGTTTCCCACGACATCTTTGGCGCGCCAGGTAGGGGGATCACTTGCGCAAAACCGAGAGCGTACGCTGCGCGTCATCTTCATCGACATTTTCGTTGTTAACGGCGTCATCGACTATGGCGCCCAAGAGGAAGCCCGGAGCTGCAAATCACCAGTCCACCTCGAAGGCTCCGCCGCCCGCGACCGCCGACGTCGTGGGGAACACGGGGGCTCACGAGGGTGTGGATGCTACGGGGGATGTGGTCGGCGCAGGCGGCGCCGTCACCACCTCCCCCACGGCCGAAGCAGGAACGGGAGGTACCGGGGAAGGACAGCATCAGCAACATCCCGACGGCCATGCTCCACGAGGTACGGATGGAGGGATCATTCCGCCTGAACCCCTTCTCCTCGCCAATGGGCACAACCGCAGTGATGATGCTCGCTTTGGGGCAAGTCGCAACCCTCCGGCCGCCCCCGCTGCGGGCGCGACCCCAGGGCATGCGCCACCCCCGGGGCGGGCTGACCCAGCTACTGTACCCAACGGAGCCGCTGGCCCAGAGGTGCCTCCGCCGCGTCACCATGCCGTCCAAACGGCTGGTTCTCAGCAGTAAGGCTGCGGCGCAGTCACCACCGGCAACATCAGGAGCCGAGCGACATTACGATCTACATCGTCATCACCTATGCCAAGCACTGCCTTCGAGGCCATGGCGCGAGCCCAACTGCTGTTGAGATTTCCACCACCGGCAGACCAGAGGATGAGTGGTGAGCCACCATCCAAAGTTTGATTGGTTTTGCCGAGGCGGAAGGATCACAGCGGGCCGGACCGCCACGGCCTTCCCAGGCAGCAACGGTGGCTCATGCGACTGGTCGTGCGGGAGGGGCCACCCTCACGGTGTAATCCCCACCACGGCAAGCCGCCCGGGAGCCGCAAAACCAAGTACCCGATGACGTCTCGATGGCCTTGTCAGACCCTCGAGCGCGTCAAGGCTGACAGCATGCCCCGGAGGGCAGGCGAAGGGAAGGCGCGTGCGTCATCGACAAGCGGCACCGCAAAGACCCCCACCGGTCCAATGGGTGCGGTGGCCCCGACATCGACGAGCCCACGCTCGGAGATAGCGGGTGCCTGCCTTTCGAGGTTGGGTGCCATGCCTTCACCCGTGAGCTGCGGCAAGTCCATTGGCCGTCCACTCGCACGTCCAAGCCAGAGATACCCGAGAAGTATGATGGGATACTAAACCCGACAGAGTTCTTGAGCATCTACACCATCGCTGTTCAAGCTGCCGGGGGAAGAGATGAGAAGGTGTTCGCCAACTACTTCCTTTTGGCCCTTAAGTCAAATGTGAGGTCTTGGCTGATGCACCTGCCAGAGAACTCCATTTCGACCTGGGCTGACCTCTGCCACGAGTTCATTGGCGCCTTCATGGGTAGCCATCAAGAACCAAGGTGGCCCAGCGACCTGCAACTTCTCCGGCAGAAAGAAGGAGAAACTCAGCGGAAGTACTTGCAGAGATTCAGTCGAGTCCACAGAAATATCCCAGATATCCACCCAGCTGCCGTGATAGCTGCCTTCCAATCCAACGTGAGCAACCACAGGATATGTTCCAAGATGAACGTTTGGTTGCCCAAGACTATGAAGGAGCTCTACACTTTAGTGGACAAATGTGCTCAGGTGGAAGAGGGGAGGAAACTTCCTGGGGAGGAAGATTGCATCGACATCGACTCAGAATATGACGACGAAACCATCAGTAAGAAGAAGAAGAACAAGAAGCACAACAAGAAGCGCAAGGATAAGACAGTGATGGCTGTTGAGGGGTCAGGCATGCCTAGTACCGACAAGAAGGCCAAGGATGAAGCCCCCGGCAAGGAGGCTACCGCATGCGCTAACTGCCGGGAGGTGGCGGCTGCCGAGAAAGCTGGGAAAAGTGATGGGCCGTACTATAAGATTCATCGGACCAAGGGCCATGATCTCCAGGAGTGTCATCAGGTTGAGCAACTCGTCAAGAGACAGAAGGCTGAGTATGAAAAGCGCAATAAGGAAAAAGGTCAGAATGGCGCTGGCGGGAAGGGCCGGGGTGGTGAAGCAAATCACCCCGGCAAGGCTCCTTGGAACCAAGGGAAACCCGCCAAGGGCCGAGAGAAGGAGGATTGCAGTAACGAGAGTGATGGAGGGAATGAAGAGGAAACCAGCGAGCAGGAATTCCAGAAGGCCACTGACGCCCTGTGCATTGACGGGGGTGCATCTTTGCACTCCTCTCACCGCCAACTTAAACAGTGGGCACGTGAAGTCAATGCCATGGAGCCAGCGGCAGATTCTAGGAAGCCGCTCGAGTGGTCACGCACGCCCATCATCTTTGATGAAGATGACCACCCCGACCGCATTACTGCGGTAGGGTGCTTGCCGTTGTTGGTCTGACCAACAATTCGCAACCTCAAGGTCACAAAGATGCTAGTTGATGGCGGGGCCGGGTTGAATCTGATTTCCCCAAAGGTTATTAGCAAACTCCAGATAGCAGAGGAAGAACTTAAGGCCACATGAATGTTTCAAGGAGTCAATCTTGGCAGGAGCCGTCCTGAGGGAAAGGTTACGTTGCCAGTGACATTTGGAGGAGAGTTGAACTACAGGACTGAGAAAGTTGTGTTTGATGTGGTTGACTTCCCTCTGCCGTACAACAGGATCCTTGGGCACCCGGCCCTGGCCAAATTCATGGCAGCATCCCACTATGCCTACAACACCTTGAAGATGCCAGGGCCGATGGGCGTCATTTCCATTCCGTCGGACAAGAAAGACGCAATGATTTGCCGGGATAAGATGTACTGGGACGCGGTCGCGGCAGAGGTCGCAGAAGCCACAGTTCCCGCCAAGGAAAAGCATAGCAGAGGCACTGGCAAGGAATCCGGGAAGCATACCTCTGTGGAATGTGCCGCGCCCATTGATGACACGCCAGAGAGTTTCAACAGCAAGAGATCCAAGGCTGCTCCACCCCAAGTGAAAAAGGTCGCGGCAGGGCTGGCTGGCGCCGATGGTACTTTCACTATCAGTGCCACCCTTGATGACAAATAGGAAAGCGCGCTCGTTGCCTTCCTGCGGGCGAATATCGATGTGTTTGCCTGGCAACCATCTGATATCCCCGGTGTTCCCAGGGAGGTAATCGAGCACCACCTTGCTGTCTGCCCACATGCCTGGCCCGTCGAGCAGAAGGTTCAGAAATATGCCTTGGAGCGGCAGCAGTTTATTAACTTGAAGCAGCTGGTTTGGTCAGAGGAGTACTGCATCCAACATGGTTAGCAAACCCAATGGTTGTGCGCAAGGCTAATGGAAAATGGAGGCTTTGCATAGATTTTACGGATCTGAACAAGGCATGCCCAAAGGACTCATTTCCCTTGCCGCGCATCGACCAGATTGTGGATTCTACTTCAGGATGTGAGTTGCTCTCTTTTCTGGATGCATACTCTGGATACCATCAGATTTTTATGTCCAAGGAAGACAAAGAAAAAACCTCATTCATCACCCCATGCGGCACGTACTGCTTTGTGCGCATGCCTTTCGGGTTGAAGAGTGCCGGGTCCACTTTTGCAAGGGCAGTCCAGATTGGCTTTGAACCACGGTTACACAGGAACATTGAATACTATATGGATGATATTGTGGTCACGCCCAAGGACAGATCAACCCTCATCCAGTATTTAGAAGAGACATTTGCTAATATGCACAAGATCAACTTGAAACTGAATCCGGAGAAGTGCATGTTTGGCATTCCCTCCGATAAGCTACTTGGTTTCTTTGTGTCCCACCGTGGGATAGAGGCCAACCCCGATAAGATCAAGGCTATTGAGCAGATACAGGCACACAAGACAGTTAAGGTTGTGAGGCGTTTGACAGGATGCGTTGCCGCACTTAGCAGATTCATCTCCAAGTCTGCCGAGCGCGCCTTGCCGTTCTTCAAGATTTTGAAGAGGGCAGGACCCATGAAGTGGACCCCGGAAGCAGATGCAACACTGCAGGATTTGAAGGCCTACTTGTCTTCTGTGCCTACTTTGGTCGCACCCAAACCACAAGAGCTGTTACTGCTATATCTGGCAGCAACTAATCAAGTGGTTAGTGCGGCCCTAGTAGCGCAGCGGGAAGTAGAAGATGTAGCCACCTCAGCAAGTGTCCCGCCCGGGGAAGAGGAATAGAGCGGCCCGGCAAGGCTAGATACGGATCAGGACAAAGAAGAGCACGGCAGCGGAAACAACCCCAAGGACACGGCAAGGAAGAAGGTGGTGCAGCGCCCAGTATACTTTGTCAGCTCCCTATTGCAGGGGGCTAGATCCAGGTACTCTGGCGTGCAAAAATTGATCTTTGGCCTTGTCATGGCCTCAAGGAAACTGCGCCACTACTTCCAAGCCCATGAGATCACGGTTGTCACCCGCTTCCCGTTGCAAAGGATACTTCAAAACCCAGAGGCCACCGGCAGGATAGTGGAGTGGGCATTGGAGTTATCCAGCTTTGGCCTGAAGTTTGAAAGCACATCAACAATCCAGAGCAGGGCGTTGGCAGAGTTTATTGCAGAATGGACACCAACCCCTAATGAAGAAGTACAGGAAATAGTTATCCCCGGCAAGGAAGCGCCCCAAGAATGGTTCATGTATTTAGATGGTGCCTTCTCCCTACAAGGTGCAGGGGCTGGCGTGCTTCTCGTGGCTCCCACTGGAGAGCACCTGAGGTACGTCATCCAGATGCACTTTCTCCGAGAGGAGGCGACCAACAATACAGCAGAATATGAAGGGCTTCTTGCCGGGCTCAGGATTGCTACAGAGTTGGGAATGAAGAAGCTGATCATTCGAGGAGATTCACAACTGGTGGTGAGACAAGTCAACAAGGATTACCAAAGCCCATTGATGGAGGCATACGTCGAGGAAGTGAGAAGATTGGAGGAGCGCTTTGACGGGTTGCAAATAGAGCACGTACCCCATGCGAAAAACAGCATTGCTGATCACCTGTCAAAGTGCACTGCGCAGAAGCTTCCTGTGGAACCAGGGACTTTTGTTCTCCATCTTACTCAGCCCTCCGTATCCCCGACAACAATGGCCCGAAAGAGGTGGAAATTGGACTTCGGTAAGCCTCTCCCGGTAGAGCCTTTCGGGGCTCCTGGCAGGGACCCTGCCGGGAACAGCTCCCCTTCTCTTGCCGGGTTGCACCCTCCTGTCGGGCCACTAGTTCCCGCAGTCAAGGGATGCGCCCCCACGAATGAGGAGGTGCCGCTAGTCCTCGTTGCCAAGCCTCAGGCTCCAACTTGGGCAAGGCACATAGTCCATTTCCTCCAAATCGGAGAACTTCCCGAAGAGCAAGAAGAAGCTGAAAGAGTAGCTCGGAGGGCCAGTATGGATCAGTTTGTCGATGACACACTATACAGAAGAAGGCCCAACGTTGTGAAATTGAAGTGCATTTGCCGGGAAGGAGGAAAGAACTACTGGCAGAGATACACAAAGGCATGTGCGGCTCCCACATTGGATCAAGGGCTTTGGTTGGGAAAGCATTCTGGCAAGGATTCTATTGGCACACAACCCTCCAAGATGCGGTTGAGCTCGTCACCAAGTGTGAAGCCTGTCAGTTCCATTCCAAAAATATCCATCTGCCTGCCCAAGCACTCCAGACAATCCCTTTGTCATGGCCGTTTTCGGTCTGGGGCCTCGATATCCTCGGCCCTTTCCCCCGAGCTGCCGGGGGCTTTGAATTCTTGTTCATTGCAATCAACAAATATACAAAGTGGCCAGAAGTAGATGCCATGAGAAAGGTGACTGCTTAGTCAGCTATCAAGTTCTTGAAAGGATTGGTGTGCCGCTTCGGGGTCCCTGCCCGGATCATCACCGACAACGGCACCCAGTTCACGAGCCGCGCCTTCATGCAATATGTTCATGCCCTCGGAAGCAAGATCTCATTTGCCTCTGTTGCACATCCCCGAAGCAATGGACAAGCTGAGAGGGCGAACACTAAAGTGCTGCGGGGACTCAAGACAAGAACGTTTGATAAGCTGCGGAAGCACGGCAGGCAATGTATCAATGAGCTGCCGGTGGTTCTTTGGTCCCTCAGAACGACACCAAACCGAGCTATCGGGCAGACTCCCTTCTCCCTAGTCTATGGGGCAGAAGCAGTTATCCCCACGGAACTCATTTACGGGTCACCTCGAGTGCTTGCCTACGATGAAGTAGCGCAGGAACAACACATGCGTGACGACGCCGTGCTTCTCGAGGAGAACCGTCTCCGGGCTGCTACGCGTGTTGCACGCTATCAACAAGCCCTGCGTCGCTATCATAGCCGCAGGGTTCATGCCCGGTGTTTTGAGGAAGGCGACCTTGTCCTTAGGCGCGTTTAGTCCGCCAAGGGTACAAACAAGCTGTCGCCGAAGTGGGAAGGCCCTTACCGGGTAGTACGAGTCACCAGACCTTTCGCAGTCCGTCTGGAGACTGGAGATGGCATTCAATTGCAAAACTCATGGAATATTGAGCATCTCCACAAGTTCTACCCGTAAGGCGCGGCTGTCGGACCCTACCCGGCAGCCACCCGTTTGTACAGGCCTTGCCTCAGCTACATGTAACCCCTTGTACAAAGCCAGGCGCAGACCCTGAGCAACAGAGAAATAAATGCAGCGTTGGGGGCCCCCGACAAGTTGCATGCATGAATAAGCATTTCATAAGCATTGCATGATTCATGTAGATAGGTTGCATGATCATGTAGATAGATTGCATCTGGCATCATCTTCATTTGCATAAACTGCAGGCTCCTACCATGGACTTTGTCCCAGGAAGAGGATGCGAAGACAAGCCAGCACTGCGGTCTCCGGCAAGCCAAACAGATAAGTTCCATCTCTTATCCATACCTGTTCCGTGAGTAAGACTTGTGCATATGAAAACCTCGCCGCCTCGGAAACAAAGGTGCTCCCATCTACTGACACGGACACTGCTTCGGTCAGGATGGTCGTAGTGGCCTTTGGCTGAAAGGGGTTGGCGGGGGGCTCGTCTCTCCCAATGGGTTCTGCGCCCAGCAGGCTCAGCCTCACGGCATCACTCCTATGGGGTACCGGCAAGGTAGCTTACCGGGATCCACTTGTGTACGTGAAAGTATGGAGGCGTTTCACCTTTGCATGGATATCGTACATGCACAAGTACCTGACAAAGCTTATCTTTTTCATTAATATGTTGGTCAACAAGTACAAATCTCACGGAACATAAACATGGATACAAGAGATTACATTATTTGAACTAAAATTTCGCAAGTGCCATCAGATTTAAGACTGAAAAAAGATAAGTGCCCTGTAATGCCCTTTCTTGTCCCTCTCCTCCTAGGCACGGTGGTAGAAGGCGAAGAGGGCAAAAGGAGTGCCTGGGCAGAAGCCCAGCCTGACCCTGTCGGGCTCCAGGAGAGGATGCCCGGCGGGGGCGGGAGGGCGTGGACGAAGACGTCGACGGAGAGCATGGCGGAGGTGACCCGTCGACTGCCACCACCAAGGCCAGCAGGGCACGGCAGGGCTAACGGAGCTGCAGCCTGAGAGGAAGCCTACCGGGGTCCAGCTGGAGGACTGCTCGAGGAGCCAGGGGGCACCATCACCACCTATGCATCCAACTTCCCGGCAAACCACCTTGCTGGGGAGAAAACACAGGTGCAGATGATGGTGCTGCCGCCTGATGAAGATGGTGTGGGTGACGTTCAGCCGGAATCGGAGTCATCGCCCTCCCGGTCGCTTCCGTCGTCATCGCCGTCACTATCCTCCTCATCGCTTTCGCTCAAGGAGGAGCTTTTGTCGTCGGTCGAGCTCTCCGCGCAGCACCCTAAGCGAGCTCCCGAGCGCCCAAAGACCTTGACGGAAAGCAGGCCGCTCTCCACTAATTTAAACTGGAGAACGTGCACTCCGACAAGCTATGGGCTCGAGCAAAGGTCTTCCAGCCACAGCAGAGGTACATAACATGAGGAGCAGGGAAGTCAACATCCACCCGCATGCCGCCATTCCCACGGCCCCTCATGTGCAACCTCAGTGCACGCGGCTGTTCGAACACCATCACCCTTGCAAATGGAGTAGGGAGGCGGAGGCGGCCACGCGGAGGCTTATACAGCCTGATGACGAACTCCAAGGGTTGATCTCCGACATGGCCTTCCATCGAGGGAGGAGCATCCGGTATAGGCACAATTGAGGCGCCACCCCGGCCTCCTCGGCCGCGCAGACCATGACGACCTCGGGCACGCCCCCTTCCGCCTCCTCTCATAGCGGGTTTCGCCCCCACATCATTGAGAGGAGGGGGGAGACACTGTCAAGTAGAAGTTCTCGTCGCCACCACCAGAGTACCACTACGCCCTCGCCCCCTCACCATGGCAAGCAAGGGAAGCTTTGAGGAAAGGGAGAAGGAAGGTGTGTGAGCAGACACACTACTCCTACCCCCTTTTATAGGAGAAAGAGGCAGGGGGCTGGCCTCTCATTCAGCAGGCGACCGCCTTGCTCCCCCAATGCGGTTCCCTTGCGCCTCCAATGGCTCGGGGAATCAGAGCCGCCCCTCTACACCACTCGGCGACGCCTGGCTTTCTGCCATGGCACCCATTCCCACACCCTCCGCGTTCACCACCTACCCCGCGCAATGCATGTGGTACATGTGGCGGAGGCGCTCCGGGGCAGGAGGCAAGTGGGATGGCAGTTTCCTACCCCGTGATCGTGGGGCATGGGCCGCCCACAGATCGTGGTTCAGTTTCTCCCCTAAACTTTTTGCACGACGCGCGGGAAAACCGGAAACTGACCCAAGCTCAGGTTAATGAAGAAGCAAAGAAGATCTCAAAGAGCGGAGCCGCCCATACATTTCTGCCTGTGCACTGGTTAGGGCCTACCCCAACGACACCCAGCGGCGCGTCCGTGCCAGGCCCGGGGGCTCCTGTCGGTGCAACAGACCCTGGGTCCATTGCACGGACTGTGCACTCGCCGGAGACAAGATTACAAGACCAAGATCAGACCAAACAAGGAGGATCAACTCCTTTGAAGGATCCAAGTGCAAGTCGAGAAGGCCAAGGTGAGACAGAGGAGCAGGGCATCGCTAAGGGAAGGACCTACCTTGTCGGGCAGGCGAGCCTGGCAGGGTTGGGTTTTGCCCCGGAAGCAAGCTCCCAGATCGCCCGGCAAGCCTGCCGGGGCTGGCGGAGGCAAGCCACTCCACCGCTCCACCTCACAAGCGATGCAAGTCAGTAATCGAAGCAGTGTCAAGCTCCAAGGTGACTAAGTGGCTGCTTTCTGCCACATGGCAGCCACTTCCTACAGCAAACACCTCCATATGACACTCGTCCTGAGACGTGTCAAGCGAGTAGGCGCGAAGCTGGAAAAACAGCTCGGCAGGGCCTGCCGGGCGAGCTATGATGTGACACTGAGTGGCGCATTTAATGCACTCTGTCAGCGTGCAGAGTTAGATATGATAGCACTGTTAGCTATCTAATCAGTACGCAAAGACTGATTTGCCACTGTGGTGACCCCTTAATCTATAAAAGGAGGCCCATGGCGACCGTAGAAAGGGTTGGACCCTCACATATCCATACGCGCGTAGCCGCTCTCGCCCCTAGAGCGACCTTGCTGAGCGAGTGTGCTACGTTCACCACCATTATCCACCATCAATCCACCAAAGCAGGAGTAGGGTTTTACGCCTCACGGCGGCCTGAACCTGGGTAAAGACTGCCCGTGTGATCTCTGCCGTGCTGCGCGACGCTTCTCCGCTCTTTGTGCAACGTGCCCATCCCCCCACCGAACCAAAAGGGGCTCATGGCCCCATAGGTGGCCGTGGTTTCCCACGACACACGCGTGACCATGCGCCTGTCTGGCTGAACCCAACGACGACTCGCGTCATGCTCACCCTCATCTTTTGGCATGGGCAGTAGATGCCTGCCCGACAATGAGATTTGCCGAAAGATGGGCGAAGGCGTACATAAATTCAAATTAATGAAGAAGCAAAGAAGATTTCAGAAGACAAAAAGTTATTAGGCAGCGTCAAGTCTCCGTCGCATGTCTATGCACTATTTGTGCCTAGCCCAACGATGCATCAGCGACGCATATGGCCCAGGCCCGGGGGCTCCTGTCGGTGTATAAGACATGGGTGTTCTTATACCCAGACTCATGCACAGACAAGTAGTAGCTTCCCTGCTGGCCAAGGCTTGCCAAAGATTGCCAAGACAAAGATTCAAAACCCATCGTTGATCTCAACTAGAGGAAAGAGAACAAGACGAAGCACCAAAGACAGCCCTTGCTGGCAAGGGCCAAACCGGCAAGACAAAGGCCCAGCAAGCTCTGTGGCCGGCAAGCTCTTACCAGCCACTAGCGCTCCATCTCATTGAGCAACTAGTCGCTAATCGATGAGGTGTTGAGCTCGCATATGGTTACATGGGGTTTTTCGGGCACGTGGCAACATGATGGAAGGAGATTTACCTTGAATGACACCCATCTAGAAGGTGTGTCAAGATAACAGGAGGTAGCTGGGCAAGCAGTGCAACAACCTTGCTGGGGCTCCTCCTCCACACGGCACCTTACAGAGCATTTAATGCTTTTGTCCTAGTCCGACAGAGTTAGGTATGATAGCACTGTTTGCTATCTAATCAGCATGTAATTACTTTTTTGCCACTATGGTAACCCCTTTAAGCTATAAAAGGAGGGCCGGGGCAACTTTTATAAGGATCGGCCTTTGGTACAACCCACACGTGTAGCTGCTCTCCCTTTGCACCTTGCCGGGAAAGTGCTCCTTGTACTTGTGCTCCCACACACACCCAATAGACAACGCAGTAGTAGGGTTTTAAACCTCAAGGTGGCTCGAACCTAGGTAAAAACCCCTGCGCAATCTGTTAACCCTGCTCTTTGCGCTCGTGCATCTCCCTAGCCGAACCAGAAAGGGGCTTGATGGCCCCATAGATGGTCGTCCACCACGACAGTGTGTGATAAGGTGACTTTCACAAACGTTTAATAAGAGAACTGTGTGCGCTACTGTTGTTAATCTAATACATTTTTTCTTGGTTGGTCGTGTGTGTAGTAGAGATTCATCGCACACGTAGTGGATCTGAGAAATGTGTCTGATCTTGACGTTTATCATAGATGTTTTGCTTTCACAAACCGTGTGCAGTGTACTGGCCTGCAGAACATAATTTATCCATAATTTAATCCCTGCATTTAAAATTCACATATTTTGAATTTGAAAGTAGGCAATCACTTATTTCATATCGAACCATGTTTATTACAAATATAGGTTCAAGGACGAATGCATAATTCGATGCACAGGTACATAAACTAAAGAACTACAGAAGCACCAAGTAAAGAATGATGAACCACAGTTGTACTAAAGGCTGTAAAGAGAGAGACGAAAGGCATTCTGGTTACTAAAGGCTGTAAAGAGAGAGGCGAAAGGTGGAGCGGAATGCCCATATTGTGCACTCCTCCATGCGTAATGCGCGCATGACTCTAGGCCAACCCCTTGTGATGGCCGCCCGCCCATGCTTCACTGTCCTCATTAGGACTTCTCGATGCTCATTTTAGTCTCGATGAAATACTTTAACCTTCATTGCACGTCCACCAATCATGTACTTTGTGAGGTAATCTTGAGTAAACTGCTTTGGGAACCACTACAAATGAAAAAGATTCAGACATTGTTGTCTAACAACTAATTATGGGCAGTAAAAAGAGAAGGCTGCAGAGGTCGTAGTTACCATCCTACAACTCACTGTTGTGTTGGATAGAGCGTAAACAAATAATTTAATTGCCACCGTTTGTATCATTTTGCTAATAATCCTTATCAGTTTCCTCACTTGATGTTGGTTCAGGAATATCTCATTGCCCCATATGCAAAAAGGGTCGTTGCATGGATCTTTGTCGAGGAGATATGTACCTACAAGAAACAAGTGAATATTAGAAGCTAAAAAGTGTCCAGGCGTGGATCTATATGCACTACATTATGGAACGACCCAGGGGGGGAGTACAAGCCGAGGGATGAAACTAACCTCAGCGGAAAATGCTGGCCACTCTCGTTGTTGTCCTGCATAAGTACATGAAAATGCATGATAAGTACATCATCCTTAACTTCAAACAAATATAGCCATGGTAAACAACATTATATCCAAATGATAGCTTGAATGTGTTGGTTTGAGAATGTTGTTAAAGCGGATAAAAAATGGAAGGGAATGATAACTACAATAGGCTTAACAACCACCAAATATTGTAATTCAAATTGGTATTGTTGAAAATGAATAGAACATAGCTCATGCTTAAACATCACACTGGATAAATGTGTAAAACTAAAATAAAGGGCATGTGTTAACTACACCAGGCATAACAGGAACCAAATATAGTCGTTCAAACTGGTATTGATGAAATCGAACTGCGTAGTTCCGACTTGCACATAATGAACATCACATTGTGAATAACTAAAATAAACAAGGCATATATGATCAGTATAACAACCAAATATAGCCATTGAAAACTGGATAGTGGCTCACTTCAACCAACCTAATAAGCAAATACACATAAACAGGGCATATGCTTGAAAACTGGAGAAATGCTCACTGCAACCAACCTAATAAGCAAATACAGATAAACAAGGCATCTGCTTGAAAACTTGACAAATGCTCACTGCAACCAAACTAAAAACCAAACACAGATAAACAAGGCATCTGCTTAATAACTGGACAAATGCTCACTGCAACCAACCTAACAACCAAATATAGATAAACAAGGCATCTACTTGATAACTGGACAAATGCTCACTGCAACCAACCTAACAACCAAATACAGATAAACAAGGCATCTACTCACTATAAACAACAAAATATAGCCATTCGTGAAACTAAAGTGGATAATTCATACTTAAACATCACATAGCCCTATTGAACATTACATTTTTGCATAACTGAAATAATTAAACACGACACAGTTAAAACACTGCATGGCAAAAGCTACTACAACAAAGGGTATGGGTTGGCTAGCTGGAAAAAGTAAGATTTGCTGATAGGATATTGCCTCACTTGTCATGCACGGGATCCTTCCACTTGAAAGAGCATAGACCCATGGTGTGCTCCCTCATGTAGCAGATGGGCTATTTCACCTTGGAAGAGCCTTTGTGGGTGCCCTTCTCGTGGTCGTGGTTGATGACATCTGACTTGGTAGTTGAGGATCCCAAGCCGCCACTGTAGACATGTCCTTCATAAATGAAAAAATGGGCTCGATGGCGTACAAGGATCACAAATCTTAACCGCGTGGCAGAGGAGATCAGCGGCAGGGCCTTCGAAGAGATCGACGATAGTTGAACCAGAGGGGCTGGGGATGGACCACTTAACCTGCGACATGACCCACGTGAAGCCGTCACTGTCGACGAGCTTGATGTCGTAGCCAACTTTCCCAACATACAGTAATATGCGAGCCTGCTGACGTGAAGCCTTCGTCATGGCAACGTAGTCAACCTCCTCGCTGGCTTCCGCGGCGAGGTGTTGCTCCGGAATCAACAGGTCAGGACGAACGGCGACCACCTCGCCATCGTCCACCGGAGGGGCCATGATAAACGACTTTTTGGCCGTACGCTCGTCGGGCTCCCCGGGATATGTGGTCGGGCTTAGGCTGCAACTCTCTAGAGTAGGGGATGTGGATATGGAGGGGAGGGACACCGCATGCCTCATCTAAAAACTCAGGGCGGTGATAGTATGGGAATCGCTGGGTAACCTAAACTTTATTATCTAAGCTAGGAGGCACGGGCAGACCGGCAGGGGTTGGCGATGGCGGTGGCTAGCTAGGGTTCGAGCGGGGGGGGGGGGGGGGGGGGGGGGGGGTGGGGGTGGACTGTGGGAGTTGGGGGCGGGGTGGTGTTTGAGGATACACCGCGGCTAGTGAAATTTTTAGTAATGGTGGTGGATGAGGCAGGGCGACGGTTGAAATGCCTCAGCTACTGGAATATTACTATAAGGTCGGTGGTGGAGGAGTGGGGGTGATGGTTGAAATAACGCGGGTACTAAAATTTGGGTAAAGGAATTGAAGCGGGGCGGGAGCAACCAAGATCGCACACGATCCAAAAAGAATAATTGTGTATGATAATAAGGAAAAGCGGCGGAACCACCGATTTTTGCATTGCTCAAGGCGGGTAGTTTGTTTTTAAATTTCTAGCTAGCTAGTCTATCACACACGGTTTGTCCTAATTTTCAGACGCAGACATGGAATTCATCGTAAATATCTTGTACCTCCACCCTTGCTCGCGCTTGGGAAGTCGTGGTGATTTTACAGGGCACGAGCATCGCACACGGTTAAGCCAGTGCACCCATGTCTGTTGTGCATCATCCCAATCTTCATATATAGCACCATTGGGCAGCAAAAAAACATGAGAGAGGGTCAAAAGGCAACCGCACCAGCATGTGGCCCAAATGTATATGAATGAAAAGGGTGGTGTGTGATGTTCAAATTCCCTATGCACAACTTTGACCACGCGGGCCCACGGGTGGGCGCATCATCGAAGATCGGGTGAGAGGGGCCAGAAGACAACAACCACCTGGAAGTGGCCAAATATATGTAGGAATAAAGGGTGTGATGTTTAAATACACAATGCTCAACTTTGGTGGCACCTGCCTCGCAAACCGGAAAGCCCCCTTGGATATATCTATAATTACATGCTAATTATGGTCGTAGCTAGGGTGCTTGCCCCAACCCCACTTCGTGTTGGCGGGATGCATGCACATACTCATACTTTGGTCATACATGCATGTTTCCATGACCTACAATAAAGACAGACCAGTGAATCTATTGCTTGGTCAAACAACCACTGTTGTTGTCGATCAAAAAGGGATAGAATACACCGCTTGGGCCCATAGATTGGATCATCATAAAAAAAACCGCATGGGAGGGGCCACAAAACCAGCACCGCCTGCATGCGGCCCAAAATGATGTATGTTGGAAGGGGTGGTGTGTTTTAAACACCAAATAATGTACAATTTTGATGTGGTGCCTACCTCTCGATACAGACAACCCTCATGAAAGCTAGGTAATTAAGGATGACATACGTAGGGTGTCGGTCCAACCCACCAATTCGAGCGTGTGGGAGGGAATCCTGAGAATGCATGAGCTCGAACTATGGTCAAACATGTCACCGTGACCTGCCCTACGACGAACTAGGAGGAATCCATTCATGTCCAAACCCCCTCATTGTCGGTCAAGGGGATGATATATAAAGACCCCAGGGATCCCACAGACATGCGTGTCGTCTAAAACCGCACAAGGGAGACGAGGTCTATCAAAAGACCCCCTATACCCTGCATGCGGCCCAAAAATATGTATGCGTGGTGTGTTATGTGTTCAAATCCCCAATGCACATCTTTGATGGGGCACCAACTACATGACAAACCGAACACCGTACCCCCAAGCCAGGTTCAAGATGTACGATGATAGTTCCCCAACTTAGAGGCGGGGAGGGGGGTATCCAACACATGTGCTCAAACTTAATTTGATCTAACATGCCACACAGAACAAGAGGAACCCATCATGCTCAAACCCTTCTCGTACGTTGGGTCAAAGGGTTAGATGAGGAACCCGTCATGGTCAAACCCTTCTCTTCGTTGGGTCAAAGCGATAGATTGTGTAGGCCCACAGATCTTGATCATTCTCTGATTTTTTAAAACAAGAAATAACAAAAACAAACATCATTCTACAAATTACCAAAACAAGGATCTCAAGGTTTATATAATCCACATGACAGGTCACTGCAGACACATTTAGATGCTAAATGTCTGTAATGACCGTATCATGGTCAAACCCTTCTCGTACGTTGGGTCGAAGGGAAAGATTGTGTGGGCCCACATATCTCGATCATTCTCTGAATTTTGAAAACAAGAAATAACAAAAAAACATCATTCTACAAATTACCAAAACAAGGATCTCAAGGTACGAGAAGGGTCAAAGGGATAGATTGTGTGGGCCCACAAATCTCGCTCATTCTTTTATTTTTCAAAACAAGAAATAAAAAAAACCCATCATTGTACAAATTACCAAAACAAGGATCCCAAGGTTTATATAATTGACATGATAGGTCACTATGATGACCCACAAGTATAGGGGATCAATCATAGTCCTTTCGATAAGTAAGAGTGTCAAAGCCAACGAGGAGCAGAAGGAAATGACAAGCAGTTTTCAGCAAGGTATTTTCTGGAAGCACTAAAATTATCGGTAACGAGTAGTTTGATAGCAAGATAATTTGTAACAAGTGACAAGTAGCAATAATAACTAAGATGCAACAAGTTAGCCCAATCCTTTTTGTTGCAAAGGATAGGCCAGAACAGTCTCTTATAATAAGCAAAGCGTTCTTGAGGACACACGGGAATTTCATCTAGTCACTTTCATCATGTTTGTTTGATTCGCGTTCGCTACTTTGATAATTTGATATGTGGGTGGACCAGTGCTTGGGTGTTGTTCTTACTTGAACAAGCCTCACACTTATGATTAACCTCTCTCGCAAGCATTCGCAACTACGAAAGAAGAATTAAGATAAATCTAACCATAGCATTAAACATATGGATCCAAATCAGCCCCTTACGGAATAGCGCATAAACTAGGGTTTAAGCTTTTGTCACTCTAGCAACCCATCATCTAATTACTACTCCACACTGCATTCCCTTAGGCCCAAAGATGGTGAAGTGTCATGCAGTCGACATTCACATAACACCACTAAGGGAAACAACAACATACATATCTAAATATCAAACGAATACCAAATTCACATGATTACTTATGACAAGACTTCTCCCATGTCCTCAAGAACAAAAGTAACTAATCACACATCATATTCATGTCCAATATTAGAGGGGTATTGAATAGCATAATGGATCTGAACATAAAATCTTCCACCAAATAAACCAACTAGCATCAACTACAAGATGTAAACAACACTACTAGCAACCCAGAGGTACCAATCTGAGGTTTTGATACAAAGATTGAATACAAGAGATGAACTAGGGTTTGAGATGATATGGTGTTGGTGACGATGTTGCTGAAGATTAATCCTCGCACGATGAGAGGGTTGTTGGTGATGACGATGGCTTTGATTTCCCCCTCCTGGAGGGAAGTATCCTCGGCGGAATCGCTCCACCGGAGAGCAAAAGTGCTTCTGCCCAAGTCCCGCCTCGAGACGAAGGCGCTCCGTCCCGAAAGTCCTCCCTTTATTTTTTCTAGGGAAAATGGGCTTATATACCATAATATGGGGGCCGGTGGCTGGCCAGGGGCCCCAGAAGCCACCAGGCCGTGCCCTAGTGCCTCGTGGGCACCTGGGTGGCCCCCTCTAGTATTTCTTTTCTCCAATATTTTTATTTATTATAAAATAAATCTCCATGAATTTTTAGCTCATTTGGAGATGTGCAGAATAAGTATCTCTGACATAGCCTTTTCAGGTCCAGAATTCCAGCTGATGGCAATCTCCCTCTTCATGTAAATCTTGCATATTAAGAGAGAAAAGGCATTAGAATTGCTCCACAAAGTGTTATATTGATTAAAAACACTATAAATAATAGTAGGAAAACATGATGCAAAATGGACGTATCAACTCCCCCAAGCTTAGACCTCGCTTGTCCTCAAGCGAAAGCCGGTATTGATAATCATGACCACATGCTTAGAGAGAGAGGTGTCGATTAAAACAAAATACGGACATGGAAGCATCACGATCATTATTATAGCAGCAATATATTATCATCATAAAACTTCTCATGAGCAAGTAACAATTCATCACAAAATCAAAGTATAAGGCATAAACTTTCTTGAAAAATAACAAACTATGTTCTCAGTCAACAAAGCAATTGCAATTCATCATCTTTTCAGGAAGGGTCTCATGTAAGAGCTTTTTAGCAAGTCCACATACTCAACTATTATTTAGTCTTCTATGATTGCTGACACTCATGAGATATATATGGAGCAAAAGTTTCATCCAGACACATAGAAAGATAGGGGCTTATAATTTTGCCTTCAAACTTATTCACCTCAAGGGTAATATCAACAATAATAACTCATGATCACTTTTATCCAACTGGATATATATGCCTATATCTTTCCCCACCACATGATGCTTGCAAAAGAGAAAAATAAAAAGGAATAGAGGAGAACACTATTGACTCTTGCATGAAAAGTAAATACATAAAAGTAAAAGATAGACCCTTCGCAGAGGGAAGCAGAGGTTGTCATGCACTTTTTCTTTTTGGATGCGCAAGCTCTTAATGCAAAGGAACGTCACGTTATATTGCCCCTTGTGATAGCAACCTTTATTGTGCAGTATGTCACTTTTATTTCTTTACCATCACAAGTTCGTACACCACTTATTTTCCCTTACGATAAAAGATCATACATATTTAGAAGCAATTTTTATTGCCTTATGCACCAATGACAACTTACTTGAAGGATCTTACTCAATCCATAGGTAGGTATAGTGGACTCTCATGACATGAAATTGGGGTTAAGGTTTTTGGATGCACAAGTAGTATCTCTACTTGGTGCGGATTTTTGGCTAGCAAAGATATTGGGCAAGCACCACATGTTGGAGGATCTATGACAATATAACTTCTATGTGAATATAAACAAACATGATTCATTACGTTGTCTTCCTTGTCCAACGTCAACAATTTGGCATAAAATACTTAATGGGGGCTTACATCATAAAATATGTCCAAGATAGTGTATTTGCATGTGAATCTTCTCTTCCCTTATTAATTCTTTCATGAATTGAATCATTGACCAATGCTATGTTTGTTAACTTTCAATAAATTTTACCACTTACACTTTTCCTTATGTAATATCATAACTTTCCATAAGATTAGCATATGAGCTTTTTCATTATTTCCATTGTTAGGATTGAAACATAAAAGTAAAGAAGCAAAAACTCAAACTACTCTTTATTATATAACTCTCACTCGATTACATAAATAAATAGATCACGAAACTAGCACTCGAAAATATATCATACTAAACTTTTATTCAACTAAATCACAAAATAACTAAGGATCAAACTAAAAATAGGTAAAGATAATAAAAGTGATGGTGATACGATACCGGGGCGCCTCCCCCAAGCTTGCCACAAGCCAAGGGGAGTGCCCATACCCGTGTACTCAAGTATCTTTCTTTGGTGATGATGGTGGTGATGGAGTTGTGGGCTTGTCCTCCGGCTTCCATGACATAGGTTCCCCATCATAAAAGGATGGACGAGTTTCCAGAGTCCTGAAAATTGCATTTAAACTAATACATTTAAATCTTGCCTCATACTCAGAATTTTGCTTTTGAAGATCATTGTTTTGGCCTTGGAGATAGTCAATTCACTCATTGAGCTTGAAGATGATGTCCCCATTTATTGGCCATCCACCTTGTGATCATAGGTGAATTCTGTGATCATGGAGTGGTTGGCTCCGAGTCCACGTTCCACCATCCCTTGGCACTTGAAAATCTCCTGCTCCAGCGCTTCAAGACTGGCCTCCACGCTCCCGGTCTTCTTGGGCCCCTGAACATCCCGGATGTGAAGCACCCCCTCACGCATCTCAATGGCTTTAGGGTGTCATATTTGCAATCTCATTGTAGTGGCTATGCACATGCCATTAAAATAAACCCAATTTGCACATATGATGTAGATGAAAAGCACATGGTTATTGCCATTTGTTTTTCTTGTGATAATATTGATATGCTCCCTTTGCATCATTTCCATCACATGCCATGCCATGATCACCTAGCTTTAGACATGCATTGTTTGCCATGTTTTCACTTTTCTCCATATTATGCTTCCGCTATTGCTCATGAGGAGACCCCCATAGTTTCCTCATACCTATTAGGAGATTTTGCTACATCCTATGAATTGCATGATTCCCGTGATTGTGTGCACCATATGCATCCCATGAATAAAAATGCTATTGACGTACCATATACTTTCATTCTCAATTCGTGTCCCCATCATGTTATACATAACAACTATTCTTTCATGATGGATGGCATGTTCATATACCATGCTTCAAATTTCTTTGAGCGATGCTTATCTTGTGCTAACTCACACATGCACATACACATCATGATGGATGACGTGCACATTTACCATGCACACACTTTCTTTGGTTTGTGTCCTTTTTGTGTAGGTACCCATGAATACTCATCAACATCACAATCCCATGAGTTGATGAAGCGAGCTCTAGAGAGCAATGATAATTTGGGATCCCGTGGATTGTCCTTACCACCGCTCCCTTCTTGCAAAGACTTCGCGCATTTCTTCTACATGGCCCTCACATGGTTATGGGTTATATACCACTTCTCACTTTATGCCCATATTGCCATGTTCACTTTGCATGATATGCTCATTTCTACGCCTTTGCCATGCATTTGTGACCCATGCTTTGCTTTACACATGATACTTGATTCTAGTACTTGTGTGTCTATTTGCAAGCTTGGTGGAGGTATTTCTTGTTATTTACATGTTTGCTTTGTGCCCTATGCTTATGATGATCCTTTGATCATATCTTGTTTCCATGATTGTCCTATGTCATGCGCAATACATATGCCTATTATTTGCCCACATGACATGCTTGCCATGATTTCCCCTAGTATGTTGTATCTTCGCACTACTAGTTTGCATGACATGATTGATATGCTTGCCTATGTTACATCACCGATGTTTCATACTTGCTCGTTTCATGCGGTAGTGTCGATGCGGCAAACATTTGTGTTTGCCACTCGGACTTGTGCACAGACGTGCTGACGATCATGCACCAATTACCAAGACATGACACAAGATAAGCCAGAGAAACCGCTCTTCGTGAGATTAAGGAGAGCATTAAGAAGATCAAGTCAACAAGAGAACGCCTCAGGAAGGCCTCCCTTGCCGGGCAGGAGAACCAGGCCGAGTCGAGACCGCCCCTGAGGGCCAAGACTAGATCACCTCGGCAAGGCTCCTGGGACCATCAAGATCTGATCCCAGTAGGCTCCATACCGACAGGCCTCCACCAAGACGCCACCGCTCCACCTCATCACACACAAGTCATTAATCGATGCGGTGTCGAGCTCTCAAGTGGTTAGGTGGATCCTGTCAAGCATGTGGAAACCTCCTGGAGAAGAGATTAGCTTTATTGACACCCATCCAGATGGTGTGTCACGCTAATAAGGAGAAGATGGATAAGCGGCGTGGCAGGCTTGCCGGGCTTCAACCTCAGCATGACACCTAGCAGTGCATTTAATGCACTTTGTCCTAACTGCCAGAGTTAGATATGATGACACTGTTAGCTATCTAATCATACTAGAATGACTATTTTGCCACTTTGGTCACCCCTTAAGCTATAAAAGGAGGCCCGAGGCAACCTAGCAAAGGGTTCGAACATTTTCATCCACCAACACTTGTACGTGCGCGCTGCTCTCCCCAAGGTACACTTGCCGGGCTTGAGCTCGTCGCGTCTTTGTGTTCCTCCAGATCAATCCACCACAGCAGGAGTAGGGTTTTACGCTGCAAAGCGGCCCGAACCTGGGTAAAAGAGAGCTGTCCATCGCCGCGCTGCCCTGCTGCTTCTGCTCTTTGTGAAATGTGACCGTCCCCCCGCCGAACCACAAAGGGGTATCCCTGCCCCATAGGTGATTGTGCTTCCACGCTGACATCTTTGGCATGCCACGTAGGGGGCCGTTGCTTGTGCGAATCTGAGGCAGTAACCAGCGCGTCGATCTTCGTCACCTTCTACGTCATCAATAGCCCCCAAGAAGAAAAGCAGTGCAGTAGCACATCCTTTCACCTCGAAGGCTTCGTCACCTACAGCTGCAGGAGCTGTGGACACCACAGCTATGGCGGGTGAGATAGGCACCGCGGGGCAACACAGCTAACACTCCCACTGCGTCTACAGCAGGAACCGGGGCCGCTGGAGCGGCCCAGCTTCCTCAACCTACTGGCGATCATACTCACATTGGTGCAGGCCAAGGTGATGCTCAGCTTCCGCCTCCTCGCCGCACTAGCGAGCGCGACCAGCGCAGTGTCGACGCTGAAAAGGATCGAGAAGAGGGGTCTAGAGGGGGGGGGGGTCATTAGACCCTCAACAAGTAAAAGTGGCAATTTTTAAGTTCTTCAAGTTGAGGTGGAGTTTTAGCACAAGTTTAAGCATTCACAATACATTTCAAGCAAGCATGGCAAGAGTATGAGCAGCGGAAAGAGTAAAGCATGCTAATTGCAAGAAAGTAAAGGGATGGGATTGGAGTGTGCAAACGCAATGAAGACATGGGGATTTTTGGCGTGGTTCCGATAGGTGGTACTATCGTACATCCACGTTGATGGAGACTTCAACCCATGAAGGGCAACGGTTGCGCGAGTCCATGGAGGGCTCCACCCACGAAGGGTCCACGAAGAAGCAACCTTGTCGATCCCACCATGGCCATCGCCCACGAAGGACTTGCCTCACTCGGGTAGATCTTCACGAAGTAGGCGATCTCCTTGCCCTTAGAAACTCCTTGGTTCAACTCCACAATCTTGACGGAGGCTCCCAAGTGACACCTAACCAATCTAGGAGACACTACTCTCCAAAAGGTAATAGATGGTGTGTTGATGATGAACTCCTTGCTCTTGTGCTTCAAATGATAGTCTCCCCAACACTCAACTCTCTCTCATAGATTTGGCTATGGTGGAAAGATGATTTGAGTGGAAAGCAACTTGGGAAAGGCTAGAGATCAAGAATCTTGTGGTAGGATTGGAATATCTTGGTCTCAACACATGAGTAGGTCATTCTCTCTCAGAAAATGAGTAGTGGAAGTGTAGGCACGTTCTGATGGCTCTCTCACAAATGGAGAAGGGGGTGGAGGGGTATATATAGCCTCCACACAAAATCCAACCGTTACACACATTTGACCCAACTCGGTCAGACCGAATAGAAGAACTCGGTGAGACCGATTTAGTTCAAAATGTGAATGTTAGGAATCTCGGTGGGACCGATGTGCTAGGGCTAGGGCAAAACCTCATCTCGGTGAAGCCGATTGCTTGAACTCAGTGAGACCAATTTCAGCAAAGAGCAAACAGAGAGTTGGTCAAACAAGCTCGGTGTGACCGATCGCTCATTTCGGTGAGACCGAAATGTTACAAAGGGAAACAGAGAGTTTGCAGGGCCATCTCGGTGAGACCGAGATCCGTATCGGTGTGACCGAAGTGTTAGGGTTTCTGGCAGTGGCTATGTCAACTGAACTCGGTGGCGGCGGATAGAAGATTTCGGTGGGGCCGAGTTTGACTTTGGGTTTTGGACATATTGGGAAATGAGAAAGTGGTTGAGGGCTATGGAGCAATATCACTAAGAATTTTGAGCAAGTAGACCATTAAGCAACACCTCATCCCCTTTTAATAGTATTGGCTTTCCTATGGACTCAATGTGATCTTGGATCACTAAAATATAAATGAAGAGTCTTGAGCTTTTGCCAATATGTGTCCTTAGCATTTTGAAGGGGTTCCACATCCTCTTGTCCTTACCACGTCATTATTGAACTTATCTGAAATATACTAGATAAAAGTATTAGTCCAACAAGAGATATGTTGACTTTAATTACCAAAATCACCCAGGGAGCACTTGTGCTTTCAATCTCCCCCTTTTTGGTAATTGATGACAACATACATCAAAGCTTTAGATTAAAGATATACATGGTAATAAGTAAAGCTTTGGAGAGACATGTAACATGCATAGGCTCCCCCTACATGTATGCAATCACGTGAAGTTGGAATATGAGAACATGTGAATGCATAAGCATGACAGAGCAAGCAATGAGTTACATACATCTTGGCTATATGCATCAGAGCAAATGATGTGTATAGGAAGTGTACCTCCATGTTCATGAATCCTTCTTGCAAACAATATGTACCTCAGCAAGAGATCATCATGCACATGAGTGTGATGCATATACTTACCTTGTGGTCTTGGGCTGGATTTAGAAGGAGTGGACTTGAGAAAATAGGGTTAGATAACACAAGAACACTCTAGATAAAGCAATTTCAGGAAACCACAAGAGTACCAAGACTAGGATGACATGTAATGGGTGAGTACTAGGTACTCTATTTAGATACTGACATGTCCCCAAATATTTTCTTCCCCTAGATATGGACTCTTTCTCCCCCTGAATCTGATATTGGATAAGGGAGAAGGTAGGGCGAAAGAAAATCAGAGCAAGAAAGGGTAATATTAACCATAGTCAGGGCAACAATGATATGCAATAATAATAACTAAGATCAAACATATTGACATGTCTTTCCCCTCTAAAAGACATGTGACTTCTCTCCTCTTTGTTTTACTAGCATCTGGAAGAGCTTAGATGTGCTCATATGATAAGCTTTGATGTGCTCTCTCTCCCCCCCTTTGACATCAATTTCCAAGAAGGGCACTGCTGGAGGATGAGTCAAGTAGGTGTGGTCCTCGAGACACACTACAAAGCAGCATGTAGTTTAAGATGCGGGTAGAGGATAAGAATCATTAAGTGGAGCTGGAGAAGAAATTAGATATGCAGAATGCAGTGGCAAAAAGTTTTCTCATCAGTGAAATCGGTAACGCCGATCTGTTTCCATCGGTGACACCGAATTGGCTGTGTCATGGATGATGCATATCGGTTAAACCGGGTTAGTCCATGTCGGTTGTACCGATGAACTGTCTACAAGATATTCTTGTAGTTTGGTCTAGCCGATAGGCTTGGATCGGTGAGTCAGAGTTCAATGCAGAGGAAAAATTTGTCAACTCAGCTCACTTGGCAAATTAAATCTCACAAGGATTTGCAAGGAATTAATTGAAAGATTTGCAATGAATTAACAACAGAAACACTAAAAGAGAACTAGATGAAGTTTTTTTGATAAGGGGAACAAGATAGCAAGAAATATATGCAAGAACACAAAGTAAGTGAATAGAGAAACACTAGAGAACTTCATCTAGAAGGGGAAGTGAATAGAGAAACACTAGAGAACTTCATCTAGAAGGGGTCGGCGACAAAGTCACCTATGTTAGAGTATATTGACTTAGGAGTCAAGTGAGATCACTTGATCATAGGTCATACCCATCGTTTAAGCTCAAAATGGGGTTACCATTTTTCATTTAAGCATTTTGATGTATTCACATCTCGTTGAGTTGCTTTGTCTCATGTCTTGGAGCAAAGCTTCTCTAAGATGGAATATCATACCTTGGGTTGTGGTGTTGATCATGTAGTTGAACTTGTGTTGGATGCTCAAGGTCGATGTAGTCCATCAAGAGTTGCGAGCACCACTTAGGGTTTGAGTTCATCTTCCTACATGAGTTAGTCTTGCAAGGAAAAGCACTTGTGTATCCAACATGACAATCATGAAACTCGATACCAATTGAAATTTGATATATTGAAATTGTCAAAGGATATGTTGAGTGAGTTCATGCTTCCTTGTATTCAACATCCATATACTAGAGACTTGGAGATGTAAAGATTGCGCAAAGTGTGAGTGACTTGCAATCTCATGGATTTGGATTCATCCAAGTACCTACAAGGGTTAGATAACATGCAAGGGTACAAGTATAGATCCAAGACATATGATCATCATCATAAGAGAAATATCAAGGATTAGTCATAAAAGGTTCATGCCTTGCATGTATCCAAATGGAGTTTCTACTCCAAGTTTGAGGCATCAATGATATTCAATTCACCTCTCGAACAACAAAATACTGTCTCATCAAGTGGTTTGGTGAATATATCCGCAAATTGCTTATCAATACGAACATGCTTAATATTGATGTCACCTTTAGCAACATGATCTCGAATGAAATAATGACAAACTTCAATATGCTTAGTTCGAGAATGTTGCATGGGATTGTGAGCAATCTTAATAGCACTTTCATTGTCACAAAGCAATGGAACATGTTTCACATGTATCCCATAATCCTTAAGAGTTTGGGTCATCCAAAGTAATTGAGCACAACATGATCCGGCGGCAATGTATTCCGCTTCGGCGGTGGATAAGGATACCGAGTTTTGTTTCTTGGAGGACCAAGACACAAGGGATCTACCAAGAAATTGACAAGTACCCGAAGTGGACTTTCAATCTACCCTGTCACTGGCATAGTCCGAATCGGAGTAGCCAACAAGATCAAAAGATGACCTCTTAGGATACCAAATGCCATAGTTTGGTGTATGAATTAAATATCTCACTATCCTTTCACGGCCTTAAGATGACATTCTTTAGGAGCCGCTTGATATCGTGCACACATGCACACACTTAGCATAATATCGGTATGGGAGGCACATAGATATAACAATGAACCAATCATAGAGCGGTAAACCTTTTGGTCAAGGTTTGCCATCCTTAGTCAAGATGTCCACTAGTAGGCATGGGTGTTTTCATACCTTTGATTTCTTGCATGTTGAACTTCTTGAAAAGGTCCTTGGTATACTTTGTTTGAGAAACAAAGGTACCTTCCTTAGTTTGCTTGATTTGCAAACCAAGAAAGAATTTGAGTTCACTCATCATAGACATCTCAAACTTCTCCGACATTAGCCTTCCAAACTTTTCACTAAAATGAGGGTTAGTCAAACCAAATATGATATCATCCATATAAATTTGGCACACAAATAATTCACCATTAACCCTTTTAGTAAAGAGTGTAGAATCAATCTTCCCAATTTCAAAGCCTTTTTCAATAAGAAACTTGGTCAAGCATTTATACCATGCACTAGGAGCTTGTTTAAGACCATAAAGAGCTTTGCGAAGTTTGTAGACAAGATTAGGTTTCTTAGGATTAACAAAGCCGGGAGGTTGTTTAACATAAACTTCCTCCCCAATTTCACCATTTAGAAAAACACTTTTAATGTCCGTTTGGTATAAAGTGATATCATGGTGATTGGCATAAGAAAGTAAAATGCGTATGGACTCAAGTCTAGCAACGGGGGCATAGGTCTCACCATAGCCCATACCTTCGACTCGAGTGTAGCCTTGAGCGACGAGACAAGCCTTGTTGCGTACAACTTGTCCATCCTCATCTTGCTTATTCCGAAACACCCACTTGGTTCCAATGACATTGTGGTTGTCGTCCGGCTTTTCAGCCAATGTCCACACTTGATTCCTCTCAAAATTGTGTAGCTCTTCATGCATAGCGTTCACCCAATCCGGATCCTCAAGAGCTTCTTCAACCTTCATAGGTTCAATACTAGAAATGAATGAGTAATGTTCACAAAAGTTAGCCAAACGAGTTTTAGAGCGAGTAATTCTCCCGGTTTGAATATCATCAAAGATTTGTTCGACGGGATGATCTCTTGTGACTCTTGCTCTAACTTGTGAGAGATTTTGTTTGGGTCGGGGTGGAACATCCTCTTCATTGTCTTCTTCTTCTTCTTCTTCTTCTTCTTCTTCTTCTTCTTCTTCTTCTTCTTCTTCTTCTTCTTCTTCTTCTTCTTCTTCTTCTTCTTCTTCTTCTTCTTCTTCTTCTTCTTCTTCTTCTTCTTCTTCTTCTTCTTGTCCTTCTTCATTGTTGTTGGCGTTGTTGTTCTCTTGTTGTCGGGGACGAATCCGCGATCACCTATGGGACCCAGAGAAGGACCCCTTTACGTTCGGCAGGGAGAGGCGGTCGCGCGAAGAGCAAATCTAGCGAAGAACACGACAGTGCACGAGAGAGATTTACCCAGGTTTGGGCCGCACGGATGCGTAAAACCCTACTCCTGCTTTTTGGTTATTATCTGTATGATTGTTCTAGCTCTAGGAGCGCTACAGTACCGAGTAGCTGCGTACAATACTGGAGTTCTCCCTCTTCCAGTTCCCCCTCTTTCACGTTGCCCATGGGCCTCCTTTTATACGCACAAAGGGGTCTCCAACAGGTGGCAAACAGTAAAGGTAGAGGTGGAAAGTTGCTACAGTAAGGCCACTATTACCAGGATGACATGTCCTACCTACCACTGACGGCAGGGGACAAGGGCATTAAATGCCCATGCCTTTGCTGTCCAGATACATGTACCCGGACGTCGTGGATGTGGGAAAAGCCTATCCCACCTGCTGCTGCACCGCTATCTACAGTGCACCGCCGTCTACACAGTGCCCTGCCACGCACGCTTGGAAGGACCCAGAGCGCCACGCTGGCAGAGGCACCGGAGCAGCACAGTAGCACAGTGGTACAGTAACGCTTGCTGCGGCAAGACCTTGCCGCACCTGACAGCTTGGCGCGGCCCATAGTTTGCCGTGCAAGGTAACTTGCCGGGGCAAGTACCTTGCCGCAGCCGCTATCTTGCCGCAGCCAATACCTTGCCGCAGCCAATACCTTGCCTCAGCCAATGACTTGCCGCGGCAAGTACTCTGCTTCAGCAATGCCCAGGCTGGGCCTCAGCTGTCCCTCCCGGCAAGCTCCTCTTGCCGGGGCCTTAACTCTTGCTTTGTATACTTTGTTCTTGAATGGCTTAATAATCTTGAGCTTCTCTCTGGCTGTCCTCCCGCAAGCCTGGCCGCGGGATGCTACTACTGCCCATGCACAAGTACGGGGTACTAGGGTACCCCTATTCTAGTACACCGACAGGAGCCCCTGGGCCTGGGCCACACACGGTGCCGGGCGTTGTTGGGCCAGGCCCAAACAGTGCACGGGCACGCGTGGCTGGGATAAGCCGAAACGTCTCTATGCTGTTTAATTGCACGCTCTCCCACGCGTCGCGCGTTGAATGCGGAGCGTGGGAAGCGTGCGCAGTTATCTCGAATGACGAAGGGGCGGATGGTTCCGCATCTTTCCCCATAAAAGGAGGGACCTGCAGAAGCACTCGCACACCCCTCTCACCATTCTCGATCTTCAAATCTCCGCCTTCTTCTTCCTCCACTCTAAAACAAAGGCGGTTTCCCAATCCTCCGCCACCGCGCGCGTCCGCATCTCCCTCGGTCCTCAGCTCCGCCTTCGCCATGCCTCCCAAAGGAGAAAAGGGGAAGACGGGGAAGTCCTCAAGGACGGAGACCCAGGCGCAGATGAAGAGGCAGAAGAACGCGCTCTTCGCTCCGACGCTCACGGGGGCGGATCTGAAGGCCAAGTTCCAAGGCATGTGGGCCGCGAGGACCAAGGCACATCCGGCCACCCGCGTCCGCCCAGCCACCGACGAGAGCGAAGTGAGCAAGTACCCCTTCTTCGCTTGCTACTTTTGGTGCGGGCTCTGCCCACCGTATTCGGATTTCTTCAGCGACGTCATGTACACCTTCAACCTCCGTCTGCTGGATCTCACACCGAATGCCGTATCCACCATGGCAATATTTGCGCATCTATGCGAGAACTTCGTCGGCGTCGCACCCAACACCGCGCTGTTCAGGCATTACTTCACTCCCCGTGCTGAAAAGGGGGAGCCTCTCACTGTTGGCGTCTCGTTCGTTTCAAGATTGGGCGCCAAGGAGCATTATCTGAAGGGGGATCTCCGCCCAAGATGGGGAGAAATCCGGTCTAAATGGTGTTGGATCATTGACGACGATCCGCCACCATACTGTGAGCTTCGCAAGACCCCAGCGGCGCGTGGCACAGACTGGAGCGATCTGGATCCCCAGGACAAAAAGCTGGAGATTGCCGCTGCCAGGATCATACGGCTCAGGGAGGCCGGGCTCACCATAGGGATGGTTGGCGCAGACTTCCTCCGCCGCCGCATTGCTCCTCTGCAGTAGAGAGGAAGGCCGGCCTCTGATTGGAAGAACCCAGCCGATATCATGCGGCTGCGCCCTGGACTGATCAACAACTTCACAGTTCTGCAGCATGACTTTTTCATGCGAGAACTATTCAAGCAAGAGACAGATCCAGAAAAGCGCGACAAGGCGTTCACGCTGCCGAAGCACATCGTGCCTCTTTGCAACAACTCCGCATTGAGTGCAATCATCGCTATGATGCCGCTCTGCAATGCGCACAGCGTTGAAGCAACTTGGGACGTGCCGCTCGAAGAAGACGTGCGGCGATTCTTTGACTCCACGGTCGAAAAGCAGGTCCGGGTGGAAGAGTGGCTCGTCCGCAACACCACTGAGCAAGAAATAGAATTCATTGCTCGAAGAGTGGAGGAGGACAGGCTCGCCAGGGAAGCTGGCGATTTTGGTTATACTTTGGCGGAGCTCGACGAGGCACAAAAGGAGAGCCTTGCCGAGCAGGGGATGCTTGCCGGGAAGGGCGAGCTCACCGCACCCGGCAAGGATGTCGGGCCAAGCCAGCCTGCCGACGAGTCAGGCAGCTCGGAGGATGAGGGCTCCTTTTCCGAGGAGGGCACCGAAAGCCCACCGCAGTCAGAGTCCCCAACCCCTCTGAGGAGGAAACGCCTTCGCAGGCTTGGCAGAGTGGCTGAGCGGCAAGAAGTTCAACAACCGCCGGAGCGCCGTTCGACGCGCTCAACCGCGGCAAGGGCTGGTGCTGCGGGAGTGTCTCACGCGGCCCCGGCAACTGGAGCAGGGTCATCAAAGACCGCTGCTACTACCCCCGCCAAGCGGCCAAGGAGCCCAGCTCCCCCTCCTCCCCCTCCTCACACGGAGGCGGACTTTGATTTTTCCGCCCTCAGCGAAGAGGACGACGAGGAAGAGTAAGTTCCCTTGCCGCGACCCTCAATCTTTGTAAGGTTTTGTTTCTGTCCTCACTTGTCGCGCTCCGGCCTTGCTTCCGCAGGGAGGAAACTTTGGCGGAGAGGACAAGGAAGAGAGCTAAGGTCTCGACGAGCAAGACCGTGGTGGTCGTCGAAGATGAGCCCACGGCAACCACCGGGAGAGCGTTTGAGACCGTCCCGGCCAGCTCGGAGCCCAGCCCTCGTTGCAGCCCCCAGCGCAGCCCCCAGCGTAAGTATTTCAACTACCTTTCGCTGGCGGTCGCTGAGGAACAAGCATTTTGTTACTGACATCTTTGGGCGTGTAGGAGAGGAGCAGCAAGTGGAGCCATCTGAAGGTGCTCCAGAAGTACCACCCCCCTCGACCACTCCGCCAAGGAGAAGATCTCCGGTAAGGGCTCCCACTAGCGAGCCGAGCCACGAAGAGGAGCCGGCAAGCGCCGAAGCGCCAAGCACCAGCGCTGGCGACCCCACCCCAATGACAAACGTTGACGGGGGAGGGGAGCCCACTGCTCCTGAGCTCAACACGGGTAAACCCACTTGCCGCAAAACTCTTTCTGCTTTCTTTCTTTTGGCTTCTTGAATTTCTTCCTGAAGCTCTTTTTGCTTTACTTCTCGGGTTGGCAGAGCCCTCCTCGGTGGAGCCAATGAACATTGACTCTTCTGCCGAGGAGAACACTGCAGGGGCCGTCGACGACGAGGCCGCCAAGGCCGCCGCTGCCAAGGCCGACAAGCTGGCAGCCGACAAGCTTGCCGACGAAGAGGCTGCCAGGGCTGCCGAAGAGGCCGGCAAGGCCGCCGAGGATAATACCGCCAAGGCGCCCACCGATGAAGCCGCCAAGGCTGCTGAAGCTGAGGCCGCCCAGAAGGCTGCTGAGGAGGCCGGCGAGGGAGCCGGTGGTCGTACTGACGGCCCTGAGGCCACAGGAGCGCCAGGCGCTACTCCGACCATGGGTCCATCAACCACTGACGAGGCGGCAGGACCCAACTCGCCTCCGCCAAGCAAATACATCCGGGTCGGCGAGAACGTCTACGTCAGCCTCCCCTGGACGGTGGGCTCCAGAGCGTCAACCGAGGAGGATGTTGTGGACGAGGAGATCCTTGCCGCTGCCGGGCTCCAGCTTGTGGATGCGCCAGGCGCCAGCAGCAGCAGCACGTCTGAAGAGGAGCAACTGCTCCAAAAGCTGCTGAATCTTCATCGCGCCCGACGGGAGAAGCTAGCTTCCAGGGAGGCGCTCATCGAGAAGGCCGAAGCTGACATGTTGAGGCGCGCGGAGATCTTGGCGGATGTCCGCGCGCGATCTCTTAATGCGTTAGAGGCCAAGCGGGCACAGCTGGCCGAAGAACGGCAGGCCCTCCTCCTGATGAAGCAAGACATTGAACAAAAATAGGAGGAGACCGCCAAGGAGTTGTCTGCTCGGGCCGGTGATCTAAACCAGCGGAAGGTGGACCTTGATGCCCACGAAGAAGAACTTGCCGAGCGCAAGAGGAAACTTGCCGAAACCCTCCGACAGAAAGACGAGGAGGTGGCAAGACTTGTCGCAGAGCGGACCCAGGGGCAGGCACAAAAACACCAGAAGGAAATCGAAGCCTTGGCCCAAGAGTACGCCAGCAAGTTGGTGGAGGCCACCAACGCTGTTGCTGCTGCAGAAGTGAACAGGAAGGAAACGGAGGAGAAAGTGGCAAGACTAGAGGCCGCCCTCAAGGCAAATGGTGACAAGCTCTCAACGCTCGAAAGTGAGAGGGCAAAGGTGACCCACACTTTGGCGGAGATGCAAGTTACCATAGCCAAGAAGAACAATCTGCTTGCCGCCGCCAATGACTCCAGAGCAGACCTGAAGCTGAAACTGACCACGCTGAAGGAGACGCTCGACACCACCAGAAAGCGCGAAGGGCTTCTAATGGCAGAGCTCCAGAAGGAGAAGGGTCTGCTTCAAGACGCTATTGCATCCCACAAGAAGTTCAGGGATAACGTGGGGATCTTCACAGACAGGCTTGCCAGCGCAGCCGAGGACATCGACAAGGAGCTGACTGCCCTGAAGGTGCCGGACTTCGGGTACTCCACCGACAAGAACACGCAAACTAGCGTCAAGCTAGCCGAGTTCTTCGACGGAGTAGTAGAAGCGCTCCAACAGCTCCAAGTCAATCACAAGGCTCAACTGGCCGACGAGTCAAGCAGGCTTTGCCGGGGAGTTCTCCGGAGGTTGCTGGTGAAGATAGCATACAGAAACCCGGGCGTCGACTTCAGCAACATCTTCAAAAGCTTGCCGAAGGGATACGACCCCGCACCACTAGAGGCCCTTGTCGCGCCCATCGTGGAGAGGGTGGACCAAATCCAAAGAGTCGAAGGCGAGCACCGCAATTAGAGAGCCCATTCTTCTCCCTCCTTGCCGCCGCTAGACATGTTAAAGAACAATCTGTTTAAGCCGCGGCAACTTATCTTGTAATATAACATGCAATATTTTGAAGTTAATGCATGTCATCTCCCTTGAGCAATTTCTTTCTTTATGTGTACTTGCCCTACGCTTATAGGAAACTTGCCGGTGCGCGCACCATCGCTGCGAGCGCTGGGTACGGGACTCCAGCAGCCTGCTGGCGGTGCCGCTGCCGGCAAGCAACCTTGTCGCGCTCAGTGCGGCCACTTAGGTTGTTGAGCGGACTCGAAACAAGGTAAGGGCGCGACTGATTACGCTTAGGTTCCGTCGCGCACAGGTTTTCCATACAAAGAGTAGTATCGTTCAAGGAAAATAACCTTGAGAATAAAAAAGAATTTGGTTATTCAAACTTTGGCACTTAGCTTTGTCGCTGATCTCTCCGCGGCAAGGTCTTGTCACTGCTTGCCGCTGCCTTCTACCCGGCAAGGCAAAGTTTCTTTGAACGACGCCTGGTCCATATCATTATCCCATCCCCCCCGGCAAACTTGTGCGTGAGGGAAGCTTCTGTCTTTTTGAGAAAAAGAAAGAAGAGAAAATAAAGATATAGGAGCTTGGCGGCTCGTTAATGCTTACCGGGGAGGCTGTACTGCACAGTATGTCAGATAATCATGCAAAATAAAAGTAAACATGAAATCGTCAAAAACTGCGAAATACAAAAGCTTTATGTATGCACAGGGTCTGCGCCTGGCTTTGTACAAAGGATTACATGCAACAGCGGCAAGACTTGTACAAAAGGTGGTTGCCGGGGAAGGGCCCGGCAACCGCGCCTTATGGAAAAAACTTACGGAGATGCTCAATGTTCCAGGAATTGATCACTGGAATGCCATCCCCGGTCTCCAGGCGGACAGCGCCGGGCCTGGTGACCCGTTTCACCCGATAAGGGCCTTCCCACTTCGGCGTCAACTTGTTTGAATTCTTGGCCGACTGAACGCGCCGAAGAACAAGGTCGCCTTCCTCGAGACTTCTGGCATTAACTTTGCGGCTATGGTAGCGACGCAAAGCTTGCTGGTAGCGAGCAGCTCTCACAGCAGCCTGAAGACGATCCTCCTCGAGGAGCACAACGTCATATTGCCGCAGTTGCTCTTGCTCAAGCTCATCATAAGCGAGCACTCGAGGTGACCCGTATACGAGTTCCGTGGGGAGAACTGCCTCTGCTCCATAAACTAGAGCAAAAGGCGTCTGGCCAGTAGCTCGATTTGGCGTCGTCCTGATCGACCAAAGAACCACTAGCAGCTCCTCGATCCAGTTTTTGCCGCACTTGCGCAGCCTGTCGAAAGTTCTCATCTTGAGCCCACGCAGCACTTCAGCATTTGCCCTTTCAGCTTGACCGTTGCTTCGGGGGTGAGCAACAGAAGCGAAACAGACCTTGGCGCCAAGGTCTTCGACATACTGCATGAAGGCGTGGCTCGTGAACTGGGTACCGTTGTCGGTGATGATCCTGTTAGGAACACCAAAGCGACAAACAATTCCCTTGAAGAACTTGATGGCTGATTGTGCTGTCACCTTCCTCACTGCTTCCACTTCTGGCCACTTCGTAAACTTGTCGATGGCCACATACAAGTACTCGAAGCCCCCGGTGGCACGGGGAAAGGGGCCGAGCATGTCGAGCCCCCAGGCCGAAAATGGCCAGGAGAGAGGGATTGTCTGGAGAGCTTGAGCTGGCTGATGAATCTGCTTGGAATGAAACTGGCACGCTTCACACTTGGTTACTAGTGCAGTTGCATCCTGGAGGGCGGTGGGCCAAAAGAAACCTTGCCGGAAAGCCTTTCCAACAAGGGCTCTTGACCCTATGTGGTGACCACATATGCCTCCATGAATCTCCGCCAACAGCTCCTGTCCTTCTTCCCGGGGAATACACTTCAATTTCACACCGTTTGGTCTTTTTCTGCACAGCATGTCATCGACAAATTGATACATATTGGACCGTCGGGCTACTTTCTCCGCTTCTTCCTGCTCTTCGGGAAGTTCTCCTGTCTGAAGGAAACGGACGATCTGCTGCGCCCATGCTGGAGCCTGTGGCTCGACAACGAGGACTAAAGGCATTTCTTCTGCTGCGGGAACATCAGGCCCTACGGGAAGAGCTCGTCGCTCTACCATAGCCTGCCGTTCCCCGACGAGCTTGGCGGGAATAGCCGCCTCAACGACAAGAGCCTGGGGCCCTGCTGGAGCGTGCTGTCCTTCAACAAGCTTGTCGGGAGCAGTTGCTTCAACGACGGAAGCCCAAGGCCTCGTCGGAGCATCTTGCTCCTCAGCGCTTCGATCAGGAGCGCCTGCTTCAACGACAAGGACCTGAAGTCTTGTCGGAGCAAGTTACCCCTTTGCCTCTAGCCTAGGAGCACCCGCTTCAACGACAAGAGCGCGAGGCCTTGTTGGAGCAAGTTGCCCCTCTGAATCTTTGGCGCTGGCTTTGGCAGCCTTCTTGCCGGCGGCTTCGGGGAGCTCTGCCGGGAAGTAGTCACCAGAAGCCAGCTTCCTCTTCCTGCCTTGCCCTACTGATGGCGTCACGGATGGCTGAGTTAGTTGGAGCACAAAAGTGCCTGGCTCCACAGGCAATTTGAGTGCGGCGCGCTTTGACAAACCATCGGCAATGTCATTCTCAGCACGTGGGACGTGCTCCATTTGTAGGCCGTCAAAGCGTTCTTCCAACTTCCTCACCTCATCTACATAAGCTTCCATCAATGGGCATTGGTAGTTCTTGTTCACTTGCCTGACGACAAGCTGTGAATCTCCCCTGACAATAAGCTTCTTGATCCCAAGGTCTGCCGCGATCCTGAGACCGGCAAGCAACCCCTCATATTCTGCAGTATTGTTCGTCGCCTGTTCCTTGGGAAAGTGCATTTGGACCACGTACTTGAGGTGCTCTCCGGTGGGTGCGACAAGCAGTACGCCAGCACCGGCGCCTTGCAGCGAAAAGGCACCATCAAAGTACATAAGCCACTCTTTGCTTGTCTCCTTGCCGGGGAGAGTCATCTCTGGGATTTCTTCGTCTGGCGTTGGTGTCCATTCTGCGACGAACTCTGCCAAAACTCGGCTCTGTATGGTTGATGTACTCTCAAACTTGAGGCCAAAGCTCGACAACTCCAACGCCCACTCGACAATCCTGCCCGTCGCTTCTGGATTTTGCAAAATCCTTTTCAGCGGGAAGCGAGTGATGACGGTAACTTCATGTGCTTGAAAATAATGGCGCAGCTTTCTCGAGGCCATGAGAAGGCCGAAAAGCAGCTTCTGCACACCAGAATACCTTGACCTAGCTCCCTGCAGAAGAGAGCTCACAAAGTAGACCGGGCGCTGCACCATTTTCTTCTTTTGTATCACTTCACCTGACTGCGCAGACGAATCCTTGTTGGCAGCAAAACTTGTTGCCCCCAGCTTGTCGCTGGTCGTGCTTGCCGCAGTTACTGCCTCCTCATCCACCTCTCTCTCCGCTACCAGTGCAGCACTAACCACTTGATTGGTTGCCGCTAGATACAGCAACAACTTCTCTTGTGGTTTAGGCGCGACAAGTATTGGAGGAGAGGAGAGGTATCTCTTCAAGTCTTGCAGCGCCGCCTCCGCCTCCGGAGTCCATTTCAATGGACCTGCCTTTTTTAAGATTTTGAAAAATGGCAGGGCGCGCTCAGCTGACTTGGAGATAAACCTACTGAGGGCAGCAACACAGCCGGCAAGTCGTCGAACATCCTTGACGCACTTCGGTGCTTCAATTTGCTCAATGGCTTTGATCTTGTCAGGATTGGCTTCAATTCCACGTTGAGACACAAAGAACCCGAGAAGCTTGCCGGAGGGAACTCCAAACACGCACTTCTCGGGGTTGAGCTTCAGGTTGATCTTGCGCAGATTTACAAAAGTTTCTTCTAGATCTTGAACCAAAGTAGCCCTGTCTTTGCTTTTGACCACTATATCATCCATATAGGCTTCCACATTTCTGTGCAGCTGAGGCTCAAAAGCAATCTGGACGGCTCTTGCAAATGTCGAACCAGCATTTTTCAAACCAAACGGCATACGTACGAAACAGTATGTGCCACAGGGTGTGATAAATGCGGTCTTTTCCTCATCTTCCTCAGCCATGAAGATTTGATGATACCCTGAATATGCGTCAAGAAATGAAAGCAAATCACATCCTGCCGTGGAGTCAACAATCTGGTCTATGCGGGGCAAAGGAAATGGGTCCTTGGGACAAGCTTTATTGACATCAGTGAAATCAATACAAAGCCTCCATTTTCCATTCGCTTTGCGCACGACAACCGGATTGGCCAACCACGTAGGATGGAGCACTCCTCTAACGAGGCCTGCTGCTTCCAACTTCTTGATTTCTTCCGCAATAAACTCTTGCCGCTCCACAGCTTGCTTTCTGGCTTTCTGTTTGACGGGCCTCGCGTGGGGACAAACGGCAAGGTGGTGCTCAATTACTTTCCTGGGAACACCGGGGATGTCGGACGGTTGCCATGCAAATACGTCGACATTCGCCCGCAGGAAAGCAACGAGCGCGTTTTCCTATTTGTTGTCAAGTGTGGCACTGATGGTGAAGGAACCACCAGTGCCATCCTCCTTGGCGGGCACCTTCTTTGTCGCCGGCGGAGCAGCTTTGTTCTTCTTACACTTGCCGGTGGAGCTCTCTGGTGCGTCCTCGACGGTAGCGCAACACTCCGAAGAGGTGCGCTTGCCGGAGTGGGCACAGGAGCTCTTGCCGGACTTCCTCTTGTTCTCCTGCCCGAGAGCTTCAGCGGCAAGTGCCTTGGCGGCAATTGCGGCAGTTGCCTCCCGGTAGATCTTGTCGGCGCAAATAAGCGCATCCTTCTTGTCGCAGAGAACTGTGATAACACCTACTGGACCTGGCATCTTCAACACGTTGTAGGCATAATGAGAGGCTGCCATGAACTTGGCGAGCGCTGGACGGCCAAGTATCCCATTATAAGATAATGGAATATCGGCAACATCGAAGGTGACCTTCTCGGTCCGGTAGTTCAGCTCGCCGCCAAATGTCACTGGCAGCGTGATCTTCCCTTTCGGCTTACTCCTTCCTGGATTGACTCCTTGGAAAGTACCAGTTTCCTCAAGCTCGCCGTCAGAGATTTGAAGTTTCCGGAGCACAGCGGGCGAAATCAGATTCAAGCCGGCCCCACCGTCAACTAACATCTTCGTGACCTTGAGGTTGCGGATCGTTGGTGAAACCAACATCGGCAAGCACCCGACCGCCATTGTGCGGTCAGGGTGGTCCTCAATGTCAAAGACGATAGACGTGTCGGACCACTTCAGAAGCTTTCTGGCGTCAATAGATGGTTCCGCCGCATTGATCTCTCGCGCCCACTGTTTAAGTTGGCGGTGAGAAGAATGCAACGAAGCACCACCGTCAACACACAAGACTTCTGCGGCTTTCTGAAATTCGTGCTCACTGGATTCTTCATCATCTAGATCATCATCATCATCATCTTTGTCGCGGCCATGAGGAGGCCTGTCTCTCTGCTGCTGCTGCTTGGCCTTGCCGCGACGCCCTCCTCGGGCAGTGCGCTTCTTGCCGGACCCGCCAGCACCTTCTGGGGCCTTTTCCTTGTCACGCCTCTCATACTCAGCTTTTTGCTGTTCGACAAGCTGCTCGACTCATCGACAGTTCTGGAGATCGTGCCTCTTGGTGCGGTGGATCTTGCAATATTGCTTGTCGGAGCCGTCCTGCTTGTCGGCAGCCGCCAAGGCCTGACAGTTGGCGCACGCAGCAATCTCCTTGCCGGAGCCCTCGACTTTGGCCTTGTCGGCGCTGCCGTTGCCGCTGGACTGCTCGACGGCAAGCACAGCTTTGCCCTTTTTCTTCCTGTTGTTCCGCCGCCGGCCCTTCTTTGCCGGGGCGGTACCTTCGCTGTCAGAGCTCCCCCCTGCGCTAACACCTTCACCGGGAAGTTTCCTTCCCTCTTCAGCGCGCGCACACTTGTCGGCGAGAGCATATAGCTGGCCAATGTCTCTGACCTTGGTCATTGCCATTTCCTCCCGCATCTTGCGGTTACGCACGTTCTGATGGAACGCGCTAATAACCGCAGCGGGGTGAACATCTGGGATGTTGTACTGTACGCGGCTGAACCTTTGAATGTATTTGCGCAGGGGCTCTCCTTCCTTCTGGGGGATGAGGTGAAGATCACTCTCCTGGCCATGAGGTTGATGACCGCCAGTAAAGGCACCAACAAACTGATGGCACAGGTCCGCCCATGAAGAAATGGAGTTCTCCAGCAAGTGCATGAGCCATGAGACGACGTTGTGCTTTAACACGAGCGGGAAGTAGTTAGCAAGAATCTTGTCGTCTCGTCCCCCGGCAGCTTGCACCGCAATGGTGTAAATGCTGAGGAACTCCGACGGGTGTGTCTTGCCATCATACTTCTCCGGCACGTCAGGCTTGAAAGCCTTGCGATTGGGCCACTGGACCTGCCGCAGCTCACGGGTGAACGCTGGACAACTTACCGCGTACGGCAAGTCGCCAGGATCCCCTGGCGCATGCATGTCAACAGCGGGCCCTGCGCGTCTGTCGGACTGACGATGCGCTTCTCTCCTTCGCTCGATAGTGGTACGAGTGTCTTCTCCTCTACGTTCCTGAAGAACGAGGTGCTGGTCGCGATGAGCTCGCGGGTCAGACGACGCCGTGGAATCATCGCCACGGGCGTTGTTTCGACGTGTCGGCGATCGAGGCCGTCTAGGTGGGGAGTGTACGGTTGTTGCCCCCTCGCCGTTCTTGTTGGTGACAGCATCGTCACTAGTTCTCTTGTCGGCCGCGCGCACTGGGTCGGCATCAGCGAAGCTGAGAAGGCTCTGAATGGTTTCCCTCCACTCGTCAAGCTTATCTGCTGGTGGAGGGAAGTTCAGGAGCAGCTGCGCACGCGCCAACGCTTCTGCTGGTGAGGGAGGTATCGAGTGGCGTGAGGACTGTGGGATGCTCTTACTCCTAACGGTGTTAGAAGGAGCATCTCCACGCCCAGCCGACCGCGCCTCGACCCCGCCAACGTGTTGTTGCGTATGGTGACCCCGTGCATCTCGAGATTGATGCGCAAGTTCATTATCCAGGGAGCGCCTGGCACCTGGGGCGTCAGGACGCTGCATGTCACGGGCTTCTTGCGAAGGCCGCGGCGTCTGAACCGGCGCAGGCGTTCCAGAACGCGCAGCACCGTTTCTGGAGCTTGCAGGGCCAGCAGCAGCGAGCAGCGCTGCGTTCCCAGACCCAGCAGCGCCAAGATTGGCGTTGCTGGCCCGGTTTTGGACAGGTGGAGGTAATAGGAGCTCTCGCTCTCCAGTCCCCCCAGCAGCCGCAATCACGTCGGCACCCTCCTGCACGGGAGCAGGCGGGTTGGATGTGGACGCACCGATGGCTGAAGTCTTCTTTTTTGGAGCCATAAGACGGAGAATGGCCCAAAAACTAGCACGCAAATCGCTAGATTAGGTTCACACAACCTCCTTCCCCCTACCTGGCGCGCCAAAGATGTCAGGGACGAATCCGCGATCACCTATGGGACCCAGAGAAGGACCCCTTTACGTTCGGTAGGGAGAGGCAGTCGCGCGAAGAGCAAATCTAGCGAAGAACACGACAGTGCACGAGAGAGATTTACCCAGGTTCGGGCCGCACGGATGCGTAAAACCCTACTCCTGCTTTTTGGTTATTATCTGTATGATTGTTCTAGCTCCAGGAGCGCTACAGTACCGAGTAGCTGCGTACAATACTGGAGTTCTCCCTCTTCCAGTTCCCCCTCTTTCACGTTGCCCATGGGCCTCCTTTTATACGCACAAAGGGGTCTCCAACAGGTGGCAAACAGTAAAGGTAGAGGTGGAAAGTTGCTACAGTAAGGCCACTATTACCAGGATGACATGTCCTACCTACCACTGACGGCAGGGGACAAGGGCATTAAATGCCCATGCCTTTGCTGTCCAGATACATGTACCTGGACGTCGTGGACGTGGGAAAAGCCTATCCCACCTGCTGCTGCACCGCTATCTACAGTGCACCGCCGTCTACACAGTGCCCTGCCACGCACGCTTGGAAGGACCCAGAGCGCCACGCTGGCAGAGGCACCGGAGCAGCACAGTAGCACAGTGGTACAGTAACGCTTGCCGCGGCAAGACCTTGCCGCACCTGACAGCTTGGCGCGGCCCATAGTTTGCCGTGCAAGGTAACTTGCCGGGGCAAGTACCTTGCCGCAGCCGCTATCTTGCCGCAACCAATACCTTGCCGCAGCCAATACCTTGCCTCAGCCAATGACTTTCCGGGGCAAGTACCTTGCCGCGGCAAGTACTCTTCTTCAGCAATGCCCAGGCTGGGCCTCAGCTGTCCCTCCCGGCAAGCTCCTCTTGCCGGGGCCTTAACTCTTGCTTTGTATACTTTGTTCTTGAATGGCTTAATAATCTTGAGCTTCTCTCTGGCTGTCCTCCCGCAAGCCTGGCCGCGGGATGCTACTACTGCCCGTGCACAAGTACGGGGTACTAGGGTACCCCTATTCTAGTACACCGACACTTGTGGAGGTGGAGAAGGAGGTCGATGAGGTTCATCTTGTTGTACTTCCTCGTTTCCTTTGTCTTAACGTGTTCCACTTCTGGATGCCTCCAAGTCAACTTGTGGTTCACCTTGGTGTGAAGTTGAGCCTTCAACTTGAACGGACAAGGTACTCTCCTTCACCTCCGTTGGACGAATCTTGCCAATGGACAAACCTTGAATTGCTTCCGAAGGATCTTTGTCTCCTACATCAATTGGCAATTGCTCTACTTGCGAGCCATTAGATTCATCAAACTTCACATCTACCGTCTCTTCAATGTTTCGGGTGAAATTGTTGTAGACACGGTAAGTGTGAGAGTTTGAGCCATAACCAAGTAGGAAACCTTCATGAGATTTAGGGGCAAATTTCGAGCGACGATGCTTATCAAGAATGTAACATTTTGAGCCAAACACTCAAAAGTATCCAACTTGGGGTTTCTTACGTGAAAAGCTCGTATGCCGTCTTGCCGAGAAGCTTGTGAAGATATAGTCTATTCGTAGCATGACAAGCTGTCTCAACCGCTTCCGCCCAAAAGTGTCTTGGCGTGTTGTACTCATCAAGCATCATTCTTTCCATCTCAATAAGCGTCCGGTTCTTACTCTCAACAACTCCATTTTGTTGAGGTGTGTACGTAGCCGAGAACTCATGTGAAATCCCTTCTTCGTCAAGAAAGGTATCCACATTTGCGTTCTTGAACTCCGTTCCATTGTCGCTTTGAACCTTCTTGATCTTCACTTCAAATTGGTTTTGGGCCTTCCTAGAGAAGTTCTTGAAGATCTTTTGGACCTGCGATTTATCATCAAGAAATAACACCCACGTAAATCTTGAAAAGTCGTCAACAATGACAAATCCGAATGAGTTACCACCAAGACTTTTATAGGCGTTGGGACCAAAAAGATCCATATGAAGTAGCTCAAGCGGTCTTCTCGTGGTCATGATGTTCCTCACGGGATAACTTCCTCCAACCTGTTTTCCTGCTTGACAAGCACTGCAAAGTCTATCCTTGTTAAATATAACATCTTTAATGCCAAGGATATGATCACCTTTAATAATCTTATCAAGATTTCGCATGCCCACGTGACCTAACCTTCTATGCCACAACCAACCTTTAGAAGATTTTGCAATTAAGCAAGTTCGAGGTTAAGCTCTCTTAGTGAAATCAACAATGTATAGATCACCTCTACAGATACCGATAAAGACCATATTATGATTATCTCTTCGAAACACTTGGCAATCTACTTCAGTGAATAGAACATTAAAACCTAAATTAGCTAGTCTAGATACGGAAAGTAAATTGTAGCCAAGAGATTCAATGAGCATAACATTTTGGATAGAGCTATCATGGAAGATGGCCACCTTACCAAGGCCAACTACCTTACCCTTTGAGTTATCACCAAAATTGACATACTTTCGGGGACCATCGTTTTCAGCAAGCTCATGAAACATGTCCTTGTCTCCGGTCATATGATCCGTACACCCACTATCAAGAACCCATTCCTCTCCTCCGGCCATGTAACCACGAAGGTTAGCCATAAGACCAAAGTGTCTCATTGACTCATCAAGATCAAAGTCACTATCATCATCCTCATCATAATATCCATGCTCAACATCATCATGTGATTGATCATCACCTAGAGAGAGTGATTCATTAGATGTATGACCATGATAATGTGCATGTTTGTGAATTCTAATGACTTGTGAAATGATGCTACTAATGAATCCAACATCTCCTTTGGCACGCATAAGGTCATGAAGCTCAAATAGACAATCATCAAATTTAGGATCACTAGGATTCATTTTATGAAAGGCAATGGACTTTTGAAGAATCTCATCTAGATTTTTCAAGGAATATTTGGAAAACTCTCCTCAAGATATTTCCATATAGTATAAGCACATTCAAATTTCGGCAAGCATACAAGCAAATTTCTAGGCAATCCTCTCATGATAAGATCAATAGTTCTAAGATTGCAGGTCATGTCAAGATACTCATCGTGGGTAGGATGCAAGGGATCAATAGGGGCATGTAAGGGCTAGCAATATACTTGTTCAAATTATATTCATTGAAAATCTCAAGCATCTCATTCTTCCAAGCATTATAGAACTCTCCGTCAAGCATAGGCACTCTACGTCTAATACTCCCAATCGTAGACTCATCCATCTTCCTCCAATGGTGATTAAACCAAAGCAATGGAGACCAAAGCTCTGATACAAATTGAAAAGGATTGAGAAGAGGGGTCTAGAGGGGGGTGATTAGACCCTCAACAAGTAAAAGTGGCAATTTTTAAGTTCTTCAAGTTGAGGTGGAGTTTTAGCACAAGTTTAAGCATTCACAATACATTTCAAGCAAGCATGGCAAGAGTATGAGCAGCGGAAAGAGTAAAGCATGCTAATTGCAAGAAAGTAAAGGGATGGGATTGGAGTGTGCAAACGCAATGAAGACAAGGAGATTTTTGGCGTGGTTCCGATAGGTGGTACTATCGTACATCCACGTTGATGGAGACTTCAACCCATGAAGGGTAATGGTTGCGCGAGTCCACGGAGGGCTCCACCCACGAAGGGTCCACGAAGAAGCAACCTTGTCTATCCCACCATGGCCATCACCCACAAAGGACTTGCCTCACTCGGGTGGATCTTCACGAAGTAGGCGATCTCCTTGCCTGTACAAACTTCTTGGTTCAACTCCACAATCTTGTCGGAGGCTCCCAAGCGACACGTAACCAATCTAGGAGACACCACTTCGAAAAGGTAATAAATGGTGTGTTCATGATGAACTCCTTGCTCTTGTGCTTCAAATGATAGTCTCCCCAACACTCAACTCTTTCTCATAGATTTGGCTATGGTGGAAAGATGATTTGAGTGGAAAGCAACTTGGGAAAGGCTAGAGATCAAGAATCTTGTGGTATGATTGGAATATCTTGGTCTCAACACATGAGGAGGTGGTTATCTCTCAGAAAATGAGTAGTGGAAGTGTAGGCATGTTTTGATAGCTCTCTCACAAATGGAGAAGGGGGTGGAGGGGTATATATAGCCTCCACAAAAATCCAACCGTTACACACATTTGACCCAACTCGGTCAGACCGAATAGAAGAACTCGGTGAGACTAATTTAGTTCAAAATGTGAATGTTAGGAATCTCAGTGGGACCGACTGGAACAACTCGGTGGGACTGATGTGCTAGGGCTAGGGCAAAACCTCATCTCGGTGAAGCCGATTGCTTGAACTCGGTGAGACCGATTTCAGCAAAGAGCAAACAGAGAGTTGGTCAAACAAACTTGGTGTGACCGATCGCTCATTTTAGTGAGACCAAAATGTTACAAAGAGAAACAGAGAGTTTGCAAGGCCATCTCGGTGAGACCGAGATCCGTATTGGTGTGACCGAAGTGTTAGGGTTTCTGGCAGTGGATATGTCAACTGAACTCGGTGGCGCCGGATAGAAGATTTCGGTGGGGCCGAGTTTGACTTTGGGTTTTAGACATATTGGGAAATGAGAAAGTGGTTGAGGGCTACGGAGCAATATCACTAAGCATTTTGAGCAAGTAGACCATTAAGCAACACCTCATCCCCTTTTAATACTATTGGCTTTCCTATGGACTCAATGTGATCTTGGATCACTAAAATATAAATGAAGAGTCTTGAGCTTTTGCCAATATGTGCCCTTAGCATTTTGAAGGGGTTCCACATCCTCTTGTCCTTACCACGCCATTGTTGAACTTATCTGAAATATACTAGATAAAAGTATTAGTCCAACAAGAGATATGTTGACATTAATTACTAAAATCACCCAGGGAGCACTTGTGCTTTTAGGCGCCCACTCCGGTGCAAGCCAAGATCCACTAGCCGCACCGTCCAGAGGGGCGACGACAGGACGCACGCTCCGTCCCATGCATGGTGAGCGTGACAAGACCCCAAGCGGCACCGTCGATCCACAACGACCGCGCCCGCATGGGAAAGGCCTAGCTGATCAAGAGCCTGGCCATCAAGAACAGCTCCTTCCGCGCCAAACCGCCCTTGTGATTGGTCCAAGGTGGCAGGAGCACAGCGACGCTCCTTCTGGTTCATCCAGGAGTCAAGCAGTGTCTCACTCTGCCTCCCACGCCATACCAGGGACGGTGGCCAAAGCAATGGCGAGGGCTCAGCTATTGCTGAACTTTCCCCCAGTAGCAGACAAAATGGATGAATGGAGAGCTACCATCCAGAGCCTCATCGGGTTTGCTGAAACAAACAAGTCGCAGCACGCGGAGCCTTCACGACGCCCGCAAACGATGATGGCAGCCCCCGCTGGTGGCTAAGTTGAGAGGACTACACCCACGATGCAGTCCCCTCCGTGGCAGCCCACCCAAGGGCAACCACGGCGGGCTGAGCAACCCCAGGACATTGACGAGCCTGACAAAGCATCAATGGCTTTATCCGAGCCACAACTCCGATGGGATCAACGCCAAGTGTTGAAAGACAGGAGGAAGGAAGATGCTCGCGTCACCATTGAGCGGCGCCGAGAGTCACGCTGTCAATCAGATAGGCGTAATGTGCCTGACATTGACGAACCCGCGCCCAATGTTGGCGGGTACTTGCCTTACGAGGTAAGGTGCCCCACCTTCACTCGCGAGCTGCGGCAAGTCCGTTGGCCCTCCTCTCACACCTTCAAGCCTAACTTGCCGGAGAAGTATGATGGAAAACTGAACCCGGCAGAATTTTTGGGCATCTATACGATTGCCGTTCAAGCTGCCGGGGGAAGAGATGAGAAAGTACTTGCCAATTACTTCCTGTTGGCTCTCAAGCCTAATGTGAGGTCTTGGCTGATACACCTGCCGGAGGATTCCATTTCCTCGTGGGCAGACCTGTGCAACAAGTTCGTTGGCACCTTCACAGGTGGCCATCAAGAACCAGGACAACCAAGTGACCTGCAAGCCCTTCTACCAAAAGAAGGGAGAGTTTGTGCAAGTATCTGCAAAGGTTCAGCCGAGTGCACTGCTACATCCCGAAGATACATCTAGCAGCTGTGATTGCCACATTCCACACGAATGTGCGCAATCGGAGGATGCGGGCCAAGATGAATGTTCGGCTGCCGAAGACTGTCAATGAACTCTACACGTTGGTGGACAAGTGTGCTCGTGTTGAAGAGGGGAGAAGACTTACAGGGGAGGAGGTTGGTGTCGAAGACAATTCATTAGACGACGACGACGCCGCCACCCCTAGGAAGAGGAACAGAAAGTGCAACAAGAAGCATAAGGAGAAAGTAGTGATGGCCTTTGAGAGCTTCGGTGTTCTTATCACCGGCAAGAAAGCAAAGACTGATACACCCGACAAGGAAGCTGCTACATGCACTGATTGCCAGGCGGCTGCGGCAGCTGAGAAAACCGGCAAGTCCGACGGGCCATACTGCAAGATCCACAGGACCAAAGGCCACAATCTCCAAGACTACACACAAGTTGAATAGCTGGTCGAGAAGCAGAAGGCCAAGTATGAAAGGCGTGATAAGGAGAGAGGCCAGAATGGTGTTGGCGGGAAAGGCCGTAGTGGCCGCAATGGTCATCGTGGCAAAGTCGATCAACAGAAAGAAAAACCCACCAAAGGCCATGAGAAAAAGGAAAATGAAGATGATAGTGAAGAGGAAGATGATGAGACCAGCGAGCAGGAATTTCAGAAGGCTAGCGAGGCAACGTGCATTGACGGGGGTGCAGATTTGCACTCCTCTCACCGCCAACTCAAGCAATGGGCTGTGAGGTCAATGCAACAAAGCTAGTAGCAAGCGCTCGAGAACCACTCAAGTGGTCCCGCACGCCCATCATTTTTGACGTTGAGGATCATCCTGATCGCACTACTGCTATTGGATGCTTGCCATTGTTGGTTTCACCAGCCATTGTTGGTTTCACCAACAATCTGCATCCTCAAGGTCACAAAGATGTTGGTTGACGTCAGAGTAGGGTTGAACTTGATTTCCTCTGACGTGCTTAAGAAACTTCAAATTCCTGACAAAGATCTGAAGAAGACTGGCACTTTCCAGGGGATCAACCAAGGAAGGAGCCAGCCAAAGGGAAAAATTACTTTGCCGATGACGTTTGGCGGGGAACTAAACTTCAGGACTGAGAAGGTTGTGTTCGATGTTGTTGAGCTTCCCCTGCCATTTAACGGAATCCTTGGTCACCCAGATTTGGCCAAGTTCATGGCGGCCTCCCATTACGCATATAACACCTTGAAGATGCCGGGCCCTATGGGAGTCATCTCCATTCCATCAGATAAGAGGGATGCAGTTATCTACGTCGACAAGATATACAGGGATGCGGTAGCAGCAGAGGCCGTCATGGCCTCTGCTCCCGCCAAGGAGGAAAGGAAAATTAATAAAGCTGGCAAGGACACCGACAAGGACCCCGGGAAGCGCGCTTCTTCGGAGTGCGCTACGCCTGCCAGCGACTTGCCGAAAAGTTTGGCTAGTAAAAGATCCAAGGCTGCTCCTCCTGCAACGAAGAAGGTTCCGGCGAGGCAGGATGGCACTGATGGTACTTTCACCATTAGTGCCACCCTTGACGACTAATAGGAAAGTGCACTCGTTGCCTTCCTATGGGCGAATGTCAATGTGTTTGCGTGGCAACCATCTGACATCCCAGGTGTTCCCAGGGAGGTAATCGAGTACCACTTTGCTGTCTCTACTCATGCTCGTCCCGTCAAGCAGAAGGTCAGAAAGCAAGCCTTGGAGCGGCAATAGTTCATTGTCGAGGAGATTAAGAAACTTGAAGCAGCAGGCTTGGTCAGAGGAGTGTTGCACCCAACTTGGTTAGCAAATCCAGTGGTGGTATGCAAGGAAAATGGGAAGTGGAGACTTTGTATTGATTTCACTGACTTGAACAAAGCATGTCCAAAGGATCCCTTCCCCTTGCCACACGTCGGCCAGATCGTTGACTCCACTTCAGGATGTGATTTTCTCTCCTTCCTTGATGCATACTCCGGTACCATCAGATCTTCATGGCTAAGGAAGATGTAGAGAAAACCGTGTTTATTACCCCATGTGGCACGTATTGCTTTGTATGTATGCCTTTCGGGCTAAAAAGCGCTGGTTCTACATTTGCAAGGGTCGTACAGATAGGTTTTGAGCCTCAGCTACACAGAAACATAGAAGCCTATATGGATGATATAGTGGTCAAAACCAAGGACAAATCTACACTTGTTGAAGATTTGGAAGAAACCTTTGTGAACCTGCGAAAGATCAACTTGAAGCTCAACCCAGAGAAATGTGTGTTTGGCGTTCCATCCGGCAAGCTCCTTGGGTTCTTTGTGTCTCGGCGAGGGATAGAAGCCAACCCCGACAAGATCTAAGCAATAGAGCAGATCCAAGCCCCGAAAGCCGTCAAAGATTTGAGGCGTCTGACTGGCTGTGTTGCTGTGCTAAGTAGGTTCATTTAGAAATCCGCTGAGCATGCCCTACCATTCTTCAAAATCTTGAAGAAGGTTGGTCCAATGAAATGGGCTCTAGAGGCAGAGGCTGCACTGCGGGATTTGAAAACCTACCTTTCCTCCACGCCAACTTTGGTCGCGCCTAAGCCACAAGAGTCGCTGCTGCTATATTTGGCAGCAACGAATCAGGTGGTTAGTGCTGCTTTGGTGGCACAGAGAGAAGTGGATAGCAAAGGAACCAATGCAGCAGAGCCACCTAGTGATGAATCAAACCTGACCCTTGCAAGCCCAGATATAGATGGTGAAGAGGGGCCGCAAGCAGATGCTGATAATCAGAGGGCGTTAGCAAGGAAAAAGATGGTGCAGCAACCAGTTTACTTTGTCAGCTCCCTCCTGCAGGGAGCTAGGAAAAGGTACTCTTGGGTGCAACAATTGATCTTCGGCCTTCTCATGGCCTCGAGGAAGCTACGCCATTATTTCCAAGCTCACGAGATCATAGTTGTGACTCGCCTTCCGTTGTAGCGTATTCTGAGGAACCCCGAGGCAACCGACAGGATAGTAGAGTGGGCACTAGAATTGTCAAGCTTTGCATTGAAGTTTGAGAGCACGACAACTATCCAAAGTAGGGCACTGGAAGAATTTATTGCAGAATGGACGCCAACACTCGATGAAGAAGTGCAGGAAACAACTCTCCCCGGCAAGGAGACCCTCAGGGAGTGGGTAATGAACTTTGATGGAGCCTTCTTGTTGCAAGGTGCCGAGGCTGGAGTGCTGCTTGTCGCACCCACCGGAGAGCACCTCAAGTACATTATCTAGATGCACTTTCCCAGGCAAGATGCTACCAACAACACAGCAGAGTATGAGGGGCTGCTTGCCAGCCTCAGGATTGCAATAGAACTGGGGATAAAGAAGCTAATCATCCGTGGTGATTCTCAGCTCGTTATGAAGCAAGTAAATAAGGATTATCAGAGCCCACTGGTGGAAGCATATGTGGAAGAAGTAAGAAGGTTGGAGGAGCACTTTGACGGGCTGCAAGCAGAGCATGTACCCCGTGCAGAGCACAGCATTGCTGACCACCTGTCAAAGTGCGCTGCTCAAAAGCTTCCTGCGGAACCAGGAACTTTTGTACTCCATCTGACTCAATCATCAGTTTCCCCGTCAGCGTTGGCCAGAAAAAGAAGAAAACTCAACACTGGCAAACATTTCCCAGCAGGGCTCCCTGGAGCCGCTGGTGAGAAGGTTACCGGGGGAGGCCCAATGTCTGTTGGTGAGCTGCATTCTCCAGCAGAGCCTCGAGTTCCCGCTGTTGAGACTAGCGCTCCCACGGCAGAGGAAATGCCTTTAGTCCTTGTCGTCGAGCCTCAGGCTCTGGCATGGGTGCAACATATAGTCCAATTCTTGCAAATTGGAGAACTTCCCGATGATCTAGAGGGACCTGAAAAGGTGGCTCACCAATCAAGTATGTACCAGTTTGTGGACAACACTTTGTATAGAAAGAGGCTGAATGGTGTGAAGTTGAAGTGTATCAGTCAAGAAGATGGACTAATGTTGTTGGCAGAGATACATGGAGGGACATGTGGCTCGCATCTGGGATCAAGAGCACTTGTCGGAAAAGCTTTCCAGCAAGGATTCTACTGGCCCACTGCCCTCCGGGATGCAACTGAGCTCGTCACCAAGTGTGAAGCTTGTCAGTTCCATTCCAAGAACATTCACCAACCTGCTTAAGCCCTGCAAACAATCCCTTTATCCTGGCCTTTCGCGGTCTGGGGGCTCGATATCATTGGCCCCTTTCCCCGTGCTACTGGGGGCTTTGAATTCTTGTTCGTGGCTATCGACAAGTTTACAAAGTGGCCCGAAGTGGAGCCAGTGAGGAAGGTGACTGCGCAATCAGCTATCAAGTTCTTTAAAGGATTGGTGTGCCATTTTGGGGTACCCAACAAGGTGATCACCGACAATGGCACTCAATTCACGAGCCGCACCTTCATGCAGTACATTCAAAGCCTTGGAAGCAAGGTCTCTTTCACCTCTGTTGCCCACCTTGGGAGCAACGGACAAGCCGGAAGGATGAACGCTGAAGTGCCGCGAGGGCATAAGACAAGAACTTTCGATAAGTTGCGAAAGTGCGGAAAGCGCTGGGTTGATGAATTGCCGGTGGTTCTTTGGTCGATCCGGATGACGCCAAATCAAGCTACTGGCCAGACTCCCTTCTCCCTAGTATATGGTGCAGAAGCAGTGCTCCCCACAGAACTCACATACGGGTCGCCTCGAGTACTTGCCTACATGAAGTAGCGCAAGAGCAGCTGCGGCATGACGATGCCGCGCTCCTCGAGGAAGATCGTCTCTGGGCAGCTGTACATGCTGCACGATACCAGCAAGCCCTACGTCGCTATCATAGCCGCAGGGTTCACGCCCGGAGCCTTGAGGAAGGTGACCTTGTCCTTAGGCGTGTTCAGTCCGCCAAGGGTGCAAACAAGTTGACACCAAAGTGGGAAGGCCCTTACCGGGTAGTATGTGTCACCAGACCTGGCACAGTCCATCTGGAGACCGAAGATGGCATCCTAATGCAAAACTCATGGAATATTGAGCACCTTCGTAAGTTCTACCCATAAGGAGCGGTTGCCGGGCCCTGCCTCGGCAACTTGTTTTGTACAGGCATAGTCCCCAGGACGTGTAACCCTCTGTACAAAGCCAGGCGCAAACCCTGTGCATAGTTGAATAAAACGAAGCGCTTTCATAAAAACTTGCATGCATGATTTCCTGTTTGCTTAAAGTATGATCCTATTGTGATTACAATGGTTCTTAAATAAGGTGACTGACATGCAGGAAAGGGCCATGTGCTATCCTTTTTTCTCCCTTTCCTTTGATGACAACAGAAGGACTTCATCACAGACAGTTTCCCGGTAAGAAGGATGAATACAAGCCCATGCGCTGATCCCCGATAGCCTCTCCTTATCTAAAACGATAAGAAGAACAACAAAGAGAGATAAGTGCACTTCATGATATCCCTCCATTCCATGCTATACTTGAGTATGAAGAACTTGCACGTAAGGAAACCTCGCCGCCTCTGCCATTTGCGCTCCTATCCTTGACTCGAGTCCACTCGACAAGTTTAGTTGTAGCTACGTATGGGGGAGGGGTTGGCGAGGGGTTGGCCTTCATTCGCGCTCACTAACCCATTTTCTAGCTCATTAAACATGGTTTTAGTAGCACCAGCACCGAAGGCCTGCAAAGATGTCTTGCCGGAAATGTTTTGTTTACCAAGGAGTATTGAAGGTTCTTCCTTCAGTATGTTTAAATACATACACAAACATTCGGCAAGCTCTTTTTCCAAATTTACGTGAACAAACAAGTACAGGGCATACAAGTATTAACATGGATGAAGGATTACATAATTTTGATTAAAATTTGGCATGTGCCTACATTTTTTGATATGAAAAAAGATAAGTGCCCCGCAATGCCTTTCTTGTCCCTCTCCTCCTAGGAGTTACATTGAGAAGGAAAGAAGGCAAAAGGAGCACCAGGGCAGAAGCCCAGCCTGACCCCGTCAGGACCAGCGGGATGCACCCTGACAAGATCGGGTGGGCGCCTCCTCGGCAAGGAAGAAGAGGCCAGGGACGAAGAGAGCGGCTAGGCGATGCCCTGGTCACCCCCGCCAGGACTAGAGGAACGCGGCAAGGCGGGAACACCGGCAGGGAAGACGAAGCCGGAGTCCATGAGGAAGCCTGCCAGGGTCCAGCTGGAGGTGGTGGTGACGTCCAAGCCAAGCACCCCCGACAAATCGCTCTGCTAGGGTCCAGCTGTAGATGATGGTACTGCCGGCACTTAGCTGACGGTGACGGTGCGTCCGGTGCTCATCCCGAGTCTGAGTCGTCGCCTTCATGCTTGACGACCGGGGGCTCACCGTCGCCGTCTTTGCCGTCAGTGTCCTCTTCGTCGCTGTCGCTCGAAGAGGAGCTTTCGTCATAGCTCAATCTCTCCACCCAGCACCCTAAGAGAGCACTTGAACGCCCGAAGACCTTGATGGAGAGCAGATCAGCCTCCACCAACTTGAAGCGGAGAACGTGCCCTTCCGCCAGATAATGGGCACGTGCAAAAGTTTTCCAGCCATGCCTGAGGAGCATGACGCGCGGTGCGGGGAACTCAACGTTCACTCACACAGCGTCGTTGCAACAGCAGCTCATGCGCAACCCCGGCCAGGGCGGCTGGTCGACCTTCATCACCCTAGCAAAGGGACCGGGGAGCCGTAGGCGACTGCATGGAGGACCGTGCAACTTGACGATGAACTCCAGCGGTGTATCCCCCACATGGCCTTCTGCTGGTATGGGCACTGGTACAGCGAGGTGCTATACAAATGGTTTTTAACCACTTTCCTTGATGGTGTTTTGAACCATCGCCAAGTGAGTGACTGCGATAGGGGGGTCCTTCCCACACGACCTAGAAACCGTCAGGGATAGGGAGCCTTGATGCATACAATTGTCCCTATAAAACCGTTTCTGATATCTCAAATATTCGAAATGCTCCATCCTTGCAACTCTTTGTGCTCGCATTGCCATCGCAGTCAGTATTCTGTGGTGCTACGTTTATGATGCGCGACCCATCACAAATAGTTCATGATTATAAAAGCAGACAATCACACACATTTACTTTTCCTCGACTGTATGTGATTCGATGTAAGAGCGCACACACTTGTTGCTATAAAACTGTATGCGAAGCTTGAATACATCCCACACGATTCATCCGTCATACCCGCGTCGAATGAAGACCTATCTTACGCGTTCTTCTATGACCAAATGTTTGTGATGCGCACAACATTATAAACAGTCCATAATTGCGAAGCATGTGTGATAAGGTGACTATCGCAAACATTTAATAAGAAAGAACTATGTGCGATGTTGTTGTTAATTGCACACGTTTTTTCTTGGCTGATCGTGTGTGTAGTAGAGATTGATCGCACACGTAGTGGATCCTAGAAACGTGTCTGATCTCCACGTCTATCGCAGACGTTTCGCTTTCGCAAACCGTGTGCAGTGTAATCCCTAATTTTAAAATCACATGTTTTGAATTTGAAAGTAGGCAATCACTTATTTCATATCCAACCATGTTTATTACAAATATAGGTTCAACCATGAATGCATAATTCGATGCACAGGTACATATACTGAAGAACTACAGAAGCACCAAGTCAAGAATGATGAACCACAGTTGTACTAAAGACTGTAAAGAGAGAGGTGAAAGACATTCTGGTTGCTGGATAAGGTGAAGCAGAATGCCCACATTGTGCCCTCCTCCATGCGTAATGCGCGCATGAGTCTAGGCCAACCCCTTGTGATGGCTGCCCGTCCATCCTTCACTGTCTTCATTAGGACTTCTCGATGCTCATTGTAGTCTATATGAAATACTTTAACCTTCATTGCGTGTCCACCAATCATGTACTTTGCAAGGTAATCTTGAGTGAACTGCTTCGGGAACCACTGCGAACGAAAAAGATCCAGACATTGTTGTCTACCAACTCATTATGGGCAGTAAAAAGAGAAGGCTGCAGAGTTTGTAGTTACCAGCCTACAGCTCACTATTGTGTTGGATAAAGAATAAACAAATAATTTGCTTGCCACCGTTTGTATATTTTTGCTAATAATCCTTATCAGTTTCCTCACTTGATGCTTGTTCATGAATATCTCATTGCCCCATATGCAAAAAGGGTCGATGTGTGGATCCTTGCCAAGGGCATATGTACCTACAAGCAACAAGTCAATATTAGAAGCTAACAAGTGTCCAGGCCTGGATCTATATGCACTACATTATGGAACGACGGGGGGAGTACAAGCCGAGGGATAAAACTAACCTCGGCGGAAAATGGTGGCCACTCCCGTTGTTGTCCTGCATAAGTAGTGGAAAGGCATGATAAGTACAGCAACCTTAACATCAAACAAATATAGCAAAGGTAAACAACATCATCTCCAAATGATAGCTTTAATGTGTTGGTTTCAGCATGCTGTTAAAGCAGATATAAAATGGAAGGCAATGTTACCTATAACAGGCTTAACAGCCATCAAATATTGCAATTCAAACTGGTATTGTTGAAAATGAATAGAACGTAGGTAATGCTTAAACATCACACTGGATAAATGTGTAAAACAGAAATAAAGGGCATGTGTTAACTACACTAGGCATAACTGGAACCAAATATAGCTGTTCAAACTAGTATTGATGCAATCGAGCGGCACAGTTCCGACTTGCACATAATGAACATCACATTGTGAATGACTGAAATAAACAAGGCATAAATGATCAGTATAACAACCAAATATAGCCATTGAAAACTGGACAGAGTCTCACTGCAACCAACCTAACAAGTAAATACAGATAAACAGGGCATATGCTTGAAAACTGGACAAATGCTCACTGAAACCAACCTAACAAGCAAATACAGGTAAACACGGCATTTGCTTGAAAACTGGACAAATGCTCACTGCAACCAACCTAACAACCAAATACAGATAAACAAGGCATCTGCTTGATAACTGGAGAAATGCTCACTGCAACCAACCTAAGAACCAAATACATATAAACAAGGCATCTGCTCGATAACTGAAAAAATGCTCACTGCAACCAACCTAACAACCAAATATAGATAAACAAGGCATCTACTCACTATAAACAACCAAATATAGCCATTCGTGAAACTGAAGTGGACAATTCATACTTAAACATCACATAGCCCTATTGAACAATACATTTTTGCATAACTGAAATAATTAAACATGGCACAGTTAAAACACCGCATGGCAAATGCTACTACAACAAAGGGTACGGATTGGCAAGCTAGAAAAGGTAAGATTTGCTGATAGGATGTTGCCTCACATGTCATGGATGGGATCCTTCCAGTTGGAAGAGCACAAACCCATGGTGCGCTCTCTGATGTCACAGATGGGCTGTTTCACATTGGAAGATTCTTTGTGGGTGCCCTCCTCGTGGTCGTGGTCGATGAGATATGACTTGAAAATTAAGGATCCCAAGCCGCCGCCGTAGAACGTGTCCTTCAGAAATGACAAAATGGGCTCGATGGCATACAAGGATCGCAAATCCTTGACCGCGTGGCGGAGGAGATCACCGGCATGGCCATCGAAGAGATTGACGGTGGTTGAACCAGAGGGGTTGGGGATGGACCACTTAACCTATGACATGGCCCGCGTGAAGCCGTCGCTTTCGACGAGCTTGATGTCGTAGCCAGCTTTCCCGAGATACAGTAATACGCTAGCCCGTTGATGTGAAGCCTTCGGCATGGCAACATAGTCAACGTCTTCGCCGGCTTCTGCGGCGAGGTGTTGCTCCGGGATCGACAGGTCGGGGCGAACGACGGCCACCTCGCCAACGTCCGCCGGAGAGGCCATGATAAACCTCTTCTTTGCCGAACGCTCCTCGGGCTCCCCGGGATACGTGGTCGAGCTTAGGCTGTGACATTCTGGAGCAGGGGATGTGGATCTGGTGGGGAGGGACACCGCATGCCTCATCTAAAAACTCAGGGGAGTGGGGCAACGGTATGGGAATCGCTGGGTAACCTGAACTTTATTATCTAAGCTAGGAGGAACGGGCAGACCGACAGGGGTTGGCGGTGGCGGTGAGCTAGGGTTCGAGGGGGGGAGGGGGCCGGGTGGGGGCACTGTGGACGGGGGGTGGTGTTTGAGGATACGCCGCGGCTACTGAAAATTTTAGTAATGGTGGGTGGAGATGGTGGTGGACGAGGGAGGGCGACGGTTCAAATGCCTTGGCTACTGCAATTTTACTATAAGGTCGGTGCTGGAGGAGTGTGGGCGACGGTGAAGTACGACGGCTGCTAAAATTTGGGTAAAGGAATTGATGCGGGGCGGGAGTACCCAAGATCGCGCACGGTCCAATAAGAATATGTGTGTATGATAATAAGGAAAAGTGGCGGAACCGCCGATTTTTGCAATGCTCAAGGCAGGTAGTTTGTTTTTAGATTTCTAGCTAGCTGGTCCATCGCACACGGTTCATCCTAATTTTCAGATGTAGACATGGAATTCAATCTAAATAAACTACCCGCCTTATCTTGCGCAGGTGGTGATTTTACAGCGCACTTGCATCGCACACGGTTAAGCCAGTACCTCCACCTTTGCTCGCGCTTGCGCAGTCGTGGTGATTCACAGCGCACTTGCATCGCACACGGTTAAGCCAGTACCTCCACCTCTGCTCGCGCTTGCGCAGTCGTGGTGATTCACTACACACTTGCATCCACACGGTTAAGACATTATACCCGTGTCCGTTGAGCGTCATCAGAGTCTTTGCAGCAAAAAAAAACGTTAGAGAGGATCAGAAGACAGCCACACCAGCATGTGGCCCAAATATATATGAGTGAAAAGGGTGGTCTGTGATGTTCAAAATTCCAATGCACAACTTTGACCGCGCGGGCCCATGGTTGGGCGCATCATCGAAGATCGATGAGAGGGGCCAGAATTCAAGAACCACCTGGAAGTGGCCAAATATATGTAGGAATATCGGATGTGATGTTTAAAACATTAAATACACAATGCACAACTTTGGTGGCACCTGCCTCACAAACCCGAAAGCACCCTCGGATATATCTATAATGACATAATGTCATAGCTAGCTAGGGTGCTTGACCCACCTGCCAATTCGTGTCAGTGGGGCGGATGCACGTAATGAGACTTTGGTCATACATGCATGTCGCCATGACCTACCATAAGACGGACCAGTGAATCTATCGTTTGGTCAAATGACAACTGTTGTTGTTGATAAACCGCTTGGGCCAATAGATTGAACCATCATAAAAAATCGCACGAGAGGGACCACAAAACCAGCACCGCTTGCATGCGGCCCAAAATGATGTACGTTGGAAGGGGTGATGTGTGTTTTCAATATAGAATAATGTACAATTTAGCTGTGGTGCCTGCCTCTCGATACAGACAACAACCATGAAAGCCAGGTAGTTAGGACGAGATACGCAGGATACGGTGTCGGTCGAACCCAGCAATCCGAGCATGTGGGAGGGAATCCTGACAATGCATGAGGTCGAGCTTTGGTTGAACAACATGTGACAGTGACCAACCCTAACATGAACTGGGAGGAATCCATTCATGGCTAACACATACCCCTCGTTATCGGTCAAAGGGATGATATAGTCAGATTCAGGGCTCCGCAGATGTCGGGGTACGACACCTATGGGATCCCGAGAGACCCCTTTACGATTCGGCGGGGGGAGAGGTATACGCAAAGAGCAGAACCAACGATCGATGCGGGATGTTTTTACCCAGGTTCAGGCCGCTGATCAGCGTAAAACCCTACTCCTGCTTTGTGTTCTTATTGATGTTCTTGAGCCCAGCCTTCAGAGCGCTCGCAATGAACAGTACGTTCAAAGAGCAGCTACGCATGCAGAATGGGCCAGAAGTTCTCCTCCTCTGTAGCAGTTGCCTTGGGCCTCCTTTTATATGCTCAAAGGGGTCTCCACAGTGGCAAAATGTACATACATTGAGGTGTAAAGTAGCTACAGGGTCATCATACCTAACCCCTGACGGATTAGGACAAGCGCATTTAATGCACCGTGAGGTGTCCGTTTAGGTGTCCTCACTTTCTTGGGGATGGAAAAAGGGGCCATCCCATCAGCACTGCTTAAGCTCTCCTCCACTGGCGCGTTGCCACGCATCCAGAGAAGGACCCAGAATGTCAGACTTGTTACTGTGCCGAAGCGGTGGCACAGTGGCAGAATCTCGCCAGGCACCGAATCTTGCCGGGCACCAAGCCTTGCCGGGCGCCAAGCCTTGCCGGGCGCCAAGCCTTGCCGGGCTCCAAACCTTGCCGGGAGCCAAGCCTTGCCGGGCTCCACAGGCCATCCCGGCAAGGATCTTGCCGGGGAAGCTGGCCTTCGTATTCCAGCTTTGCTTATCTGCTGATCCTCAGATCTCTGACTTGATGATTTCCTTGATGTCTTGAATCGACCTCGAGCTGTTCCCGGCAAGCCTTGCCGCGAGGATGGCTACAACTGCCCATGCACAAGTACGGGGTACTAGTGGCCCAATACTTAGTGCACCGACAGGAGCCCCCGGGCCTAGGCCATACACGGGTGCGAGGCGTTGTTGGGCTAGGCCCAAACAGTGCACGGGCACATGTGGCAGGGAATTAACTGCTCGTAAATATCTCGTTTTACTGTGCCCCCCACTACACGCACCGAGCGCGCGACGTGGGAAGCGTGCCAAAAAAGGCTGCAACTGCCTCGCGCCTATAGAGGTGCATTCACATTGGGGAATAAAAGAGGCGGCCCCGCTCCTTCCCCTTAAAAAGGAGAAGTCGCAGAGGCACAAGCCTATTTACCCCCCTCTTCTTCTCAATCTGGCCATGGCCATCGCCTTCCTCCTCTCGAGCTCAGAGCGAAGCCTTTTCCTCTTCCGCCCGCTGCTTCCACGCTCGCTCCACCCCCAGCTTCCGTCCTCACAGCCGCCATGCCGCCCAAGGCCAGCAAAGGCAAGGGCAAGGAGGGGAAAGCCGATGTTCCGGAGAGCGAACTGGCGAAGATGCGGAAGAGGCTCGTCGTCTTCCCTCCATCGCTCGATGCTGAAGCTCTGAAGGGGCGATACCAGTGCATGTGGGCGAAAGAGACGCAAGCTCACCCCACCACACGCGTAATCCCAGGTGCTTGCTCCAAAGGTGGATCGGACAGATACCCTTTCTTCACTGCATATTTCTATTGCGGGCTCTGTCCCCCCTTTTTCGACTTCTTCAGTGATATCATGTACACATACGGCTTTCGTCTTCTTGATTTCACGCCGAATGCAGTACTTTGTATGTCCATCTTTGCCCATCTCTGTGAAAACTTTGTCGGTGTGATTCCCAATTCTGCTCTTTTTCGCCATTACTTCTTCCCTCGTATCCAAAAAGGAGAGGCCCTCTCTGGTTCTATTGCCTTGATTCCAAGAGCTTGGAATAAGGAAATATACCCAAAAGGAGTTTACCGCGAAAAGTGGGACGAATGGCGGGCTGAATGGTGCTGGATCCAGGAAGCAGATCCCCATCCGTTTTGTCATCCCCGGCAACAGAAGGTGGTCCGCGGCAAGGATTGGAGCGATCCCGCTGCGGAAGACGAGAGGCTCACAATCGCCACCACCAGGATCCTTCGTCTGAAGGCTGCTGGGCTGACGATGGAGATGATCGGCTTCTACTTTCTCCGCCGCCGCATCGCCCCTCTGCAGAACAGGGGAAGGCCAGCTTGGGAAGATAAGAACGCGGCAGATATCATGAGATTGCGCCCCGGGCTGAACAACAATCTGACCGCTATGCAGCTTGGCGCTCTCTGTCAAAAATTATTCCAGCGCGAAGACAAGCACCGGCTGCCGGCAAGGATTGTTCCCTTGTGCAACAATTCTGCCTTGGGGTCAATCATTGCCTTCCTGCCGATGTTCAACGCCCACGGTCTTGACCCGACCTGGGCCAAGCCAACCGAGGAGGAAGCGCAGAAGTTTTTTGACAGCTTGACGGAGAGGCCTGTCCGGCAAGAGTTAGATTTCATCCGAGCCACCACAGATCAAGAAGTAGCTTACATTGCTACTAGGGTGGAGGAGGCAAATCTTGCCGCGGAGGCTGGCAGCGTCGGCTTCACAGAGTGGGAAGCAAGCGACGCAGAGGTGGTAGTGGAGGTAAAACCTGCCGGAAGGACAAGGTTTCCGGGGAAGAGAGCAGCGCAGCCGCTGAGAGCTCGTCCGGCGAGGACACGGCCGAAGAAGAAACGCGAGAAGAGCTCCCACCCCCAAAGAAGACGAAGCATGTTCTTCGGAAGGCTGCATCTGGCATCCCGGCAAGCCAGCCTTCTTCGAGCGGCAAAGCTCCCGGCAAGAAAGTGGCTGGCAAGACTGGACCGCGGTAGGGGGCTCGTCAACAGCCTGCGCGGCGCGCGAGACCCACACCAGCGGCCACTGCTGGGGCGGCAGGAGGGTCTCGTACTACCGCACCGGAAGCTGCCCCGGTGCCTGCCACAGCCAAGCGGCCTAGGACTCCTCCTCCGCCTCCCCACTCAGACATCACAGCGGAGGTCGACTTCGACATCTTCGGCTTTAGTCCGGAGCGAGAGGAAGAAGAGTGAGTACTTTGCCGCAGCCTTTATATTCCAATCCTGGATCAATCTTACTAAGTTGCTCGTACTGTCTCTGCAGTGACACAGAGACATTGCTGGAGAGGATGACGAAGAGGTCAAGGACTTCTACGGGTGACGAGCCCCCGGCAGGCTCCACGAGCGTGCCAGAAACCATCATTGTCAGCCCGGAGTCCAGTCCTCAACGCAGCCCCCAGCGCAGCCCCCAGCACAGCCCCCAGCATAAGTTCACTGTTCTTTTTCCGCTGGCGGGTGCCGAGGCTTTCATTCTTGCCGCTGATATCTTTGGGTTCGCAGGAGAAGAACGGCAACAAGGAGAGCTGTCGGAAGACATCCCCATTGTGCCTCCTTCATCGACCGCTCCGCCCACAAGCACGTCCCCGGCAAGAGATCCTGCCGATGAGCCCATCCTAATTGAGGAGGAGCCGGCAGGCGCGGACTCCGGCAACCGGAGTTGCCGGGAGGGGTGAAGCCACCTCCCGACAGCCCGACGCAGGTACTCGATTGCCTCAGAGTGCTTGTTACTCTTTTTCCCTTATCTCTTTGCCTTTAGTCACTTCAAACTTCAATCTCGATCTTATTCTGTTTTCCTCCTTCGTCCTTCAGAGTTCCCTGTGATGGAACACATGGACGTCGATGTTGTCATCGAGGAGACCGCCAGGGATGCCGCTGCTGAAGCAGACAGGATCGCTGCCAGCGAGGCCACCAAGGATGACACTGTCGAGGCTGGTGGTGCTCTTGACGGGGAGGCCGCCAAGACTGCACAAGAGGAACCCGCCGAAGAACCTACTGAAGGGGGCGACAGGGAGGCGGAGGACCGCACTGATGGCATTCCTGCCGCAGGAGCGCCAGGCGCTGCACCGGCCACAGAGCCCCCTGCCACTGGTGAGGCGGCCACTGAAGACCAGCCATCAACATCTGAAGGCCCCTCATCCAGCAAATACCTCAAGGTTGGCGAGAACCTGTTCATCAACTTGCCGGGGACGGCAAGCACTAGGGCACCAGCCGAAGGAGAAGTTTTTGAAGAAATCATTGCCGCTGCCGGGCTCGAAGCTGTTGACGACCCCAGCACTAGCAGCAGCAAATCTGAAGAGGATCAGCTCCTTCAGGCCATGGCCGAGAATTTCCGCAAGCTCCAGGCTCTCCATCGCGCCCGAAAAGACAAAGCAGACTCCAGAATGGCAGTTGTCGAGGCGGCCGAAGCAGATTTTCAAAGGCGCGTGGCACAAATGCAGATCTGGCATGCCGAGGCCCTCCAAGAGTTGGTTGCCAGCCGGGAACAAGTGAGCCAGCAGTGGACTGAGATCCTCCTGAAGCAATCCGATATGGAGAAGGCGCATGATGAAGCTGCTCAAAGGATTGTTGCCGAAGATGCCCTCCTGACGGGGCGCCGCGTTGCTCTTGATGCTCATGAGGAAGATCTCACCGCACATGAGCAGGCGCTCGCCGCCAAGCTTCGCAGCAAAGATGAAGATATCGAGAATCTTGTCGCGCGGCGGACCCAGGAGCTGGAGCAAAAACATAAGGAGGCACTCGAAGCTCTGACTGCAAGTCACGCCGGCAAGCTCAAGGAGGCCATTGATGCTGCGGAGGCAGCAGAGGCCGCCAAAAACGAACTGAGCGACAAGGTGAAGAGGCTGGAAACAGATCTCGAAGAACACGGCAAGGTGCTCTCGACGCTCAAGGGTGACAGGGAAAAAACCCTCCATTCCTTGGTGGAGATGCAAGTTGCCCTGTCCGATAAAACCAAGCAGCTCTCCTCTGCGGCTGATAACATTGCGGTTCTGGAGTTGAAGCTGACTACGCTACAGAAGTCTCTCGAGACCGGCAGGGCTCGTGAGAAGGCTCTACTCAAGGATCTCCAAGGAGAGAGGAACCTACTCAAGAGTGCCGCCGCCGCCCAAACCGAGTACGAGAAGGGAGTGGAGATATGGACTGGACGTCTCATCGCCACCGCGGAGAAGCTTACCGCGGAACTGTCAACCATGGGCCTGTCGAACTTCAAGTATTCTTCCGAGGAAAGAATATCTCCAAGTGCCAGGTTGACGATGTTCTTTGAAAGCATCATCAACGCGTTGAGGGTGCTCCAGTCTAGCCGGACGACCCAATTGGCCAACGAGACTCGCCGGCTTTGCCGGGCCGTCCTTCGCAAGGTGCTCATCAAGGTGGTGCACAGCAATCCCGGCATCGACCTCTCCAACGCGCTCGGCCATCTGCCAAAGAACGCAAATGTTGAGGCGCTTGAAGAGTGCATCGCGCCTATCCTTGAAAAGATGGACTCCATCAAAAGGATCGAAGGCCAGCGCAGGGATTGAGTGCTCCCCTTTTTCTTGCCGTCGTCATTCCACGTAAAAGACAATTAAGTCTCAAGTTAGAATTGCGGCAACTCATGGATGTAATATAATTCGCCTATGTTTAGATTTATGCTTGCTATTTTCGTTGTCTGATTCCCTTATGTATGGAGTTCACCCTACGCTTACTGAAAAACTTGCCGGCGCGCAACCTGCCGCGAGCGCTGGGTGCGGGCCTTCAGCAGCCTGCTGGAGGCGCAGCGGCCGGCAAGACTCCTTGGTGTTCTCAGTGCAGCCACTTAAATTGCTGAGCAGGCTCGAAACAAAATAAGGGCGCGACCGATTACAACAAGGGTTCCTTCGCGTGCAGATTTTCCATACAAGATTCGGAATCGTCCAAGGAAATAACCTTGTAATAAAAGAAAAACTTGCTCTGAGTTTTTAGGACTTAGCTTCCTATCACTGTCCTTCCTCCGGCAAGCGTCGATTCCGAACGTCGCCAACTGGTATTCATATCTCCCTTCCCCCCCGGCAAATGTGCACGCGAGGAATCCTTCTGTCTTTTGAGAAAAAGAAAGAAGAGAAAATAAAGACATGAAACCTTGGCGGTTCGTTAGAACTTACCGGGACTAGGTGTCATACAACATCTTAGACAAACATGCATATATATAAATATAAACATGAGAATCAATAAGGGAATGTACAACACTTAAATTTATTCATCTGCGCTCAGGGTCTGCGACTGGCTTTGTACAAAGGATCACATGCCTTGCCGGCAAGACTTGTACAAAAGGGTGGTTGCCGAGAGCCCCCGGCAACCGCGCCTTATGGGTAGAACTTGCGAAGATGTTCGATATTCCAGGAATTGCTCATTGGAACGCCATCTTCGGTCTCCAGGCGGACAGCGCCGGGCCTGGTGACTCGTACTACCCGATAAGGGCCTTCCCACTTTGGCGTCAACTTGTTTGAATTCTTGGCGGACTGAATCCGCCGAAGAACAAGGTCGCCTTCCTCAAGGCTTCGGGCATGAACTTTGCGGCTATGATAGTGGCGCAAAGCTTGCTGGTAGCGTCAGCTCGCACAGCAGCCCGAAGACGATTCTCCTCAAGGAGCACAGCGTCATCTTGCCGCAGTTGCTCTTGCTCAAGCTCATCATAAGCGAGCACTCGAGGAGATCCGTATATGAGTTCCGTGGGGAGAACTGCTTCTGCTCTGTAGACCAGAGCGAAGGGCGTTTGGCCGGTGGCTCGATTTGGTGTCGTTCTGATTGACCAAAGAACCGCCGACAACTCATCAATCCAGCGTCTTCCGCACTTTTTCAGCCTGTCAAAGGTTCTGGTCCTGAGACCGCGCAGCACTTCGGCATTGGCCCTCTCCGCTTGGCCGTTGCTTCTCGGGTGAGCAACAGAGGCAAAACAAATCTTGCCGCCAAGGTCTTGGACGTACTGCATGAAGGTGCGACTTGTGAACTGCGTGCCGTTGTCGGTGATGATCCTGTTGGGCACACCGAAACGGCAAACAATTCCCTTGAAGAACTTGACGGCCGATTGTGCTGTCACCTTCCTCACTGCCTCCACCTCTGGCCACTTTGTGAACTTGTCGATAGCAACGTACAAGTACTCAAAGCCCCCGGTAGCACGGGGGAAAGGGCCCAGTATGCCGAGCCCCCAGACCGAAAATGGCCAGGAGAGAGGGATTGTCTGAAGAGCTTGAGCTGGTTGATGTGATTTCTTCGAATGAAACTGGCACACTTCACACTTGGTTACTAGTGCAGTTGCATCCTGGAGAGCGGTGGGCCAAAAGAAACCTTGCCGGAATGCTTTCCCGGCAAGCGCTCTTGACCCTATGTGAGAGCCACATATGCCCCATGTATCTCTGCCAACAGCTCTAGTCCATCCTCCCGAGGAATGCACTTCAATTTCACACTGTTTGGTCTCTTTCTGTACAGGACGTCATCAACGAACTTGTACATAACAGACCGATGGGCTACTCTCTCTGCTTCTTCCTGTTCCTCAGGGAGTTCACCTGTCTGAAGGAAATGGACAATGTGCTGCGCCCATGCTGGAGCCTGAGGCTCGACAGCTAGGACTAAAGGCATCTCCTCTGCCGGGGGAACGTTCGTCTCGACAGCAAGGGCCTGAGGCCCTGCCGGAGCCTGTTGTTCCCCGGCAGGCATGTCGATCCCAGCAACTTCCTTGCCGGCGGCTCCGGGGAGCTCTGCCGGGAAGTACTGGCCAGAGTTCAACTTTCTTCTCTTTTCTTGCCGCATTGATGGCGCCACGGATGGTTGAGTCAATTGGAGCACAAAAGTTCCTGGTTCCACAGGCAACTTGAGGGCGGCACGCTTTGACAGGTCGTCAGCAATACTGTTCTCGGCACGAGGAACGTGCTCCATTTGCAGACCGTCAAAGTGCTCTTCCAATTTCCTCACTTCATCTATGTAGGCTTGCATCAATGGACTTTGATAACTCTTGTTAACTTGCCTGACAACAAGTTGTGAATCGCCTTTGATGACGAGCTTTTTGATACCAAGGTCCGCCGCGATCCTGAGACCGGCAAGCAAACCCTCGTATTCTGCAGTGTTGTTGGTTGAACTCTCCCGGGGAAAGTGCATTTGGACTACGTACTTGAGGTGCTCTCCGGTGGGTGCGACAAGCAGCACGCCAGCACCGGCGCCTTGCAGTGAGAAAGCCCCGTCAAAGTACATAACCCATTGCTGATCGATTTCCTTGCCGGGAAGAATCGTTTCTTGAACCTCTTTGTCTGGCGTTGGGGTCCATTCTGCAATGAACTCTGCCAAGGCCCTGCTCTGGATCGTCGAAGTGCTTTCAAACTTGAGGCCAAAACTGGACAACTCCAACGCCCACTCCACGATCCTGCCAGTTGCTTCTGGATTTTGCAAAATCCGTTGCAACGGAAAGCGAGTGACGACGGTGATTTCATGTGCCTGAAAGTAATGGCACAGCTTCCTTGAGGCCATAAGGAGGCCGAAAAGCAACTTTTGCACACCAGAATATCTTGACCTAGCTCCTTGTAAAAGAGAGCTAACAAAATAAACTGGGCGCTGCACCACCTTCTTCTTCTGCACGGGCTCTTCTGTTTGCGCAGATCCTGTCTTGCCGGGATCAACCCTTGCCGAGGAAGATCTTGCCGCGTCATCTGGCGGTCCTGCCGCTGGTGTTGCTTCCTCATCAGCTTCTCTCTGTGCCACTAGCGTAGCACTAACCACTTGATTTGTTGCTGCCAGATACAGCAGCAACGGCTCTTGTGGTTTAGGTGCGACCAGCGTCGGCGGAGAGGAAAGGTATTTCTTCAAATCCTGCAGCGCAGCCTCCGCCTCCGGAGTCCATTTCATCGGACCTGTATTCTTCAAAATTTTGAAGAAGGGCAGGGCGCGCTCAGCAAATTTGGAAATAAACCTGCTTAGAGCAGCAACACAGCCGGCAAGACGACGCACATCCTTGACGCGTCTCGGCGCTTCAATTTGCTTAATAGCTTTGATCTTGTCGGGGTTCGCTTTGATTCCCCGGCAAGATACAAAAAATCCGAGGAGCTTGCCGGAAGGGACACCGAACACGCACTTCTCAGGATTGAGCTTCAAGTTGATCTTGCGCAAGTTTGCAAATGTTTCTTCTAAATCTTGAATGAGCGTTGTTTTGTCTTTGGTTTTGACCACTATATCATCCATATATGCCTCCATATTTCTATGGAGTTGTGGCTCGAAACCAATTTGGATTGCTCTGGCAAATGTTGAACCAGCACTTTTCAACCCGAAAGGCATTCGTATAAAACAATACGTACCACATGGGGTGATAAATGCGGTCTTCTCTTCATCTTCTTTTGCCATAAAAATCTGATGATACCCTAAATAGGCATCAAGGAAGGACAGGAGGTCACAACCAGCGGTGGCATCCACAATCTGGTCGATGCGCGGCAAGGGAAAGGGATCTTTAGGACAAGCTTTATTGATATCTGTATAATCGATACAAAGCCTCCATTTCCCATTCGCTTTCTGCACTACAACCGGATGGGCCAACCAGGTTGGATGAAGCACTCCTTTGACCAGTCCCGCCGCCTCCAGCTTTCTGATTTCTTCGGCAATGAATTCTTGCCGTTCCAAGGCTTGCTTCCTGACCCTTTGCTTGACGGGCCGCGCATGAGGACAGACAGCAAGGTGGTGCTCAATTACCTTCCTGGGAACACCGGGGATGTCAGACGGTTGCCATGCAAACACGTCGACATTCGCCCGCAGGAAAGCAACAAGCGCGCTTTCCTATTTGTCATCTAGGGTGGAACTTATGGTGAAAGTTCCCCCCGTTCCGTCCTCTCTGACAGGCACCTTCTTGGTCTTCGGTGGAGCAGCCTTGGACTTCTTGTTCTTGCCGGTGGAACTCTCTGGTACGTCCTCGACGGAAGCGCAACACTCCGAGGAGGTGCGCTTGCCGGAGTTCGCGCCAAGGTTCCTGCCGGTCTTCTTCTTCCCCCCGGGAGTTCCAGCAGCAGGAGCAGGTGCCTTGATGGCAGGTGCTGCAACTGCTTCCCGGTAAAGTTGGTCGGCACAGATGAGCGCATCCTTCTTGTCGGAATGGATAGTGATGACGCCCAACGGCCCGGGCATCTTCAAGACATTGTACGCGTAGTGTGATGCCGCCATAAACTTAGCCAGCGCTGGCCGACCAAGGATCCCATTGTATGACATGGGGATCTTGGCGACATCAAACACCACCTTCTCGGTCCTGAAGTTGAGCTCGTTGCCAAATGTTACCGGCAGCGTAATCTTGCCCTTAGGCTGGGTTCTTCCCGGATTGACCCCTTGAAACATACCCGTTTCCTCGAGGTCCTCGTCGGGAATCTGGAGCTTTCTGAGCACATCTGGTGAGATTAAGTTTAGGCTGGCCCCGCCGTCAACTAACATTTTCGTCACCTTGAGGTTGCGAATTTTTGGAGAGACCAACAATGGCAAGCACCCGACCGCAGTTGTGCGATCAGGGTGATCCTCGGCGTCGAAAATGATAGGCGTGCTGGACCACTTCAGGGACCTACATGCATCTGGGGATGGCTCTGCCGCATTGACCTCCCGCACCCACTGTTTGAGTTGGCGGTGGGAAGAATGCAGCGAGGCACCTCCATCGATACACATGGCCTCCGTAGCCTTCGGGAATTCTTGCTCACTGGATTCATCATCCTCCTCATCATCATCTTCTTCTTTGTCTCGGCCCCGAGCGGGCCGATCCTTTTGCTGCTTGGCCTTGCCACGGCGGCCCCCTCGGCCACCGCGCTTCTTGCCGGACCCATCAGCACCATCTTGGGCCTTCTCCTTATCTCGCCTCTCATATTTGGCCCTCTGCTTCTCGGCAAGCTGCTCAACTTGCCGGCAGTTTTGGAGATCGTGGCCCTTGGTGCGATGGATCTTGCAATATTGCTTGCCGGAGTTCTCCAACTTGTCGGCAGCCGCCAAGGCCTGACAGGAAGGGCACCCGACAAGATCCTTGCCGGGGTCACCAACCTTGGCCTTCTTGGCGGCGCCGGGGTTGTCGGATTCGTCGACAGCAAGCACGGCCTTGCCTCCGCGCTTCCTGTTTCGCCGCCGGCCTTTCCTTGATGGGGTCGCGGCGTCCTCATCTTCTGATTCGCCCCCCGCGCCAACAGCCTCACCAGGGAGTTTCCTCCCCTCTTCAGCTCGAGCACATTTGTCGGCCTAAGCGTAAAGCTCGGCAATACTCAGGACTTTGTTCATTGCTAGCTCTTCCCGCATTTTGTGGTTACGCACGTTCTGGTGGAACGCGCTAACGACAGCGGCAGGGTGAACGTCAGGAATATTATACTGCACCCGGCTGAATCTCTGGATAAACTTGCGCAGGGACTCGCCCTCCTTCTGAGGGATGATGTGCAAATTGCTCTCTTGGCCAGGAGCTTGGTGGCCTCCAACAAAGGCGCCAACAAACTGATGGCACAGATCTGACCAGGAAGAAATAGAATTCTCCGGCAGATGCATCAACCACGACCTGACGTTGGGTTTGAGCACCAACTGGAAGTAGTTGGCAAGTATCTTATCATCTCGGCCCCCGGCAGCCTGCACCGCAATGGTGTAGATGCTCAGGAACTCCGAGGGATGGGTCTTACCATCATATTTCTCCGGGACCTCCGGCTTGAAGGTTCGGGAATTGGGCCACCGGACTTGCCGCAGCTCACGGGTAAACGCTGGAGTCCCTACCTCATAAGGCAAGTCTCCTACGTCCCCTGGCGCAAGCTCATCAACAGCCGGCCCCGCGCGCTTATCAGACTGATAGTGCGCTTCCCGTCGCTGCTCGATGGTAGTTCGAGCATCCTCCTTGCCTCGTTCCTGGAGAACTTGACGCTAATTGCGGCGCATCCGTGGATCGGATGACGCCGTGGAAACTTCTTCATGGCGGTCGACTTGCTGGGTTGTCGGCCGCCGCTGGTGCCGCGGAGGGGAGTGCACAGTGGTTGCACCACCTCCGGTTTTCTCTACGTCGGCTCGCGCCGGATCGATGGGCCTCCGCTGCGAGAGCCCTGCCTCTTGCGGCCCATCTTTGTTGGCGAAGCCGATAAGGCTCTGGATAGTAGCTCGCCACTCCTCCATCTTCTCCGGAGCAGGAGGAAAATCAAGGAGCAGCAGCGCACGTGCCAAGGCTTCTGCTGCCGTAGGCGGCGGCGACAGGTGCGAGGTGCGTGAGGTGCTCTGACTCCTAACCATATTATAAGGAGCACCATCACGGTCATGCGACCGCGCGCCACCTCTGCCAGCAGCTCGGTGTGCATGCTGGTCCCGCGCATCTTGGGATCGATGCGCAGAAACCTTTTTATGGGGACGCCCTGAACCACCAGCGCCATGACGTCGCTCGTCATGCACGGCCTGGGTAGGTCGTGAGGCTTGCGCCGGCGCGGGAGCTCCAGCAGGCGCCCTCCGATCTCTCGAGTTCGTTGTGCCACCCGTAGGCAACACAACGCCATCTCTAGATCCAGCGGTGTGCAGGTTACCACTGCCACAGCGAACGATGCCGCTCGCCTGGCTCGGATCCCCAGAACGCCGTGGGGGTTCTAATCCTCTTCCTTCTGCACCCACGCCATCGCCCGTACGCGAGGGCGTAGGCAAAACAGACATGGACGGTTGCGCCATCACAGCGCTCTTCTTCTTGGGCGGCATGATGATGAAGATGATAAAGAAACTAAGGCGCCGATCACTAGATCAGGTTCACGCAACCTTCAATCCCCCTACCTGGCGCGCCAAAGATGTCGGGGTATGACACCTATGGGATCCCGAGAGACCCCTTTACGATTCAGCGGGGGGAGAGGTATACGCAAATAGCAGAACCAACGATCGACGCGGGATGTTTTTACCCAGGTTCGGGCCGCTGATCAGCGTAAAACCCTACTCCTGCTTTGTGTTCTTATTGATGTTCTTGAGCCCAGCCTTCAGGAGCGCTCGCAATGAACAGTACGTTCAAAGAGCAGCTACGCATGCAGAATGGGCCAGAAGTTCTCCTCCTCTGTAGCAGTTGCCTTGGGCCTCCTTTTATATGCTCAAAGGGGTCTCCACAGTGGCAAAATGTACATACATTGAGGTGTAAAGTAGCTACAGGGTCATCATACCTAACCCTTGACGGATTAGGACAAGGGCATTTAATGCACCGTGAGGTGTCCGTTTAGGTGTCCTCACTTTCTTGGGGATGGAAAAAGGGGCCATCCCATCAGCACCGCTTAAGCTCTCCTCCACTGGCGCGTTGCCATGCATCCAGAGAAGGACCCAGAATGTCAGACTTGTTATTGTGCCGAAGCGGTGGCACAGTGGCAGAATCTCGCCAGGCGCCGAATCTTGCCGGGCACCAAGCCTTGCCGGGCGCCAAGCCTTGCCGGGCTCCAAACCTTGCCGGGAGCCAAGCCTTGCCGGGCTCCAGAGGCCATCCCGGCAAGGATCTTGCCGGGGAAGCTGGCCTTCGGATTCCAGCTTTGCTTATCTGCTGATCCTCAGATCTCTGACTTGATGGCTTGAATCGACCTCGAGCTGTTCCCGGCAAGCCTTGCCGCGAGGATGGCTACAACTGCCCGTGCACAAGTACGGGGTACTAGTGGCCCAATACTTAGTGCATCGACAGCAGACCCAAGAAGGTTCGAACTCTGGGGCGTGTGCGAAGATCTCAACCTCTCAAGCCTAGAGCCCATCGCCCCACAGCCTAGCCTAGCCGAACTCGCGTGAGCAAGGAAGAAGATGAACATGGCAGTTTACCCAGGTTCAGGCCACCTTGCGGTGTAATACCCTACTCCTACTTTGTGGTGGATTGGCCTCAAGAGGGGCTGAGGATGAACTAGTATAGAGGATGAACGACCTCGCGAGGGCTCGAGGGTGAGAATGAGTCGACCCCTTCTATGGTGGTGGCTAACCTATATTTATAGTGGCCTTGGTCCTCTCCCCTCGAAACTTAGGCGGGAAGGGATCCCACACCAGCAAATTTGAAAGGGGACAAGTAGTACATCTAATCCTGACGAAAGGTGGTCTTCGCCTACAAAGCTTCTGGTCGTGACACAGTGGTGGGATCGGCGATGACCTCCACCTGGCCGAGCCTGTGGTCTTGGTCTTGTAGCACCGGAATGGAAACCTTTGGGAGATTCCTCGGGAACCCACACCTGTCCTTGCCTCCTTAGCACCAAAGAGGAAACTGCCTCCTCTGCGCCCGCTGGCGCCTGCTGGCGCCCGCCTGGCCATGGTCGTCATGGATCACGTCACCTCAACCTCATGAGGTGGGGTACCTACATAGAAATCTCCACTCCTCGGGAGGCCGCCTGGGGAGGCCGCTCCCTCGGGAGGTCTTGGTCTCGTCCTTCTCGCGAGGCCTGGCCCCTCGCGAGGGTCTTGTCTTGGTGGTCTTGGAGATGGGCCGTACCAGGCCATTAAGGAAGCCATGCCATGGGCCGCAGGTAGGCAAGTCTGGGTACCCTGGTTCCCAGAACACCGACAGTAGCCCCCGGGCCCAAGGCGCGCTCGAGCTGGCTTCGAGGCAAAGCCAAGGGGCAAGGGTGAAGCGCCGCGGGCTCCAATCGCCTGTGGGCCAGGTCGACGCGTGGTGCTTGACGGGATGCGGACGCCTCGGCTCCCCCACATCGCCTCGGCAACCGTTTCGAGTTGACAATAGCTTGAGGCATGCAGCAGGGCCATCATCACTCGGAACATGGAGGGGCGCCGGTTAGCCTTCTGCCGCCTATAAGAGGGCGAGGGGGACGGAGCCCCCGGTCCATCTTCATCTTCTTGCAGGTCCTCTCCTCTTGCTCCTTCTTCATCTTCTGCCGCCCCGCATCCATGGCGCCCTTGAGGAGGTTTTCCGCTGTTGAGAAAGGGAAGGCCCCCATGGAGGGACCAGGCTCGCCGTCACCCAAGAGGGGCCGCGGCCGTCCCCACAAGTATGCTGCAACGCCAACGTGGCTCCCCGGGGGCGCGAGCGCATCCCTTCGAAGGTCGGCGCCACCCTCGGCAGTCACGGGAAGGCTCCCTCCTATGCCGGGGATGCAGCAGCTGAGGCGGCCATGGCTAAGGGGGAAAGCATGTGGCGGCCGACTGGCCACCACGCCCGTGATCCCACTCGGCCGACGCGTCCCCAGAGTTCGTGGTGTGGGCGGAGAGGCCGGCAGGCACCTGGTTCCAGCTCCCGCGCTTCTTTGCAGGCGTGCTGCCGGCCGGGGGGCCTGGCGGTCTCTGGCTGCTGCAGCAAGGCCTCGTGGGTGGAGATCGAGGTCACCCCTGCCGATTATGTGTTCCTGAACCGCGGGTGGAAGTCGTTTGCCTGCACGCGCGGCCTGCAGGGGAGATGTACCCTCCACTTCAGGCATGACGCAGCAACGACCCTTTATGTCAGGGTCTTCGGGGAGGACGACAGGTGCCTGGGGTGCTGTCTAGAGGACGACAACGACGACGACGACATTCACCCCTCCTCCGACGACGGCCAGAGGGGCGGCCGCATCCTCGGCAGTGAACTTGCCCTTGGCGATGGCCGTGGTACCTCCAGCAGCGGCGGCTCTTCCTCCGGGGAGAGCACAAGCGACGACGACTACGATGGGCTGCCATGTCGCTGTGCCCGCACCAGGGAGGGTGGTGAACCACCGCGTCGCCGCGCCCCTGCTCAGGAAGACATCGAGCCATCTTGCCATCACGCTCCGGCGAAGCAGGAGGAGGACTCCGACTGAGCGCTGGTGTCGCTGGAGCCAAGCCTCAAGAGTTGCAGTGGCCGCGAGTCCGCCTTTTGCTTTTTCTTTTTCCTGCATCAAGAAACACAGCGGGCCCCGACGGGGCGTGTAATGGACCATGGCGCTTGCGCCGTTATGTTAATGCATTTATTTTGTACCCTAGCATTTGTGTCAATATCAATCGACAGATTCCTGCTTGATCGCGATTAGGATAACTTACCTTGGTGCACTTACGGCGGATTCCTGCGTCCCAAGGGCGCGCTTCTCCTGAGCTTGGATCCCCTCTGTGCCTCTCGCTCCCCTATTGGTGCGGCCGGGGCACCGAAGTGGTGTAGGGATCTTGCCGGGGTCTTCTTTCCTGAGGATCAGAGGGCTCTCGGGCCGCAGGAGACACCCAATGGCCGTGAGGACCCGAGGGCTCTCATGAGGATGCGGGTCCTCCGGGGGTGCCTCACAAGGCGCCGCGCCCCGCGCGAGCCCCCGAGCAAGGACCGATTGTCACTGGTATGTCGGGTCACGATGCCCGACGAGACTGGGAGATGAGGGCTCAGGGGGGCATACATGCCCATTAGCTCTTTTGAGAGCGTCACGCGAGGATTAGGATGCCAAGGTTTTGGTGAGGTGTGTTCGTGGGCGGGCCCAGACATACACACCGTGTCCAGCCCCTGCTTGTGAGATGCGTGAGACGGAGCGACGGGCAACTGCCACCTCCCTCAAAGCAAGATTCGAGAGAGCAAACGCTGCAAGGAGAAAAATTCCCACCCTTTTCAAATAAAGACGCGATTATTTCGAATTTCATTCCAAGAAGTGGCAAATTGGCTACAAAAGCAAGCAAGAGAACAGCCGCGTCTGGCGCCTACACTAGTCTTCTAGTCTTCACGCCAGCGCGGAGCATGGGGCTTCCACTAGGCGTGGTCATAGTCATTGAAAGACCGTGTCATCCGCCAGCGCGGAGCATGGGGCTTCCACTTGGACATGGGTGGGAGCCCCCATGAGGCCCCAGGGTGGTGCTCAGGAGACTCCGGGGCGTGTACAGCCCCACTCATTATTACATGAGAGTGTCATGGGTAGAACTTCCGGAGATGCTGGATGTTCCAGGCATTCTGGATGGGGACCCCGTCCTACGTCTCCAGGCGTGCGGCGCCAGGCTTGGAGACACGGGCGACCCTGAACGGGCCCTCCCACATGGGCGAGAGCTTGTGAAGGCCCTCCCTGGAAATGACCCGCCTCAGGATGAGGTCTCCCACCTTGAGGGTCTGGGAGCGGACACTGCGGCAGTGGTAACGCCGCAGCGCCTACTAGTACCTCGCTGCGCGGAGTGAGGCTTGGCGGCAGGCTTCCTCCCCAAGCACGAGGTCTATCCCCCGTGAGTCATCTTCACACGCCTCGTCGAATGCCAGGACCCGCAGGGAGCGAAGCCTGACCTCGTGAGGGAGGACCACCTCGGCCCTGTAGACGAGGAAGAACGGGGTCTGGCCAGTGGGCTTAGTCGCAGTGGTGCGGATAGACCACAACACAGACTGAAGCTCACCGAGCCAACCCCTGCCGCAAGCCTCAAGCTTCTTCTTGAAGCTTCCCGCCTTGAGGCCCCTTAGGACCTCTGCGTTGGCATACTCGGACTGGCCATTGCTCCGTGGGTGTGCCACCAAAGCATAGCATATCTGCGTTCCAAGGTTAGCACAGTACGTCCTGAAGAGGTTGCTCGTGAATTGTGAGCCATTATCAGTAATGATACGATTAGGGACACCAAAACGGCTCATGAGGCCCTTGATGAACTTGACGGCTGAGCCAGCGGGGATGGTGCGTACTGGCTCTACTTCCGCCCACTTGGTGAACTTGTCGATGGCAACATACAGGTAGCGGTATCCACCAGCCGCCCGAGGGAACGGGCCCAGGATATCCAACCCCCATACCGCGAATGGCCACAAGAGCGGGATGGTCTAGAGGCCTTGCGCGGGCTGGTGAATCTGCTTGGTGTGGAACTGGCAGGCCTCGCAGGATCGTACTAGCTCGGTGGCGTCGTTGAGCGCTGTCGGCTAGTAGAATCCGCTATGGAACACCTTGCCCATGAGGGTGCGTGACGAGGAGTGGTGCCTGCAGTCCCCGCCATGGATATCAGCCAGCAACTCATGCCCTTGTTCATCGAATATGCACCACAGCGAGACGTCATTGGGGCATCACCGGTACAGCTTGTCGTCCTGCAAGCAATAAGCAGTGGCCTGGCGAACCACGCGCTCTGCGTCCTCCTCTTTCTCCGGCAAGGTGCCGCGGAGGAGGTACGCCTTGAACTCCTCAGTCCAGCAGCCTGCCTAAGGCTCCAGTGCCAGGAGTAAATGAGCTCCTGAGGCTGGACCGCAGGCCGGGGCTCCTGAGGCCGGGGCTGGCGGCAGCTCCTCCCTAAGCAATGTTGAGCCCGTGGCGGGTGGAGCTGCGGACGACTTGTGAAGCCTCTCCTCGAAGACGCCAGGCTTCTGGGGTTCGCGGCGGGACGCCCTCTTGGCGATGTCGTCGGCTTTCTTGTTCGCGCCCCGCGGAATGTGCTGCAATTCCAAGCACAGGAAGCATTTTTCTGTTTTACGTACCTCTTCCAAATAAGCTTCCATGTGCTCGTCCTTCGGCTTGTACTCTTTGTTGGAGAAGTTGACGAAGAGCTGGGAGTCGCCCTTGATGGTGAGGCGTTTGACTCCCAGGCCAGCCGCGGCCCTAAGGCCGGCAATCAAGCCCTCGTACTCCACGATGTCGTTGGAGACCTTCTCGTCGCGCTGGAAGCAGAGCTGCACAGCGTAGTACAACTTGTCCTTGGTCGGCGAGATGAGCACGACTCCAGCCCCTGCGCCCTGCCGCGCAAAGGCACCATCGAAGTGCATGACCCATCCGTCGGGCGCTTCATCGCCGGGTGCGAGGGATTGACCCTCGCCCAGTCCCCGATCAGGGGCGTCGGTCCATTCCGTGACGAAGTCGGCTAGGGCTGCCCCCTTGATGACCCTGGTCGTGCTAAACTCCAGCTGGAAGGCCTGCAGCTCGATGTTCCATTCTGCAACCCTCCCGACGGCGTTGGGGCTGCGCAGCACCTTCTCCAAGGGATACACCGACATGACCTTGATGGGGTGGCCTTGGAAATAGTGACGCAGCTTCCTAGAGGCGACGAGGAGTGCGAGCAGGAGTTTCTGCTGCATGGGGTAGCGCGCGTGTGCATCACGCAGCAACGTGCTGACGAAGTACACCGGGTGCTTGACGAGGGGTGAGGAGTCGAGGACGCCTTGCTCCGTCGGGGGCGTGAGGGGCTCCTGAAGCTCGGGGGTTGATGAAGAAGCGGGGTCCTCAGGAGCATCACCCTCGGATGGCGAAGGTTGCGCGGCCCCCTACTAACCGCTCTGCTTCGAGCCCGCGCCGACGGGCCCTTCTCTGACCGCCACGAGCGCCACACTGGCCGAGTGGGGAGTGGCCGCCAAGTAGAGCGCCAGAGGCTCATGCGGGTGGGAGGCCACCATGACAGGTGGGCTCGTGAGGTATCGCTTGAGGTCTTCGAAGGCTTCCTCAGCTTCTGGGGTCCACTCGAACGGTCCCTTCTTCTTCATCAACTTGAATAAAGGGAGGACGCACTCACCAAGCTTGGAGATGAAACGCCCGAAAGAGGTTACGCATCCTGCGAGCTTCTGCATCTCCTTGAGGGTCTGAGGCGGGCTCATCTGCTCTATTGCCTTAACCTTCTCGGGGTTGGCTTCGATCCCTATGTGTGACACCAGGAAACCTAGCAGCTTGCCGGATGGGACCCCGAACACACATTTCTCCGGATTGAGCTTCAGGTTTATGCTGCGCAAGTTAGCGAACGTTTCGTCCAGGTCATTGATCAGGGTCCTTGCTTCCCGCGACTTGACCACGATGTCATCGATGTATGCCTCCACGTTCCTCCCCAACTGCGGCCCGAGCGCTATGTGCATCAGACGCTAGAAGGTGGCGCCAGCGTTCAGCAGCCCGAAGGGCATGCAAGTGTAGCAGTACACACCACACGGAGAGATGAAGGCTGTCTTCTCGACGTCCTCCACTGCCATCTTGATTTGATGATATCCCGAGAAGGCATCCAGGAAGCACAGCAAATCGCACTCAGCTGTGGAGTCCACGATCTGGTCGATATGTGGGAGCGGGAATGGATCCTAAGGGCAGGCCTTGTTGAGGCTGGTGAAGTCGACGCACATGCGCTCCTTCCCGCCTTTCTTGCGGATGATCACGGGATTCGCCAACCAATTCGGGTGCTGCACCTCCTGGATGACGGCGGCCTCTTGGAGCTTGCCGACCACCTGGACGATGAACGCCTGCTTCTCTTTTGCCTGGCACCGCGCTTTTTTGCTTCACTGGGCGTGCACCTGGGCACACCATCAGGTGATGCTCAATCACCTCCCTCGGGACACCCACCAAGTCCGACGCTTCCCATGCAAATACGTCTTTGTTAGCCCTCAGGAATGCTACCAGCGCCTCCTCCTGATCCAGGGGAAGGCCTGCACCAATGGTGAAGGTGGGGCCCGAGCCCCCAGTGTCGATAGGCACCTGCTTCGTCTTGGCTCGGTCCTGAGAGAACAACTGCTTCTTCTTTGTGGGCACGGCCTCCTGAGCCATCGCCGCGTCCGCGGTGGCAGGGCCCGTAGCGGCCGCGGCCCTGTAGGCAAGCTTGAGGGCCCGGACCGCATCCTTTGTGTCCCCGACCACCGTGATGATGCCGCGGCTGCCCGACATCTTGACGACGTTGTAACCCGGATGGGTAGCCGCCATGAACTTGGCGAGGGCCGGATACCCCAGGATGGCGTTGTACGGGAGGCCGATATGGGCGACGTCGGAGTCGATGAGCTCGGTGTGGTAGTTGTCGCGTGTGCCGAAGGTGACGAGGAGGCGTATCTGCCCCAGGGGAGTGGCCACGCCCTTGACCACCCCCGAGAAAGGTCGGGTGGGGAGGAGCTGATCATATGGTACTTGAAGCAAATTGAAGGTTTCCACTGAGAGGATGTTCAGGCCGGCGCCTCCGTCGATGAGGGTCTTGGTCACCGCGACGTTGCTGATGGTGGGGGTACACAGCATGGGGAGAGCACCTGTCGTGGTCGTGGCCCAGGGGTGGTCTCTGGAATCGATGGTGATGACGGTCTCAGGTCCGGTGTGGCCTTGCGCCGCCAGGCGGTGCGGTCGGGCGGTACCTTGCTGATGGAGAAGTTGCTTGATGTGGCGGCCTGACGCAGGCACCTGCGATCCGCCGATGATGCACGCGACTGCGAGGGGCGCCGGAGCCGCGAAGTGTGTGACGAACTAGTCGTAGAATTCCTCCTAAGAGGAGACGAGGCACGCGGGAGGCCGCAGAGCCAAGATTGAGGAGCCTCCATGAGGGCAAGGGGAACTAGTTTGCCATGGCCTTGTCGTCGCCGCCCGCCTTTTCGATGTCCTGCGCGCACGACCAGAGGAACCCTTCAGGGTCTGTGACGCTGTCGTACCGCGGGGGCAACGCCGGCCTAAACGTCGCGGGCCACTGCACTCATCGCAGATCGAAGGTGAAAGCCGGGCAACCTGCGGTGCTCCCGTACACCTCGGGCGGCCATGCTTGCAGGGCCGCGCCTGCCATGGGGGCCACGAGGCGAGGGCAAAGCGTGGTCGGAGGAGGAGTAGACTTCGACACGCCCCTACCTGGCGCGCCAAATGTCGGATTCAGGGCTCCGTAGACCCAAGAAGGTTCGAACTCTGGGGCGTGTGCGAAGATCTCAACCTCTCAAACCTAGAGCCCGTCGCCCCATAGCCTAGCCTAGCCGAACTCGTGTGAGCAAGGAAGAAGATGAACACGGCAGTTTACCCAGGTTCGGGCCACCTTGCGGTGTAATACCCTACTCCTGCTTTGTGGTGGATTGGCCTCACGAGGGGCTGAGGATGAACTAGTACAGAGGATGAACGACCTCGCGAGGGCTCGAGGGTGAGAATGAGTCGACCTCTTCTATGGTGGTGGCTAACCTATATTTATAGTGGCCTTGGTCCTCTTCCTTCAAAACTTAGGCGGGAAGGGATCCCACACGGGCCAATTTGAAAGGGGACAAGTAGTACATCTAATCCTGACGAAAGGTGGTCTTCGCCTACAAAGCTTCTGGTCGTGACGCAGTGGTGGGCTCGGCGATGACCTCTGCCTGGCCGAGCCTGTGGTCTTGGTCTTGTACCACCGGAATGGAAACCTTTGGGAGATTCCTCGGGAACCCACACCTGTCCTTGCCTCCTTAGCACCAAAGAAGAAACTGCCTCCTCTGTGCCCGCTGGCGCTCGCCTGGCCATGATCGTCATGGATCACGTCACCTCAACCTCATGAGGTGGGGTACCTGCATAGAAATCTCTGCTCCTTGGGAGGCCGCTTGGGGAGGCCGCTCCCTCGGGAGGTCTTGGTGTCGTCCTCCTCGCAAGGCCTGGCCCCTCGCAAGGGTCTTGTCTTGGTGATCTTGGAGATGAGCCATACCAGGCCATTGAGGAAGCCATGCCATGGGCCGCAGGCAGGCAAGTCTGGGTACCCTGGTTCCCAGAACGCCGACAGATATATATACACTCGGGGAGCCCACAGATAAGTGTGTCGTCACAAAAAACCGCACAAGGGAGACGTGGTCGATCAGAAGACCCCGTATACACTGCATGCGGCCCGAAAATATGTATGGGTACAGTGGTGTGTGATGTGTTTAAATCCCGAATGCACAACTTCGATGGGCCACCAACTACATTACAAACCGAACACCGTACCCGACCCCAAGCCAGGTTCAATACATACGATGTAGGTTTCCCAACTTCGAGGCGCCGGGGGGGGGGGGGTCGTCCAACGCATGTGCTCAAACTTTATTTGGTCTAACATGGCACACATAGTAATAGCAAACCATCATGGTCAAACCCTTATCGTATGTTGGGTCAAAGGGATAGATTGTGTGGGCCCCCTCGTTATCGGTCAAGGATAATATATATACCTCGGGGAGCCCACAGATATGTGCGGCATCTATAAACCGCACAAGGGAGACATGCTCGATGAGAACACCCGGCCCCCTATACCCTGCATGTGACCCGAAAAAATGTATGGGCCTGGTGTGTGATTTGTTCAAATCCCAAAAGCACAAGTTTGATGGGGCACCAACTACATCAGTAACATTACAAACTGAACATCGTACCCCCGCGGCCAGGTTAAAGACATACGATATCGGGAACACAACTTCGAGGCAGGTGGGGGGGGGGGGTTGGGCGGGGTCCGGTTTGCCGTCCAACACATGTGCTGAAACTTGATTTGCTCTAACATAGCACACGGAGCAAAGAGTAAACCCTTCTCGTGCGTTGAGTCAAAGGGATAATTTGTATGGACCTACAGATGTCGATCATTCTTTGATTTTTGAGAACAAAAAATAATCAATAAAAACATAGTCTACAAATTAGCAAAACAAGGATCCCAAGGTTTATATAACCGCCATGACAGGTCACTATAGAATCGATCATTCTTTGATTTTTTAGAACAAAAAATAATCAATAAAAAACATAGTCTACAAATTAGCAAAACAAGGATCCCAAGGTTTATATAATCATCATGACAGGTCACTATAGAGACATTTATCTCTATAATGACCGTATCATAGCGTTTAAATGAAGCTTGAGATATGCAACTTCCCACCGGGTCACCCATCCTTAGACTACTCCAACCTGAGCACACTTAACTTCTACGTTCTATTCGACTACGCTAGCGGATGGGAAGCCGCCCCTTGCTGATAGTAATTGCCTCCTTGCCTTTAAGGCGTTTCACGCTGGTCACCCTATGGGACCTACTCCCTACTATCACACACATTTGTGCTTTTAGAAACTGTGTGCGATATTTACATGGCCAGTGTGTCGCCACCTAGTCTTCAATGAGCACTGACACTGGTAGCGGGAAAACGATGGGAGAAGAGGCGGGAAACCGATGGGAGGAGTGGCGGGAAACGGTAGCGTGTTTGGATATATAACAACATTAATATAGAAAACTTAGTAGAGAAGGAAGCATGAGCTAGCACGACGCATGCGCATAGTGCTTACCCATATAAATAAAATCACAACCGAAACTGCATCTGCTGTCGAAAGGGATGAGGATTGTCGTTCGATCTGGGAGCATCCAACAGTGCAGACGTACGATCCATGGGGTTTGGGTTCTGGCCAATCAGAACGCACGACTCAGATCGCACGCGCAGCAGGGGGCATCGGCCATGGTTTGGTAGGCACACGGCTTTCGTGAGAGAACCGTGTGCTATTTGAAAACATTTCGTGAGAAGAATCTCGGTTTTTAAATCCCCATAAATCCAAAACTCACCCGAAAATCGTGAAACTTGGCATGGTGTCACGACATAGCACATATATGTCGAGGAATTTTTTTTGTCCATTTTGGCGCAAGTTTTATTACAAGCCTCTTACAAACTGGAGCTTCTCTCAAGAAGCCTCGTGGTTCTGATAGGGAAACATGTCCCCCTTGTGGGCGAAACGATAATCACTGCCTCTTTTCGCCTTGTATTTTCTTCTACAGGCAACATGGAACGACAGGATATCCGTGCTGAAATTTAAAATTATTCAGGGTTCGTTTGGCCTTTTTATACACTAATTGAGTTTCCTAGGCATTTAATGTCCATAATTCAAATCTGAACTACAAATACATGCTCCAGTTCACGAAAATGGCTAGAAAAATTATACATGTGTCCTTGGGTGCATGTTTAGGTCCCATGCAAGGAATGGGAATGAATTACAACCGTGCCGGCGTCCTGGCTCGTCCTCAAACATTTGGAATCTCGGTTTTTAAATCCTCGTAAATCCAAAACTCACCAAAAAGTCATGAAAGTTGGCATGGTGTCACGTCATGGCACATATATGTCGTGGTAAAAACATTGTCCAATTTGGGCCAATCTTTATTACAAACCTCTTACAAACCGGAGCCTGTCGCAAGAACCCTCGTGGTTTCAATAGGGAAACGTGTCCCCTTGTGGGCGAAATGATAATCGCTCCCTTTTCTAGCCTTGTATTTTCTTCTACACGCAACATGGAACAACGGGAGATTCACGCTGAACTTTGAAATTATTCAGGGTTCGTTTGACTTTTTTTATTCATTAATTGTGTTTTCTAGGCATTTAATGTCGATAATTCAAATCCGAACTACAAATACATGCTCCAGTGCACCAAAATGGCTAGAAAAAATGTACATGTGTCCTTGGGGTGCATGTTTAGGTCCCATGGAAGGAATGGGAATGAATTCAACCATCTCGGTGTCCTGGCTCGGCCACAAACATTGCGAATCTCGGTTTTTAAATCGCCGTAAATCCAAACTCACCAGAAAATCATGAAACTTGGCATGGTATCACTACATGGCACATATATGTCGTGGTAAAATAATTGGCCAATTTGGGCGAAGCTATATTACAAGCCTCTTACAAACCGAAGCTTCTCGCAACCCTCGTGGTTCCGGTAGGAAAACATGCCCCTCTTGTGGGCGAAACGATAATCGCTGCCTCTTCTCGCCTTGAACTTTCTTTTCTACAGGCAACATAGAGTAACAGGAGTGTCGTGCTGAAATTTGAAACTGTTCAGGGTTCGTTTGGCCATTTTATATATTAATTGAGTTTTCTAGGCATTTAATGTAGTCCATAATTCAAATTTGAACTACAAGCACATGCTCCAGTGAAGCAAAATGGGTGGAAAATCATACATGTGTCATTGGGTGCATGTTTAGGTCTCATTGAAGGAATGAGAATGAATTACAAATTTCTCGTCATCCTGAAACATTGAGAATCTCGGTTTTTAAATCCCAGTAAATCGAAAACTCACCCCAAAAACATGAAACTTGGCATGGTTTCATGACATGGCACATATATGCCATGGTAAAAAAAATCGTCCAGTTTGAGACAAGGCGCACACATTAATAGCCAACGAAGTCCTTTTGAAACAAATAGCTGACACGTTAATATCGCAAATGGTTGTATTATATGAACCGTGTGTTCCCGTAACCATTTAAGTGTGGCCACGCGTCCCTCTTTTCTTATGGGATAGTACTACCTCCGTCCTCGTTCATTGGTCATCTTTGTATTTTGTGCCAAAATTTAACCATACTCAGTGGCGTGCGTGCAGCTATTTGATTAGACGGGACGAGCGCGAGAAGTCCACCGTGCAGGCTCGACGGGACGCGTGCGAGCAGTCTGCCGCGCAGGCTCGACGGGACGCGTGCATCCTGTCCACCTCGCAGGCTCGACGGGACATGTGCGAGAAGCAAGGCCGCCCATGCTCACCGGGAAGCGAGCTCTTTGACCTCCATCCACCAGCCGCCCGCCTCGCTCACAACTTCTCCATTAATGGCGGCCGAGCCACTGTTTAACACGCGGTTAATTAAAGCACCTGGACGGAGGGTGTTTGCTTGTGATCCCATGGCCCCGCTCAACGTTAGCATTTGCTTTGTTCATGTTTTCAACTCGTATTCCGGCCTAATTTAAAATACCACATAGGGCAACGGATAATACGACGACAAATAAAATGGCAACGGATAATACGACGACAAATTTACAATGGCGCGGATAATAATTGTCTTACATATTCCGAAAAATTTAAAATGCCACATGCGGCAAAGCTCGGAAGACAAGGGGGCAAGAGAAGAAGGAAATCGCAGACAACGATCAGGTTCGCTACTGTCTCTACTCCTCGATGGATCGCCAGGCGACGACATCCTCCAGCTCCTTCTTCAATTCCTCACGACTTTGCTTGAAAGCAGCCACGGATTCCTCCACCTCCTGCTCGCGCTCGATCCGGAGCTTCCACAAGTCACCCATTAGTTCCTCGACGACCGCTGTCAGCATCATCCCCGAGGCACTGCTTTGCTCATGCAGCATCTTCCAGCCGGCGGCCTCCTCCTCCTTCTCGGTGAGTGCCTTGAGGAGCTTCGCATTGTCACCCATGAGTTCTCGACGAGGCCGGGCGCCTTCTCAACCGAGGCATCGCTGATCTTGAGCAGCTTCATCAAGCCGTCGACCAGCTCCTGCTCCTTAATGAGGCCAGCAAGAATGTCATCGTCGTCGGCCAAGGACTTCAGCAACGCCAGCTCGTCGCGATCGCCGATGCGGTGCGCTTGTGAGAGCCCTCGCGTGCTGGTGAGAGCTCGTTCGAGGGCTCCGCGGCGCACCGGGACATCTCTACTGCGGCTGCCGCATGGTGGCGGGACCTCTCTAGTGCTTCCGCAGCCTTGGTCTTTGCTCCCTGGTTATATGTCCACTCGAAACTCCTCCTACCGGTCATGGCGGAACGACTTGACAGGAAAGACCAGTTTTGTGGGTGATGAGGAGAGGAACTATGAAGTAATTTTTGAGTGGGTAGTTTTTATAGCCCGGTGCTAAGTGTGAACACATATTGGTTTGATCGGTATGAACAGATTTGCAATTACTTATTGCGTTGTAATCTGCAATGTGATGAGAAACATGGTCAAAATTTATTGATGGTTTGGGCCTACAAAGCCCGTTTCTGTTGTTCTGGCTCATCGCAAATAGTTATTATGGATCAACCTTATGCCACGCACACTACAAAAAAAAACCACTTTCGTGATGATACGTGTTTGTCACAGTATGTCGCGTTTTTTGTCATGCATGTACATCCATGACGATTTTATGACAGAATCAAGATAGTCATACCTGTGCTGTCGTAGAAGTGTTCCATGACAATACCAAAATTATCATCACGGAAGTGTCCACTTCCATGACAATAAATGGCGCGTCATGGAAGTGCTTTCGTCAAGGGTAACCGACACGTGGCATCCACCGTAACGGGTCGCCGTTAAGCTATCGGGTTTCGTTTTGGATCCGATAACCCGTTAACAGCCTGGACCAATGGGGATTTTCCACGTGTAAAATCATCATTGGCTGGAGGAAACACGTGTCGGCTCCTCGGTGGGCCAGATGTCGTCCGTCCAATGGAGGAGACTTGCCTATGATACGTCGACACGTGGCAGGGCCCAACCGAGGCCCATATAGGTTAAAAAGGCCAGCCCAGTCAAAGGCCCGTAGTATTTGCTCAGGTACTAGTGGGCCAGCCCACCAACGGCCTGTTTAAACATGACCCATTTACGGCCCAAAGCTAGATCTGGCCCGTTAATTGTTCGCCGAATATTTGGGCCCAATTACTGCCCAGTGACATTTCGGCCTGTTAGAGGCCCGATGTAGACATGGGCCCATTTTAGCCCGGTGTGTCTTTCGGCCTTGGAATGTCCCGTGCTGCCCATGGGCCATATATGGTCCGACGCGACATCCGGCCCTCTAACGGCGCGTGATCAAGGTGGCAACAGTTCAGCCCAACGTGACTTTGGGCCTGTTAAAGGCCTGTCATATAATTCGGCCCATTGATGCCTCTACTAAGCTTTCGGCCTCTTAAAGGCCCATGATATCAGTGGGCCAACTTAGGCCCGAGATATGTTTCGGCCTGGTAATGGCCCGTCATATAACTGGGCCAATAATGGCCCGGTCTACATTTCAGCCTGCTGAAGGCCCGTCGACGACTAGTGAAAATTGAGGCCCAACATGCATTTTGACCTGCTAAAGACCCATGGTTTCTTTTGGGCCGTAACAGGCAGCAGAATATTCAGCCTGTTAATGTCCCGAAGCTACATGGGCCCAACTAAGCGCTGGGTCCACTAAAGGCCCAACTAAACTTTGGGCCGAATATAGGCCCGTGTAAGTTGTGGGCCTGGCACAAAGTGTGAAGGCCCCGATGGCCTTTCAGGCCCAAGAAAGTTGCAGGCCAGCCCAATTGTGGCCCGTTAGAGGCGAATGTTTCAGCTCGGTCGACTACATCATATTTTCGCCTTTTTTTTTCAGATAGCGAATGATGGCATATACGGTAACTAGTAGGAATTAAGAACAAACCTACACTATACAATAAAGAAATTATGACATAGTAACTTAGAATAAACCTACACTATACCATAAAGGATTTATGGTATATTACATCCACTGGGCATCGAAGTTCGCCACCAGTGATCATAAAGCGCAACAAAGAAGAAGATTGCAAAAAACTGGGCGCCATTGCAGCGTAACAAAATAATACTGAACCAAGACCACTTCCAAGATAGTTCAAGAAAGGTTAGCCTTGCACGGGAACTGCTGCACAAGCTGCTGAGCAAGGCTATGAGACCATCCTAGCATGTTGGTCATAGCTTCCAGGTGTAGTTGTTTAGCAATGAGGTTCTCATTGGTGTTCTCCGCAATCTTTCTTAGAGATAGGACTTCAAGTCAAAGTTGAGTTGCAGAATGCCTTTCTGCTAGAACTTGGGACTGAAGAAGTTGAACTGATTCAGACAGCGAATTCTGTGAGCTTGTCTGACTGCTAGTCTCAAGTAACTTGAACACTGCATCAAGACAAGACTTTGGGGTTGTCTCGCTATCTTCAAGATGTTTTGCCTTCTTTGCTGCAATATATGTTGGGTTTGTCTCACAGCCTTCAGCAGACTTGTGTATGCCATCAGGCATATCACCCTGAAACAAACAGAGAGATGACAGGTTTTGCACGTGTATAAACAAAGATGGTAACTGTGTTGTTAATTCCATCCAATTTCAAATTAGAAAATAAAGAGTAAGTTCAAAATATCAATAGCATAATTTGGCATTGTTCATAATCCGGGGAGCTTCACCACACTACTGGATTACCATGTCAACAAAACAAGCATAGATGAAGGGCAAAGACAATCAATGTATCTATTTTGGTTAATGTGCATGGCATGTTGTTCATATCATCAGCCACATCAGTAAGATAAAACAGGAGATGACAAGGGGCAAACGTGGGCTGCTTCACCACACACTGGATTATAGATCCACAAAAACAAGCATACATATAGGGAGTATTGAGTAATGTGCATGGTATGAATAAGGAATTTGGTTTTACAAGTAAAACTTGGAACTTACAGTTGTTGCGAACATGCATTTTGATAGAAACAACAAACTAAACAGCGGTTGACGATAGGGAGTATGAGCAAATTAAACAGCAGTTGAGGATAAAGGCTTTAGAAGGACTGACTTACATTAACAGTTAACACCGGCTTTATAATGCCCTTCTCCATGTCAAGGGAAGGATAACTCAAGAATTTCAGCACAGAATCTTCTTCATAAGCATTGCATGTACTCTACATTTTCTAGAGAGTAATTATAGATATGATAATACTGGAAGGGATAGAGGATAATGAAGATAAGATGCAGATTGATGCTATATAATCAACTACCAATCCCTGGAAGTACAAGCATTACAGGACAAAATGTACTGACAAAAGCAATGGGCTACACTTCTGCACTGGCATTGTCTGTGTATTGAACTTTTTGGTAAGATTAAATATAGATCTGATATTTTTTAGTAAATGGTGGGCGAGGGAGATAAGAAGCAGAATGCTACACAATGAACCAATCCCTCTTCCCATAATATAAGAGTGCTTTGAAAACTGGTGTACTGTACAAAATGCTCTAATATCATGGGACGGAGGGAGTAGCTATTAATGTAAGTGCAGTGATAGACGATGTTCAATCCTTACAAGAGGACTGCAGAGCTAAACCTCTTCAAAAGCACTGGGTTGATTCTAAATTTATGTAAGAGTCGATACGAATCTTATAATGTCCACCAAATGGAGGATAACGAGGCTAACATGTGCAGTGATGCTACATAATCAACCAGCTATGAAAGTAAGTATGGTTATACAGGGCAAGAGGTACTCACAAGAGCAATGCAGTGTGCAGTATAGTTGTGAGATTCTGTGGTCCCTTGAGAATGAATGTTCTTCTGCAACCAGTTTTCGTACAAGTGAGACGTTAAGGAACATGCAGAAATGTAGTTCAAATTGTGATGTGATATCATAGACAGTACCTTACGCCGCAGACGAGACCAATGTGTAACAAGATTATTCCAGTCACTGTTTGATAAATGTAACACGGGAGACTTTACAGAAATTTTGTTTAGAGGCTTGCCATCGAAGTGCGCTTGCCTTAGGTACGAACGATACTTCATCAATGAGTGCTTGAAAAGCGCAACCAACCCTTGCTTGTCTTGACTATCCAGTTTGGTCCTCGCCTATTTAAAAGAATGAAATCTTGTGTCTTCTGTCAGCAGAAACATATGCAGTAATTACCATGAATAACATTAGTACATTAGTTACACGTAAGTTGCGGAGGAAGATTGGAAATTGTTCTTTGTCTGTGGTATAATCTTTCCATGAAGGAAAGATGCGCACAAAGTTCCTGACAACAATATAAGCTTCGTCTTCTAAACTGGGAAGACGTGGAACAGGAGTCCTATTTGCTGCAATTGGGGCTCTCTCTCTTTCGAAAAGGGATTTGGCAACTGGATTTGGTGTACTCTTTGCTGGAATGGGGGTTTTGCGTCGTAGAGCTGGTGCTATGTCAACTGGCATCATCATACTGTTTGAAGCAGTTGGGGTCTGCTGAGTTGGGGCATCAGAGATGGCCAGTGTAGTAGGGCTAGAGTCTGCTAGAGTTGTGGCCATGTTTTCTGGGTCTGGTGATATTGCAACTACACCTAATGGGCTATTTGATTTATCTGGTGTCACTACCTTTTCCAAATACTTTGTTCGTGCTCCTCCGCGATCAGCAATCGCCCTCTTCCTTTTGAATGTCTGATACACAAGAACATCATTTGAATGGATAAATATGGTATGATGACAGATGGAATATGTACTAAAAATGGATAGGCAGGGCGTATTCACATACACGATGTGTAAACTAAGCTAATGGTAGTGCAACAAAGTAGAAGCAATGCAAAGCATGTGTTGCAAGATATGTGCGACCAATATAACCTTGGAAAGTTAGAGCAAGCACCTTGATGGGTGAATAAGATAGGGCATCTACCTCTGACTCCTCCACTAGGGAGCTACATTGACTTAGGTCTCCCTCTAGCTCAGAATCACTGTTAGGATCATATTCTGAGCATGAATCTGTAGTTGGAGAGTGTTTGCATTGCATTGCATCCAGACTTGATTTCAGTCCCTTAATGCCAAGTTTGACAGCCATGGCATTGTTCTGCTTTATTCTTTTCATGCGCGCAAGCTCATAATCATTATGATGCTATTCAGTATCTGAGATTCATGAAAACATAAAAAGTAGTCAGATTATCTATGGAATGCATTGCGGATTCAACTCGAAGAGTGTCTCCCTATAAACCCCTGCGTATGCAAAGTTCACCCCCCAACCGTGTTGACCAGACCACACACATAAATACAAACCTCTTATGTCTCTATAACAGGCAGACACACATTTCAAAACTGAAGTAGGAACATTAGAATCATATCAAATTCGTATTTGAACAAATAAACTAAGGAATCATGAGTGGCATAATGTTTAGCTTCAAGGGTGGAGTGCTGGTAGTGCGACACAAAGCAAGTAGCCAGATTGTATTCCATGTAAAAGATTGTAGTCTATGTAAAAGGTGGATATGACACTTTCTTTCTATACAATGCAGTGTTCGTTGCCCACACATGATGGAAGAGATCAAATAGAGAAATACTATTCACTCATGTCTGCGGTTCCAGTATTTTGAAATAGGGTGGTCCACCCTAAAAGAATATTGACAACAAATATGACAAGGCAAGCATAGAGGTAGTGAATCAATCATTACTTGTGAGCTTACTAGGACAAGTATGTAGAATTGTAACTACAGTAAGAGACCGTCCAAAATTTGAATCAAGAAGTTGGTCTAGCACTTATTGTTTGCAACTAATCGACGTGAATAATTGGATATCATATCGAATGAGTAAGAAAGACAAGTAAAATTGTCAACACACCTGGCCTGCAGTAGTAATCTGGGTCAATGTCACTATGACCAACAATCCAAAATGACTAGTGTCTGTTCCTAGGGCCGGAATTTTGAAACCCTGTGAACTTTACAGGTACTAAAGATTAATGAAATACATCTAAACCATTAAGTGTAGGTAGCACTCAGTACACAACAAACCCTAATGACAGTCCTGCCTAATGAGTAATGAATCAATTAGAAAATGGGTGATGAGGAGTGGCTGCTGAGTGTTGAGGACATATCTCAGGATAAATCAGGTTGGCTTAGTGGCTGCTGCATGCCTGAGCCCTGAACGGACTGGGAAGGTAGGCACGGCGGCGCGCCCGGGCAGCGGTGACGCTGTTGGGCGAGCGGCTCCTGACCTCCTGTTAGTCCGGCGTCTCCTCCTAGAGTCATGCCGTCCGAGGACGGCAAGTCGCCGGCGAGGCAGGCGGCTGGGGGCGAGTAGAGATCGAAAGCGCAGCAGAACAGAGGGGAATCGGGGCCTGGGCCGACCCAAAATCCCAGGGTGGGCTGCGGCCGATCATGGGCACCCTGTAGATCCACACCCGAGTGGCGTACATGCATTTTCAAAACTAAATTAGGAACATTTAGCCGACCAATTAAACGACTCTATTTTAATAATATCTGATTCATATTTGAACAACTAAGCTTGTTTAGCTTGACGGGTGGAGCAGTGCTATTATGACACGAAGCACGTATGCTGATCGTATAGTGATCATAAAAGGGGGGAAACCCTAAGCATGATCAATTAAACCCTATTATGACTGTGCCATGGCAGATTTGAAGCTACAAACCGCAGAAATGCTATTTAGCAACCATTGTTTGCTTCGAACTAAGAACTAAATTCTAAGAGCTAAAAAGAAAGTACAGTAACCAAGTTACGATCTATTTTCTGGTTGAGATCAAAAAGTTGAGCAGATATGAAGTAGTACCACCTCTCTTGCGGCGCCGTGTAGGCATCGGGGGTACGATGGCTGTCGGTGGCATTGAAGCAGATCTGCGATGGTAGACGGGTGCATCGGGGGATAAGTCCCATTGCGGTGGACGAGAAGGTCGTGGGAGCGGCCCCGGCAAGGAGGACGAAGGCGCCGATGAAGCGAGAGGACACGATGCAATGCTCCTGGTCCATCGCCGTGGATGAGAAACATCCATCTCTAGCAGTGGACGACGCGGTCTTGGTAGGCGCTCCGGCATGGTGGAGGATGGCGGCGATGGATGGGGTGGAGGATGGCGGCGATGGATGGGGTGGCGGACGGAGGAGGCTGGTGTGGGGATGGTGTTCTAGCGCGGACGGTGTATGAATGGGAAAATGGAGGGAGAGGTACAAGGAACCATGTTTTTGGGACGCGCATGTCTGAAATATGGGAAAGTTATGAACTTAGCCCCCATTTAAAATTTGGACGTCTCGTCGGTTGGGGATAGGACGGTAATCTCACATCTCCCCAATATTTGCCCAGAGCGATTTCGGGCGACGAGAGGGTGTTTTGGCACCCATGGTTGGCGCCCACGGTGTATGAATGGGGCTGACAGGTAGGGCGGTTGTGTCATGTCTGAGTGAAGTTACAAACCTGCCCCTATTGAAAATATTTGCCTACACCAATTTCGGCCGAGTCGAGTTTGTTTTGCCCCCCACCGTGTATGAATGGGGAAATGGAGGGAGAGACAGAGGTATTTCGGACGAGCTTGAATCAAATGTGTTTTGCCACCCACGTTTGGCGCCCACCATGTCTGAATGGGCTTAGAGGCGGTCGTGTCACGTCTAATTGAAGTTACTAACCTACCCCTATTGAGAGCAGTGGAAATCGGGCCGATGGATTGTCCTTGTAAGGGGTAGACAGTAATTTCCATCTCGCAAACACTGGCTTCGGGCAGCCGACATGGGAGTGGATATTTTGCCGCTTCTTTCGAATTTCGGGACAATAAGCATCCATGTTTACCCTGGCAACTAAATTCGAATCCATTTTGTATTCTTATATGAATCTTTATAAATCTTTCTATGTGTTTTTATATATCTTCAAAAGCACAACAAAGATGTATTCCACTGTCATATATGAATATGATTTACAAACGCCGATACTCAAATTCAGAAGCTAGAATCCAATTTAAGGTGTATTCGAATATTTTAAACCACTTTATGTCCAACTCAAGTGTCACACGCAACATAATGTGTACTTCCATTTAGATATGTACACAAGCGATGTCTCAAGATTCAAAATACCGAGTCAATCATCCAATAATGTACAAAACTAACAGACATATAAACACTTATAGATTATATGGATCAGTAATATCAACTAACATACATAAGCCAGGCCGCTGTAATTTTTTTGCTAGAAGAGCATCATTTTTTTAGCGAAGCTAGCACAACATCTTGGCCCTTTCAGATGCATGCCACTTAAGGACCATCTATACTACTATTATTGCTGAATGCACATTCAGCCCGATTGGCATATTTGTAGGTCTAGCACAGCAATCAAAATGAAATGTCTCAGAGTCTTATCAATTAATACAGACTCGTGCTAAAAAAAATTACAAACCAAAGAACAAAAAACAATTATTACATGATCTCTAAAACAAATGGTTTGATCTATTACATGAACAAACAACACAAAGGTTATTCAACGATGGAAAAAACATTTCACCTATGATTTACCAAGTGGGAATTTAATTTCCTTTTTTCCTTCAGGACCTTAACAATGCGGTCAGTCTCAGCGTGCTTTGTTTTGAAATCCACCAAATATTTAATGGTTGTCTTGAGTACTGCTTGTGATTGTGCTGTTTGCTTCTTCAACATGTCAACTTCATCTCTAAGTGCAGAAGCAGAATCTCTTTCTACCAATAGTTTAGCCTCTAGAGCATTAGCAGTTGGCAATTCATGATGCATGATTGGGCCGGTGCCACTGCTGTGGGATGATACAACGTCCATGGGGACCTCGCTCTTTGATCTTGGGCTAACCTGTTTTGCCATTAAAGTTTCGATTGGATTCTGAAAAGTTGAAGTTAGCAAAACATCTCAACTGGGAGTTAGAACAGCCAACCAGCTAAACAAACAAGGAATTAAAGAGTTTCGATTGGATGCTGAAAAGTAGTTATTAACATCATTGTAACCGGTTGCAGCAGCAAAGCAGTTAAACAAACAAATTTTGCAAAAGGTACCTGTTGTGGCATTGGAGTTTCTCTTGGATCCTGAAAAGTTGAGTAACCAGTAACGTGATTAGAGCAACCGGTTGCAGCAGCAAAGCAGATAAACAAACAAGTTTTGCAAAAGGAACCTGTTGTGGCATTGAAGTTTCTCTTGCATCCTGAAAAGTTGAGTAGTCAGTAACTTGATTAGAGCAACAACTTACAGTAGCAAACCTATTACACAAATATATTTTTGAAAATGTAACTGCTGTGCAATTGGACTTCCAATTGGATCCTGAAAACTTGAAGTTGGTTAGATGATTACAGCAACAAGTTACAGCAGCAAACCAGGTCAACAAGGAAGTTTCTGAAAACATACCTATTGTGCCAAAGGAGTTTCAGTTGGATCCTGCAAACTTGAATGTTAGCAATCATAAATAAAGTGTTGCAAGAGCCATAAGAAACTAACATCAAACTAGTAAAACTAACCAGTTTTGACAACGTATTTAATTACACATGAACTAGTAAAACTAACAAGTTCTTGGCAATGTACTAAAGTAACAAGTCGGTACCGTTTACCAGCAACACAGACATCTGTAAATTTCTTTGATGGAAGCAAAATGATTCCGACACATATATATAAGTTAAAAAGATGGTGTCTCTCATATAAACCTGACAGTTGTCTATCTATGAACATGCAAACATTACTAGTGCTACAAGTGATAACAACAAACCATTTAAACAAACAGGGTATCAGAATGTAAATTACACATGAATTTTGCTGCACCCTAGAAGTACATATGACCAGCTATCTACGTGCTTAAGTAGCTATTTAAGTTCGGGCAAACATGTAATTCTTAACAGTAAGTATCAAACACATAGATAGGCGCAGTCTATAATAGGATTAACAGGCTATGGCATTATGTAATCAGTAGCAAACTAAATTAAGCCAAGCAACGTAATTGAACAATTTTGCAATAAGTGGCTAACTAAAATTTCGAGAAGCACATAACTGAACTTATGCTTGCTCTTTGTACAGGCACACTGCAACTTCTTTTTCGCTTACAAGGTTCTACAAAGGAGTCCATGGCATCAATTGCTTGGATACGCAGTCCCAATACTTCTTTCTTCCCACACTGCATTGGTAAGTCGAATGGTTAATCTGGTAAGATGGTGCGTCCTTGATATGTTATATGAGGACGGGTTGTCAGACTAGTTGTAACAACACACATCACACCGGCTTTTACTGTATATTTCATGCGATTACATTTGGCATATCGAGATCTAAGCAATCTACAATAGGATGAAAAGACTGGCATCCTTCACATTATTGGCGAACTCAGTTCATAGAAACAATCAATTCAACCATTGTGTGGGTAAAGTAAAAGCGCCACTGGAATATTTTTTACTACCCCAATCATACACGCAAAACGGGGCAACGCCACTGTAGGGGCTGGTATGGGCGGCCACCTCGGGTGGCTGGAAAGTGTGCACCTAGTTTGAGTCATCCAGGTTGGCACAGGCTAGTTTTGTTCGTCCCAGCGCACGAGAAGGAATGTAAAAAATGAAGAAAAACGTTTCAATTTGGATGGTCCAATAATGTAAGTGCAAGGCATGCCCTATAGCAGGCTCGCGGCCCAAACGAGCGCCTCCCATATGGATCGATAGTAGGAAAAATCCCAATTCGTTCACTCCAGCCTCCAGTCTGGCTCACTCCTAACGTAGCCGCTGCTGGACAGACCGACACAGCACTTCCTCGCACCCTCGTTGGACACCGGTCGCCGGGCTTCAAGCGAATGGAAGGACAAGAAGATGATGATCCAACCCTGGGTGTAGCCTGCGTGGGAGGCAGCGGCAGCAGCACGGGTATGGCATCGAGCTTGCGTAAATGGACAGTCGCAGCTTGCAAGAGCAGCATGTGTAACGAGCAGGTACATCACATCCCTGATTATATCTAATTCAACTGTTCAATTTCTGGCCAATAGTTAAACCTGACGGTGTTGTAAAATTGCTTGTATGTACGGAATCTATAAGAAAATGAAACCAATTTCTGCTTATTTTATAACTCCCCCAATCAATACTGAAATGACTGAACCTGATATGTCTAATCAAGTTTCCAGTGCAAACATACAAGCTAATGTTGTTCTTGAGCCTGAAGTGTCTAATGAACAGTCTGCTAATGAAGGATTTGATGCAAACATTTTACATGCTCCTGGTGATGAACATATAGTGTCTAATGAGGGATCTAATGCAAGCTTTTTGCAAGCTCACATTGAAGGATTTAGTGTCTAATGATGATCTGCTATGTTGAGAGAGAGAGAGATAGAGATTTGTAGGAATTCATGACAAGCAAATTATAGTACATTTTCATGGCTTGAGGAAACGTCGAGGCCATCTACCAGAAAGTCCCCATATCATGACAACGTAGCATAAATACTTTTCTAATCTGTTGTTTGAAACTATTGGCATGCTTGTGCAGGATAGATATATTGATATGCAGTTTGCGCACTGGTTATAGGTGCAATTACACTTCGATATTTTCAGCCAGAGAACAAATAATTCAAGCAGGTATAGTCCATGTTAGTAGTCCTTGTACACCATGTTGCATTTTGTGTTTTTTGGTGCTTACATCATTTAGTGTTTTATAATCTGGAACTACTTTGGATCATTAGCTTATTTTCAAAGTGCATGTAGCTTCACATTTCTCAAGTTATGTTAATTTCTGGAGTGCAAGTTCCTTCGTATTTTTTAAGTTAAATTTTTGCCACTGGTAACGTGAATTCGTGGATCCGCCACTGCACACAAATCATACACGCAGGCCAGTACGAATTAAATGAAATGCAGGGACTTACGCTAGCTCGTTGTACAGGCTCACCGCAGCTCTGCTTGCGCTTGGGATGTTCCTTGTACAAGTCCATGTTACCACTTGCTTGGATGTGCAGGCCTTGTGCTCCTTGCATCCCCCTCTGCATTTTTGACACGGCGAATGGTTGATCAAATAAGAGGAATCAACCTTGCTGGAGGACAGGTACTTACAAGGTTATACCGGTGTGCAGGATGTGTACCAGATCCCGTAGCGCCGTCATGCTTTGCTAAAAAATGGTTTTGCTTGTTTCAGGTGATACTTCCAGAAGAAATAAGAGTTAAAGTCAGAGTTGCATAGGCGTGTAAGCTAAGAGAGCAGTAAAAGGATATCCAAACATCATCGGAACAGTGCACAAGGGAGTGATATGTGTATAACTAGTTCGGGCCGGTGTTTGGGCATGCTCGCCTAGCTAGAGTGCGGGTCACTTCAGAGCCGTTGAGGGTGATGCGCTGGCTGGCCACGCACGGATGCAGATCTTGAGCGGCAGCGGAGCGCTACGATGCGGTGGACGAGACCGTTGGTGAAGCCCCAACGGCCTCGGGGGGTGGAGGTGCGACGATGTGCTCGGTGAAGTAGCCCCGATGAGGTGGGAGACGGCGTCGGTGAAGCGCACCTAATGCGGTGGAAGTCAGTGTCTGTGAGGCACGTCGGTTGCGGCGGCCGACATTGCCGGTGACCACCCGGTGCGGTGGACGAGGGCGTAGATGAGGTAGCTCCGGTGGGGTGGTGAAGTGCGACCGTCGTCTTCGTCATCATCGTCCAGCACAGAGCTGGGGAAAGAGACAAGACGAGGGGTGATTTGAACTTTGCTTGGGTTGGCGGCGAATTAGGGATTTGAGCGCTCTGGCGCGGAAGGGGACGGTGGAGAAGGGAGATTTTGCAGGGCTGGAATTGGGGCCGCCAGATATTTCAATCCGAAACGTGGAAGCGTGAACTTTTTTTGTCGTCATTCTTTTGGGGGGAGGGAGGGGGTGGGTGGCTGGGTGATAGCGTCCGTATGACACACGCGACCACCACGACACAACCCTGGTCTGCCTGGTGCATTTGAGAATGCAAACAAATCTTCATTCATTTGCAAACGAATCTATATGTATTACCATGCCCATGTTTTCCTTGCAAATAATTAGTCATTCGAAACGAGATACTATAAATTAATTAATGAGGAGTTATTTGAATTAGAGTGTGTGTCACATAGCGATCTTCAATTCTAACGTGGATTTCGCATTTCACGGTATCCATGCTACTTTTTTCATACAAATTCATATGTATAAGATGAACACCATGGTAGTGAGAAAAGTTTGAATGGATTCAAACATATGACCTACAAAATAGCACAACAATCGAGTCAATGTCAACTTTTCCAAACCTCGTATGGCACGGATTCGAAATAATTACGGAAGCCATATGCATGGTCCTCAATTCAAATCTTACAATGTACACTAAATTAAAACACCGATATTAAGTCTCGTACTATCTACATTCAAATGTTGTTTTTAGCCCCACCCCCCTCGACACACATGCTACATACTTCCTGTATCGATCAATCTTCCTCTCCTAACCACCTTAGAAAGCTGTCGGTTTTTGACACACGTTCATTCTTTCTCTCCATGTTTCGATCTCTAACTCTCTCAACTACACAACCCCCTTTTTCCACTCTGTTACCAAATGTATCTCTCTCACACACCCGCCATTGCACTCCATGTCGAGCTCTCTCTCTCTCCACCTCCTAGCCTCTCTCGCTAGATACATGCATTGCCTATCTAGACCCCCCCTCTCGTGCACACGCACGCACATTGTCTATCTAGGTCACTCTCTCGAGACTGTCTCACTCTTTCTTCCGCACGGCGGCCCACACTCGCTCAATCTCGCTCTCTTTATCTAAGTCTCGATTAACCTCGCTTTCTCTAACACACAAATGATATATCTCCCTGTTCGGGCCTCGATCGACACACTCTATACTCTCTCACGCAGATTGTCTATCTAGGTCAGTCCATCCAAGCCGCCCCCGCTCTTTCGACCTCATGGCGGGCCACGCTCGCTCAATCTCTCTCTCTCTCTCTCTCTCTCTCTCTCTCTCTCTATGTATGTCTCGATTGACCTCGCTCTTTCTCAGACACAAACGATATATCTCCATGTTTGAGCCCAATTTGACATATTCATATTCTATACTCTCTCATGCACATTGTCTATCTAGGTTACTCTCTCCAACCCGTCTCACTCTTTCGATCGCATGACGACCCACACTCGCTGAATCTCTCTCCCTTTATCTATATATCGATTGACCTTGCTTCCTCCCACGCACAAAATATATCTACATGTCTGTGACTGGATCATCTCTCAAGCTCTATCTTACAGCCCTCACCCTTCCCAAAAGCTCAGTCGAACAATATATCTCCAGAGCATATATATCTTTTCAACGAATGCCGGACCACACTCACTTTGTCTCTCTATCTATCCGTGTCTCGATTGACCTCACTTTCTCACGCCGTATCTTCCACAAATTGAAGCTACCTCTCCATCCCTCGTAGAGCCGGAGGTATTTACATTGCGAGGGGGACTCCAACCTTGGATTAATTTGTGAAGGCATTTATTCCAGTGGGTTTAGATTATATTTTCGTAGCATTTGGCCCACAACTACTTCAAACACCGTTGCAACTCCCGCACCTCCCCCAATTGATTTTCCTCTGGCTCGGTCACCGCTCTCTCGCACGTCCTTTCTCACCTTCCATGTCACACCATGGTATTTTTGCAAAAAACTCTGTTGTTCTCTTTAATTATTACAAATAAGCTACAAACTACACACCGATAGTCCACCTTTAATGGAACAAATTTTGATCCACAAATTAAAGTGCTACAAACTACACACCGAGGGGCCCATCTATCATGGAACAAATTAGGACCCATATATAAATTAAAAATGAAAAAGGACGAGGATCGAACATGCGACCAAGGCCTTCAAGCCGCACGTCAATAGGCAACATAGTAGCAATGTTTGTTGTGCCCCCCTTTGTTGATATAATGTTTTATATTACCACAACCTATTTAATGGATAACATGTTTTAATATTAATTTTAGTACATTAGTGGGACCGGCTCGTTAGCACATACTATTTGCCTTGACTTACTGGTGGGTTCCATGTCTGCTTTCTCTCTCTCTCTCCTCCCCTTCTACGTTTAGATGCACGGGCAAACACGAAGAACGCGCGGGCGATATTGCCGTTGACCATATCTGGACGCGTTCACAAGTTACGACACAAGTTTCACGTACTAGTAGTATTATACATGTAACAAGTTTAGGAACAAAAGTGACTGTGACGGACAAGTTAGGCTAGTTGTAGTACTATTTATCTACTACTCCGTCATAATTAAATGCGTGGATAAATAGATGTATCGCCTAGTGCTCGAACAAGGGGACTGGTCATGCCCTACAAGTATTTGGAATTGACTTCCCTAAAAAAATATTTGGAATTGACGTGGTATTTAATATGAAATGTTTGCGATGAGAAGGAATACATGTGGCTTGATGACGTTTTATATTTAATTTGATACGGCTCTAGCAGAACATTCAATCGATCAAACCATAGATTTCTTTTAGTCTGACTCCAACTTTACATTCATACGACGATTGAACTAAAATAAACGGAAATGATAAATCCCAAACGTTCGGATTTTAAGCATGGCAATCCGAACGTTTTTCATGGCCAATTTAGATTACGCGGCGGCGGCGGGGGCGTCTTGCGGTGGGAAGCGGCTCCTCTACCGTGCTCTGTGTGTCGTCGGGCCACTGACCGACGGTGAAGGCGACAACGGTGTTTTGCGCCGTTGTTGGCGTACTCCTGGACGTTGGCCCTAACTTCAAGGAAGGCCAGAATGTTCTGGACTTCGGTCTCCAGGAGCGAGTCAACTGGCGGGAGGAGCCGACTGGCGTTGGTGCAAGGAAGCGGTCGACAGAGGCGATCCATGCCGCTGAGGGGGGCACTGGCACCCACGCGGGGACAGGCGCTGGCAACGGCGCGGCAGAGACATTCGTGTGCACAGGCACCGGCACGGGCGCGCGCGTCAGTGCATGCGCAGGCGCATGTGCTGGCAAGTGCACGGGCACCAGCACGGGCGCACGCGTCAGTGCACGCGCAGGCGCATGTGCTGGCAGGTGCACGGGCGCGTGAAATTCGGTGGGGACATCGTGGAACCCCGTGGCATCAAGCTCGGCGACAATGTGCGGCTCCCAGCCCATCAATGCCACGGGGATGGGCGCTGGCGCAATCGGGGCGATGGGAGCTGGAAAGGGAGCGGGGACAGGCGCGACGTCTTCCCGCAAGGCCAGTTCAAGCTCGTCCCAAAGCGCCTTATGTTCTTGAGATTCCGGCTGGGTGTCTTCCTCAGGAAACTGGAAGACTAAGGGCAGACCATCGTGATGCGGCATGGCGTACAGTTAGGTTTGGCTGGTTGGAGGTAGATGACAAGAGAATCGGAGAGGACTAGAGAAGATTGTAGCGATACTGGGTAGTGTGGGGGTGATTTTAAACTGCGGCACCGGCACCATTAAAAGTGGGGGCAGTTGGGACGAAGGTGGTGGCGAAGACTGGTCAAAGGGCTCGCCATTGGGTGCTACCATTCGAGAATACGAAAGGAATCTTTTAAATTGCCGAATGAATCTATATGTATTACAATGCCTGTATTTTCCTTCAAATTACTGGTCATTCCAAAAGGAACGGTAATTGATTTATGACGAGTTCTTGAATTAGAGTGAGTTTGTGATATAGTGGTCTCAACGTGGATTTCACATTTTATGGTATCCCAAATAAGTTTTTCATTGCAAATCTCTACCTAATATTAAAGGACGGATTGTTTCTCCACTTTATTTGGTCCATCGAACGTTTTTTCGTGCGTCGTTTTCATCTTTTTTTCATCTGTCCCTCACCGTTTGCACGTACGCGCATTGTACGCTCGTTTTTTTTAGGAACCAAAGGGCTTATTAATTTATAACAGCGTTCATAGGGATACAAATAATCTCTGGTAAAGAAACAAGCCAAACATGGCGCCCAAAGGCTAGAGTAGTAGATGCTTTGGCCAGAGCATGGGCCTCGGCATTGTTTTGGCGATGCTCGTGACCAAAACTGATATTGTTGAAAGAATCCCGGCGCAGATCAATGTCACGAAGGACAGCAGCGCAGTGGCACGCGGTACGGGAGTTTATGGTGTTGATCACATCCAAGCAGTCAAACACCACATAGACCGAAGGTTGCAGCAAGTCCTGAGCTAGTGATAGAGCTTCATTACAGGCTTGCGCTTCCAGGCTTGGCGGGTCAACCAGACCTTCATATACAACAGCAGATGCTCCAATATAAATGCCATTTTTGTCTCTGCAGATCGCTGCAACAGCCCCCCGACGTCTATCTCGGCTGAGAGCCCCGTCCACATTAATCTTCATTTCATCCGCCGGCGGGGGAAGCCACCCAGCAGCTTGAGTCTGTCCCGTGACATGCATCTCCCTGGAAATTTTAGAAACACATTTATGGGCTGCCTGCACATCGTCAATGTATTTATTGATGAAAGTGAAGGTACTCAGTGGACTTTGAAACTGCTGGTCGTGAATGGCTCGCCTGCGCGCCCACCAAATGGCCCACATAGAAATCAACACACGAGCGAGATCGTTTGATGGTAGGGTGTCGAACAGCCAAAAAAGCCAGAGCTTCGGATCTTCAGTTTTATTAGAGATAATGACCTCCGTCAGCTCTTTATCCATTAAGGCCCAGACACATCTGGCCATTCTGCACTCAATTAAAGAGTGTTGCCAGGAATCGTATGCTGCTGAACAGATGCTGCATGCTGGGGTAGTCGCCATCTTCCTGTGATTCCTCACATCGCCAGTAGGTAGCGATGTTCTCGCCAAGCGCCATGTAAATACCTTCACTTTAGATGGAATTTCAGTACCCCACAACTTTGCCCATGATTTGCCTTCTAGGACCCGGTTGGAGTGCCCCGGAACCTCTTGTAGCCAATCTTGCCGTTGTTTCTTCGTCGCTGCCATCAAACGGTAAGCCGATCTTACCGTAAACCTGCCCTTTCTTTCATAGTGCCAAGCCCAAAAATCCTCCTGTCGCCCAGAGCTGAGAGGTATGTTCATAATAGCTTCTTTGTCCATTACCAGAAAGTGTTCGTCCAGTACATGCACATTCCAACCCCCATTGACATTATCAATTAACTCACTGACCCGAACTGGCGGGTGGGCAGATTTCGGGCAAACCGGCCGCAACTTGAAGTCCCGAGGGATCCAGTTTTCATGCCATATGTCCGTTGCTTGACCGGTCCCGATCCTCTTAATTAGTCCAAGTTTCAGAGTGTCTCGGCCTTCAACAATCGATCGCCATACTTGTGAGGGGTTACTTCCCAATCCAGCTTCAAGGATGGAACAGGAAGGGTAATACACAGATTTCAAAATTCGGGCACTCAAAGAAATTGGTTCTTGCAGAAGCCGCCATGCTTGCCGAGCCAAGAGAGCTAGGTTGAAAAGTTCAATGTCTCGGAAGCCCATCCCTCCCATGAACTTCGGCTGCGTCATAACTTCCCAAGAGACCCAAGCCGTCTTCCTTTCCCCCTTCTTTGAACCCCACCAAAATTTACGTAACTGGCCATTGATGTGCTGGCAAAGACCCCTAGGTAATTTGAAGCACGCCATGGAATATGTGGGAATAGCTTGTGCAACTGATTTAATGAGTACTTCTTTGCCTCCAGCAAAAAGTGCACGCTCCATCCAGCCCTGCACTTGCTTCCATATACGGTCCTTTAGGTATTTAAAACACCCCTCCTTTGACCTCCCCACCTCTGAAGGGAGTCCCAAATATTTCTCTGACAACTGCTCATTGGGGACTTGCAAGATTTCTTTTAATTCCAATCGATTCGATTCAGGGCACCCTTTGCTAAAGAAGATCGATGACTTTGCATTATTAACTATTTGCCCAGAGGCATCACAGTATTTCTTAAGCACCATTTTCACCCTAGTAGCCATCTCCGGTGTAGCATTGAAAAACAAGAGGCTATCGTCAGCAAATAGGAGGTGGTTTACTTGCGGCGCCTCCGGAGCTACCTTAATATCTTGGATGGTCTCATCTGGTATGGTGGATTTCAGCAGGCATGACAAGCCCTCCGCCGCAAGCAGAAAAAGATATAGCGATATTGGGTCACCCTGCCGAATACCTCTGGAAGGCCTGAAATCATCTAGCTTACCACCATTAAATATAACAGCAAAAGAAACTGATGAAACGCACCTCATCACTGTGTCCGTGAACCATGGGCTAATACCCAACTTTAACATAACTGCCTTCAAGTATGGCCACTCTAGCCGATCATAAGCTTTCATCATGTCTAGTTTAAGGGCACAAAAATGGTTGTTCTTTGACCTCTTCTTCTTCATATAGTGTAAGCACTCATATGCAGATATGAAATTATCTGTAATAAGACGACCAGGAACAAATACGGATTGCTCATCAGAAATTACCTCGGGGAGAATTAATTTGAGCCGGTTTGCAAGTACTTTGGACGCAATCTTGAAGATCACGTTACAAAGACTTATCGGTCGAAACTGTCCTAAATTTTTTGGACTTGCGATCTTGGGAATTAACACAATGAACGATTTGTTAATCTCCTCTGGAGAATCCTCTCCACTGAGCACTCCAAGCACCATTGCGGTCACCTCATCACCACATAACTCCCAATGACGCTGAAAAAAGTGGGCGGGAAAACCATCTGGCCCAGGGGCCTTCGTTGGAAACATTTGAAACAAAGCTGACTTTACTTCCTCCTTTGTGTAAGGCGCGTTCAGCTTGAGATTCATGTCACCATCAACTTTGGTTGGGATGTGAGACAGAACTTCTTCCATCCCTATGGTATTCTCCGACATGTACAACTGCTCAAAAAAATTGGTGGCCATGGATTCAAGCTCGACCACGTCAGTACACACTGTTCCATCTGATCGCTCACGAGAAACAATTCTGTTTTTGGCTTTTCGAGCAGACGCTTTCTTGTGGAAAAATTTGGAGTTGCTATCCCCTTCTGCCAGCCACTGAATCCAGGCACGTTGACGCCACATGATTTCTTCCCGGTAGCAAAGTTCAACTATGCGAGCTTCCACGGATTTTTCTTCTGGACTTGGGCTGATCCTTAATGGGTCCGCCCGAAGCTGCTCTAACTGGGATCTCAAGGAACGTAGTTCCTGTCTCACTGAACCAAAGGTCTGACGACCCCACTTGCTCAACCTGTTAGCCATTGAGCCGAGTTTGGCTGACAACTCGGCCACCGAACTAGCAGTAGGCTTAGCTTTCCATGTCCTCTCCAGCATCTCGTAGAATCTTTCATCACGCTCCCACATGCACTCATACCGGAGCGGACGCTGCCGTGCTCTAACTCCCACACTGTCAAGTTCAGTGTTCAAAACAATAGGACAGTGGTCACTTCTCACCGCTGTGAGATGTTCAACGGATGCAAACGGAAAGAGGGAGGACCAGCTAGCCATAGCAAGGGCACGGTCTAGCCGGACACGGCAAAAATCCCCCCCCCCCTGCTACTCTCTTTTCCCAAGTCCAATCAAGGCCCTTATATCCCAGGTCCGCCAATTCACATATATCCACTGTCTCTCTAAAAGCTTCCATGTGTGCACTATCCCTCTCATTTGGACCGAGCTGTTCTTCCTTTCGCAAAATCTCATTGAAGTCGCCGAAGCAAACCCAAGGAAGAGTACTCTCGCCACGTAGAAATCTCATCATTTCCCAGGTCTTGTACCGAAGACTTCTATTAGCTTCTCCATAGAAGCAGGAGAGCCTCCATTGCTCCTTATCCGGCTCAGAGATCCATGCATCCACATGATATTTGGAAAAGTTTTTTATTTCGAGCTTCAAACTCTTGTTCCAGTACAAGCAAATACCACCACTACGGCCACTACTAGCCACACCAAAACTAGAATCAAACCCTAAGGAAACCGCCAGACCTTCCACTCGACTCTTTGATAATTGAGTCTCAACTATACAAAGAACCGACGGCGCACAAATCCCCACAAGATCGCAGAGTTCTCTAACAGTCGTAGGGTCACCAATCCCACGACAGTTCCAACAAAGCGTTTTCATTGCTCCCAGCGGTGCCCCGACTCGGAGCCCGCCGATCCTGAGGTTGTGCCCTTTTCCTCACCATCATGCTTCTTTGGTGACGCCGTTTTCCTCGGCTTCTTCCTGTCCCGGGGTGGGACGTAAGCTGGTGATAGAGGCGGAGTAGATTCCTTCGGTATCTCTTTTCCAGGTGCTTCTTCCATATCAAGCTTCTTCCTTGCAGAACTATTTTTATCAGAAGGTTGTCCAGTCTTGGTCCTCTTCTCATTGTTGTTGATTAAGAGATGATCTTTCAACTCCGAAACACTCTGCAGCATCCCGAACAACAAGCAGTGCACAAACTCCAGTGTGGGCATCTTGACCATGAGATTACGATCAGCATCAAGCCTCACCTCGTCAGCATTTCTGAAAAAACCACGCGCTCCTTGCATTTCAGTGTTCACTTCAATGAGCCGACCAATCCTCTTCCCAGGATTATCAAGCATACACTTATCCTTGACTGAACTGTACGTTCCCAGTCTGCACCTTCCCAATCTTAATAACACACCAGGATCCGGTGGCACATCAATCCTAGAAAGAAAAACATGATTTTTCTTTATCATGCTTTCCTGGGTTGTGTTCCACTAAAGCCATTTCACAAAAAAACCAACCTTCAGTAAGAAGATAGCAATGGCTCGAACACAAAAAACAGCAGCAGGGACAAGTCCTCCATCAAAAAAGACAGACTTTTTGCAAATTCCGTAGTCTGGACTACTCCAGGGAGTTACGAAGCCCTCACGATTGTTGTGTTGCCCAATTTGCCAGGGCTGGTGGCGGTGAACACCTGGCGTACGAAGAGACCAAACCTGAGCGCGGACAGCAGCGGCAATGTCGGTATCAACAGAGACAGCAGGGCCAGTACAGCACGGTCGCTCCACCTCACTCCTATCTTCCCGCCCAGCGGGATGTACGTCGGATGTGACCAGTGTGGAGGAAACAGGGCCTGGACTTTGTCGATGCTGCTTGTTTGGCACCCGCAGGTCTCCCAAGCCGAACAGGGACGCTGCCTTATCTCGCAAAAGCTTGAAACTTCGCACCGGACCCGGCGAGCTACAGACAATTTGCGACACCCATGCCTTCCATCCCTCCAGCTCCACCAAATCCACGCCCACACAGCCGACCGCCATCCAGAAGGTAGTCGCGCAAGATGCCGCAGAAAAGCTGGTTTGGACAGAAGCAAGAAACGATGTGGGAATAAGAAATTGGGGGTGGATCAGAGAAATTGGGAGGGGGTCAACGGGAGGCAGAGAGAGAGAGAAGGGTGGGGGAGGCTAGAAACAGGGATCAGGGGAGAAGATGGGAGGAACTGGGGAAGAGATCGGCATAATCGCCAAAATCGCCATCCGGCAGACACTGTAGCAGGGGAAAGTAAGAGACCAGTTGCACGCTCGTATACCTCTATCTCGGCGCGATGGCCTCAGCTCTGGCTCAACCGTCGCCGCCTGTGCCTGAGCCCATCGAATCCGACAACCGGCCAGGCTATAGTCACGGCCCATGCAATCCGGAAGAGGAAGAAAATAAAATAAAAAATAGGTGTTGTTGTGAGAAATCGAACCTGAGACCTGCGGACCAGTTTGAAAAGGTACGATGCAACTGAGCTACAAGCTGTAGTGTGTTCAAAAATTGATACGTTCCCCTATTAAATAGTCTCACCATGCTATCTTATATACGCCTATGATTTGAAATTAGTAAGCCGTCTCTATAATTAAAGCAGAGAGTTGCAAGTGGGTTTGCTTGGTCACAAATATGTGCAAGAAGCAAAGGAATTAAAAAGAAGATCAAGAGGAAATAAACTAAAAGATGAAATAAAATGCCTCTATGGCTGGCTGCATTGGACGGATGGGAGAGAGAAGATTAAATAAATGGGGTCATCATCATCATCTGCCGTTGGCTAATTATAATCTAGATGCACGTGTTACACGGCATAATGCCTAAATATTGGAGTCAAAATTGCACTGGTTACATAAGTAGATCGGCTCTGCCCACATTGAGCTGCAATAGATGCAGGAACATGGCTGGGTGCATCCATGCCTTATTTCAACTAGATCGGCTCTATATGCAGCTCATTTACCTAAAAAAGGTAGCTATTTCGATTGATGTATTTTTTTGTTCAGTCATTGATATGTTTTCTTTGGCAAGGCGGCTGGCGGATCGGTGGTGCCCCAATGGCATCTCTGACCTGTCGACTTAAATGATGATGGCCTGGCTACCGCTACAGTAGGATGGTGATGAGCTCACTATTGTCATCTTTTTGACTATATACTCCAAATCGACGAGAAGGACCTCACGATTTCCAGAGTGCTTGCCAAAGCACATGCCGCCGGCAGAAGCCTGCGCGCTAGACCGTTGTCACCCGTCACCAATGCACGAGGACTCATAGTTTAGTGTTTACTCCTTAGCGATGCAAAAGCATTGTTCCAGATTATGATGACAAGCACACAGCCCTGGGATTGACAAAATGGGTTGCTAGAGGCGTGAGAGGATTTGTTTCTCCCGTTGCAACGCATGGGCATATTTGCTAATTCAAATTTAAAAGACGAACGGTATGACGGTGAGAAAACTTTGTATGCATCAAGCATATGACCACACACACACACGAATACAACAACAATCTAGTAAGTATAGTGCATCTATTTTTCCAAACCATGCATGTATGACACGAATTCAAAAATACTCCCTCTGTTCCTAAATATTTATCTTTTAGAGATTTCAACAAGTGACAACATGCGGAGCAAAATGAGTGAATCTACACACTAAAATATGTCTATATACATCCGTATGTGGCAGTCCATTTGAAATCTCTAAAAAGACAAATATTTAGGAATGAAGGGAGTAAAATGTAAGCCATGCATGGTCCTCAATTCAATATTTAAAATGAACAGGAAACTGAAACATGAATATTAAGTCTAGTACTACATACTTGCGAATGTTGTGTTTAGGTCTCTCCATCGACCCCCCCCCCCCCCCCCCAACACCCCACACACACACACACATACTTCATGTATCGATTGATGTTCATTTCTTTGTTAATAGAGATATTGGTATCTGACACACGCGCGCTCATTATTGCTCTTCATGTTTCGATCTCCATTTATGTCATTCCCGCCCTCACACTCTCAACAAATGTATTTCTCACACACAACCTCGTCGTGCCCTCCATGACAAACACTCCCTCTCTCTCTCAAGACACATGTGTTGCCTTTGTAAAACACCTTCACCGTGCGCGCACACACAAAGTCTATCTAGGCCACTCTCTCGGTAATTATCTCCCTCCAGCCCTCACCACAGCTTCGCCGCACACTATCTCGGTGTATCATCTTTAACATTCATGTGTACGCTAGGTCACACTCCCTCGATCTCTCCCTCTATAAATGACTCGATTGACCTCGCTTTTTCACTTCGTCTCTCTCACACATAGACGCTCGCACTACATCTCTTGCATAGGCGAAGCTATGTAGATTGTCGGGGGTTGACCGCTCGACCTTAGATAAAATTGTGAAGCTCTGTTTAGGATTGTTTAGATTATATTTTTTGAACATTATATTTGTCCCCACCCTCCCAAACACCGATTGGTTGTGCACCCCCCTCCCCGAGAGAATATTAGGTGCCCCCACACCTTAGATGCTATATGCTGATATGAGTTCCTTGGAGCTTGTAGATCTGAGATATAGCAGCTCACAGGATGTCTTAATATTTTTACAGGAAACCTTAATGAGTTTGAGAATTGCACACAATTTGTACAAAAAACTACTCAGATGCCATTGGATCCCATATCTAACGACCTCGAAGCTCATATCACCATAGCATCTAAGATGAAGGAGGACCTCATATTCTCCTGTATGTAAGAATATCATGTGCTACCACAACTTAGATGCTTTGGTGATACAAGCTCTTCGGAGCTGTTGGATCTATGATCCAACAACTCCTTGGTGGTTCGAATGTTTTTTGCAGAAAAGCCCCCAAAGAGTTCGGCCACTGCGTACAAGCACAAAGACTGCTCAGATGCCATTGGATCTCAGATCGAACGACCTCGAAGCTCGTATCACAGTAGCATCCAAGCTGCGAGAGCACCTGATGTTTTCTCGCACGGGAGAATATGAGGTGCTCCCGCACCGTAGATTTTATGGTGATATGAGTTCCCGGGAGATCTAACGGCTCACAGTAGGAGGTTTGAATGTTTTTGCAATATAGGCCTCAAAGAGTTGGGGAAATGCGCAGAAAGTACAAGTACTACGCATGTGGCATCTGATCACAGATCATACGACCTAGATGCTCGTATCATCGTAGCGGCTAATTAAGCTACTGGGAGCACCTAATATGAGCTACTGGGAGCCGTTGGATCCAAGATGCAGTGGCACACACGAGGCCTGAATGTTTTATTTGCAAAAAACCCTTGGAGAGTTTGGAAATTGCGCATAATTACAAAGACTACTCCCAAGCCATTGGATCTCAGATCCAACGACGTAAAAATTCGTATCACCATAGCATCTAAGCTACGGGGTGGATGTGATATTCTATGCCGCTGTCATTTTTGTTCCTAAACTTGCAAAATACGTGTAACTGGTGCCGTTACTTGTCTAACCGCGCAAAGTGTTTGTGCAAAAAAAACCATCCTACACTTAAATATCGGAACAACACACGGGGGTCCCACTTGTCATTGATCAAATTTGGACCTAAAACTAACAAATCTGAAAGACGAGATTCAAACTGGCAACCTGGACTACAAAGCGTAAGTCGATAGCCTGAAACAGCAACGGTTGTTGGCTTTGTCGCATAACTTGATTTTATACAGTATTACATTGAGTAGAGTAGAGGGAGTGGCTCGTCAACATGTGCATGACCGTTGACTTACTTACTGGTGGGTCCCATGTCTGCGATCTCTCTCTCCTCTCCATCGTCTAACCTTTAGACACATGGGCGCACACGAAGAGCGGTGCGAGCTTGCCGTGGTGTTATTATCTCTACTCCTATAAAATACTCAGTTGGTGATGATGGTGTGTCTGCCATCCGTCATTTCTGACGATTAGATCTGCATCTAACGGCTGTGTGGTAAGTTGTGGCATTTTTGCAACATAGCCCACTACTCTGCTCCAATTTGCAGAAAACCCCTTATTATCTTATAAGCAACCACATCCCTCCCTCACCTCATCAAAACAGCCTGAGAAATATATTTTGAGTGAAAAGTAATATGTTTTTAGTGGTATATATGTATATCAAAACAAGAGTGTTTTCTTTCAAGTTTGTGAACAAGTACTATTCTACATTGGATCCATTGCAACGCACGGGCACATTGCTAGTAACTAAAAAAATGCTTGGAAAATAGAAGAATCGCCTAGAACAAGAGACGTTGTGGCTGGTCGAGACGGAGCTAACCACACCTATCCTCCGTGCCACGTTAGCAAGTTGAAGCTGTGTGGCTAGTGGGGTGTTTTCGACCGACTGGCTGGGTCCCGAGGTCGAACCATAGGTAGTACGACTGATACAGTATATTTTTATACGCACATTTTTCTCCGTGCCGAGACGTGGCCCAGCCTACCGCGCGGTTTTTGGGTCCTCCCGGGTGGTGCACGCATATTTTCTTCCTTGCCGAGACGTGGGACGCCCTACCGCGCGTTTTCTGGGTCCTCTTTGGTCATAGCGCCGAAGCAAGTAAATGAGTCATCAAATCACAAAAGCCCACCTTTCCCACCGAGTACATCAGTGAAGCACGGTGGCTAGCTAGTTGGGCTAGTGCGACCGATTAGCTAGGCCGCCGCCACATTTGTTTTTTCACCCCTTTTTTTCTCTCCTTGCTGGTAGGTAAATTTAAATATCCATCGCGGCGTTGCTCTGGTATTTGGGTGCGGTAGGCGCGGTAGGATTTTTATTTTTTTGATTGACGGGAGCAGGCGCGGCAGCAATTAGTCATGATGACTCCGCCTGTAAAACCCACTGCTCCCTGATGTGAAAAGTCGTCGACTGGTGTTTTCCCATGGTGAAAACCAAAAGATTCACCCCGCTCCTCGGCTGGCTCCCCCGCCTTCTCGTAGATTGCATTGCCTTTCAGCCGTTTCACCCCCTTTGCTTCCTCTCCCCATTGCTTCTACCTGGTTCCATGGCGGCGCACCAAATCACAGAGTCTGAGGTGAGGCGCCTGACACAGGAGCTCCAGGTCAAGGATGCGGAGCTCAGGGCCAAGGACGTGGAGCTCCGTGAGCTCAAGGAGGAGAGGAGTGCCATGCTCCTCCTTTATGTGCGGGAGTTCATGGAGCTTCAAAAGCGGTAGGCGTCCACCACAAAGATGCTCGAGGCATCGGCGGCGTTGCTGCAGAAAGCGGGAGATACGATAGGCGGTCAGGCGAGCTGGCTAGAGCGCGAGCGGGCCAATCATGACGAGGTCCAGGATCGCCTCAACCACTTGGTGGACCATGTTGCCACACACGTGTTGCGGCTGCGCGATGCCTATCGTCGTGCCAGCGCGACCATGCCGGCCGTCGGGCAAAACCCGTTCGACCACCTTGTTGACTTCAACGAGCTGCGGCTTCCTGACCTGGTCTCGTTCTTCACCTATATCTCCGAGGAGCTGAGCCGTCTCCGCGCGATGGTGGGGGCGAAGCTGGACAAGGAGGGGTTGCGGGCTGCCATCGCCATTGTCGGGCGAATCCTCTCAGGGCTTCGTCACTGGAATCCATTCGTGCCATTGGACGCCGTCTTTGACGAGCTGGCTCCCGTCGACCGGGAGCGGGCTCTGTGGGTGGTGGCACCCTGCATCACCAACGTCGTGTGCCTCGAGAAGCAGAGGGACTTCGGTGGTGTTTAGGCGTCCTCTGCATGGGCATGTCCATGTCTCGGCGCAACATGACCGTTGGATCAAACTCAGACGGTGCAGATCAGTCACTGTAGCACAAAGCGTGTGGGTGTGTTTGGTTGCATTCTCATCTCAATATGGTTGTTCCCTCTTCGTGCATGCTCATCTCAGCACCCCTCTTCATGCATGCTCCTAGTGTATTTGTGTTAACCTACTAGTGTGGACTCATGCACTTTGCCAAACACCCAAAAGTGGGTCGAGAAGGGAACTTTTCCTCCCATCCCATGCACCCTTCATACACCCTGCCTAACACTGATTCGTGCTTCATATGGTTCATGTTCCGTGGAGTACTATAGCACCGTACTCTCTGTACGCTGTAGACCTAGTTCTGTTAACATTGATCTCACCGTTCATTCTCGACTGGACAGTAAAAAAAGGGGTATGTTACATTACTGTTCATATAGTTGACATGCGCACAACATCACTTATTATCGTCATATCTTACTACACTAGCAACAAGATTATGTAGTACTGGCGTATGAACCACTGCACATGCCAAGTAGTAGGAGTACTATGTAAGTTCAAGTGGCTGCCGTGTTTCGCACTCCTCCGTCGTAAGAGTGGAAAAGCTTGCTGTAATCATTTTTTTTTCTTCAGAAACAGTGGACACGCTCTACCGTGCGGATCCTCCTCGACGGTCGTCGGGAACCTTGCTACTCACTTTCGCCGACATGTGGGACAGCCAGCATCGAGGTCCACTTGCCATGCACCAAATTACTTCGTACTAGAGTGCACAACTGCACGGTAGACTACCCCGGTCGAAGCACTGCAGTAATGCCCAATGAGCCATCAAATCACAAAACCCCCACCTTTCCAGCAGTAAGTTGGACGGACGAAGCAACCATCATTTCACTCTTCTCCCTCAGCTTCCTCTCTTGAAGAAAACCCCAACTCGCTTCTCCCTCATCTTGTTCCTCATTTCTTCAAGAAAACCTCGACGCGCTTCTGCCATTGTTCTTCTCTCCCAAACAAGGAAAGGTGAGCGCATCAATGGTGTTGATTCTGGCCAAGGCCCGCTCTTGCAACCCCGAGACTGGTCCTATAACTCCCTCTCTGTTCTTCTTTTGGGTTTGTGATTATGGTTACTTTTTCTATTTCTATTTGACAGTTTCTTGATGGACCCTGGAGCACCGGCTGAAGTGATGTCTATGGCTTTGGCCAAAACCGTCGAGGCTCAGGGTATGAAGAAGCGCAAGCACCCCGCCGAGACTACCGCAAACAAGCTCAAGGCCATCGCCCCTATCCAAGCCCCCCTCTCCGGGATCCCTCATTAAGCAAGTCCAGGTAATATCTCTTCTTGACGATCTTTTTGGCGATCTTGATCGTGTTTTTTCATCTAACACGCAGTACTAGTACTAGTAGTACAACTTTCTGGGTGTTCTTGCATGTGATTTTTGTGTGCCAAATGACGGTTCTAAATTGCTCTTTTGACCAAAACATGCGAGAGGTTGACATACATATGATTATTGCAGATAACACTGATTTCTTATAGATTACTTTCAACTACTTTATGAACATCAATGATAGCTGTAGGAAATGCAAGATTTTAGCTCTCATGCCTTTGAAGAGAGTATATTAGCCTCAGTAACTTGTGTTATGGATATTACAAGTAATCCCTCTGCTCTCATGCCTTCGAAGACATGTTCTAGTGTCTTTGTTCACTCATTTCTGTGCGTATATGTAGTCTTATATGGAGTAAAATATCGAAAATCATCTTATATTTATGAACGGAGGTAGCAATAAAATATTTGGTTTCTGTTTGAATTAGAACCAGGTCTGCGGTGGAGATGAAGTTCTCAAAGTCATGCCGTGTGAACTGGAAGACCTGAGGATGAGTTCTACTACTAAACTATCCAACTGTGGTGTCCTTGTCGCCACGTGTTGTGAACTATTGTTTTTCCTGTAGCATTGTTGTCAGGCGTGTTCTCGAGGGTGTACTTCACCACAACAATTTCCTAATTGTGCCTTCGATTACGAAGGGTGTGGTTCTTGTAAAGCTTCCCGGCAAATCTGATGCGGACTGTCTTCATCGTCATGTTTATGAGTGGAAAGACCACTCTGTTAGGTTCTCCAAGGTTGACGAGCTGGCGATGGTGCCAGTAGCCATCTCTCACGAAGTCCATGGCCTAGTCAGTTATGTGGGGTACATCCCGTAGGTCGGTGGCAAGAAATAGTCTGCAGAGTTTAATTAGTGCAGCTTTGCTTGTCTGTAGTAAGTACTATTGTTCAGTACTTGATTTGTGTGTGTGAACCCTGTATTGTTTAGTACTGCCGCTTTTGTTGTGTGGTGAGTCCTGAGAACAATCTATGTTAATGTCTGTCCACTCAATTCAGTCTGTATATTTTGAAGTATCCAGATCATCTTTTTTGTGAGGACGGTTTATCAATTATGGTTACTTTCCAATATCTGTATGCATTGCAGGGTTTATCGCACCCACCAGGATTTCCAGTCCCATGGATGTTCGATCCATATGATTTGTCACGACCTTTGGACTGTCCTGCTTGTGGGAGTAAGCGGGGGCCCTGCATGCCACCCGTAATTGGACGATCAACCTTCTGTTTAGAACTTGAACATAGTGATTTCCTGGTAAGGATTAACTCGTGACACATCAAGTAAATCTTATTTATTTACTGTCATGTTTTCTTACTTTTTCTACAATTTTACGATGCAGGTTTTGCCATGTCACATTCATTACAGAATAAACCGTTTGGTTTGCTCTATGATGGTTATTTTTGCAGGTTTCACTTCTTATGTCGTGTCAGTAACGAAGGCACTGTCCATCACTTATATTAATGGACACAATTGGATTAGTCTGTTGTCTGAGTACAATCTAAAGCCCTATGATGAACTACAGTTTGATTTAACAAACATGCCACAATTAGTCCTTCTGGCATTTAAAAGAAGTGAAGAAAAAGACTGGATCAAGGTCACGGAGCCTAGTGAAGTTAGAAAGCTGAAGTATGAAATCATAGCAGACCAGAGACGATTGCTGCTGTCTCGCACATCGGTACCACCTTCAGCATCGGATCGAGTACTGGCACCTTCACAGATGGCACTGGTTCTAGCACTAACAGCGGCAGCAACTCAGTCTGATCAACCAGAGGATTGGGCACCGACCGCGTCAGCGGATTAGGCTGATCTACCGGAGGACCGGGAACCGACACGGGCACCTGCCCCAACACTGGCACCAGCTCCACAAGGAGCAGCATCTCCAGCAGCAGCAGCAGCACTACCTGTCACACCGGCACGGGCACCAGCAACGGCTCCGGCACCTGCACCAACACTTGAAGTTGCACTTGCATCTGCTCCGGCCCGTGCAGAGGCAACAAAACCAGCAGTTGCACCAGCAACAGACTGGGCTGCAGTTAGCACTGCATATACCAAAGTCATTACAAAAACTGACATCTCCACCTTCTTGGTAAGCATTGGCCGCCCAAGTGCTTCATTCTTTTTTTTCCATGTTGTTTCACATGATTCACTGTGTTGATCTAACTATTTGTGTACGTCTTCTTGTTTGCAAACAGAGAATTCCTAGAGCAACGAGGGAGTCGTTCAATAATCCGGGCGACCGTGGCCAAGTTTCTCTTACCATGCGCAGCCTTGGTGTGAATGAGCCTGCTCAATATACCGTAAGTGCAAAGGATGGTTGCATGATGATTGATGCTTAAGGATGGTCAAGGTTCAAAACTCTATCAAATCTTGCGGTAGGGGATGATGTCAAAATCAAACTTTCTCGGCAAGGAGAGCTGGTCCAAATCAACTTTGAAATTCTTCAGTAGCAGCACGCAACTACCGAACTGATCTATCCTCCGAGAGCTTTTGATGTAATAATATGGCATGGTGAAACAAGTGTCCTGTGTGTATAAGTAGTACGACAGTATTATTTATCACGTAGGATATCATGAAAGAATTGCAACTCTGATGGCTGGTTAGGAACTATCGTTCGATTTCATTCTAACAGCTGCCGCGCTTTATTTAATTTTTTGTATTCGCCTTGCGACAACATCTAAAACCAGCGTCGTACCGATCGCTTGCAATATGAAATGCGCTGAGTTAGAACACATGGCCCCCCAAACATGCAGGCCAACCGGCCTGTGGCCCAAAGTCCAGAACCGTGAGCCTGTCTGAGTATTATATTCTCAGCTGAACCCCCATATTATGTTATATATATTCCCCTTGATTTTTCTTATGTATAAAGTTGTGATATAAAAGATTTTTATATTTCTTTACAGAGGGAATATCTCTTTGTCAAAAATATATTTATGTGTAACTAGTTACTCCTGCCTTTCTACTTCCTTTCGCTAATATGTGAGGCATCCGGCAACGGGGTCCACGTGCCATGCACAAAATTAGAGTGCACAACTGCACGGTAGGCTCACCCCGGTCGTAGCGCCGCAGTAATGCCCAATGAGCCGTCAAATCACAAAAAACCCCACCTTTCCAGCTTTAGCAGTAAGCTGGACGGACGAAGCAGCAATATTTCACTAGGCCTGAATCCCCTTCTCCCTTGTCTGCTTGTTCAGAGAAAACCCCCTCTCGGCGATTGCGTAGGGTTTTCTCATGGAGAACCAGGTACGAGTTCTTCATCCATCCTCGATAAATCCTAGTCCCTTGGTCGCGGGTAATCCTAGGATGGCAGCCGCCGCCGTTGATGCATTTTTCTTCCTACTGAATCTAGTGTGTTTCATTTGCAGTGCACAAAGTGTGAGGACCCTACAGGTTTCTACGCCCTCGGCGAGACGCCACACTTGTTCCTTCTCATCCTAACACAGGATTTTAGAACACGCATAGTATGTTCCTAGAATCCTCTTTTCTATCCAGGAGGGTGGGGGTTTTTGAACATGCTGTTGACTAATTTGGAAATTTGGATTGCTATATTTGGATAAAAGGTACTAGTACCATGGTCAACACTGATGTGAAGGAGGAAATTATTTCTAGATTTGGATAGTGAATACATTGTGTTCTCATATTATTTTTCCTGCAGTGCATTCCTTGCTCTGCCAGAACACATGTACTCAAGATGGTCGGCCTTGCCATAACTGAATACACCAGTTTAATGGTCACATTGAAGACAAGCCATGGATATAAGTTCTGAGTTGGGTTCATGAACCAAGAAGATCGCTGCTTTTTTTTGGCCGAACTTGGATAAATTTTCTCAAGTGTTACGGACTGAAAGTTGGCGCACGAATGTTGATGGAAATAGCAGAACCTGGTCTCATCCTCACTGTGATCTTCCACCCCGACGTCATTCTAGTAGTTCATCCATGTTAGTTTTGTATCCAGTTCTTGCATGTTGCCTCGATTACTTCTTAATCCACCTATTCTGTCTAACTAATCACAATTTAACTTTAGAAGTAGCAACGATTTGTGATTCCCTTCTCTCATGAAGATGCTACTTCTAACTAATATTTCTTATAATTGGTGGCACGTGTAGGTTATTTCAAAGTTAAGCACGCTACTCGTTTATTATTCTATAAGAACTCGACTGTTACTGATGGCACTGAAGTTGACTGGGACGACATCCACCAGTTCCTACACTTTATTGATCGTCTTGAGGTCCTTGTGGGGCGTTTCAATGGTGGAAGGCTATGTGGGATATGTGTGCCACTGCTGCACACGTGGTCCAACTGTGTCGAGAAACTTATGGTACGAGCTGTTTTCTATTATATATGTTGTTCATAAACTCTTGCTTATACACAGTTTTACAGCTGTGATCTTCTTGAAACAGAAACTGCCCAGTTCTATTGTTCCTATACAGATGCCTGACCATGGTCGGGTCAGACTTGCACTTGGTCACAACATGATGTTTGTGTCAACCTACTCCATTTCCCTTGGAGGTGAAAAGATACTTATTCATGGGTGGTTTCAAATAATGAAGGCCCGTCCATCTTGGAGAATAGGACAGAAGGTTATGCTCATGCTTTTCCATGGCTCTAAAGTGAATATCCCATTTATTGACCACATTGCGAGATGAAGCCGCTTTCAGAAGGTTGTGGATGCGCTGGGAGGCGCCTGGGCCTTGTCCTTGGGCTTGGTGGCCTCACCCTTGGTTAACTGTAGGCAAAGTAGCACAGTTCGAGGCGTGCTTTGTACAGTTGAACCTGTATAAGTACGCATACTGCTTGCAGCTATGGTTGTTAAGTGCCCTGCTGGTTTCAGTTAAGGTTGTTAAGTACTCCTGCTGCTTTTATAGTCTATCGTGTTTCTTCAGTCCTGTCTTCCTCCAGCCGCCAAAACCAAACCAGCGCCGGCGGGGCCGCCTGCTTCTGCCTCCCACGGCTGGCTACGCTTCAGCGCACGCATCGCCGCCCCACTGTCTCCTAAATCGTTAACGCTGACGTCCGAGGCCTCACCGTCGTCCTCCGCGCGCTTTGGTGCGCTCGCCGCGATGCCGCCCTCTCGCGTTGTCAACATGGTCAACAAACAAGAGGAATCGGGAGAGGACTGTACATGGACAGGATGACAGTAGGGGCCCACCATGTCCATGGCCGTACGCAAGCAAGTTCCTCATTTTTTGTTATATACTCCATTGTCTACGTAAATAAAAAGAAAATGCTTCCTCCTAGTGGTTTGATGACATCTGGGACCCACGACATTGTCAGCGTATAGTCAATAGACAAGAGGACAACACAAGATCGGCTGACACCTGGGATGTAGCTGCTTGAGCAGTATTTTTTTTTGTTATTGTTGAGACGGAGTAGGGTTTCAACTGGGCTATGGCCCATCTAGCCAAGGCTTCTATTTTACGTTCACCACATGACCAGCCCAGCTATTTTTTCTTTGTGAAAATGAGCCCAGTTTATTTTTTCTGAAGAATACCCAATCCAGGCCGACTTATTTTTCTATGCCCTGCTGGGCTGCAACTCTTTCAAAACGGCTGCAAATCTTGTAAGTAATATGAAATGGGTTGTAAATATAAAAAAAGATGACAAATTGGCAATTACTTTCAAATTTCTGAAATTTTTTTCACATTTTCAGATTCCAATTTCACTGGGCTTTAACCTAATTTAAATATATCTTCAAAGTACTTTAAATCTGGCTTTACATTTTGGTATTAAAAATAGTTTGGACCCCACCAAAATATGCGAAATTTCATTTAAATTTTTAACCCTGGCCCTGGCCAACAAAAAAACGGACTACAATAAATTGCATAAGAAGTTGCATTGAGCTGTAAATTATTAAAAAAAATAGGGAATGGTCTTACTTGTGGGCCTATTAAGTTGACGCGTATGCAAGATTTTTTTACTTATTATATACGTCAACAAATGATTCTAGCAGACGTGACCGTTGGATGTCAATCCAACTGCCGCCGTGCTTCTTCAATCTCTGATCTTCTAGCTCCAGCTGCCAAATCTAGCTCCGGCGGGACCGTGTGCTCCCGCCTCCCGTGGTCGGCTATGCTGCCGCGCAGGCCTCACCGCCCCTACTACTCCCACCGCTGGCCAGGCCATCCCTCTACTCACCCACATCCCTCCACTGCTGTGGCTTCATTGCCTCCGGGTCATTCCCTTCCTGTGTCTCGCCGTCGTCTATCGCGTTGGTGTTCTCGGCACGACGTGGTCAACGTTGTCAACAAACGACACCATCAGAAGAGGGATGTACATGGAGAGGCTGACAGTTGGGACCCACATGGTCCATGGCCGCACGCAAGCAAGTACCTCCTTATTACGCCAAAAAGAATGAATCCTCCCAATGACAGCTGGGACCCACTAGTTATATCTTGGCACGGAAGGAAGTGCCTCCTTGTTAAGCGAAAAATAACAAGTGCTCCCCATGATAGCTGGGGCCCACCAGATTTGGAGGCTGACTTGTGGCCCTACTAAGTTGACGCATACGCAGGGCTTTGTCAACTTAGTCAACAAAAGATTCTATCACCAGTGACCGTTGGATTGTTAACATCCAACGGTCGTCCTGCTTCTTCAACCTCTGATTTTCTTGCTCCAGCCATCCAAACCATCGCGTGCTCCTGCCTCCCGTGACCGGCTGTGCTGCCGCGCAGGCCTCACCGCCCCCTACTACTCCCACCACTGGCCAGGCCATCCATCTACTCACCCACACCCCCTATTATTCTGCGGCGATGGCAGCCTCACACCACAGCCGAACCAGTCAACCCTCGTACTACCCTCCGCGTGTTCCCAGGCTCTGCATCATTCCCAGCCTCACCGTCGTCCACTGCCTGGTGCTGTCCGCGTGGCGTGGTCAACATGGTCAACAAACGACAGCCATCGGAAGAGGACTGTACGCGGTGAGGCTGATTGATGGACCCACCAGCTACATCTTCGCACGCATGGAAGTGCCTCCTTATTATGCGCAAAAAAAAGAATCCTCCCCCTGTCAGCTCGGACCCACCATCAATATCTTCGCACGCAAGGAAGTGCCTCCTTATCCTCCCTGATAGCCGGGACCCACCCGGTCAAAGCGTACGTAGCGTTGTCATTCTGATCGCAAACATGTACGTACATACTGGTCCATCGGTCTTTCTGCCACGATGAACCATGGCCCAGTAAGGAGCGGTAGCTGTTCAAGCAGTCCTGTCTATATCATGTACATGTACGTACAGCCACGCTGCAAGAAAGTAAATACGGCTATGTACGTACATACGGGCGGGGTCTCGAACACGTATAACAATGGAGTCCTGTTCATCGGCAGCCAACCGACTGGGTCGGAACAAAGAAACAGCGTCATGTTCATCGGGAGGCAACAGACTGGGTCAAAATGCATCGTGTTCATCGGGAGCCAACCAGCTTGGATGGAACAGCCGAAACGGGGTCTAGCGTATCGCAAAACGGAGGAAATGGACTTGTGTTCGAGCTCCCACGGTTGAAATGGGGTGCTGTTGATCGGGAGTGGTGTGGCGTACCACAAAACAGAGGAAACAAACTTGTGTTGGAGCGCCTACGGTCGAAATGGGGTCCTGTTCATCGGGAGGGGTGTGGCGTACCGCAAAACAGGACTCCACGGGCTACTGTTCATCCACCGTCGACTTCCTCCAGCCTCCACCTGCTACTGTTCATCCACGGAGTCCTGTTCATCCAACCTCCACTGGCTACTGTTCAATCAGCCCTCCACGGGGTCCTGTTCATCCAGCCTCCATCGGCTCCTATTCAACCAGCCCTCCACGGGGTCCTGTTCAACCAGCCCTCCACGTGGTCCCTCCACCGGCTACTGTTCATCCACCCCCACCTCCTCGATCGGGGTCCTGTTCATCCAGCGGCAATGGCCTCTACTACCACAGGATCCTGTTCATCCAACCCCCATCGGGAACTGTTCATCCAACCCCCACCGTGGACTGTTCATCAAGAGGCAGCTTCGAGCGGCTTCAGTTAGCAGCAGTAGCGAAGGAATCGCTCGGGTTTAGTTAATAGCCAGGGATCGATCGCTCGGGTTCAGTAACGTAGCTAGTGCAATCGCTCGGGTTCAGTAAGCGAACGCCTTGCTCGGGTTCAGTTAGAGTCCAATGCTCGCACCCACATGCGTACATGTACGAGAGAAACGCACAATCCCTCCGTGCATCGCTCGGCCCCGACCACCCACCGTAACTAGGAACTCCTCGAAATTTTCCTCGCCCTCGCTTCTACCACGATTTTTTCCGTCATGGACAGCCCAAAGAATGTCATGCAGGTGCGTCCCCGGGGCCCGCCCAGGACAAAAAGCCCATTTTCTGTCATAATTTTTTGGCATAGAAGTAGGAGCCCACCACATCTATGATGATACGTGCTTTTGTCACAATTATCATCATAGAAGTGTCATAAGCATGACAGAATTTTTTTTCGTTCGGGCCAAAATGTCACGAATGTGTCTTTTTTTGTAGTGGCATCGGAAGGCCGAAACATGGGCCCGTGTTACCGGATGTATGTGTACGTGTCTGCCCACTATCACACATGGTCAAGATATCACCATCGTGTCCGATGGATGCGCCGTCACGCCTCCCACGGGGTGCCAGAAGGTTGACCATGTGGTTGCTCACCGTTGAGGCGGCCGCGGCACGCTCTGCTCGTCGTTGAGGCGGCTGCGACACGCTCTGCTTGTGTCCGTCCGCGCATTTTGCTCGCCATTGAGGCGGCCGCGGCGCGCTCCGCTCTGGCGTCCGTAAGCGCGCTCTGCTCGCCGTTGAGGCAAATTTATAATGAGAACAGTTAATAATTGTCTTACATATTCAGGATAATTTAAAATGCCACATGCGGCAACGCCCAAAACACTCACGACCTACATATGTATACAATTATAATAAAATATAGGCTAAAAGGCTGAGCTGGCGGCCTTCCGATGACGGTCTTCTCGGACTCCATGATCAGCATAGCACCCTTGCGGCCGTTCATTCCAAGTGTCCCGACCCGCCTCCGCCTACGGAGCTGCTGGCACTAGGAGGCCTGTGGGGCTGCTGGGCCTCTTCCAGAAGAGCTTGACAGCGTGCAATCACGTGCATGATATCTCCGCATAACCGCTCCATTTCCATGTCTCTAGCCTGGTAGCAATTTCCGTCCATCACCTGCATCCTCAAGATATCACGTTGGCGATGTTCTACTTCGTCGGGGATGTCAACTCCACCAAGGATGCGCTCGAGCCTGGCCACCACATCATCGGGATCGAGGTTGACACGGCCACCGCCGGAAATGATGAAGCCGCAGGTTGGCTGTGTCTTGACTGAATCGAAGAGGTCCTCTGCCCATTCCTTGCGGGGCATCAGGCTCTCGATGAGCACTGGTGACGGCGACTCTTCGGGTGGGTCATTGATCATGCCGCCGAGCAGCTCTGGATCTTTTGCACGGTGGATGGCAAACTGCTCATCACACTTCCTCTGCAATATGTCGATTGTGTGCCCAAGGACTGTCATGCCGATATCGCTGCCGATGGGCCATGGTGCCTGCACCGGCCGATGAAGCTCTTGCTCCCCGACCTGCTCCGGCTCGTTCTCCTCACTGAAGATGTAACACAGGTAGGGGTCGACGTCGAAGCTTTGGTCATTGCCTGGCATGCTTGGAATAACTAATGGTAGATGGGTGAGGACTAGATCTGCGCAGAGTGTCGCGATGGTGCATTGCCGCCTGGGTTATATGCAGCAAGCCATTAGCTAGTGGCGGGAAACCGATGAGGGAAGAGGCGTGGATTTTACAATTCACCCATGTGGAACGGAGGAAGCATTCGCTGGAGCGCGGGAAGACTAAGTGGAGCTCACACACAACCCGAATACCGTATGCGGTGCCACGTGTTATTTATCACACACGTGTTAACATAAGGAAATGTATGTGTAACTTAGTAATCATCGCACACGAGTACTCGCAGACGCATCGTGTGCGATACTCCTAGCCACCGGAAGCAACTAGTTTGCATTTTTCAAAGTTTTTTGTACAAACAGAATCGCACACGAACTAACTATAGTAACCATCTGTATTATAATTTCTCATCGCAAACGGTTCATCCGAGTGGGCTCTTTGCTGCGTATCACACACATCTTGTTTACACGAAACTTTTGTGTTCTTTTGGCTCATCGCAAACAATTCATCTATGTGAACTGTATGCTGCATATCACACGCATCTTGTTAAGTTGAACCATTTCTGTTCTCTTCCCTAATCGAAAACAGTTCATCCGAGTGAACCGTATGCCATATATCACACACACCTTGATCTGGCTGACCATTTCTGTTGCATTCCCTAATAGCAAATAGTTCATCAGAGAGAACTGTATGCCGTATATCGCACACACATTGATATGGATGCTCGTTTTTGTTGTTCTGTCTAATCGCAAATAGTTCGTATGGATCAACCATATGCCCCGCATTGCACACGTAACTAAAATCTGAACCCTGTTTGATGTCTCCGCCGTCACAAATGTTTTAAATCTTTTTTGATGGTTTTTTACATCCCCGTTTGCGATTAATGCATCGCACACAGTTTCGTCAAAGGGTCTCTGATTGTAGTGTCGCGTTAGTAGCATCCTGCAATAGTGGGGAGCGGCTAGAAGAGGGATGGCGGACGCGCCGCCCCATCCGCCCCAGTCATGGGCGCCGCGTCGACCTCGACCATGCCCCGCAGCTTCACCTGGTGCACTGGATCCTACCCCTGTAGTGGCAATGGAGGCAGGAGTAGGTGCCGAGAAGAAGCTCTCGTCACCACCATCGGAGCCCGAGCTCGGCCCCTTCCCCTTGTCATGGTGGAAGAAAAGTCAGGGAAGGAAGAGGAGGAGACGGTGGATGAGCATCACCACCCCTGCTCGTCTCCTTTGATAGCAAGATAAGAGGGGGAGGCTGGCTCCCCACTGCTATGGAGCAACCGCCCATTCTTCCAATCCGACTCTCTGCATCACAGATGGCGTCCAGATTCGTCGGCCGCCCCATTATGGCAATCCGGGGCGTTGTGTTTTCTGCCAAGGCACATGTTCCCATGCCCTGCACGTCCACCACCAACCCCGCGCAATGCATGTGGCGCGTGTGGCAGAAATGGCAGGCGTAGTGGGTGCGGTAAAGATAAAATGGCAGTTACCCCCAGTTCACGCGTGGACACCCTAATGGGCTCCTGTGGACGTGTGCGCCCCCTGGTTTACGATGCGAACGGAGTGCACCGTTTGAATGTTGAAGATGCCATGGGAGACTTGGGATCAAGATGAAGCCCAGGTTAATGAAGAAGCAAAGAAGATCTAAAAAATACAAGCGTCAGCCCCGGCAAAGTCAGTATGTGTGCCTGTGCAATTGTTTGGGCCTACCCCAATGATGCCCGGCGACACTTATGGACCAGGCCCGGGGGCACCTGTCGATGCGGCAAACATTTGTGTTTGCCGCCCGGACTTGTGCACAGGTGTGCTGACTATCATGCACCAATTACCAAGACATGACACAAGATAAGCTAGAGAAACCACTCTTCGTGAGATCAAGGAGTGCATTAAGAAGATCAAGTCAACAAGAGAACGCCTCAGGAATGCCTCCCTTGACGGGCAGGAGAACCCGGACGGATCGATACCGCTCCTGAGGGCCAAGACTAGATCGTCTCGGCCAGGCTCCCGGGACCATCAAGATCGGATCCCGGCAGGCTCCATACAGACAGGTCTCCACCAAGACGCCACCGCTCCACCTCATCACATGCAAGTCATTAATCCATGCGGTGTCGAGCTCTCAAGTGGTTAGGTGGGTCCTCTCGAGCACGTGGCAGCCTGCTGGAGAAGAGATTAGCTTTATTGACACCCGTCCAGATGGCATATCACGCTAATACAGAGAAGATGGATAAGCGGCGCGACAGGCTTGCCGGGCTTTGTCGGCGTGGAAGCATGATCACCTATGGGGCAGGGGTGCCCCTTTGTGGTTCGGCAAGGGGACGGTCACATTGCACAAAGAGCAGAAGCAGCAGGGGGCAGCATGGCGATGACAGCTCTCTTTTACCCAGGTTCGGGCCGCTTTGCTACGTAAAACCCTACTCCTGCTGCGGTGGTTTGATCTGGAGGAACATGAAGGCACGATGTGCTCTAGCCAGGCAAGGTTGCCTCGGGGAGAACAGCGTGTGCGTACAAGTGTTTAGGGATCAAATGTTTGAACCCCTTGCTAGGTTGCCTCGGGCCTCCTTTTATACGTTAAGGGGCGACCACAATGGCAAAACATTTATTTCAGGGTGATTAGATAGCTAACAGTGCTATCATACCTAACGCTGGCAGTTAGGACAAAGTGCATTAAATGAACTACTAGGTGTCGTGCTGAGGTTGAAGCCCGGCAAGCCTGCTGTGCCGCTTATCTGCCTCTTATTATTAGCATGACACGTCCTCCAAACAGGTGTCAATAAAGCTAATCTCTTCCTTACCACGCCGCCACGTGCTTGATAGGATCCACCTGGTTGTCTGATAGCTTGACACCGCACAGATTAATGACTTGGGTGCGATGAGGTGGGGCGGTGGCCTCTTGGTGAAAGCCTGCTGGCGAGGAGCCTGGTGGGTTCTAGTCTTGGCGGCCCCGGAAACCTTGCCGGGGCGAACTGGACTCGCTCCTCTGGTGCTGCCTTGACCCGGCCGGGCTCTCCTACCCAGCAAGGGAGGCTTCACTGAGGTTGTCTCTTGCTATCTTGCTTCTCTTGAGTCTTGTCATGCCCGGCAGGGGCAGTTTGCCCGGGAGGCCTCACAAGTTTGTGCACTAGTCAGGGGGAAAGAAATAGCCCTGTTTGTGTACACTGATAGTAGCCCCCGGGCCTAAGCCATACACTCCGCGGGCATTGTTGGGTTAGGCCCAAAACGATGCACAGACACGTGGCAGAAATCCTCTGCCCACGCATTAACGATTTTACTGACCTGTCAATCACACGCCCATCCCACGCAGTTACTGCGGGTCATGAAATCGTTGTTTTGCAGTGGTTACTTGGGTAGTGCGCCTGTTAAAGGCGGTTTGGTAGTGGGAATAGGGGAGAGCCAGCCCCCTCGCATGGTCCCAATAAAACAGGGTAGACATGAAGGAGCGCTGCTCATTCGCACCTTTTGCCCCTCCCACTTCATCTTCTTCCTCGCAACAGAAACTGCCTCCGCTGCCACCACTCCCTTCTCCATTACGCCAGATCTCTCCCTTCTCATCACTCGAAGGGATGGGGCGCAAGAAGAGCATCGTGAAAGGAAAGCAGGCGGCCTAACCGGAAGACCCGAGGGCGGAGGAGAGGAAGAAAGAGGCTGAAGCACTGGTCCAGCGGTGGCAGGAAAATGTGGTCTTCTCGCTATCAGACCTGGATGGCAATATCTTGATCCACAGGTATGCATACATGTGGGGGAGGAGAACCAAAGGCCATGGGGAGCCAGTTGTCATCTCTGATGGATCCAAGATTCCAGCAGATTCTTATCACTTTTTCTGCGCATATTTCTACTGCGGGCTTTCTCCTCCCTTCTCCGACTTCTTTAGCGCCATGATGTACGCTTTTGGGTTCCGTCTGCTGGATTTCACGCCCAATGCAATGACGTGCATGGCAGTGTTTGCTAATTTCTGCAACAATTTTGTGGGAGTCGTCCCCAATGTGGATCTGTTCCACCACTTCTATATCCCCTGTATCAAGGACAAATCCCTTTTGGGAAATATCACTTGGATTCCGCGGGGGAAGAAAGAAGACTAGGATTACCTTGGGGGGCAACTGCACGGCAAGTGGGAGGAGTGGAGAGGTGGCTGGTGCTGGATTCAGGACCCTGAAGCCCCCTCATTTTGCTTGCCGCAGACCAAATGCGTGGTGCACAGCAAGGATTGGAGCAATCCGGGCGCCACTGATGAGAAGCTCCATCCAGCCTTGAACAAGATTGCACGCCTCAAAGCTGCCAGGCTCACCACTGAACATGTGGGCGCTGACTTCCTCCGGCGCCGTATTACCCCATTGCAGTGAAGGGGTCACTTTTCTTGGGAATACAAGAACGCCGCAGACTGGATGCGGCTCTACTCTAGTGTTGCCAACAATCTGACAGTTATGAGTGACGCTTGGCTATGCAAGCAGCTGTTCCACAAGGCTGGCACTTTTCATTTGCCGGCAAGGATCGTTCCTCTGCATATCAACTCTACATTGGACCAGATCCTCAAGTGGATGCCAGACTACAACGCCAATGGAGTCAAGGCGGACTAGTCACTGCCCAGCTTGGAGGATGAGATTGATTGGGCCTCTGTCTTAGAGGAGAGGGCCACCATGAAAGAGACGGATTTTACCAAGGGTACCACCGAAGAGGAACAAGAGTACATACTCAGTAGGCTTGCAGAAGCCCGAAGGATCAAGGCTGCCGGGGGAGCCGGCAAGGATGAGGACGCGAATTCCTCCGATGAGGAGCGTGTTGATGAAGAGATCGCCAAACTTGAGGCGCTAGGGGCCGCGGTTGCTAGGACAAAAGCTGCAGGGGCAGAATCTACCGGGACAGAGACTGCCGGGGCAGAGGCTGCCGGGACAGAGGGGGCCGCAGCGCCCAAAGAGGATGAAGGACTTGAGGCGGGCCCTCAGGCTCCAGAGCAGAAGCGTCGGCTCCGCAAGAGAGGTAGGCAAGAGCCGGTGGTTGGATCTTCGTCATGGGCTGGGCCCAAAGTGAAGAAGACGACCGCCAAGAGCACCAAAGAGGACACCACCCACCGTCATTCAGCTCGCTCACTCACTCGAGCCCCAATACCGCCTCCCCGGCAGCGGGTTGTTAGAGGCGTTGACCCTACACCACCATCAAGCCCAACACCGGCAGTGAGCAGGACCCCATCGCCACTTAAGAGGGCTAGGGAATCACCCCCACCTCTGGTATATGAGATGGACGCCATGCTCGATGACCCAAAGTGAGGAAGAACCTTGCTTTCTTAATTCGGATTGCTTCTTCTACTTTTATTTGATTTGCAATTGATCATATGCTGCTGATCTTGATAGGGACGAAGAGACTCTTGCCCAGCGAGCAAAGTGTGCCAAAATATCAGTGGAGTTGGGCTCGGTATCAAGGGTTGAGCCAGTGAAGGATGGTAGGGGCGACGCCGTTCCCAGCCCCCGTGCCAGCCCCCTGCATGAAGGCATGGGGCAGACCTTGTTCGCTAGCAGACACGCGGAAGCCTCCCTCCTATCGCCCGCCAAGGAGACCAGCGAAGACAACCAAGGAGAAATCCAACAGCAAGCGATGGCCACGCCGGTCCATCCCACAGGCAATGTTCAAGGATTGGGCTCGCCGGCAAGGACTTCCACGGCTGGATCCGTTCGCGCCGAAGCCACTCCTGTGAACGAGGTGGATGCCAGCCGCCCGCCAACAAGTGCTGCCGGGGAAGGAGAAGTTTCCTCTCAACAGCCGCCGGCAGGTAAACCATTTACCTTCGAGCATTTATCTGAAAATTCTTTGCTCTCTTGATTCTTTGGATTTAATTAGCTTTTGTGTCTCATGCCTATCTTTCCTTCAATCTTCTTTTGTAGCCCCCGTGTTTGAAGAGAAGGAGCTTTTGGAGGAGGTGGCTGACATTGGGAAAGATGCCGCTGCGGAGGCCCTCAAGATCGCCACTGACGAGGGACACACAGAAGCCCCCAGGGATACCCATGAAATCATAGAAGGAACGGAGGGAATCCCCGGCAGCGTCTCTGGCCCCGTCATGGAGGTTAAAGAGAAAGCACCTCTTCAGAGTAATGCTTCACATGCGAGGGTGACTTTTCTGGCAAGCAGCTTGGTGATGATTGTCGTTCATCCTACCCCGACAGCCCCCAGCTCGCCAGTTCTTGCCTGGGCAAACTTTGATGAAGAGATCAATCGCATCTTGGCTCCCTTAACCCGGAGGGCCAAAGAAGTAAGTGACCTAGGCAGCTCCAAGGACTTGGTCTTCCTGGAGACAGTGGTCATCGGGATCAAGGAAGTGCAAGAGAGGTATGGCCGGAGGTGGCAAGCAGTCCAGGAAGAGCATAGGGCCCAGGACGTGGCCACCCAACAACTGAAGGATATGGCAGAGGAGCTGCGCACTTGGTATAACAATCGATCCCGCGAGCTCAGGGACCAGGAAGAGAGGATGGTGGCTGCTGCAGAGAAGGAAAGAACTCGTGATGGTAGGTTGGCAGAGCATGAAGCACAGCTCAACGCCAAAGCAAAAGATCTTGCCGCTCACGAGCAGGCCCTGACTGACACCCTTCACGGCAAGGATGATGAGCTGGAGAGTCTTGTTCTGCAACGAGTCAAGGATCTGGAGGGCGGCCACAGGAAGGCCATCGACGCGCAGACCCAGGACGCGACAGCCAAATTCAAGGAAGTCTCCGTTAACCTTGCCGCAGCCTCTAAAGCCAAAACCGAGCTCGAGTCCCAAATGGGAAAGTTGGAAGAAGAGCTTGCTGGGAACAAGAAAGAGGTGGAGGCCCTCCGAGAAGAAGCGCAGAAAGAAGCCACCACGCTAGAGGGGTTGCAATCGCAACTTGCATCCAAGGACCAGGACCTGAAAACCGCTTCCGGCACCATCGAGGATTTGAATGCTAAACTTGCCACTTTGGAGAAGGATCTGGAGCAAGCCAAGGACAGAGAGAGAGCCTTGACGGAAGAAGTCAATACTGCTGGCACCCTCCGGAAGGATGCAGAGCTCAAACTCAGGGACCAGGTCGAACTATGTATGACGCTCTGGTCGAGAGGCTGGTGAAATATAGTGACGTTATCTACTTCTCAAGATGCCAGGATGAACATGAAGAGGGAGACCGTCTCCGTCAGTGAGCCATGAGCGCCTGGAGCGTCAAGAGACCACTTACTTCGACGGGTCTCATTGAAGCGCACTGAAGACGGATTGAAGACACGGATCGTTGCTTCGCCCAGTGAAGTACTCAGAAATTGCTCGGGTCAGATGCCAATCTTACTCTCCTCATCAATATAAACAGTGCCATCCCGGCGTCGCGCTCTCTGAGACTTTCCAAGAGGCATACTGGCCTAGGACGGACACCTCTCTGGTGCTCAAGTTGTGAGAGCCCCTTGGCCGACAAACAATTCTTGTAGTGCCCCTGGCGTCCAAGGAGGCCGCCGGGACTAAATTCTCCTGTTGCCATTTGCTGTGTAATCGTGCAAAACAAAAAGACCATATTTCGCCTTGTGTTAGGCCTTGCTACTTTCTTGGGATTGCTAATGCATCTTAAGTAGTTGTATGAACTAATGGCTATCCTTTAAGTTGTATATTGCCCATCGTTCTTGCATGGACTAGGAATCCTGCGCAGAATGGGAGTTTGTCGGTGACATTAACTGTGCCGCTGTAGGGGCGCGGCCCTGCGTTTTGAAGGTATAATGTACCGCTTGGCCAAGTTTAACCCTCAATGTCAATGATGCGGGTACCTGGATGGTCGAGCGGACTCGAACAGACCAAGGATGCAAGCGATACTGAAAGAGTCCCTTCGCATTTGGTCATCTCACGCAAGGTGATAGTGCTCAAAACTACAAGGCCCAGTTGAAAGATGTATTAAAAAAAGTCTTGAAACCATAGAGCGTTTTCATAAACTTTCTTTCATAAATCTTAGTGTAGTTATTTTTACCGGGGGCTCGGGCAGGAGGCGCGGATCTACTTCCTCCCTGTGGAAGTCTTGCACACAGAAGGTAGTGCTCTATCTGTATGCAACAAGGTTGCGACGCACTACAACATGTGGTAAGACTTGCCGGGATTGAACGGAAACATGCCTCGCCGCGATTCCCTTTCGCATCAAAGTTGCTCCGTTGGCCGGGGCAGAGACCCGATGGATTTACCGTGGCTCATGGCTTCAATTTAAACGTTCATCCCAGCGGGGAGAACGTCCCCACTGCCAGGCGTGGCTTATCAACAATCGGATCTCCCGCCTCAGCGCTGTTGTCACTACACCCTACGCTCCAAGGAGACGGTGGTGGGGGTGACAGCAGCACTGCCAACGGCGATCATGGTGCCCGCGGTGCCTATCCTGTCCTCTGCGGCCATGATGCCCGCGGCGCTAGCAGCCATGGACGAAGGGACCGACGAAGCAGAGAACGGCGCCGTCATTCCACTCTTCTTCTTGGGAGCCATGGGCGATGCAGAAGGATGATGAAGCTCGACGCACTACCTACTGCTTCGGATTCGCACAAGCGCCCGCCCCCTACCTGGCGCGCCAAAGATGTCGGCGTGGAAGCACGATCACCTATGGGGCAGGGGTGCCCCTTTGTGGTTCGGCAAGGGGACGGTCACATTGCACAAAGAGTAGAAGCAGCAGGGGGCAACACAGTGATGACAGCTCTCTTTTACCCAGGTTCGGGCCGCTTTGCAGCGTAAAACCCTACTCCTGCTGTGGTGGTTTGATCCGGAGGAACACAAAGGCACGACGTGCTCTAGCCTAGCAAGGTTGCCTTGGGGAGAACAGCATGTGCGTACAAGTGTTTAGGGATCAGATGTTCGAACCCCTTGCTAGGTTGCCTCGGGCCTCCTTTTATAGGTTAAGGGGCGACCACAGTGGCAAAACAGTCATTTCAGGGTGATTAGATAACTAATAGTGCTATCATACCTAACTCTGGCAGTTAGGACAAAGTGTATTAAATGCACTGTTAGGTGTCGTGCTGAGGTTGAAGCCCGGCAAGCCTGCCACGCCACTTATCTGCCTCTTCTTATTAGCGTGACACGTCCTTCGGACACGTGTCAATAAAGCTAATCTCTTCCTTATCACGCCACCACGTGCTTGATAGGATCCACCTGGTTGTCTGATAGCTTGACACCGCACTGATTAATGACTTGGGTGCAATGAGGTGGGGTGGTGGCATCTTGGGGAAAGCCTGCCGGCGAGGAGCCTGGCGGGCTCTGGTCTTGGCAGCCCCGGAAACCTTGCGGGGGCGAACTGAACTCGCTCCTCTAGTGCTGCTTCAACCCGGCCGGGCTCTCCTATCTAGCAAGGGAGGCTTCCCTGAGGTGGTCTCTTGCTATCTTTCTTCTATTGAGTCTTGTCATGCCCGGCAGGGGTAGTTTGCCTGGGAGGCCTTGCAAGTTTGTGCACTAGTCAGGGGGAAACAAATACCCCTGTTTGTGTACACCGACAGGCTTCAACCTCAGCATGACACCTAGCAGTGCATTTAATGCACTTTGTCCTAACTGCCAGAGTTAGATATGATGACACTGTTAGCTATCTAATCATACTAGAATGACTGTTTTGCCACTGTGGTCTCCCCTTCAGCTATAAAAGGAGGCCCGAGGCAACCTAGCAAAGGGTTCGAACATTTTGATCCACCAACACTTGTACGTGCGCGCTGCTCTCCCCGAGGCACACTTGCCAGGCTTGAGCTCTTCGTGGCTTCGTGTTCGTCTAGATCAATCCACCACAGCAGAAGTAGGGTTTTACGCTGCAAAGCGGCCCAAACCTGGGTAAAAGAGAGTTGTCCATTGCCGCGCTGCCCTGCTATTTCTGCTCTTTGTGCAATGTGACCGTCCCCCCGCTGAACCACAAAGGGGCATCCCTGCCCCATAGGTGATCGTGCTTCCATGCCGATAGGTAGATGGCATCCATTTCCATGCTTGTCACATGATTGACTTGATTGCCTCACAGATGATGAACAAGTGCTCTTTCCATTGTGGTGAGTGCCACAATATCTTCACTACACCCTATGCATGTTATGCTTGGATTGTCTTGCACTTGCCCCATGTGTTTCGACATCTCATTATATTTGGTGTTGTGAATGATTCCTATGCATACCATAGATCATTTGTTGAACGCATTGTGCATGCTTGCTATGACATTGAAGTAGATGCTTGTTCAATTGCCACACATCTTAGCATCTACACCTCTCATTTGCATGCTTGTTTCTATGATGCCCTTGATTGCGCTCAATTTATGTGCTTACATGCCAGGTGATAATCCTTTGTCATGCCGTATGTTTTGCTTGATGATGACACTTGTTGGGTGAATCACCTCTTGAATGCTTGGTTTTGCACTAACGCTAACCACATTTGTTTTTCCAAGTGTTTGATGTCTTTGCTCCTTTTGCAAGAATCAATAGATGGTGCGACATTGGAGAGTGACCATTTCGAGCTTCAAGATGATGAATGCTTGGTGATCGTCCATTTCTACATGGTGACGCCATCTCTTTCCCATGGTGATTTGGTTTTTGACCCGAGGATGGATCTTTCCCAAGGGGGAGGGGATGATGCAGAACATCCTATGGACATCACCATGTCAAGAGTCCATTTGGTAAGTGACACATGCCATATATACTTCACATACATAAAGGTGAATCATCTCCTTTACATGTGTCCATCTGTATCCTTCGAGGATGGTATACTATTTGACCCCTCTCTTGTGTGCATACATAGGTGTGAGTGGAGCTATATTCATCGAGGAGGAGTCCAAGCTCAAGAGTACATGTACACCTTCAGTGAGGAGTATGCACAGAAGAACCCCAAGGCCACAAGGAAGAAGGAGGCAGCCACCAAGATGAAGGCACCAGCTCCTAGGCAACACAGTGCGCACGGGCCTCCCCGACCCCGTGCCCATGGGCCACCCAGAAGCCTTCTGGAGGTGAAGATGCGCACCCCCGTGCGCACGGACCCCTAGACCCCATGCCCACGGGACCCCCGTGCCCACGATACAAGCCCGTATGCACGGGCTAAGTCGTTAGGCCGCTGGATACCCCATGCGCACGGGCTCCACTTACCCCGTGCACAGGGGGCTGCGTGTGTTCAGTTGTTGGGCTTGCCCATGTAATTCCTATTATGCCCCTGCTTACCCATTCATCCCCTAGGGCTATATATACTCCCCCATCTCCTCCATTTATGTGGAGCTAAGAATAGATCTAGACATTAGAGCTTAGCTCATGTATCTCCCCTTGTGGGATTCCTCTTGAGAGAGAGAAGAGTCCACTGGAGTTCAAGGCCTCCATTGGAGAAGATCCTTAGGGATTCAAGACCCCCTTGTGGGAAGGATGGGAAGGATCTATCTAGATCGCATCTTCTTCATAGGATTTGGGATGAAGTTTACCACGTTTCTTGTTTCCCTTTGATTGGTCATGTACCTTGAGAATCTCAATGTTTGTGAGTCTAGTGGATGTGTGATTGGACTTGTTCTTGAGTGTTCCTCTTATGATTTCCCCTCTTGTTCTTTGTGTTCTTCATGTTCTTCATGGATCACTGTACAATTCTTGAAAGATCTCCACTTAGGGTCTCCACCGTACAACATCTTGGTATCATGAGCCACGTTGTTCACGAATTTGGAGTCCCCCCCACCGTTTTCTAGCCTAATTTTGTGTGTTTTTGTCCCAATTCAAAAATTCCCCACAAAAAGAGCCATACCAATTTTTTTTCTGATTTATTGTTCCTAGTGCGTTTTGTTTATTTCAATCCATGGATCTGGTGTTTTGCAAGTAGATCCAACTCCTATTGTGTCCCCATAGCCTAATTTTTCCTTATCCCCTTCAAATCTAACCTTGAAATCGCAAAATTTCCGCCACCCCCATGTCCACGGGCCCCAGACCCCGTGCCCAAGGCCCCCCACGAAGTTCCTGGACACCCCGTGCCCATGGCCCTGTACCGTGCACAAGGGACCCCCGTGTCCATAGGCCTAAGACCCCATGCGCACGACCCCTACAGACCAACATCCACCGCTTCACCTTTTCGCCCATATCTCCCACTTTTGAACTCCGATTTGGGTGTTCTTTGGCTCGTTCGAAAGCTAGCAACATGCCCGAGCTGCTCATATTGGTTTTACTATCATTTGAATCCATCATTTTTTTTGCATTTTCGCATCTTTTCATAGGCCCTCCGCCATAACTTCCGCACCACCACATAAAACTTCCGCCAACAAACCCATTTTGGTCCTTATTGCATTTGTGGTTGTTTGAGTCGTGATTTGAGTCTCCTAAGGTGTTTCGGCTACTTAGGGATGGTTACTTCCTCATCAACCACCACGTGGAATGATATGAGTACCGACTAGTTCCATCGACTACATCCACCATGACATTCCACATCGACGACGACCATCCATCCTTTGAGACCATCTTCAAACGGAAGCAAGGCCAGTTACCCCCGACTTCGTGAAAGGTTAAGTGTGATGAAGGTATCATTCCATCATAAACATTTCCTTCCTTGCCATTACATCTTGATAGCCCACCATCTTTGTGAACACCTTCATACCTATCGACACTAGCTATCCGAGTATTGTCGGGCTTCGGAAAAACTTGTGCACCTTAGTGATACGATATCATATTGTTGCATCATTTGGTATATCATATAGTGTAATTGCTTGCTTCCATGCATATCTTATGATACTTATCTCATGTGTTTGGTTGAGGCTCAATAAGCATAGTGGAAAGGAAGAGAAGAGCAAAAAAAACTTTTAAGCAAGAAAGAAAGATCAAAGCTTATAAGCAAAGAGAGTTGAGCATGAAAAGAGATACTTATGCATGAGGATACATGAATAGATAACATTTTGCTTGCATGCATATAGGTTGGTGCCAAGTGGTGAATCGTGCCCAAGTGTGCAATCAAGCTAGTGCTCTCCTAGTGTTTGTGCAACACGAGCTTAGTCTTCGTTAGGCAATTTTGTATTGCTCATCCCTATAGTTTCACAAGCCCAATTATCCCACCGTGTGTGTGTAACATACCAAAATTCTAAATTTTTGGAATGTTATATTAAATAAATAGTTTGCTTGCCTGTTTGGTTGTTGTGTGTTTGATTGTGTGAAATTTGAAACTTTTTGAAAGTTAAATGAGAGGGAATGAAATGAATTTCCCGAACATTCAATTTGCATTTTCCTCCAAGAATTCAAATTCATTTCAAATACAAAAACCTAGAGTGAATCAACATGACTTCTTCCATTTAAAGAAATGAAAAGTGTTTTCGAAAAAAATTGAATTCCATCTAAAAATATTTCAAATTCAAAAACTTTATGCCACCCAAGGATTTTCATGAGAGGAGATAATGTGACTTCGTCAAAATTGAAATAGAGTGGGAAGTTTCAAAGAAATATTTTGAAAGACATTTTGAGGTTAATTGAAACTCACTTTCCATTTGAGGTTATTTGGAATTTCCAAAATTGAAATTCTCTAAAAGTTATTCTAAATGAGAAAAGTTATATGACACTTCAAAAATTCAGAGGCATTTGAAATATATTTGAATGAGGAAAAATAGAAAAGATTTGGAAGTGGTTTGAAATTCAAATTCAAAACCATTTAGGAGTTATTTTGTTTTTATTCAAATTATTTTTCTCCAAAAATAAAATATATGTGGAAAATAGGGTAAAATGATTCCCTACAATAGAAAAATGGAGAAAAATGAATTTAAAATGATTTTGGTATTTAAAAAAAATAGTTTTTGCTGATTTTAAATGCAACAGTAGCACTGTTTGCATTATCTGATTTTTTTGTCGATTTTATTTGAACTTGAAAAATAGTTCATCTTATTCTTTGCATTTTTCTGATCATTTTAATATCCTATATGCCTATATGGTATTTTTATTTATTTATTTTCTTTATTTTGTTTTGTCTGTGTTTAAAAAAAACGGCAGAAGCTAACGGACCGAGGCCCACCTTCCCCTCTCTCTCACCGGCCCACTGGCCAGCCGGCCCAGCCGACACCGCACCCGCACTGGATCCCGTAGGATCCGGGTGACCGACCACCGCCACCCCCTCTCTCTCCTTGACGCGTGGGACCCATCGTCTGCCCGTACCCGGCCAATGCTCACCTTCCTCCCGTGCCCCCGATTTCCTTCCTCCACCGCCGCTCGCCGGATCCCGCCGAATCCGGCCGTATCCGTCGCCCCCTGCCCCAAGTCTCCCCTTGGCTATAAACCGCGACCCCGCACCCGATTCCCCCCTTAGCTCCCTCTCTCTCGCCTCGACGCCGCCGCCATTGCTCGTCGTCGACCCGCTCTGCCGCCGCCCTCCGACCACCTCGGCCCCTCTCACCACCACCAAACGTCCCGCCGTCGACTGCCGTATCGTCTCGTGCCCTCGCCGGAGCCGGAGGACCACCGGAGCAGCCGCCCCGACCGTCGCCCGAAGCTCCCTCACCGGAGATCCACGCCGGAGTTCCACCCCGCCGCGGTGAGCATCGGACTTCATCTCCACCGTCAGATCTCGCGTACACGGCTACGATTAGACTCATGTACCTCTTCGGTTAAAACTAGGTTTTTTATAAGTGAACCGGTCGTTTTTCTCTCTCTTTAGTTTAGACCGAGGCGGTTTTCTTTAATTTTGGCCGTCCGCCCGAATTAGATCTAGCGCACACTCATCTCGGCCAATCAGGCACTGCCACGTGTACCATGTCCGACGCCTAGTTTTTTTCTTTCTTTTTCTGTTTTAATTCTTTTACATAATTAGTTCTGTTTTAGATTGTTGATATCTTTTATTTTATAGATCCAAATTAAGTGTTTCTTTTTTGCATTAGTTTCATAATTTTATGAAGTTCCTATTGGTGTACTTGGATCTCAAATTTGAGATGTTTAAATTTCAATTATTTCAAATATGCTTCAAACACTGTTTTGGCTCTAGTTTGAATTCTAGAACAGATTTTTGATTGATTCCTTTTGCTACTGTTTTGTTTTTGTTTTGTCTATCCAGTAGCATATAACGGTTTATTTTTAGTTTATTTTAAATTAGGTTATTTGCAAAAACAGTACTGTTTTGACTTAGTTTTGTTCCTTTAAGCTTTTACTTTTAATTGTTTTTTATTATTTCTTTTTGTCTCTTTTGACAAATTAGTTTATGTTTCGGTTGGTCAATAGTAGATAAATTTTATTTTATTTAAAAAATTTATTTTCTTTAGTTTTGAAGTAAAAATTGCATAGGGAATAAATAGAGTTATATAGTAGCTTTTTATTTGTTTCTCTTTGCAAATAAAGTTTTATGAAAAAATACTTTCTATTAACTTAGTTGTTTTATATTTTTCTTTTCTGTTAATTTATTAGTTTATTATTTTATTTGTTGTTAAGTTACTTAGGACAAAGCAATTTAGTAGTTGAGTCAAAAGGTTTTCCTAGTAGGTTCTTTATAGTTTATTGTGTATTTTTTCCTTGGATTTTATTTGGTGTTTCTCATTATTTTTTCTTTATTGCATTGATTTGTTGATTGTTATTTTGAGTGCTAGAATGTTGCTTATGTGAATACTATGTTTGATTATATAGATTTTCTCGGAGTGACGGATAGTTTTATCAAGTTTCTAAGAGCGTTAATACCTTCATCAACTTACGAGGCAAGTTCACTTTGACCATGTTATTCATACCTATATTTTTATTGGATCTAGTGTCACCATTCATAATCCCACCAGTAGTAATATTGACTTCTTGTAGTTGGGTAGAATGCATGAGGTAGGAACCCACACCCCTATTACCAAGCCCGGGAACGTCAATTATTTTAATGCTACGCTTTAGTAGACGAGGATTGGTATGAGAGTTCGTGAGTGGTGTGAGAATGAGGACTCTACGTCAATGCTGATAATTTCAAGATGGCATCTTCAAGGCCTGCATCTACAAGACCTCAAGAATTCAAGACTCGAGACAAGAATTCAATATACTTCTGGGTGAAGAATGGTTAAGAAGGGTACATATGGTGCGTCCAGTAGTCAGTGATTCCATAGAAGCGCCGTGATATCATGCGGAAAGCTCCACCCAGGCTCAAAGAGACGGAAGAATACTTCATGCCCGAAAGCTTACCTATGCAACCGCAAGTTACTATGGGCTCTGGCTTTGGTTGACCTTAGTGGTGACTCTGGCTGGGATGGTGCCAGCAGACGTAGAACTATGGTAGGATTGGATGGGCACCAGACAGTGGTCAGAGGAACTCTATAGAAGACCATGTTTTGACCGTCCTGATCTCAAACAATCTGAAGCGTGAGGACGACAAGGGAGGGATCGAATCTTGCGGGTAAAGTGTACAAACCTCTATAGAGGGTTAAAACCTAATCGATTAGCCATGTCCCCGGTTATGGACAATTTGAGCCTCTTGACTTGGATCTATCTCGGAACTCTCAACACTGGAACGATAACTAAATGTGGGCAACTTATGATGATTTGGGCTGTGAGACATCGGTTGGCAGTCATAGTAGATAACTTCGTAGTGAAGACTCCTGATATTCCTTTGTTGTAGGGAAAATAAAATCCAGCTTTTACGCAAACAAAACTCAGAAATAGAGCCACAAAGCCATAATGCATATAGTATAGTTTTATCATCTGTTTTTCTTACAGTGATCTTGCCAGTACATTCAATGTACTGACCTACACGGCTGCAACGTATCATATTGCAGGATTATTTCTATGATGAGTGAGTTTGTTGTTAGGTTACGGTCTACACTCAACCTACCGATGGCGTTGATGGGACTCCACACCCGTTTGTTTGTTTTCGTTGAGACTTATGAGGTATATATATATCAGTTTTATGTTATTTATACATGTGATTGCACTTTGATATATACATTGATGTACTATGTGTGCCAGCATACTGATCCAGGGATGGCACGGATACATAGAGGCTTGACCGTTTGAGGTCGGGTCGCTACATTGTGTTTCTTTATTGCATTCCTCTATATTTGTGATCACTTGCTGTGTATTTTGAGTCCTTTGGATTTATTTCAACATTTACAATATCTTGGACTTCAATTTGCATGCATTTGTGCTACTTGTCCTAACCAAGCCACTCAATAAGCTTTACTTTGTAGGTGTGAGTGAACAAGTCTAGTACCAATTCCGCTATTCTTTCATTTCACATTGAGTGACATGGGATACATCCTCAACTTTGGGAAAAGGTAGCTTGGTATTGTTTATCTCATTTCCTACTCACCTCTGCTCGAGTCTTGTGATGGATAGGAAAAGCACTTCATCTCCGGTCTACAACCACGACGATGAGTTTGATGCCATGAAGAACTTCATCGATGCCAAGATGGACAAGCACATGGAGGAGCTAAAGGTCCTCATCAACAACCGCAAGAGGTCTTCATCATCTTCGAGAAGATGCTCAAGTGCAAAGACTCCCGAGCTACCATCTCTGGCTAGTACACACAAGCATCAACACCGACAAGACCAGGATGCTCAAGTTCATCAAGGGCGTACCAAAAGAACGGAAGAGCAGCCTTCCGAGAGCATGTTAGCTTCTCTGCCAACCCCGTGACCACGGGCCTCCGACACCCGTGCACACAGGACCCCGTGCACATGGCCTCCTACAACCCCGTGTGTACGGGCTATACAGAACCGCGACATCGACCCCAAGGCTGCGGCTTCTTCATCAACATCGACATCTTCACCAAGTGACTTCAAGGCATCTTCGCCTTTGGACGTACGACATCTTCGCTTACTCCACGAGCTCAAGTCCACTACTTCCACATGCTACTTTGACTTCGTCAACGATGTTGAGATTCCATTCTTTGGGACTCATGACCCCGAAGAGTACCTCAAGTGGGAGCGCAAGATGGATGACTACCTCAAGCTGCATCAATCCCCTCTGAAGATCAAGTGAAGTGCGCCACAAGTAACTTCCACGACTACGCATTGATATGGTGGCTTCACACATTTTCGAAGAGCTTCAACATTAGTTGGCCCAAGACGAAGAAAGCGATGCAGCGAGAATTTTTGCCTTCCACCTACATGGAACATCTTCAACGCCAATTGGAGAACACCATACAAGGATCCAAGTCCCTGGACGAGTACTTCAAGAACATGAAGGAAGCCTTGCGACAAGACGGTATGGATGACCCCATTTGGATGAAGTTCTACTTCATGATGGGATTGAACAACAACATCGCCAAGACACTCTTCACCAACAACTACGAGTCCCTCGATGACATGTACACTACAAAAAAAAACACATCCGTGACATTTTGGGCCGAATGAATTTTTTTCTATCATGCTTATGACACTTCTATGACGATAATTATGACAAAACCTGGTATCATCATAGATGTGGTGGGCTCCTACTTCTACAACAAAAAATCATGACAGAAAATGGGCTTTTCGTCCTGGGCGGGCCGGAGACGCACCTGCATGACATTCTTTGGGTCGTCCATGACGGAAAAAATCATGGTAGAAGCGAGGGCGAGGAAAATTACGGGGAGTTCCCGGTTACGGTGGGTGGTCGGGGCCGAGCGATGCACGGAGGGATTGCGCATTTCTCTAGTACACGTACACGTGTGTGTGTGAGGCGTTGGGCTCTAACTGAACCCGAGCGATTGCACTAGCTACGTTACTGAACCCGAGCGATCAATCCCTTGGCTATTAACTGAACCCGAGCGATTCCTTCGCTACTGCTGCTAACTGAACCCGAGGGATCGATCGCTGCGCGCTGCTGCCTCTTGATGAACAGTGAATGTGGGGGTTGCAGTTGAACGAGTCAAGATGTACGTGGTTGGGGTTGGATGAACAGTTCCCGGTGGGGGTTGGATGAATAGTAGCCGATGGTAGTATATATAGGCAGTTGCCGCTGGATGAACAGGACCCTGAGAGGAGGCCGTCACAGCCGAGCTAGTTGGGGGTGGATGAACAGGACCCCGTGGAGTGCTAGTTGAATAGTAGGCGGTGGAGGGCTGGATAAATAGTAGCCCGTGGATGAACAGTAGCTGGTAGAGGCAGGAGGAAGGTGCGGTGGATGAACAGTGCAGGTGCAGGCTGAAGGAAGTCGACGGTGGGTGAATAGTAGCCCGTGGAGTCCCGTTTTGCGGTACGCCACACCCCTCCGATGAACATGACCCCCGTTTCGACCGTAGCGCTCCAACACAAGTCTGTTTCCTCCGTTTTGCGGTACGCCACACCCCTCCCGATGAACAGGACCCCCGTTTGGACCATAGCGCTCCAACACAAGTCCGTTTCCTCCGTTTTGCGGTACGCCACACCCCTCCAAATGAACAGGATCCCTGTTTCGACCGTAGCGCTCCAACACAAGTCCGTTTCCTCCGTTTTGCGGTATGCCACACCCATCCCGATGAACAGGACCCCCATTTCAACCGTAGCCGGTCGAACAGAAGGCCGTTTCCTCCGTACTGCGGTATGCCAGGCCCCGTTTCGGCTGTTCCATCCAAGCCGGTTGGCTCCCGTTGAACAGGATGCATTCCGACCCAGTCTGTTGCCTCCCGATGAACAGGACGCTGTTTCTCCGTTCAGACCCAGCCAGTTGGCTACCCGATGAACATGACATCGTTGCTGCCGTCCATTGCCTCTCCATGTACACGAGCTGTGACCGTACGTATGCGCGAGTACACGTTTAAGACCTCGCCCGTATGTACGTATGTGGCCGTATTTTTTGGCATGTGGCTGTACGTATGTGTACACGGTTTAGAAGGGGCTGCTTGAACTGCTACGTCGGGGGCTCTACTACTACACGTGCCGCTGCTTGCTCGGCCACCGTTCATCATTGCAGAGAGACCTATCGACTAGTATGTACATACACGTTCGCGACAACGCTATGTACGCTTCGACCAGGTGGGTCCGGGCTGTCAGGGAGGATAAGGACGCACTTCCTTGCGTGCGAAGTTATTGATGGTGGGTCCGAGCTGTCAGGGGGAGGATTCACCTTTTTTTGCGCCTAATATGGAGGCACTTTCCTTGCATCCGAAGATATAGCTGGTGGGTCCCAGCTATCAGGGGGGAAAACATTTTTTTCGCAAAATACAGCTAAGCCAAAATACAGAGGCCCTTCCGGTAGGTCCCTGCTGTCAGGTGGAGGAATCATTATTTTCCGCGTAATAAGGAGGCACTTCCTTGCTGTGGTTGTGGACCCAACTGTCAGCCTCTCCATGTACAGTCCTCTTCTGATGTAAGTCGTTCCTTGACCATGTTGACCACGCCGCGCCAAGAGCACCAAGGCAGTGGACGACAGCGAGGCCTAGGAAGGGAATGACCCGAAGCCGGGGAAGACTCGGCAGTTGTTTCCCACGCGGAGGGGCGTACGAGGGTTTACTGGTTGGGCTGCAGTGTGAGGCTACTGTCGCCGGAGAATAACAGCAGGTCTGGGTGAGTATAGGGATGGCCAGGCCAGCGATGGGAGTAGGATGGGGCGGTGAGGCCTGCGCGGCAGCAGAGCCGGCCACAGGAGGCAGGAGCAGGCGGCACGAGCGATGCTGGTTTGGGCGGCTGGAGTAAGAAGACCAGAGGTTGAAGAAGCACTACGGCCGTTGGATGGACATCGTACGGTCATTGGAGCTAGAATCGTTGATATTGACTAAGTTGACAAAGCCCTCCGTCCGCATCAACTTAGTAGGCCCACAAGTCAGCCTCCAACTATGGTGGGTCCCAGATAGCAGGGGAGTATTCATTTTTTTTGTGTAATAAGGAGGCACTTCCTTGCGTGCGAAGATATAGCTGGTGGGTCCGAGCTGTCAGTGGGAGGAACATTTTTTTCGTGAAATACAGAGGCCCTTCCGGTGGGTCCCTGCTGTCAGGTGGAGGAATCATTATTTTGCGCGTAATAAGGAGGCACTTCCTTGCGTGCGGCCGTGGACCCAGCTGTCAGCCTCTCCATGTACAGTCCTCTTCCGATGGATGTCGTTCGTTGACCACATTGACCACGTCATGCCGAGAGCACCAGGGCGGTGGACGATGGCGAGGCCTAGGAAGGGAACGACCCGGAGCCAGGGAAGACTCGATAGTGGTTGCCCACTCGGTGGGGAGTATGAGGGTTTACTGGTTCGGCTGTTGTCGCCGGAAAATAATAGGAGGTGTGGGTGAGTAGAGGAATGGCCTGGCCAGTGATGGAGTAGGGTGGGGCGGTGCGGCCTGTGCGGCAGCACAGCCGGCCACAGGAGGCGGGAGCAGGCAGTCCCACCGGCGCTGGTTTGGGCGGCTGGAGCAAGAAGATCAGATATTGAAGAAGCAGCACGGCCGTTGGATTAACATCCAATGGTCACTGCTGCTAGAATCGTTTGTGGACTAAGTTGACAAAGCCTTTCGTACACGTCAACCAAGTAGACCCACAAGTCTGCCTCCAAATCTGTCCCAAACAGCATACAGCCCAAAATTTCTAGCCAGATTCAAATTAATTTAAAAACTAAACATACCTTAATTTAAATCCAATGAAATTTTACCCGCACAAAAACAATGAAATTTAAAATATCAAAATCCAAAAGAAAAAAGTATTTTGGAACTAATTGCCTGTTTGCTGTATTTTTTCATTTTACAGCCCATTTCTTATTACTTATAGCCCATTTCTTATTACTTATAGCCCATTTTCTGGGCAAGCCCGAATGCATCCCTCCTCGTCTTGAAAGATTTCCGGCTCAGCAGGGCGTAGAAAAGCAAGTTGGCCTACGTTGGTTATTCTGCAAAAAACAAAATAGCTGGGCTAGCCATTTTCAGAAAGGAAAAAAAACTGGGCTGGTCATGTGGTAAACATATGAAATAAAAGCCTGGGCTAGATGGGCCACAGCTCCCGCACAACCCAGTTGATACCCTTCTCCGACCCTAAAACAAAAATGTTTTTACTACGCGCGCTGCTGGGTCCCGGGTGCCTTCCGCTCCTTGTGCAGTTATCTCGCTTATTGACTGCGTTGATAATGGCGTGCGACCCAGATGTCAGGAAACCATCAGGAAGAACCCTTTTTTTCTTGTAATAAAGGAGGCACTTGCTTGCCAAGTTCCATGATCCTGGTGGGTCCCTACTATCATCCTCACCATGTACAGTCATCTCCTTATTCCTCTTGGTTGTTGACCATGTTGACAACACCGGAGGGCGGCGCAGCGACGAGCGAACCAAGGCGGAGGACGATGGTGAGGCCTCGGACGGGAACGAACAGGAGCCGGGGAAGATGCGCAGAGTTTTAGGGTGCGATGTGGCCGCGATGCATGCGCGGCAGCACAACCAGCCGTGGGAGGCGGGAGCAGGCAGTCCTGCCGGCGCTGGGTTGGCTTTGGGGGCTGGAGGAAGAAGAGACTGAAGAAACACGACAGACGTTGAATGTCAATCCAACGGTCAAGGTTGGCACAATCGCTTGTTGACTAAGCTGACACCAAGTAGCATACTTTTTTATATATAGGTAGAAAAGAAAAACTGGGCTCATTCGCCAGATAACATTCCCGAAACTGCGACCGTTTTATCTTGCATCACAACTAAAACTGCGAGGAAAATGCGTTCGTTTGCCATCCTCCTCCCAGGGAACGTTCGCCACATAAGTGACTAGCACCCTTGATTTTCAACCAAGAGGTCTTGGGTTCGAGTCCCAGGAACCCTCAATTTTCTCCTCGTTCCTTCCTCGCAAATTAAATAAATAAATCAAAGACTTGAGAAGGCGTACAGAACAAGCTAGTGTACTAGTAAAGAGACATTGCTGAGTTTTAGAAAAAAGAGAGACGTGCTAGTGTAGCTGGTTCGAATCCAAACCTAGACTATGACTATATATGGTGCTATGCTACTCTGCAAGTAATGAAACTGACATATCCAACGTTCGCTTCTCCTCTTCTCTACTTATTCTACCTAGCATCAGAAGCTCTGGCCGCAGCAACCATGTCCGCTGGCGGCTCGTCCACCTGCTCTTCAGTAGGCAATAACCAGATATGCGCCAATTCGCCACCCGTACCATCGCCTGTGGGTCTCATCACATCCCCGCCGGCGCACGCACCGCAGCCGATTGCCCATCGCAACCCGCTGCCGTTGGTGTGGTGCCACTGCTGCAAATCACGCAGAGTCATCCGTCGCGTCTCAACCACAATCCTCAACCTTGGCCGAGTCTTCTACAAATGCCTGAATCATGGGGTAATAATATGTTTAAGTGTTGTTCCGCTGCTTTCAGTTGCTGATTTTTTTAATAGTTTGGTTGATGGTCTGCCAATTTGATCCGTGCGGAAAAGGGAAGATTCATGTGATTTGTATTTCTGGGAAGTTGCTGATGTGGGGGAATGCAACTATGCTGATTATTTGGTTAGCCGAGGAATCCCAATACCAGCAGGTTGGGGCATTGGACAAGTAACTGAAGGAATGCCAGAAGAGGAAGATGCAGAGCAGAAGGTTAAAGATGCAGTTCCTTTGATCATGGCCAAGCAACAACTGCTGAATGGCCTTGACAGCAATGAGGAGATGAAAGAGCTTGTGAAGATAATGGGCAAAATCGATGTGCTCTGTAGGATGATTATCTCTTTATTTGCAGTGTATGTAGCACTCGTGATGTATTCAGTGGCTATGACATGAGCACTTTGCTGAAACTAGTAATGAATGAAACCTGTTTATTAGGCTGGGCGTAGTGTTGTGAACATCTAATGATTTCTATTAACGGAAATTGGGGGGTATCCCCTTTTGCTCATCAATAAATAAATAGCAGAGGCCCTTTTGCTAATAAATAAATAAATTAGCAGAGGCCCTGTCGGGTCAGCTTTGTTCCCATTCGAAGACGTCGAGCAAATTGCAGTCCAACAGCAAATATGTCATCAAATACAAGTTTCACAGCCAAATATGAGTACAACTAAACAACAATGTCATCATGTTTTAGTCGTCATACAATCACCAAACACAAATCAACATACATAATAAGTGATGTTCTCACAGCAAAATACTAAACAACAACTTCATCAGGTTTCAGTTGTCATAGCAAACACAATTCCACATAGTAGATAAAAATATATCTTCTGACAGGCAAATACGACAAAAGCAATCTAATCATCATCCACAGCAGCAACATCAACATCTTCGCCATGTATATCAGTCTGAATCATAATTCCCCCCAGTGTCATCTTTTTCTTCATCCTCAATGTCCTCGAACGTTGGCGTCTTATTGATCAACTCCCGTATGTCCACAGCCTGACAGGCAATCTTTTCGCCAGCATCATTGACGTGATCGTTCTCAAAGATATTAGGAACATCTGTGGAATCTTCTACATTAGGAGCAGTGTAAGCATCATCTTGTTGTGCAACTTCATTAAATGAATTCCTTTGCTCAAACCTTTGCAATACTCTCCAGTCATCGCTATGTGCAAACGTGTCTTCCAAGAAAAATATCTGTGTTGCTTGATTTGCCAAAATAAAAGGCTCATAGGTCTGGTACACCGCCTTGACATTGATGGATTTGAAATAATCATCAGCTCTGGATTTTGCGATCCTGGAAAACATGTTATACCAACGACAGCACAACAGAACCACACACCGATGAACCTCAAAACTGGAGATATACTGCAACTGAACAATGTCTGTTATGTTAGCATACATTTTAGTTGTCTCTTCGCCGTACTTATCCATGCTCATGATGGCACTGTTTTGTGTCTTCCTGCCTTCATCATGTGCAAGGGTGTTGTAGCGCACATCTCCAACAACGCAAGATTCATAATGTCTTACCCGAGTATCAGGACCCATTGCTAGTGCGTAAAGGGCATCATTAACTGCATGCCCATCCTCCCGCATCTTCTTAACCTATGGTTAGAAAATAGACAAGTTGATCATCTTATGTACTCAATATATTAAAAAAACTGGCAGTGCAATTCAAAAGCTTACATGGCTCTTGAACCATTTCGCAAATCCCGCCATAACCAGTTTGTCAATGTTTCTTGGATTTTGTAGTAGTAACTCCTTTTTGTAGATGCTACACAACATAGTGATCGCGTCAAACATCTAAATATATAAGAATGTGCTGCGAGTTTAGTAGATTACGATGTATAAGCTGCAGTACTTTGCACTTACTTGATATAAGGTAGAATCTCTGGACAGTTATTCAACACATACCAAACCATTTTGTCCAAATCTTTAGGTTTGTCGTCTTGTCGACTCTTCCCTGTAACTCGAACAGAACAATAAAAAACATTGAGGTCGGGATTGTCTTCACCCACCTCTTTGCTAAGCTGATCAGCTGTTTCAATGTATTTTGAGCAGAATGTCAATGCTTCTGTAGCAATGTAGGCCTCTGCAATGGAACCCTCAGGTCTAGCTCTGTTCCTAACATAGCCCTTGAAAGTGCCTAGCCGCCTTTCAATAGGGTACATCCATCCATACTGTACTAGACCTCTAAGTAGTGCCTCATCAGGTAGATGAACAGCCAAATGCACCATCAAATCAAAGAAGGCTGGAGGATATATCTTCTCAAGGTCGCATAGGATAGTTGGTATCTTGTATCTAAGATGCTCCAAAGCATCTATCCTGATATTTCTACTGCAGAGTTCCCTGAAGAATTGTCCCAACTCTGCAACTGCTCTGTATAAGTCAGGGCGGCCCAATCCTCTAAGGATAACAGGTAAAACCCTTTGAAGTAGGATGTGGCAGTCATGAGTTTTCAACCCTTGTACCTTGTTTCCATCTGCACTGACTCTCCTTTTAGGGTTGGAAGCAAATCCATGTGGGAATCTCACAAGTGACAGGACCTTGCAGAATTCTTTTCTTTTTACCTTGACCAAGATGTACACAGCTGGTGCCATATCCCGTGGTTTACATTCATCTTCCACTTGCAAATCCTTTCTGATACCAGGTGTGTCAAATCAATCCTAGATTTTAAGGTATCTTTCGTCTTGCCTTCAATATTAAGAAGTGTGTCGATAATGCTATCACATATATTTTTCTCGATGTGCATCACATCAAGATTATGCTGCAGATCCAAATATTTCCAATGCTCCAAGTCCCACAAAGTGGACCTGCGGGTAAACAATAATCTCTCTTCTTCCCTGCCACGCTTCCTTTTCCCGCTACCATTATTAGGATGGTTTCCTAGTGTAATATGCCTGACCTTCTCTAATTCCACTTGCAACTCATCGCCGGTGAGCCTCTTTGGCGCATCACGGTTTTCATGCTTTGCATTGAACACATGTCTTCGGTATTTTGTAGGACATGGCTTGTCCTTGGCAAGGAAACGGCGGTGTCCAATGTAACAGATCTTGCTAAGTATTGCGTATGACAGCGGATTCTTGTCACAGCGAATACATGCATTGTAACCATGTGTCGTTCGCCCTGACATAGTGCCCAAAGCCAGATAATCTTGGATGCACCAATTATAACAGCACACAGAAAGAAATCAGCTGGTGGGCTGCTATATAGGTCTCGAGTGAGAACACCCCTCCATAGCTGTTGAAGTTCCTCCACAAGAGGCTCCATGAATAAATCAAAATCCTTTCCAGGACTTTTTGGACCTGGGACGAGCAAGGCCATTATGTAGTTTGATTCTTTGGTGCAGACATTTGGAGGCATGTTGTAAGGGATAACAAGCATAGGCCACATGCTATATGTGGCGCTCTGGTGGCCAAATGGGTTAAATCCATCTGTAGCTAAGCCAAGTCTAATATTTCTCGGGTCAGCAGCAAACTTTTTGTGTTTCTGATTGAAGCTTTTCTAGTCACTACCATGAGATGGATGGCTCATTATATTCTGATCTCTGTACTCCTGGTTCCTAGAAAGCCACAGTACATCCTCTCTTGTTTCAGCATCATGAAACAACCTCTGCAATCCTGGTATAATTGGAAAATATCTCAGAACATTATGAGGAATCCTCTTCACAGCATCGCCATCTTTCCATCTTGATGATTTGCATTTTGGGCATTCACTTAAGTTGGCATAATCCTTCCAGAACAGAACACAATTATTCTTACAAACATGGATCATATCATATCCAATTCCAACTGCACGAAGGAAATTCTTCATTTTACTGTAGGTGTGTGGCAGCTCAGACGTATCTGGGAAAGATTTGCGGAAAGCAGCCAACATCGCATCGAATGATTTGTTGGTCATCCGCTCAGATGTCTTCACCTGAAGAAAGGTGACCATAGCTGAGAATACTGATAGCTTATTTCCTGGGGTGACAGCCACTTTGCATTGTTCCAACATGCGGGCCCACCAATTTTCTTCTACAAGTGAAAGTTCACGAAATGCGCGAGCATTTCATAGCATTGTTTCAATGTTGGTCAAACTCACTGGCTCCACCACCACCACCTCCTCCTCCTCTTCCACCTAAGCATCAGGAAGATCAAGATGGTGATCTACTGCTTCCACATAGTCAGTAACATTGACGTTCACCGCTTCACCATGATGAACCCACCTAGTATATGTGACCGACATCCCATACAAGTGTAGATGATTTTGCACAGTTGACTGGGGTCTTGTAACTGAATTCATACAACTGCTACACGGGCAGAGCACATCTGATTTCGAACCACCGTACTCAGCTCTGATAAAGTTCATGAAGTTTTCAACGCCCTCGACATATGCAGCGGAGAATCTTCGAGCAGAAGTTATCCAAGTCCTGTCCATCTGTTAGACATACAAATTAGTTCTTCTACTAGATATTACAGGAAAAACATATATGCTTTTTTATGAAGTCCAGAAAAAAATACCTAGGTCGATGTCTAAAGCTATGGCAAGATATTTGGACAAGCAGATCTAAGTAATGAAATATATGTAAAGCTAATTCAGCAAACAAATTTGAGTGCTAAATTATGGAAGGCTATTTCAGCAGTCAATGAGGCCGAGCACACAGCCATCGAAGGCCATCTCAGCAACAAAGATCGAGTATAAAACGGTGTAGAGCTATTTCACCTAACAGATTAGCTACTAGACCATGGCAATCTACGTCACAATAAATATATGGCAGGATATTTTAGCAACTAATCGGGCATGGCATGCCATCTCAGCTAAGCAGATTGAGTGCAGAACAGGGCAAGGAAGCTTCTTAAGCAGAGCATATTGACTGTAAACTATTTCGGCAAACAGTGAGATTAACAGCGTCTATCAGCTAACATTCAGCACTACTCCGACATGCACGAGGCCTCAGTCTAGAATGCGCGTACCGTGGGAGAAGCTGACCGCCGTGCGTCTGCACAAGAACATCGGTAGCGGTGGCAGCGCGGCTAGAGGACGGCAGTCTATGAGAGCGTACTGTGGGAGCGAGAGGATCGCCGTGCGTCCCCTCGACGAACCGCGGCGCCGACGTATCGGCGCAGTGGGGAGGGCGGCTTTAGCGGAGCGAATCGAGTGGAGGGGCCGGGTGGAGGGGGTTTGGGGAATATTATTGGCTAGTTGGCCGAAGGGCGGTTGAATTTGGTATTTGGGGGGAGTTTTTGGAGTGATTTTCGCGTGGTGGGCGGGGGAGTTTGGCGCATGGTCAGTTTCTCCAAGTGCGATCCCATGTGTCAGTGAAGAGGCAAGCCGAAGCGCGTTCCGTTTGCGTGAGCCGTGTGCAGGACCGACCGTGTGAGGGGTGCAATGCGACCATGACAGGCGTTCTGTGAGTGTACCACCTTTTTTCCATTTAAACTTGGTGCTTCGCGCGATCCATCGATACTACTACTAGTAATCCAGTAATCCCGACTAAAACGTCGCGGCCGGGTCTTTTCCCACACGATATGCTGGGAGGTTGGCTTAGTTGGTTTTTTAGGATGAGTAATGCTACACCTACATAATCCCAGTTACGTAATTAAGGTAATGTGAAATGTGTGGGCTGTTGATTGGAGATTGTGGGGAGGGAGGGGCCCACCACCATGAAAATCAGGGGCGAGAGAGAAAGGAAATTTACGTTAACCCTTTTGTAGGTTCCCGTAGATGTAGAAAGATGTGAAATGCGTGAATGTATAGTGGACGTACTATTGGAGTGCCTAAGATAAATTGTATATGTAGACCCTATGTGTTTATTTACTTCGCATGTTAGCTCTGTCTCGGGTCAAACCTTCTAAGTTTATACACACAAAAATGAATCATCATTCCATATATTTTCATACTCCTACAATATATCTTACTATTATTGTGAAAGTTCATATACACCGGACGAGATTCATGCAAACACGGCAGATTTTCATTACATTTCAAACTTTTATAGGACAGAAAAATAAAAGAAACCCAACCCTAAACCTATTCTACAGCGGCGACCGACGTCCTCCATCTGCCATCTCCATGTATGGGGGCGAGGTTCAAGACCCGTGAAGTGAAGGTGCAGTCTCTGGCGAGGAAGAGTAGAACATGGGAGATGGACCAGCCAGTTGGCACACCATGCCCTGCCACCTCCCATGCCCTACTCATCCTCGGAGGAGTCCCCGACCTCGGCAGTGCCGATGGACGTGAGGTCGATGATGATGGACGTGGACGGTCGGTCGCTTCACCTGCCACATGCACCACCGAACGTTGGATGGCGGCAAGTAGGACGCGTGGCTGACGGTGCTCCCGTCGTCAGCCGCCAGTGTGGTCGTGTCCGCGTCTGGCTACGCCGCTATTGCATTGCGAGTGGCGACTTGAGCGAGGGCGGCGACCTCGAGCTTCATCCCCGAAGACAAGCTCTCCCGCAGAGTGTTCGCGCTCGTAATCATGGTGGATGTGGTGCCAGGTAGCAGGCGGATGCACTATGGTGTGGAGTTTAGCTGGGCGTTGCCGCTTTAAGTAGCGCATTCCAGTGAGGCCAAGCGTCCGGGTGCGTCATTAAGTTGCTGGAGTTGGTTCCTCGGGCACTGAGCCTCTTAATGACGGCATACGGATGGACGGCATGAGTGCGGGCAACTAGCGCCGGCTGGGAACGCACCGCGCGAAGGCGCGAGGGACGAGGGTTTTTGGTGTGCCAGGGTAGTCAGCTGCGGTCGTGGCAACGTTGGAGATGCCCTTTGCTCACATGCGATCCCCACATGTCATTGAAAAAGCAAGATGACCCGGCATGGTCTCAGGTCCTGGGGATGCAGTTGGCCGCGCTAGAACACTCCGCGGACGCGTCACGGCGCGCGCGCACTTCTGCGCCATGTGCATCCTCGACGAGCCGGGTGTTGATCTGCTGGTCGTGCCACAGCGCTAACGCCACCCTCGGCACCCTGAAGCCGAGCTTGTCCAGCGACGATGAGCGTGTCGGTCACCGCGGTCGCCGTGTCGAGTGGCGGTGAGGGAGATGCGCCACGTTGCTGGCCCCCACGACCCACATGAACGGTTGCCAGTGGCGAGGAGATCCTGGGCCAGCTCCTCCATTGGACTAGTCTGCGCCACGTCATCCTGACATGTGTGCCCCACATGTCGGTTTCCCTATTTTCCCGGCCAAATTCGAGCGTCAGTGCTCTGCGTTACGCATTAGGCGCAGAACAGGTGGTTTTTGTGCCCTGGTTCAAATGTGGTACAGTACCAAGTTGTTACCCTAGCCCCAAGTGTGGTGGTTTTGGGTATGGTACCACCCTTTTCCTTTTCAACTAGTGAAGCGTAACACTTGATTAAGTAGCCGGATGGTGTGCTAATGTAGGTGTCCGACTGTTTGAAGGAATAATTGAGGTGTGCCCGGTCCGTGCCCACATTTAGGGGTCCAACTTACCATGTTCTGGCAGTAGTAACTATACTAGTCCCTGCGTACTCCCTCTGTTTTTATTTACTCCGCATTTTAGCTTTGCTCAAAGTCAAACTTTGTAAACTTTGACAAAGTTTATAGACAGAAATAATAACATATACAATAAAAAATCAATACCATTAGATTCATTATTGAATATACTTTCACATCATATAGATTTGCTATTGTAAATGTTCATATTTTTTCTATAAATTTGGTCAAATTTTATGAAGTTTGACTTCAGTCAAACCTAATACGTAGAGTAAATAAAAACGGAGGGAGTATCTTACTCCGTGACCAAGATGGAAGGGAAAACGAGACAACTTAATGTTTATTTGAGCTGTTCAAGTATAATCATGTGGCGTTGCTTATTTCTCATTCCTCTCCAACCCTCTTCTCCATCGATCATGCCGCCCTCCGGTCGATTCCATCCTCCCGCATGCCTCATTTAAACATTCCGCCGAGTATAATTTGCATGTGGGCCTAGACCATGCTTGTATTTCCAATGTTGTAATTTATCTAACATGCATACAGACAAACGGTTCGTTTAAAGTTTCACTTTGCCTCCACTGCGTGTCGCTTCCCATCTTAGTTTTGACATCCCATTCGGTTCATGCCCCGACACATCTTGATGAGATCGATTGATGTTGAGAGATCAAGTGCGTGTCGTGCAAGGAGATAAAGGTTTGGTGTGTTTCTATGATAGAAATGACCCGGGGGGGTCTGTGTGGATTGGAGGGAGTATATTGTACCTTCAAAAGCGAAATGAACGTACTGTACCCACCCTAGTCCTATTTCAATCGATCTCCGGACCCCAAGATGAAACCAAGAGAGAATGAGTGGGTGCATGTGTGATACCTAAGGCGGATTCAAAATTTTGAACTGGTGATCATAGCATCAGCAAATCATATATAAAGGGTATTCAATGTTCGTTTCGCTTTTGAACGTACAATATACTTCCTTCGATCCTTTCTAGTTTACATATAAGTTTTATGTAGTCAAAGTATCTCTACTTTGATCAAACTTACAGAAAAAAGTATCAACATTCAACAACGCACAATCAATATTGTTAGATTCATACGTACTCCTAGATTTTGTATTAAAACAGAGATGGTTTCCAATTTGTTTTCAAACACGTGAATGTGCTTGTTCTCGCGCATGCTCTTCCTACTAGGATTTCGCCACGTATAGCCAGTCCAATAGTAACTTTTTTTAAGCTCCCTGTCCAATAGTAGTAGAAGTAGTAGTAGTAGTGGAGTACTGACAACATCTGCAGTAGAGTATGCAGTGCTCATAGTACTAGTAGTATACTCCCTCCGTTTTTATTTACTCCGCATAAAACGGAGGGAGTACTAGTAACACTCGGCCGACCTCTCTCTCTTCTAGTAGTATAAATGATGCGGGCAGGGGAGGGGTAGGGACATCGGTTTGCTCTCAACTGCGGTCCCACAAGCGAGCAAAAACGCAAGACGAAGCGCGTTCCATTCGGTGAGCGACGTGTAGGGTCCAGCGTGCCGGGGTGCAACGCGAACGCGACAAGAGTGATGTACACCGTCCGTTCCTCCGCTAAGTCCTACCACCAATCACCACCGCGCCCCACTCCTCCTCACCTTATCTCTCATCTTTCTCGAGATATCATTTTTCAATGAAATTCTTGAGATACCATTTTTCGATGAAATTCTCGAGATATCATAAAAAATGCATCCTGATGTTTCGTGCAATGGACGGGCATCTTGCTAGTCATCTTGAGATTTACGAAGTCATCGCCTCATCGTCGACAGGAATGGTGGGAAGGTCTGGACGTCTGCCACGTGAAACTCTGAAACTTTGGTCCCATCCCACCCCACAACTCTCCAGGCTCCAGCCGTCCGGCTTTGCAAACTCTGCACAATCAAAACCGCTTGACCGGTCGTCACCAAAACCACTATTCACACCAGAACCTTTGCTGCTCGGCCTACGCCAGCTACTTGCCGGCCGTTCACCACTGCCCCAAAACCACACCTCCTCTCCAGCCAATTCCCCCACCTTTCGATCCCCTAGCCCGCATCAACCATCCCTTAGTTCGCCAGAAAGCCATGGTGCGCCGCAAGATCACGTACTACAAGATGCTGATGCCGGAGCGCCACGCAGAAATCGCGGCAGCGGTCGGCGCCACAGACCTCTGTTCCCAAGCTCGCTTTGCGGTGGGCCAATCCCCGAGTTCTCTGGAGCCAAGCTCCGAGGAGGAGGAAGCCAATCCAATGTTCATGGCGGAGGTCGTGACGCAGAAGGCGCCCGATGCGTATGAGACGATGGATGTCGAGTTCGTGCCGGCGTCCGGGTCCCCCATGGTGCAGGCAGACCAGCGGTTCAACCTGGCGATCCTAAAGGAGGATCGGGAGGCGGAGGCTCAACTCGACGCGGAGCGCGCGGATGCCGCTGCCATCGAGGCCCTCCTGCAGGTAGAACTGGATGTCGTGGATGTGAACCGGGCGACGGAGGCTCAACTTGACATGGAGCGTGTGGATGCCGCTGCCATCGAGGCCCTCCTGCAGGCGGAACCGGACGTCCTAGACTTGAACCGGGCGGCGGAGGCTCAACTCGACGCGGAGCGCGTGGATGTCGCTGCCATCGAGGCCCTCCTGCAGGCGGAACCGGACGTCTTGGACTTGAACCGAGCGGTGCTCGCGTCCGTGCAAAGCGCCTGCATGCTCCGCGTGAACAAGTAGCTGGAGGCCGAGGACAACCACTGTGCGGACACACACGTCGGCAGCTATGGCTGGTTCGCGCCGGCAGCCAAAGACGACGAGGCCATCTCGTTCCGTGAGCAGTGATAGTTTTTCTTTATGTTGTTGTTTTTAGGGATCTTTTGCTGTGTGAAAACATATATTTATGCAAGTCGCCTGACTTTCATCATTTGGGTCAGTCGACCATTTCAGGCGGTTGGATGAATATCCTACGTCTCCTAACCCTTCTTCTTCCTCACCTCTTCTTCTTCCCCAAAAGACCACCGCATGGGCCGTACGGATCTTCCCCAACATGCGGTTGGATAAACATATTGTATGAACGAAAATTATGTGTCAGCGGTAGGATGGCTGAGTTTGGTTTGATCACATGTGGTAGCACGTGTCAGTGAGGGCGCGTTCCCTTGGTTGGGTTTGCGGCGTGCAGGAGCGACTGTGTGAGGGTGCGGTGCGACCGCGATAGCCGTGCGCAAGTGTACCTCCTTTTCATTTTGAAAACTTTAGGCAAGCTTGGCAAAAATGTGTGGCGAAGTATGGCAATGCAAGGCCTAGACCCAAATAGGATGCAAGTACGTACGTACTACTTGTGTTAAAAAAGAAAGACAGGGTTTTCCTTCACGGGATTGATCGATACAAATCCTCGTTTGACGTGTCAATTAATACGTATTTGTTTCTCCAACGCCCAAAGAGCTAACCATCTCACTCCTCATTGCTTGATTAATGCAGCGCCATGCAAACCAACCTTCTCACTTCCGCATGCATGCAAGGGTATATTTAATGTCCTTGGTTGCTAGTACGAGGCAAACTCCATCAATTTTGCCTCGATTAGTGTAAGTGGCCTTCTGCAAATTGTAATTTTGATACTGGCCTTGTATACAAAAAAATGGAGGTAGTAACTATTTGACTTCCTTCCCCATTGCGGTGACATTGATGATATCTCGAATGTTGTGGTTTGGCGAAGTGCGTTCGACAGAGCACACCATTGAGGGAGACCACGGTAAGTCATTCGCAAGTGCTACCTGCAAGCCAAGACAACCGCCTTCTTTGCATCCACGAAGTCTGTTTAACCAAAGGACGCGTAAATATACTAGTACTACACAATAGCATTGCCTGTCCAGCTTAGTGCGGTAAGGTGGTTTCTCGAAGAAGACGATGGAGAAGGGGAGTCAGCAAAGAGTGAAATGATGGTTGCTTCGTCCGTGCTTTGTGATTTGACGCCTCACTGCTTTGTGATTTGTGATAGAAGGGACAGGGGAGTAGACTCTGTGCTCTATACTGTACATGCGTCCAAGCACGGGAGAAAGAGGAGAGAGGTTGCATTTTTCTATTCCTTCAATCAATCAATTAGGGAGCTTCGGTTCCATCTTTTTGGCTTTGGCAGCACCGTCCACAATGGTTGCCATCGATGCCAAAAGCTATTTTCACATTTGGCTACACATTGTGGATGCCCTTAACCATACCACTTGGTTTTGCTCCTATGTTCTATATATACAAATCTTGATTATATTGATCTAAAAAATTATAGTATCAAGATTAGTAAAAAGGAGGTGATTTTGCCGCGCGGAAGGCGGGGAAGGTTTCTTATTTTTAGAGGACGTTGGCCTGGCGGTTTGCTAACATGCGGTCCCATGTGTTAGTGCTTTACCAAGCCAATCCGCGTCCCACATGAGGCAGAACAATGGCAGAAGCAACACGTGGTTAACTTGAAGAAGATGAGGGAGAAGCGGATTCAGCATCGAGTGAAATGATGGTTGCTTCGTCCCTCGAACTTCTTTTTTTAGCATTACTTCGTCTCTCCAACTTAACTGCGGGAAAGGTGCAACTTTGTGATTTGACGCCTCATTGCTCATTACTACGCCGGCGCCATGACTAGGGTGTTTCACCCCTGCTGCTCTGCACTGTTATTTCGATATGGCACGTGGACCCGGTTGCTTGATGTCTCACATGTCGGCGAAAGGGACTAGAACATTTTTTAAAGCGAGTGCTCCACTCTTACAACGGAGGAGTACACGACACGGTGGCCCAGTGAACTGTTACTTGTACTGTAGTACTATAGTTTTGCTGTTTCGCACGGTCCATCGATACAAACCCGATTAAATAGGCAAGGGCGGGATTTTCCCCGTGCTGTAGATGATACTAGCCATACATTTCAAAGGCAATTTTAATGTATGCAAACTGAATAATTAAGTAACAATATGAGATCTAGTAAAACTAAAAACACATATGATTTATTGTGTTAGAGTGTTGTAGTAGTGCTGTATTGTATAGTTGTTAGATGTAATATGCGAGAAAGTGTAGAGATGTACTTTTGGAGGGCCTACAGAGAGAAATTGGGCATAAAGTGGATTCAAATATTTGTATTCGTCTTGATATCATTTGTAACTCATATCTACAGTTTGTATAGTAGACGTGAATGCTTGTTCGCTATTACGAAACTAGTACAACAATAATGGGGTGGTGTGCGCCAATTTAGGCACTGGCACCTTGGCCTACTCGGCTCCACAGAGAGAGCGAGAGAAGAGATAAATACACGGGCGGTCAGTGTATTTCAAGCGAAAAGCATAATACGGTCACCGGACTTCAGAATACGCTCATTACGGTCACTATATACGTTTTGCGGTGATTATACGGTCACTTGCTCACCGTTCAGCATCGGATTGCACTCTGTTGGCCGGCCAAATAGTCTGCGTGGCACTATGTTGACTGGTTAAATTGACCATGTTCCTTGTGGGTCCCACCTGTCAGTTTGCATAGGAAAAAGGTAAGATAAACACAAATTTACGCAGGCGCGACAAGACTCCAACCCGTGCGCGGGAACCACCTAGTTGTGTATGTGTCTCTCAGGGCCTGATGTGTGCACATGCACATGTAGGTTGAGCACTTGAGCGTGAGAGTGTGTGTTGGTCGTGTGCTGTGTGCATGCATGCGTGCGTGTGTGCGTGTGAGTGTTGCGTGCGTGCGTGCGTGGCTGTGTGTGTATGTGTGAGTGTTGCGTGCGTGCGTGGCTGCGTGTGTTCGTGTGAGTGTTGCATGCATGCAGTTCGTGTGCATGCGTCCATGTGTGTATAATCACCACGCCAGCTCCTGTGTGTTAAAACAGACAGCTCAACATACCAATACAAGGCTACCTTGTCCGCTGTGCCCGTGGTCATGACTTCGAACCACCGTCCAATATTTTTTTATCGTTTGTTTTCATTCTTGTACACGCCGACAGGTGGGTCCAATGGTAGTGAGATAATGTGATGCAACACTAGAGGTGCCACGTGGAGCGTTTAACTGGTCAACTAGTTGTGTCTTGAGCAAATACAGAGCTGTACGGTGAGCCCGTGACTGTATAATAACCACAAAACATAAATGGTGACCGTAATGAGTGGATTCTGAAGTCCAATGTATGTATCGTGCTTTCGCTTCAAATACAATGATCGTCACTGTATATATCGCGAGAGAAAGATGAAACATGCGTGAATGTGCTGCGGGCGTACTTTTAGAGGACCTGGAGATAGTTTGTGTGCGTATGTGAAAGGGGCGTAGAGGGGGTGTATGTGATGGAGAGAGAGATGCTCTTCATTTTATTATGACTAACTTTATATATAGTATAAAAATATAAAAATTCACAGTGCAGAATAAATATCATTGGGTGCACCATGCAATGCAAATTAACGTTCATACTCCTCCATATAACTTTGTAATGTTGTATATATGTAGAAATTCTACAATAATTTTTTGGCCACACTTTGTGTGGTTTTATTCAAAAGGAATGTTGTATGCGAAATAAATGTGAAGAGAGGGCTTTTTAGATCAATGGGGTACGTGATGTAACATGTGTGAATGTGTAGTTGACGTATTTGGCAGGGCCTAGAGAGGTATGTGTATGTATTACGTATTCGAGAGAGGCATGGATAGAGGGGCCGACGGGTGGGGGGACGTGGGAGAGATAGCACGAGAAATGAGAGAGGTCTAGAGAGAGAGAGAGACGAATAGGATGTCATGGCGAGAGATGCCCTTGAGTGTGTATATGCAAGGGGGGAGGGGATTGAGGCACGAGGAGAAAATATTTTGTGTGGTGTCTGTGTTGGTATGTGTGGGTGTGAGAAGATAACGAGACCTAGGGGCAGAGGGTGTGTCACCGCGTGAGGTCCGGTGGGCCGAGGTGAAGCCCTTGGTTCGGTTCTGTCCCGCGCCATATTGGTCGGCCCGTGATGCATTCAGGGAGACCCATGGAGGACTAGTCGTACAAGAAAAAGATACCAGAGTCGTGAAGGACTCTGTGTCCACTGACAAAGCCAGCTAGGATTTGTAACCTTAGGTCCTCGGACTAAGGTAACCCCTTATCTCTGATATTACCATTCATCCAACCTAACTTTAAGGGGCATCCTACAGAATGCTCTGCTAGAATCATACTCGTCAATTAGGAAGAGAGGTGGAGGCCTAAAGATAATGTGCGTGCGGGAGACACATAGGCAGGTCTATGTATATAGAAAGGGTCGATGGGGATTGTGCGTGTGTATGCTTCTGAGAGGAAGAGTGCATGTGATAAAGGTTAGTGAAAACGGTCGTAAATCGTTGCGAGAGGGAGGGAGGGTTATATCGGGAGCATGTCTGCGAGAAAGACACCTCGGGAGAGAGTGTGTGAGCATGTATGAGAGACCACCGATGGATATACACCGTGTGCGCGTATGTGTGAGAGAGAAAGTCAGCGCGTGTGTGAGGAGGGGCCTATGGAGAGTGAAACTACACGTAAAAGACTGATGTACACATTGATTAAAAATATAAATTGTATCCAAATATTAGGATGGGATCATGATATTTGAAATTCGCGTAAGGAACGGTCATTGATCCATCAGACATCTATATTCTATTGAATTTGAGCATGTCTATGTTATTATTCGACATAATTGATCCACAGAGTTAGTATTTTGAACTCCAGACAATGCATCGCTTTAGCAATCGAATATAAACGTGAGTATAGTTCATGTTGTGTGTGTAAAGCACATTATACATACAAAAGTTACACAATGAATATTATAAATAGCTAGCTATGAACTAGCATACATTTGAATTCAACTTAAGGTGGTTTAAAAAATTCGAATTCAACATGAAGTCCATTCAATTATTTGAATTCGAGATCATGGCATTTGTAAATCATACCTAAATTATGGGGGCACCAACCTTTGCTCTGCTTTTGTACATAATAGCATATATAGTCATGTACAAAATAGATTCAAATTTACCTCCTCCATTCCAAAATAATCGTAGTTATAGGATTTTCAAGTGTCAAAATTTCAAAAAGAAGCGCATAATTTAATGAGGTTTTCAAACATACAAGGTCAAATTTAATGTTGTCCATTTAGGTCAATCCTCAAAGTTCAAGAGTACTATAAACGTGAATGCTTCTGTTTCAAAATTTCAAACGAAGTGCCAAAAGAGCCTCTACTCGCCCGAAACCGCGTGAGACCAATGTTTCGTAGAAGGAAATTACTTTTCTAACTCCGACCCGTGAAGCCTACCGGCCCGACGTCTATAGGTCTAAACCGGGGTAGGATTGTAACTTCATCTAGATGCCACGCAACCGCCTCCGAAAAACATTCATACACCGTGGCCGCCTAAACACACATTCGCTTGGCCGAAATCGCTCCCGCCCACTATTTGGGACACCTGGGATTACCGTCCTACCCCCGACCCACAGTAGGTCCGAAATTTAAGAGGGGGGCAAAGTTTGTACTTTCCCCAAATTTCAAACAAGCGCGTCCCATCTGTTAAAAAAACAAAAACAAGCGCGTCCCAGACCGAAACATGGTTCCCCCTTAGCTCCCCCCGCCACCCCCACCCCCCGTCTGATTCCCCATTCATAATCCGTGGGCGCCAAAACTACCTCTCCACCAGCCTCAAAACCCCGGTATCCTCCGTCCGCCACCCCATCCCACCCATCAACCGTCGCCCTCCTCCATCACGCTCGAGCCGATACCCCGACGTCATCGTCCACCGCAACCACAATGCCCTACACGGCTAGTAGTTGAAGCCGAGGCCGAGCTACCTCTAGGACGCCGACGTGCACCGTACCCAAGCCAGTTCAACCACGCCATCCTGCGCCTCACCGCTGTCGCTCCAACGTCGCCACCGTCCACCGCACCAGAGCTGTTCCCGCTACACCGTCCTTCGCTGCCTCGGATCTACTTCCCCTCTGCTGACAGACGGCCACCGCAACACAGTCAACAATTTGGCCATGGGTTCGTCCAAGGCTCCACCCTCCTCCAAAACATCAGTTCCCCCGGTAAAAAGAAGAACATGGCCGCGATATCAGGAGGACACAGCACTGGCAACCGGAACTGGTACTCCTCTTACCTTATTCGTGCAAATCTTACGTGTCTGCTTGCACGGTATTCATCCCACAGAAGACACTAGTTGACTGCTTCTTCCTACACCTTCTTCCTGATACTAGATGTTCCTAGTAACTCGCGATGCACAAGGTTTCTCCTCATATACTATTTCACCTTAGCTAGAGGTCCATCGCCCCCCTGGATTTCAATTCCTAGTCAGTTGATTCCCAATTAAAGGAGCATTCCCTGGCGTAACAGGCGCTAGTCCGCCTATTATGCCGGGGAAGCAATGCCTCAGTGTTTATCTTAGGGGTGTGTGGGGCCTAGGAGCTGCTGGCGCCCGATCTGGAGGTCGGCCGGGCTTAAAGGGATGGTCGGGGGGCGCTACCAAGCATGGCGGTGGTGTGAGGTCGAGAGGAGGGCGGGGCGGCGGAGGCAGGGGTCTGGGCCGGTGGTCGCTGGCGGTTCGAGAAAGATCGTCAATAGTGACTGGCGGGAGGTAGACGAAGGCCATCTGCCCGTTCCTTGTAGATCGGACGGTTCATAAAAAAATTCGACTGACCTATTTATTTTTAGTCGACTGTTATTTTGATAGGACCACATGTGGTGGTGTGCTGGAGGAGTACCTGCATTTCCCAGCCATCCCTGTGCTCATATATTACAAAATCATACGGAGTAGAATCTAATGGGCTGTTTAGATTGTGACTATGTTTGCCATATATTGCCACATTATTTTTGTCACACTTGCCTAACTTGAGTTGCTCAAATTGTTAGCCACACTTTGGCTTGACTAAGGGAATCTTGCCACACTTTTTCTGTCTATGACATGTGGGGTTCACTTCTCATAAAAAAATCTTGCCTTAGGTGTGGCTAGAACCAAACACCCACCTAACTTGGTCAAACTTGCCTAAGGTGAGGTGTGGCAAAGTGTGGCAAGATATGGCTAGAAACGAAATAGCCCCTAATTTTGTTTGCCATGCAATGTTGTAGAGCTATCATATGTCTCCTGTCATTTATTTTTCAGCCACCTGCTATTTGCTACTTTTACAGTGCACTAGTTCTGCACACACTTCACCCATACTCTCACTATTGTTTTTTTATGCATGGGTATTTCAGCCTCTGCCAACCGGTTGATAGAAGCACGAAATAAAAGAGAGAAGTAGCTCCAGCTTTCTTCGGGCTTAGGCAAGACACGTTTCGGTGCTATAAAGGGTGCAGTGTCAGCAGATGGAGACGGTAAACGTAGCTCTGGAGTTGATGATCCCGCTCGCCATGAACCACCATCCCATGTGCTTGCTTTAACTTCGCGGTTTTATATGTGGTTGCATGTTGCATATGGTGTCTAGCTTGTATTCGAAAGGCCGAAGTTGGTCTTTATTAAGATAAGGAAAGATATTTCTTACATGAACCACCATCCCGGGAGCACCAGAAGACAAATAGCTAGTCCGGGCACTGGCCGAGCCAGTGACAAGCCCAGCACAGACAGGCATCACCTGGAAGCCAACTAAAAATCCATGATGGTGGCGAAGCAGCCCGCCTCCCACCAGGCTCTCAGGTCCTCGATGATCATGCTCACCACTCCAGCCGGATGTCTAGCTTGTATTGCTTCCAATTTGGTTAAATTGCATCTGCTTAGCTTACACATTATACCTTTGAATATGACATGCCTTCCTGTTTTTGGTACATACTAGTACATCTGTCTATTAACCATGTTCTTACATCAAACTAATGTTCTTGTGTATCCCTCATCAATCACTTATGATGAGACAGTCACCCCAGTGGGTTACTATGAGAAAAGATGCTCTTTTAAAGAATACAGTGTCAGCCTCCCCACATGATTCTCAAGAAACAACAAGGCTAGATGAATATAGTGAACGTAGCTCTGTAGTTGATGACCGAATTTCCCCTACACCACCATCGCAGGTGCTTGCTCTAACTTGGCAGCATGATATGTGGTTGCATGTTGCATATGGTGTCTAGATTGCAATTCTTCCAATCTGGTTAAATTGCATATGCTATTCTGCTTAGTTTATACATTATAACTGTTAATGTGACATGCCTTCCTGTTTTTAGTACATAGTACATCTGTCTATTAAGCATGTTCTTACATAAAACTACTATTTTTTGTATCCCGCATCAATCAATATGATGAGACACCTTTAGTATATGCAGTGTGATATTGGTTGCATCTTTCATATGATTTATAGCATGCGCTGCTCCTAATTTGTTGAAACACCATTTATGATGGGACGCTTTTAACTTGGCAAAGTCATATTGGTTGCATCTTTCATGTGGTGTCTAGCTTGCATTGCTTCTTATTTGTTGAAATGGCTTCTACTTAGTTTACAAAAATAGTTGTGAATATGCCATGTCGTCCTGTTTTTCATACATATTCCATCCTGGTATCATGTGTTTGCCTTACATCAAAGTAGTGATTGTCAATATCATGCATGAATGAGTTCTGAAGAGTGAATTTTATTGCTTTTTCTTGTCGGTTTTACTTGACAATTCAAAATCAATAAAGCTGAAGGAAATTAGCAAGGGAGTGGATAAAGGTGCTCCTTCCAAACGGAGGGCCTCTACAGATTCTACTCCGCCACCCCCCAAGAAGATTTGCAAGACAACGCACGCATAGACACTCAACGTAGTTGTGTTGATGATGAGCACATCTCCCCTAGTCCACCATCACAGGTGCTCCCTCTAACTTGGCACTGTTATATGTGGTTGCATGTTATGTATGATGTCTAGCTTGTATTGCTTCTAATTTTGTTGAATTCCATCTGCTTACTTTACACATTATACTTGTGAATAAGACACATGTTCCTGTTTCTAGAACATACAATATCTGTCTATCACACCATGTTCTTACATCAAAGTACTACTATTGTGTAACCTGCAACAATCACTTATCATAAGACACGTTTAACTTGGGAGTGTGATATAGGTTACATCTCACATTCTTTTCTAGCTTGTACTACTTCTATTTTGTTGAAATGGCACTTATGACGAGACAATTTTAACTTGGTAGAGTAATATTCATTGCATCTTTCATATGGTGTCTAGCTTTCATTACTTCTAATTTGTTGAAATGCCTTCTGCTTAGTTTACACATCATAGCTGTGCATATGCAATGATGTCCTTTTTTCTTACACATTCAATCGTCCTATCATGCGGTCGCCTTACATTAAAGTAGTGCTCATCAGCATCCTGCATCAATGTGTTCTGAAAAGCGAATTTTTATTCAATTTTCTTGTGGGTTTGACTTGACAAGGCAATAAAATTAAGAAAGATGAAAGAAAAAATTAAGGCAGGGACTGATGGCGGTCTTCCGGCGAAACCGGCATCCCAGGTGCTTTCTCTATCTTGGCAGTGTGATATTGTCATGCATGTTGCCTACGGTGTCTAGCTTGTATTGCTTGTAATTTGATTAAATTACTTCTGCTTAGTTTACACAAATAGTTGTGAATATGCCATGTCGTCCTGTTTTTCGTACATATTCCATCCTCGTATCATGTGTTTGCCTTACATCAAGGTAGTGATTTTCAGTATCATGCATGAATGAGTTCTGAAGAGTGAATTTTATTGCTTTTTCTTGTCGGTTTTACTTGACAATGCAAAATCAATAAAGCAGAAGGAAATTAGCAAGGTAGTGGATAAAGGTGCTTCTTCCAAATGGAGGGCCTCTACACATTCTACTCCGCCATCTCCCCAACAAGATTTGGAAGGCAACACATGCATAGACACTCAACATAGCTGTGTTGATGATAAGCATGTACCCCTTGTCCACCATCACAGGTAATCCCTCTAACATGGCACTGTTATATGTGGTTGCATGTTATGTATGATGTCTAGCTTGTATTGCTTCTAATTTTGTTGAATTCCATCTGCTTACTTTACATATTATACTTGTGAATAAGACACGTGTTCCTGTTTCTAGAACATACAATATCTATCTATCACACCATGTTCTTACATCAAAGTACTACTGTTGTGTAACCTGCAAGAATCACTTTTCACAAGACACGTTTAACTTGGGAGTCTGATATAGTTTACATCTCGCATTATTTTCTAGCTTGTACTACTAATTTGTTGAAATGACACTAATGACGAGACAGTTTTAACTTGGTAGAGTGATATTCATTGCGTCTTACATATGGTGTTTAGCTTTCATTGCTTCTAATTTGTTGAAAAGCCTTCTGCTTAGTTTACACATCATAGCTGTGAATATGCAATGTTGTGAATATGAAATGGCACTAATGACGAGAGACCTTTAACTTGGTAGTGTGATGTTGTTTGCATCTTGCATATGATTTATTTCTTGTACCGCTTCACATTTGTTTAAATGCCAGTTATGATGAGACACTGTTAACTTGGCAGAGCGATATTTGTAGCATCTTTCATATGGTGTCTACCTTCCATTGCATTGCTTCTAATTTATTGAAATGCCTTCTTCTTAGTTTACACATCATAGTTCTGATTATCTCATGCCGTCCTGTTTTTCGTACATATTACATCCTCCTATCATGTGGTTGTCTAACATCAACGTTCAGTTCGTCTGTATCACGCATCAATTTGTTCTGAAGAACTAAATTTTTATTCCTTTTTCTTGTCGGCTTGACTTGACATGGCACAGAGAAAGAGGAAGGAACACATAATGGCAGGGGATGGTGTTAGTACTCAGGACACACGGAAACGGAAGCGGAAGAATTATGCAGATTCTGCTGGTACTGATAGTGCAATAGAAGGTCGAAGTCCACCGGAAAATTGTACAAACGCGGTATCCCATGCTACACGATTTGCAAAACAATCCAAACAGAAACTAATAGCTGCCACCAAACAAGCAGCGACAGCCCTAGTTGTTGCAACACCTTCCACAGTACCACTAGCTGCACGAGTTACTCGTTTGTTAACTCAGCTAGCAGCACGTTCCCAAGCTCCCTTGCCACCTGACACTACTTCCGAAGCACTCTTGACACAAGATGAGTTGGCAATATCAGATGAACCTTGTGAGCTTCAACAGCAAGAAGGTAGTTCCTGGAGTCAAGTTACAGTTGCATGCTTCTTTATATGTAGTCTCACAGTTTGATGTACACTAACACTTCCTATGTTCATTGTTGGACTAGCACCTAGGCGCAAGAGGAAACAGACATCAGGGTTAATGCTCGATAGGTTAACTAAATCTATAGGAGGAAGAATGGAGATCCGTTTTGAGGCAGGTTTAAAAAGGCCACGTGATGCTACAGAGTCAGCCAAGTTAGTATCAGAGGCAGCGGTTGCTGTTAGATGTCATGCACGTATCCTCCCAACATGGATTCAGTACAGGAATGACAAAGACGAAACCCAGTTCAACACCTTCCTCGACCATTTATCTATAAGTATGGTTATGTATGGAAACTAGTAATATCGTCTTGCTCTGTCCCATACTTTCTAGGTTGCTGATAATGAGACTCCCATAATTTTCAACAGATGAGGTTCAAGTTGGATAGCCAAGATGATGCAACCAGACAAGCTTGCACCCATGTTTTCAAGTCTGCTCTGCGACAGTATTGGTATAACTTGAGGAAAACTCACTTTGAAGGCAAGGCTAATAGTGAACTTGCCCAAACATCTCCAGTGGAAAATATATCGGATGAAGACTGGAGAGGCCTCGTTAAACACTGGTCTGATCCAAAGTATCAAGTACGTTATATATGTGTGATCAGATCACATGTTGAACTCCTATTTACGCATGTGCCTCACAAATCTATCTTCTTGTAGGTGAACTGTTCAAAGAACAAGGCCAACCATACAAAAGTGAAATTCCAACAGACGACAGGATCTTGTAGCTATATTGCACACTGTGAGGCTCTTGTAATTAGCTGTTGTTTCACTCTTTTCACTGTGCCATATTATCAGATCTATATTGACTTGTTCCAAATGCAGAGGAAAGCCCGCAAGGACCAAAAAGTACCTGAACCAAATGTTGTGGAAATCTTCATGGACTGTCACACCAGCAAGACGAAGGGCATGACTACACTAGTCAAAGCCGCTGTTGTAAGTCCTTAATCCTCATGCCTTTTAACTACTACTTACTCTGACTTGTGCATTGAACTGCACAGTTTGTAGCCAATGTCTATTACTCTTTTCAATTTTATACACAATTATCTTAGCGTATCATTGCACCTTACAAGGTTTAAAAGAGAGGAGTGATGTTCCTTTGATCTTGATCTATAATCTAGTTCCGTGCTGGACTTGCCCACACAACGTTACAATTGCCTGTTTGTCTGTTCTCAGTTGTTTTGTGATATGAATGATGTCATACTATGCTTACCGTATTATAAACTTTGTCTCTTTATCCTTAGCTATCAATACAATGTGAAGAAATAGACAATACATTAGCCATGGTACATGGTCATATGTTTGGAACCTAGTTTTATTATGTAATTTGCAGTAAAATACAACTAATATTTTACACGGGTTCACCAGAATAAGTTCTGTATATAGACCAAAGCTATTTTGTTTGGTTTTGCTGCCTCCTTAATATCTTCTGTTCTGGTACTACTAATGTAAAAACTCAACTTTTTAGCAAGCTATTGAACAAATGGTGGAATCGCCACCTTCTGAAGGTGACGAGGCAACTATAACCACAATGTCACCTCTTGCTGCAGTGGGTCAGTACCTGTCCACTAACAGTGCCAAAAGCACTTTCCTGCATAATACTGGGTTGGTTGTTAAGGCAATCTCGTCCAAACTGCCTCATGATCAAGATATGCAAGCTCAAAACAATGTTATATCTGCACTCCAGACACAAATCCATTCCCTAACAGAGACCCTTTGTGAAACAAGGACAGCCATTGTTCGATGTCGTCAAGATATGCATGGTTTTGAAACCAAACTATCAGACATTTGCTATCTTGTTCAGGAGCCTAGGAGAAATGAAGGCGAAGGTTATGGTGCTCGATCGGACAGTACAACATGAAAACATAAAAGTCAGGTCAAATGAACTGAGCTTCTGAACTTCTGGTGTTGCATTTATCTACCGGACTGTTAACTTTTATGCCAACCTTCCTTTTGTTTTATGGTTGTAATTTGTTTTGTTGCGATACAAATTTTTTTCTTAACATGTAGGCACCAGCTCAAGAAAACAGCAAGCCATTTTTGTATAGTGTAGGGTGTTCCCTATATTTGCACTGGTGGCGAACTTTGATGCCCAGTGGATGTAATCTGTGCAATCGCCTTAATAGCCTAGCATTAGTTTCTGGCTTATTTATTTCCTAGTCTTCTTTTTCCTTGGTTTGCTAGTGGCTGCAACAACCATGGGCCATATACGGACCGTGGTAACCTTGAGCGTGCTACTGGCCGTAGGATCCATGGGCCTCCTACGAGCCATCAGATAAATGGGCCTCCAACGGGCCGTAGAATCAGTGGGCCTCGGGTTGTCCGATAAATGGGCCCACATGGGCCGTAAACGGGTGTAATTGGTATCGGGCCAGCATGGTATGGGCCGTTAACAGGCCGGAAGATAGCAAAGGCTTAATTCTGTCACAGGCATAACGGGTCGTTAATGGGCCAGAATATAGGACGGGCTGGAAACGGCGCAACGGGTTAACATGCCACAAACAGGCCGATTCTAACCACGGGCCAAATTTGGCTCATTAGGTGAACATGCCAGTAACGGGCTGGAAGTAATCGAGGGCTGGAAAGGAGCCCAAGAACGTATGGGCCGTCAGTAGGCCGAAAGCTAACATGGGCTGGAAACAGCCCATGTGAATCATGGGCCGTTAATAAGTACAAAGAAATTTACTGTTTATTATGGGCCAGAGTCACCGTGGGCCACTAAAGGGCCCAAAGATACGAAAGGCCTCATATGGGCCAAAAGACATCGTGGGCCATACATGGGCCGAAAGTGAAACGGGCTGGTGTTATATTCGACAGCCCACATGACGTTGTTGGGCCGATTTCGGGAAGGCCCTAACGGGCCATGAGTTACCGGGCCGTAAAATGGGCTATATGCGAACAGACCGTTAATAGGCTTTTCATGGGCCGGCTCGCTAGCTTTTGACCAAGTCAAATGGGCCGGCCTTTGTAAGCTAAATGGGCCAGTGTTGGGCCGTCGCACCTGTCGACATATCATAGGAGCCTATCTGACCCAATGACGAGCTGACATGTGTTTCCTTCGGCCAATGAGAATTTTACACGTGGAAAATCCCCATTGGTCCAGGCTGTTAATGGGTTATCGGATCCAAAACCGGACCCGATAGCTTAACGGCGACCCATTACAGTGGATGCCACGTGTCGGTTACCCTTGATGAAAGCACTTCCTTGACGCGTCATTTATCGTCATGGAAGTGAACACTTCCATGATGATAATTTTGGTATTGTCATGGAACACTTCTACGACAGCACAGGTATGACTATCTTGATTCTGTCATAAAATCGTCATGGATGTACATGCATGACAGAAAATGTGACCTACTGTGACAAACACGTATCATCACGGAAGTGTATTTTTTTGTAGTGGTACTTTGGTGCTCTCAAGGCGGAGCAAGAACTCATGAAGGCCAAGTCTACTCGACCCCAAGCACACTTCATGACGACCATGCTCCAAGACGGCGAGCATGAGGCTAGTACCACCGACATGTCCAAGCCCGAGGAGCTCCAAGATGACATTCCCAAGTTCGACTTCACCGCCATCCCTCTTTGTGGCATTGATGATGCCGAGTCTACCATGACTCTTTTTGAAGATGGCACCGCGACAAGTATGACTATGGAGCAACTCAAGGATCAAGATTTTGAGGTGAGCGACAGGTGACGAGCAAGGATGATGCTTCCCTCTATGGAGGCGAGATTGATGATTTGCCATCGTTGGCCTTCATCCATGGCGACGGTGACAGGATGGTTGAGCATGGGATTTTCCCTTTGACCGAGGAGACATATGGTGATGAGTTGAGTGACTTGTGCACCTATGTTGAGAGTGAGAGTGACTTCACCACTAGCCCCATATATGATGAGCTGCCCCAATTCCCATGTGAGGAGAGCCACCACCACCACTACTTGAGTGATTTGAGTGACTCCACCATATGTGAGTTTGAGTGCACCTATTTTGAGGAAGTGAGTGAGCCACCACCACATAGAGAGAGTGAGGTAGTTGATAGGGCATGTGAGGCCATTTACACTTCTAACGACTTAATCTCTACCTCTATTGTGTCTTCTCATTTGGTGCTAGGTCTCATATATGATGACGTGCCGATCCTCGACGACTTCGTCCTTCCATTGGACAAGATGATGGCCATGGTGGAATGTGATGCACCCCCCACATGGTTCCATCACAATGAAGATGATGACCATGACTTGGTCTTTACCACCTGACCTACACCACATGAGTGGAATGAAAAATGTAACATAGGTGAAGGTGATGCTCCAGTCCCACTAGTGGACATTGATTACTTGCATGATGTTGATCCACCTATTACCATGCTTCATGCTAGTATGATTTCCCCATGCGATGATTTACCCATTTATGATGAGTTTGATGAGCATATGGAGTCTATTAGTTGTGATGCCATGTTGTATAGGATTTCTTGTGATAAATCTCTTGGTTCATGTTTGACAATCCGCTTGACTTGTCATATGCTATGCATGAGATCACCCATCTGTCATATTTGCAATCTCATTGTAGTGGCTATGCACATGCCATTAAAATAAATCCTATTTGCACATATGGCATAGATGACAAGCCCATGGTTATTGGCATTTGTTTTTCTTGTGATGATATTGATATACTCCCTTTACATCATTTCCATCACATGCCATGCCATGATCACCTAACTTCAGACATGCATTGTCTGCCATGTTGTCACTTTTCTCCATATTATGCTTCTGCTATTGCTCATGAGGAGAACCCCATAGTTTCCTCATACCTATTAGGAGATTCTGCTACATCCTATGAAATGTATGATTCCCATGATTGTGTGCACCATATGCATCCCCTGAATAAAATGCTATTGATGTGCCATATACTTGCATTATCAATTTGTGTCCCCATCATGTTATACATAACAACTATTCTTTCATGATGGATGACATATTCATATACCATGCTTAAAATTTCTTTGAGCGATGCTTATCTTGTGCTAACTCACATGTGCACATACACATGATGATGGATGATGTGTACATTTACCACGCACACACTCTCTTTGGTTTGTGTCTTTTTTTGTGTAGGTACCCATGAATACTCATCAACATTACAATCCCCTGAGTTGATGAAGCGAGCTCTAGAGAGCAATGATAATTTGGGATCCCGTGGATTGTCCTTACCACCGCTCCCTTGTTGCAAAGACTTCGCACATTTCTTCTACATGGCCCTCACATGTTTATGCGTTATATACCACTTCTCACTTTATGCCCATATTGCCATGTTCAGTTTGCATGATATGCTCATTTCTACACCTTTGCTATGCATTTGTGACCCATGCTTTGCTTTACACATGATACTTGATTCTAGTACATGTGTGTCTATTTGCAAGCTTGGTGGAGGTATTGCTTGTTATTGCCATGTTTGCTTTGTGCCCTATGCTTATGATGACCCTTTGATCATATCTTGTTTTCATGATTGTCCTATATCATGCGTATTACATATGCCTATTATTTGCCCACATGGCATGCTTGCCATGATTTCCCCTAGTATGTTGCATCTTCGCACTACTAGCTTGCATGACATGATTGATATGCTTGCCTATGTTGCATCACCGATGATTCATACTTGCTCGTTTCATGTGGTAGATGGCATCCATTTCCATGCTTGTCACATGATTGACTTTATTGCCTCACACATGATGAACAATTGTTCTTTTCATTGTGTTGACTGCCACAATATCTTCACTACACCCTATGCATGTTATGCTTGGATTGTCTTGCACTTGCCCCGACATCTCATTATATTTAGTGTTGTGAATGATTCCTATGCATACCATAGACCATTTGTTGAACGCATTGTGCATGCTTGCTATGACATTGAAGTAGATGCTTGTTCAATTGCCACACATCTTAGCATCTACACCTCCCATTTGCATGCTTGTTTCTATGATGCCCTTGATTGCGCCCAATTTATGTGCTTACATGTCATGTCACAATCCTTTGTCATGTCGTATGTTATGCTTGATGATGACACTTGTTGGGTGAATCACCTCTTGAATGCTTGGTTTTGCACTAACGCTAACCACATTTGTTTTTCCAAGTGTTTGTTGTCTTTGCTCCTTTTGCAGGAATCACTAGACGGTGCGACATTGGAGAGTGCCCATTTTGAGCTTCAAGATGATTAATGCTTGGTGATCGTCCACTTCTACATGGCGACGCCATCTCTTTCCCATGGTGATTTGGTTTTTGATCTGAGGATGGATATTTCCCAAGGGGGAGGGGATGATGCGGAGTCCGTTTGGCAACTGACACATGCCATATCTACTTCACATACATAAAGGTGAATCCTCTCCTTTACACGTGTCCATCTATATCCTTCGAGGATGGTATACTACTTGACCCCTCTCTTGTGTGCGTACATAGGTGTGAGCGGAGCTACATTCCTCCCAGGCAAGAAGGAGACAGCCACCAAGATGAAGGCACCACCTCCCAGGCAACCACGTGCGCACGGGCCTCCCCGACCCCGTGCCCAAGGGCCACCCATAAGCCTTCTGGAAGTGAAGACGCACACCCTCATGCGCACGGGCCCCTAGGCCCCATGCGCATGGGACCCACGTGCCCATGGTACAAGCCCATGCGCATAGGCTAAGTCGTTAGGCCGCTGGATACCCCGTGCCCATGGGCTCCACTTACCCCGTGCACATGGGGCTGCGTGTGTGTAGCTGTTGGGCTTGCCCATGTAATTCCTATTATGCCCCTGCTTACCCCTTCATCCCCTAGGGCTCTATATACTCCTCCATCTCCTCCATTTAAGCGGAGCTAAGAATAGTTCTAGACATTAGAGCTTAGCTCATGTATCTCCCCTTGTGGGATTCCTCTTGAGAGAGAGAAGACTCCACTTGAGTTCAAGGCCTCCATCGGAGAAGATCCTTAGGGATTCAAGACCCCCTTATGGGAATGATCTATCTAGATCATCAAGACCTCATATCCTTCATAGGATTTGGGATCAACTTTAACCATGTGTCTTGTTTCCCTTTGATTGTTCTTGTACCTTGTGAATCTCATGTGTTTGTGAGTCTAGTGGATGTGTGATTGGACTTGTTCTTGAGTGTTCCTCTTGTGATTTCCCCTCTTGTTCTTTGTGTTCTTCATGGATCCCCCTCCAATTCTTGAAATATCTCCACTTAGGGTCTCCACCCTACAACATCTTGATATCATGAGCCACGCTGATCACGAATTTGGAGTTCCCCCCACTTTTTTCTAGCCTAATTTTGTGTGTTTTTGTCCCAATTCGAAAATTCCCCACAAAAAGAGCCATACCAATTTTTTTGTGATTTGTTATTTCTAGTGTGTTTTTGTTGATTTCAATCCATGGATCTGGTGTTTAGCAAGTAGATCTACCTCCTATTGCGTCCCCATAGCCTAATTTTTCTTTATCCCCTTCAAATCTGACATTGAAATCGCGAAATTTCGGCCACCCCCGTGTCCACGGGGCCCAGACCCCATGCCCACGGCCCCCCGCGACGTTCCTGGACACCCCGTGCCCACGGCCCTATGCCGTGCACATGGGACCCTCGTGCCTACGGGCCTAAGACCCCGTGGGCACGACCCCTACAGACCAACATCCACCGCTTCACCTTTCGCCCATATCTCCCACTTCCGAACTCCGATTTGGGTGTTCTTTGGTTCATTGGAAAGCTAGCGATGTGCCCGAGCTTCTCATCTTGGTTTTTTCTGTCATTGACTCCATCAAGTTTTTTGCATTTTCTCATCTTTGCATAGGCCCTCCACCATAACTTCCGCACCACCACATAAAACTTCCGCCAACTAACCCATTTTGGTCCTTATTGCATTTGTACTTGTTTGAGTCGTGATTTGAGTCTCCTAAGGTGTTTCAGATACTTAGGGATGGTTACTTCCTCATCAACCACCACGTGGAATGATACGAGTACCAACTAGTTCCATCGACTACATCCACCACGACATTTCACATCGACGACGACCATCCATCCTTTGATATCATCTTCAACCGGAAGCAAGGCCGGTTACACCCGACTTCGTGAAAGGTTAAGTGTGACGAAGGTATCCATTCTATCATAAACTTTTCCTTCCTTTCCATTACATCTTGATAGCCCCACTATCTTTGCGAATACCTTCATACCTATCAAGACTAGCTATTCGAGTATTGCCGGGCTTCACGAAAACTTGTGCACCTTAGTGATATGATATCATATTGTTGCATCATTTGATATATCATATAGTGCAATTGCTTGCTCCCATGCATATCTTGTGATACTTATCTCATGTGTTTGGTTGAGGCTCAATAAGCATAGTGGAAATGAAGAGAAGAGCAAAAAAAAAACAAAAAAAGCTTTTTGGCAAGAAAGAAAGATCAAAGATTATAAGAAAAGAGAGTTTAGCATGAAAAGAGAGACTTGTTGTCGGTGTCAAAGCCAGCAGACCTCGGCGTAGGGGTCCCGAGTTGTGGATTTAGCATCGATGGGTAACAAGGGATGACGAACACAGTGTTTACCTAGGCTCGGGCCCTCTCGAAGAGGTAAAACCCGACGTCCTGCTTGATTGTATTGAATGTATAACGTGGTTTACAGAGTAGATCTACCTCGAGATCAGCATGAGCTAAACCCTAAGGTTATGAGGTGATGAATGTAGCTCTAGCTCTAAAGACTAAAAACCCTCGGTTTATATAGACACCGATAGGGTTAGGGTTACCGGTGATAGATTACAATAAGGAATTAAAGAGATCCTCCGCCTTCTTGACTTGGAGGGCACACCATGGCTTCATAGATCTTCTGTTAATATACGGCTCCACCAGTCCAGCCCATGTACAATGGGCCGTCGCCCCAAGGACCCCTTAGTCCATGACTCCCTCAGTAGCCCCTGAACTTTCCTCCAACGCCGGGGATCGTCTTCTGGAATCTTCACATCATCTACTTGTGAGACGAGTTCCTTTACCCCATTTGAAGCCGTGCTAATTTCGCCAAACTTTATCCAGAACCCGCTCTAATGTACTCGGATCCGGACAGTCTCAAGATTCTGAGGTCCGAAGACAACTTGAGATTGAGGTGGGACCATCAGAGTTTAATGTCGTTCCTCGGGGCCAGGCTTCGCACACCTTTCCAGAGGGCGTGCGGCCCAATGCCGTCCTTCCTCGCACCTGTCCTTTCGGTTTCATGATAAGATGCTTATTTATAGATCCAAAGGTGCCGAGAACAGTTATCTTCCCCTTCGCCAAGAACAACACCGAAAAAATTCTCCAAAGCTATGGCCGACATCCAAGGTTCTACCTCACGCCCTCACGGCCCACTCCCAGGCTATTGGTCGAGCTGCTCGGTCTCGCATATCCAGCTGAGTCACTTGCAAATGCAACACTTCCTCCCTTTGGCCGATCTGGTCCCAGTCCGCGTCGGTCTCATCTCCATTGATGGTCGTGCCCTTGCCGAGAACTCCCCCGCCCCAAACAAGGAGGAGAGGGTATGTCCTGTGCCCTTCCTTCTAAGAGGTTTGGGTTTCCCTATTCATCCTTTTCTACGGGGTCTGCTAGAGTTCTAAGGGATCCAGCTCCACAACCTCACCCCGGGTTCGATATTGCACATTTCTGACTTCGTAGCCTTGTGTGAGATATTTCTGAGTTGCGAGCCCCACTTTGACTTGTGGAGGAAGTATTTCTGTCTTGTCCCCCACCTCCGGGAGGGATCTATATTTGAGGTAGGCAGTGCCGAAGTATGGCGAATAGCTGGGATAGGGTACCCAATCGGGACCCCACAGAAAGATCTCGAAGGATGGACTTTGGAGTGGTTTTATATCGAGGATGTTCCCCTCACCGATCCAATTCGACAAGGGCTACCTGAATATTCAAATGACCAGCCTATAAAGCGGTACAACTGGCGGCCTAGAGGCCCTTCCCAACAGGACAGCGAAGAAGTGCGTGCACTATTAGCCAAGATCAGGCTGCTAACTAGCAGCAAGCTGACCATGATCGAAGGTATGGCCATCGCCATTACACAATGCGTGCAACCCCTCCAACAGTGGGGTCACCCTTTATGGTGTTATAACGGGACCAATGATGTAACACGTCACCAGCGGCAAGGGCCAGACAACAAGGCAGCCCTGGCCAAAATACTGGCCGATCTCTTCAAGGGAGACGAAGCTGAGTTCGCTCGCATGAGTATTCGAGAAGGCTGCTCCGGATATAATCCGGCGGACTGGGTAAGTCACAATCCATTACTTTGAGTCCATAGACCACGCCGAATTGTCGCCACTTGAACAGGGATGGAGGCGTCAGGTTGCGTCCATTAGTTGTCCTCCTCCTCAACCAGAGAATCACTCTCGTGATGGTGATCCGGGGTATCATGACGATCCAGAGATGTCAATTGAATTTGAAGATGGGGTGTTCTATCAGGAGGGCCTTGACAGTGTCAAGGTGGCTGTAACAGCCGATCACCCCGGGGCTCTTCCCTCTTCCTCAGTAAGTAAAAAGAAGACCCTCTCCCGAACAGGACACTCGTCTCGTGCTACCCCCCACGTGCTGACTTCTACTCCCAAGGGTCGCCACACTACGTGTAAGAATGCCTCGAGAGGAGCACGGACTGCGCCGGCTCCGGCCCTTGACGGGAGATCAAAGCGGAAAGCCTCTGTCTAAGCGGAGGCACCTGCCTCCTCGGCCCAGAGGTAATGTATTTCAGAATCGCAGCGAGGGTCGCTGTTGGCACATTTTTATTAAAGCTTGCTCAATTTTGCAGAAGGCGCATGCCTCTACACCAATCCGAAGATCACCTAGATGCGTCGAACCGCAACTCTGGTCCCAAGTCTTCGGCACAAGCCAGAGCATCCTCCGAACATGCGGCGGCTGGCGTACGCCCGGCAGACTCCGACGATGTTTCGGTCACTAATTCCAAAGTCGAGAGCGTAATGAACCATCACCGCCGGAGGGAGACTTTACGTCATACTGCTTTTGCCGAATAGGAATTTAATGCTTTTAGTTTGATGGATGCATACCTTGGAGCGGCCTGGATAGGTCTGGACGGGATTGCCGGTCTATTTTCCGCCAAGGTGCAGGTATATAGCTTAAAAGCAGATCATGTTCCTTAACCAAGTAGCCCCCAAGCCTTAATTCGGGCGGGACGGCCGAGTTAAGGGTGTATAATGATATTATTTTTGTAGGCCGCAAGAGATCAGAACAAAAAGTTGTCCGAGGACCTTGAAGTTAGCCGGACACAGTTGGTCGAAGCCAAGGCTGAACTGGATGCGGCTCGAAAAGCCGGCAACGAATTATCCGGTGAGTAGTAAAGACTATTTTTGTAGGTATATGTTGTATGCCAAGCATTAACACCGTATTCTCCATATAGCCGCGGGAGCTATAAGCGAGCTGCAGAGGGAGCTAGAGGCTGGTAAACGAGTACTGACACGAAGTCAAGAGGAGAAAATGAGCTCAAGGCAGAAAATCAATGGCAAGCCGAGGAAATTAAAAGCTTGAAAGCTCAGCTGGCCCAAACCATGGAGGAAAACCAGAAGCTGAAAGGTGGCATATTCGGTAAGTGTTGATCGTACCATGCTGTTGACAAGTGTCATTGATGTGTTAATGGTGATGTGCAACACCTGTTTTGCTAGGTCTCCTGACTGGGCGGCATGAGGGAGAAGTAGGCGCTTATGACGGGAACCTTCTAAAGGAACTGTCGAAGACCTATGAAAAGGCCCGGAAAGCTATGAAGAGCATGGCGAAGGCGTTATGGCCGTCAGATGCGCCACCAGAGAGTATGGCCGAACTAGCCAGTCACTTTAAAGGGGCTCGGTGAAGGTTTGAGTTATGGAAGATCTCGGCCCTCAGAGAAGGAGCGCGTGAGGTGTGGGCTATGGTAAAGACACGCTTCACCAAGCTAGACCCGATGCATATGGCCCGGGTTGGTCCCATGGGCCCTGATGGTCAAGAGATGCCACTGAGCTTGGTGTATGATGAAGTGATGCAAGCTGCTCGCTATTCTCAAAAGGATTGTGCTTTAGAATAGTTGATAGACAATGTCGAGAATGAGTAGTCTTGTCAATTCTATGTATCTATGGACTTTACGTTGACCATGCTCGATCCGCGTTCTTATTGTTGTTTTTGAAAGAATGTTGTCTTGACCGGCCATCGGCTTCTACCTCTCCGATCAGAGATCGGGGAGTGTTCCGTACTATGTGCCATGTGAAACAAGGCAATAATTCAGGAACCAGGCAATCCGGCCTTCTGGTTTAAACAGACGAAACATATGCGGAGAGCGATGTTATATTACTTTTTAATGTAAGAAACATCTTCCGATGAAAATAGTTCCTCCAAGAGTTCCTTCATTCGGGTAAAATTATAGTCCGGACACGTAGGGTCAACGGACACCAATGGCCTTAAAAAAGAACCTTGGTTGTAAGCTCGAGGCTATATTCACTTCCCTTAGGCCGACTTATTGTATTCTGTAAGAACGCTAGCTTTCGGCTTCTCCCGTCTAAGGTACGGTCCTAGGTGACCCAGTCGTAACAATCATAGAGGTGCTCCCTTTACTCCCTAGCCGAACAATCGGGAACGTAGGGGTAATCATAGGAGCCAGGCAATCCGGCTTGGCAAAGATCTTAAGTCAAACAAGTGCATTTGTTGGCTTAACATGTATGAGAAGGATTCAATCATAACAAATGTGATTTATACATTTATGCGGCTCTTCTAAGGGAGCCCCCAAGCAAAGTTGGGTATTACATTTAATGGTGTATATAGTATGGGCTTGGTATGGTTCGATTTAGCCGAACTAGCTTCACGGCAAAAGAGAGAAAAGGTAAAAAAAAGGGCAAAAATTTATGTCAGACTCAGGCGTAAAAACGCTGCAGCCTTGCTGCGTTCCACAGGTTCGGCTCGAGGCCGTCGTCGGATGGGCGGCGAAGACGATACGCTCCTCCTATAAGTACTTCATCGATGATGTACGGTTCCTCCCATTTAGGTGATAGTTTATTCTTCTGTTTTTCGGGGAGTCAGAGGACAAGGTCTCCCATGTTGTATGTCTTTGCTCGGACTTCACTGTTGTGGTAATGTCGTACTTGCTTCTGATAGAACGCGGACCGAGCTCGAGCTATGTCTCACTCTTCTTCCAGAGCGTCCAGATCATCCTGCCGATCGAGCTCGGCTTCCTTTTCTTCGTACATGCGCACTCTTGGCGCGTCATGGATAAGGTCGCATGGGAGAACTGCTTCCGCACCGTTTACCATAAAAAATGGTGTGGATCCGGTTGATCAATTTGGAGTAGTGCGTAGCCCCCATAGTACGGAATTGAGTTCCTCGACCCAATGGCAGTCTGATTGTTCAAGGGATCGAACTAGGCGAGGCTTAATGCCGCTCATAATGAGTCCATTGGCCCATTCGACCTACCCGTTGGTCTGTGGGTGGTACACCGAGGCGTAATCAATCTTGATGCCCATTTTGCTGCACCAGTCTTTAACCTCCTGGGCGGTGAAGTTGGTACCATTGTCGGTAATTATACTATGGGGGACACCGTAACGGTGTATGACATCGGATAAGAAGTCGACGACTGGTCCGGATTCTGCCAAAGCGACGGGTCTTGCCTCAATCCACTTGGTGAATTTGTTGTCCATGACCAATAAGTACTTCTTTTTGTTTGTCCCCCCTTTGAGTGGCTCGACCATGTCGAGACCCCAGACCGCAAAAGGCCACGTGATCGGTATCGTTCGAAGAGCTGTGGGGGGCATGTGGCTTTGATTTGCGAATAGCTGGCATCCGACGCAGTGTTGGACTAATGTCCGGGCATCCTCACGGGCGGTAGGCCAGAAAAAACCTGCTCGGAAAGCTTTGCTGACCAAAGCCCGAGCTGCCGCGTGGTGTCCGCCCATGCCCGCGTGTATCTCTGCCAAAAGCTGCTGCCTCTCTTCTTCGGAGATGCACCTTTGTAAGACTCCTATTTTACTCTTTTTATAGAGTTCACCCTCATGGACCTTGTATGCTTTAGAGCAGCGAACTATGCGTCGTGCTTCGGTTTGATCCTCCGGAAGCTGATGTTGTTTGAGGTAGGCTAGAAGGGGTTCTGTCCAGGGTGGGATTACGGCCATTACCTCATGTGCGGAAGGTGTTTCCTCACGTGCGGAGCCGCCGGTGACGTGATCGTCTTGTTCATTTTTGGGCGAGGCATTGTGAGTGGGCTCGTTGGATGGTACACCGGTGACGTCATCCTGCCATACCATGGAGGGCTTAAAAAGCCACTCGAGGAAGGTGTTTTTGGGAACCGGGTTGCACTTGGCGCCCATGCAGGCGAGGACGTCGGCTGCTTGATTGCTGTCTCTAGCGACATGGTGAAATTCTAGGCCCTCAAATCAAGCAGATATCCAGAGGACCGTGTTTCTATACGCCGCCATCTTGGGGTCTTTGGCATCGAATTCGCCGTTGACTTGAGAGATCACCAAGTTTGAATCTCCCCTTACCTCGAGGCGCTGCACGCCCATTGATGTGGCCATATGAAGACCATGTAGTAGTGCTTCGTACTCGGCTGCGTTGTTCGAGTTCGTATACATTATTTGGAGGACATACCGAACAGTGTCGCCTGTGGGGGAGATGAGGATGACCCCAGCCCCCAGTCCGGCTAACATCTTTGAGCCGTCGAAGTAGATTGTCCAGTGGGAGTATGTAGAGTACTCCCGGGGTAGTTCGGCCTCGGTCCATTCGGCTATGAAATCAGCCAGCACCTGAGATTTAATGGCTCGGCGTGGCTTGTATTTTATCTCGAAGGGGAGAAGCTCGGTGGCCCATTTGGCAATGCAGCCTGTGGCGTCCCTGTTATTGATTATATCATTCAAGGGGACCTCTGACGCTACTGTGACCGAGCATTCTTGAAAGTAATGACGTAGCTTTCGAGATGCCATGAAGACCGTGCAGGCTATCTTTTGATAATGCGGGTATCGTGATTTGCATGACGTAAGCACCTCGGACACGTAGTAGACCGGCCTCTAGACTTGGAACTTGTGGCCCTTGAATTCCCGTTCTACGATGAGCACCGCGCTGACCACCTTATTGGTGGCCGAAATGTATAGTAGCATGGGTTCGCCAATGCCGGGTGCGGCCAGGATAGGGTTGCCGGCGAGGAGTCTTTTAATCTCCTCGAGTGCCATTGTTGCTTCATCTGTCCACTGGAAGTTCTTGGTCTTTTTAAGTAGTTTGTAGAGTGGCAATGCCTTTTCTCCAAGGCGGGATATGAAGCGGCTCAAGGCGGCCACGCATCCTGCCAGCTTCTGCACATGCTTAAGCTCCGTTGGTATTGCGAGTTGAGATAGCGCTCTAATTTTGGCCGGATTGGCTTCGATTCCTCTATGGGAAACTATGAATCCGAGTAGCTTTCCAGCAGGGACCCCGAAGACACATTTCTCCGGGTTGAGCCGTATGTCGTAGGCCTGCCGGTTGTCGAAGGTTTGACGTAGGTCGTTTATCAGTTGGTCGATGTGTTTGGTTTTGACAACCACGTCGTCCATTTATGCCTCGACTATTTTGCCAATTTGTTTTTCGAGGCATGTTTGAATCATGCGCTGGTATGTGGCTCCCGCATTTTTTAGTCTGAATGGCATGATGTTGAAGCAGAAGGGGCCATAGGGGGTGATGAATGCGGTTGCTGCCTGATCAGACTCTTTCATCTTGACCTGATGGTATCCGGAGTATGCGTCGAGGAAGCATAACGAGTCATGTCCGGCGGTGGCATTGATGATCTGGTCTATCCTTGGCAGAGGGAATGGATACTTAAGGCAAGCTTTGTTGAGGTCTTTGAAGTCGACGCAGACCCGCCAGGACTTATCCTTCTTGGGTACCATAACCAGATTTGCTAACCACTCGGGGTGCTTGATCTCGCGGATGAATCTGGCCTCTTGCAGTTTCGCAAGCTCTTCGTCCATGGCCTGCCGTTTGGGTTCGGAAAATCGGCGCAGGGTTTGTTTCACTTGCTTGAAGCCTTTTGAAATGTTGAGGTTGTGCTCTGCTAGTCTTCGTGGGATTCCTGGCATATCTGATGGGTGCCAGGCGAATATTTCCCAATTTTCACGCAGGAATGTCCTTAGCGCCTCGTCGACTGCGGGGTCCAGCTGTGCTCCTATGGATGCTGTTTTATTGGGATCTGTTGGGTGATACGTCTCCAATGTATCTATACTTTATGAAGTATTCATCCTGTTATATTATCATTCTTGGATGTTTTACAATCATTTTATAGCAACTTTATACCATTTTTTGGGACTAACCTATTGACCCAGTGCCAGTTGCTTTTTTTTGCTTGTTTTTTACATCGCAGGAAATCAATATCAAATGGAGTCCAAACACCGCGAAACTTTTTGTGTATTTTTTATGGACCAGAAGACATCCAATGGGCCAGAGCAGCACCTGGGGGGTGCCCTGAGGGGGGCACAACCCACCAGGGCGCGCCTGGGCCCCCAGGCATGCCCCAGTGGGTTGTGCCCACCTCAGTGGCCTCCCGTACCCCCTGTTCGCCCTATAAATCATCAAATATTCCAAAAACCCTCGGGGTAGCCCTAGATCAGAAGTTCCGCCGCCGCAAGGCCTCTGTATCCACGAGATCCAATCTAGACCCCGTTCCGGCACCCTGCCAGAGGGGGAGATCATCACCGGTGGCCATCTTCATCATCCCGGCGGCCACCACGATGAGGAGGGAGTAGTCCACCCTCGGGGCTGAGGGTTTGTACCAGTAGCTATGTGTTTAATCTCTCTCCCTCGTGTTCTTGAGATGTCACGATCTTGATGTATCGCGGGCTTTGTTAATATAATCGGATCATATGTTGTTTTCCCCTCGCTATCTTGTTGTGATGAATTGAGTTTTCCCTTTGAGATTTCATTTTATCGGATTGAATACTTTTATTGATTTGAGAATACATTATGTATGTCTTGCTATGAATACCCGTGGTGATAATGGGGTATCGTATTGATTCACTTGATATATGTTTTGGCACTCAACTCGCTGATTCCCGAGGTGACATTGGGGTAATCTATGCATAGGGGTTGATGCATGTTCTTGTCTTTGTTTCTCCAGTAGAAATCTTGGGGCACTCTTTGAGGTTCTTTGTGTTTGATTGAGTATTATGAATCTGAAATTATTTGGTGTTATTTTAGTACGAACTCTTGGATAGATCGATCGGAAAGAATAGCTTCGAGGTGGTTTCGTACCCTACAAAACAATTTCCTCTTATGTTCTCCGCTAGATAGGAACTTTGGAGTGATTCTTCGTCGCACTTTGAGGGATGGTTATATGATCCAATTATATTAGCATTGTTGAGAGATTGCACTAGCGAAAGTATGGACCAAGCATTACAATACCGTTTGTGCTCCGTTTTATCAATTACTACCTCGCTGTTTTTATTTATTCAGATTATAAAAATATATTTCTACCATCCATATTACACTTTTATCACCATCTCTTCCCCGAACTAGTGCACCTATACAATTTGCCATTGTATTGGGTGTGTTGGGGGCACAAGAGATTTCTTGCATTTGGTTGCAGGGTTGTTTGAGAGAGACTATCTTCATCCTACGCCTCCCACGGATTGATAAACCTTAGGTCATCCACTTGAGGGAAAATTGCTACGGTCCTACAAAACTCTGCGCTTGGAGGCCCAACACGAGTCTACAAAGAATAAAGTTGCGTAGTAGACATCAAGTTCTTTTCTGGCGCCGTTGCCGGGGAGGTGAGTGCTTGAAGGTATATCTTTAGATCTTGCAATTGAATCTTTTAGTTTCTTGTTTTATCACTAGTTTGGTTTACAAAAGAAAACTACATATAAAAAATGGAATTGAGGTTGCATCATATTATTGATCATCTTTATAATATCTTTCTTGAAATTGATGGATCAGAAAATTGTGCTCAATTGTTAGAAGAAGAAGTCAATAAAATGTTTGGCACAAAATATTTGAATGATGAGCATGATTGCAATGTTGTTAGTATGAATTCTTTGAATATCCAAAATGCTAATAATGATTGCACAAGTCATGACAAAAATGTTTCTTATAAGCATGTCAATTTTTGCGGAGTGAATTGGGAGTGCAAATGCACACCAAGAAGGGAAGATAGATTTTGTAAGAAGCATAAATATTTAGAAACGAAAAAGTTGCAAGAGAGGCTAGATGATTGTGCTGAAAGATTTAATTTTTTTCGCCATCCTTGTGAACTTTGTAATGAACGTGGTCATTTAAATCTCCAATGCAAATTGTTTCACGATCAAAGTGTGTCCAAAAATTGTGATAACTTGATTACCCTTGAGCATCATAAAGAGCTTAGTCTTCTTTTGGGGTATGAAGAAATGAAACGTATAACTGAGGGTATTCCAAAATTTAATCTCGAGATATTTCTTGATTTTGATCTAGAGGAAATTTATATGTTTTGGGCGGTAAATTGCATTGAGAATCCTTATATTGCCAACTATCTAAAGACAAGAAAACAAATAGAATATGAAGAGAGTACTAATGAAAGGGAAAATATTTCCCAATACCCTCCTAGTGTTTATTATGATGAATTAGGTAACGAGGAGGAGCTTCCTATCCAATCAATCTCTTCAACAAGAAGCTTGAAAAAATTAATTAAACCCACACATGATGTGGTGAAGAAGAAGAAAAGAATAAAGAATAGAGGTAAAAAGGTATCTCTCCCAAATAATGTTGCTCCTATTATTGTTGTGCCTCATGAAAATGAATCAAAAATAATTGTGGAAGATGATGCACTTGATGATGATTTGTTATGCCTATTGCTTGTTGTGATGATTATTATTGGGAAGATAATGATACTTCTTATAATCTTGGAAATCTTTTTGGCACCAACTTGGGAAATTATGATGATAGCAATTGTTATACCGTTGGTGCTATTCATACTATTAATGATGAGAGTGATTATGCTTATGATATGCCAAGCCACAAGCTTGGGGATGCTATGTTTGATGAGAATGACATGTTTGAGAATTTATTTGCTGCAATTAATGTTTGTCCCAAGCTTGGGGATGCTATGCTTAATTAAGATGATCTTTTTAGCCCCCCTACTTTGAATGATCAAATTTGCTATGATGGTTGCATGCCTCCTATCTATGATGAGAATAAAGTTGCTACTTATGATGATTATTGTGATGACACTTATGTTCTAAAAAGTAGTGATGATTATGTTTATAAAACTTGTCATAGTTATGACTACCCTTTTCCTAAACATTACTCTTTTAATGTGGAAACAATTTATAGTATTCGAGTTTCATATGATACTCCCACCATTGTGAATGAGAAGAAATTTTCTTATGTGGAGAGTAATAAAATTTCTATGCTTGTGGATCATGAAAAGAATGCTTTATGTGATGGTTATATTGATGAATCTATTCATGATGCTACTGAAAATTATTATGAGAGAGGAACTTATGATTCATGACGCTCTCTTTGTGTTTCAATTCCTATCTTTTATGCGAGCATCATTGAAATCATCATGCCTAGCTAAAAGGCATTAAAGAAAAGCGCTTGTTGGGAGACAACCCAACATTTACCCCTACTGTTTTTGTGTGTTCACATGATTAGGATACTGTAGTAATCATGTTTTATAACTTTTATTTCAATAAAGTACCAAGTAAAGCCTTTGGGATAGTGTGGATGATAGTTGACTTGATTCTGTGCAAAAACAGAAACTTTTGTGCCCAGTAACAGAATTTCTTTAATTCACTGGAGCATCTAAAAACTCTTAATTTTTTACAGTTTATGGGTATACAAATATTCTACGTTTTCCTAATTTTTCAGAATTTTTGGAGGTGCATAAGTATGACTAATATTCAGATATTTACGTACTGTTCTGTTTTTGACAGATTCTATTTTCAATGCATAGTTTGCTTGTTTCCTAGTTTCTATGGCTTATATTGCTCAATATAAATTGTGGAAATGATATTCTGCAGTAGCCATTGTGTGGAAACAATTATGAATCTTGTCTTTGACAGTACCAAAGTGAATGATTTGTCTTTATCATACTAACCCATCTCACGAAGTTCCGTTAAGTTTTGTGTGATTGAAGTTTTCAAGTTTTGGGTGAGATATCGATATGAGGAGAATAAGGAGTGACAAGACCCTAAGCTTGGGGATGCCAAAGGAACCCCCAAGGTAATATTCAAGGAAGATCCAATCAACTAAGCTTGGGGATGCCCCGGAAGGCATCCCCTCTTTCGTCTCCAACATTATCGGTAACCTCACTTGGAGCTATGTTTTCATTCGTCACATGATATGTGTTTTACTTGGAGCGTCAATTTATTTTGTTAGGATTTGTTTTCATTATTTAGAATAATGTTTTGCATTTTTATTTCAATAAAAGTGGCAATGATAGCCTTTGCCATGCTTATTTTGCAAGTCTACATGTTGCTGTTTCAAAACAAAAAGTTTATTGCTATTGAAAAAACGTTCTCTAGAAAAGTCAGATTGTGATAAAATGTTGAAACTTTTTGTAAAGTAAGCTCTGATAAATTTTCTACAGTGTGCTAAATTTTCAGAATTTTTGGAGTTAGATAAGTATGAATACTCTTGCATTCTTTACAGACTGTCCTGTTTTGGCAGATTGCTGTTATGTTTGCATTGTTTTGCATATGTTTGCTTGTTTAATGATTCTATTTGAGGATAGGACTATTAAATATGCAGAGGCATTTAGTATGCAATGTTAAATTATAATTTGGTGATTTGCTACAGTAGAGAATGATAAGGTTTTTGCATTAGTTTATACTAACTTATCTCACGAGTTCTTGTTGAGTTTTGTGTGGATGAAGTTTTTAAGATTTAGGGAAACCGTGATATGAGAGGAATTAAGGAGACACAAAAGCTTAAGCTTGGGGATGCCCAAGGCATCCCAAGTTAATATTCTAAGAAGTCTCAAGCATCTAAGCTTGGGGATGCCCCGGTAGGCATCCCACCTTTCTACATCAACAATTATCGGTTAGTATCAGTTGAGACTAAGTTCTTGCTTCGTCACATGATGTGTGCTATTCTTGGATTGTCATTTTATTTTGTTTTGTTTGCTGTTTTAATAAAATACTTAGATCTGAAAGTTTTTAAATAAAAGAGAGTTCTCAAATAGCTACCCATTTACTTAACTACTCAATTGATCTTCACTTATATCTTTTTGGAGTAGCTTGTCATTTACTCTTGTGCTTCACTTATATCCTATGAGTAAATTGTTGAATGAATTGAATATCATGAAGTTGAAATTATATGTTCATATGATGCCTAGTGGTAGCTTCACATTGGGTTTAGAAAGTGAAATCTTTTGAAGCTTGACAATCACAATATTGGTCATACAAGCAATTCATGAATGATTACTATAAGGAAGAGAACTTTCACATGCAAATACACTATCTTGGAAATCTTTTGTGATTGTGAGCCCCCATCAAAATATTATATGCCAAAATTGTTGACGTTGGACAAGGAAGACAACGTAATGGTTTATGTTTGTTCATATTCACATAGAAGTTATATTGTCATAGATCCTTCAACATGTGGTGCTTGCACCCCATCTTTGCTAGCCAAAAATTCCGCACCAAGTAGAGATACTACTTGTGCATCCAAAAACCCTTAAACACAAATCTTATATTCAAGAGTCCACCATACCTACCTAAGGATTGAGTAAGATCCTTCAAGTAAGTTGTCATCGGTGCGACAAGGCAATAAAAATTGCTTCTAAAAGTGTTAGATCATTTAGTGTAAGAGAAAATTGGGCATTGTACGAACTTGTGATGGCAAAGAATAAAAGCGACAGACTGCATAATAAAGGGTGCTATCATAAGGGGCAATATAACGTGACGTTCTTTTGCACTAAGGGGTTGAGCATACAAACAAATAAGCGCATGGCAACCTCTGCTTCCCTCTGCGAAGGGCCTATCTTTTACTTTTATGTATTTACTTTTATGCAAGAGTCAAAGTTTTTCTCTCTATTCCTTTTTATTTTTCTCTTTTGGCAAGCATCATGTGATGAGGAAAGATCTAGGCACATATATCCAGTTGGATATGGGTAGCATGAGTTATTATTGTTAACATCACCCTTGAGGTGAATACGTTGGGAGGCGAAATTATAAGCCCCCATCTTTCTATGTGTCCGGTTGAAATGTTTTGCTCATGTGTATGCAGTGAGTGTTATCAATCATAGAATACTATATGATGGTTGAGTATGTGGAGCTCTTACTTAGACTCTGTTCAATAAGTTGAATTGCAATTGTTTAGTGACAGAGAACATAGGTTGTTGAGTTTCAAGAGAATTCATTGTTTGAACCTTAACATGTGAATTGGTTGCTACTTTAACATGAGAAGTTTTATAAGAAAGAATTGTTGTTATGATGCTAGGAAAAGTGATTGAAATTTTCATTGATCAAACTTATGCACTTTGCTAGCATTCACACTTCATAAATTATTTATTTTATCATTTACCTACTCGAGGACGAGTAGGAATTAAGCTTGGGGATGCTGATACGTCTCCAACGTATCTATAATTTATGAAGTATTCATGCTGTTATATTATCATTCTTGGATGTTTTACAATCATTTTATAGCATTTTTATATCATTTTTTGGGACTAACCTATTGACCCAGTGCCCAGTGCCAGTTGCTGTTTTTTGCTTGTTTTTTACATCACAGGGAATCAATATCAAACGGAGTCCAAACACCGCGAAACTTTTTGTGGATTTTTTATGGACCAGAAGACATCCAATGGGCCAGAGCAGCACCTGGGGGGTGCCCCGAGGGGGGCACAACCCACCAGGGCATGCCTGGGCCCCAGGCGCGCCTCGGTGGGTTGTGCCCACCTCATTGGCCCCCCGTACCCCCTCTTCGCCCTATAAATCGTCAAATATTCCAAAAACCCTTGGGGTAGCCCTAGATCAAAAGTTCCACCGCCGCAAGGCCTCTATATCCATGAGATCCAATCTAGACCCTGTTCCGGCACCCTGCCGGAGGGGGAGATCATCACCGGTGGCCATCTTCATCATCCCGACGGCCACCACGATGAGGAGGGAGTAGTCCACCCTCGGGGCTGAGGGTTTGTACCAGTAGCTATGTGTTTAATCTCTCTCTCTCTCGTGTTCTTGAGATGTCACGATCTTGATGTATCGCGGGCTTTGTTAATATAGTCGGATCATATGGTGTTTTCCCCTCTCTATCTTGTTGTGATGAATTGAGTTTTCCCTTTGAGATTTTGTTTATCGGATTGAATACTTTTATGGATTTGAGAACACATTATGTATGTCTTTCTATGAATACCCATGGTGACAATGGGGTATAGTATTGATTCACTTGATATATGTTTTGGCTCTCAACTCGCGGATTCCCGAGGTGACATTGGGGTAATCTATGCATAGGGGTTGATGCACGTTCTTGTCTTTGTTTCTCCGGTAGAAATCTTGGGGCACTCTTTGAGGTTCTTTGTGTTGGATTGAGTATTATGAATCTAAAATTATTTGGTGTTATTTTAGTACGAACTCTTGGATAGATCGATCGGAAAGAATAGTTTCGAGGTGGTTTCGTACCCTACAAACAATTTCTTCTTATGTTCTCCACTAGATAGGAACTTTGGAGTGATTCTTCATCGCACTTTGAGGGATGGTTATATGATCCAATTATATTAGCATTGTTGAGAGATTGCACTAGGGAAAGTACGGACCCTAGGCCTCATTTTCAAGCATTACAATACCGTTTGTGCTCCGTTTTATCAATTACTACCTTGCTGTTTTTATTTATTCAGATTATAAAAATATATTTCTACCATCCATATTACACTTTTATCACCATCTCTTCGCCGAACTAGTGCACCTATACAATTTGCCATTGTATTGGGTGTGTTGGGGACACAAGAGATTTCTTGTATTTGGTTGCAGGGTTGTTTGAGAGAGACTATCTTCATCCTATGCCTCCCACGGATTGATAAACCTTAGGTCATCCACTTGAGGGAAAATTGCTACTGTCCAACAAAACTCTGCGCTTGGAGGCCCAACACGAGTCTGCAAGAATAAAGTTGCGTAGTAGACATCATTGGGTGCACTTGAAATTTGACTATTTCGTTCGCTGGCTTGAATGATGTGAGCTTTTGTCTTTTACTGAGAACCACGTCATCCCTGTCGACTGTAGTGCGTAGCGCTGTCAACTCTTCGGCCGCGAGGGCTTCGGATAGTGCCTCTAGGGCGAGGGATGCCATTTTATTTTCGGCTCGCAAGGCTTTGCTCGGGTTGCTTTTAAGAGAGATCACCCTGTTGGACCCTGGCATCTTGAGTTTCATATACCCGTAATGTGGTATTGCCTTAAATCTTGAGAATGCCTCACGTCCTAGAAGGGCGTGGTATCCGCTACGGAAGGGCACAATGTGAAATAGCAAGGGTTCGGATCTGTAGTTGTTGGGTGTACCGAACACAACGTCCAGGGTTACGCATCCCGAGCAGTGTGCCTCCCTTTCGGGTATTATACCTCGGAATGTGGTATGACTGCATTCAATGCGAGGCCTATTAAACTACATCTTGTCTAGAGTGTCCTCATAAATGAGGTTGAGGCCGCTGCCTCCATCCATTAGCACTTTAGTTAGCTAGAAACCATCGACAATGGGGTCGAGGACCAGTGCAGCCGGTGCGTGGTTATTACGGGGGCTTGGCTCATCCATCTTGTTGAAGGTGATAGGCGTGGCCGCCCATTGTTGTGCGGCCGTCACTTGATATATTTGATTGATCTCTCGAAGAGCCTTTTTCCTTTTATTGTTTGAGGCGAACGTCTCTTATACTGTAAGGACATTGTGGTCCTGCGGTGAAGCCGAGGACTGTTTATCTGGGGGTGTAAGGCCCAGAATTGGCTCGCCATATTTGGCCACTTGTCTTACCACCCAACAGGCTCGAAATCTATGGGTTGGGTTTGCGTCTAGCAAGACCGAATGTACTGGGCATGGTTTATCCAGTAGCTCGTCTAACACCGATCTGGGCCTAGTTTTCCCTTCCTTAGGCTCGCACTCCGGTGATCGATTTATGTAAGCCCGTTTAAGGCGGGGCCTTTCGTGACGCACGGCGGGTTGTGGCCCCATGTTTAGCTGTTGCGCCCTCCACGTGTTCTACATGGCACAATATTTGTGTACCATGTCTAACAGTTCGGTGAAGCTTCGAATTCGGCGACGCGCGAGGGCATTTAAGAGGCCCTCGTACCTGTAGTTAAACTGGAAGGCTTTAATTATTTCTTTGTCATAGCAAGGTGCCATCCTGTTCTTTACCAGGAGAAATCTAGCCCAATAATGGTGCACTATCTCGTTTGGAAGCTGCTTGACGTACATGAGGTCCCATATGTCTGGGTTTCCTGAGTCCGAATTATATTCCGTGTGGTGGGCGGGCAGGAAAATTTTGAGAATCCCTCGTGCCGCGGATCCGAGCTATCCTTGATGGCGGATGAGTCATGTCTGGTTCTGACCGCACAGGGCTCGGATCCGAACTGGTGTGCGGCCGGATAGGCTCGAGGCCGGGACTTGACTTGGGGGTTATGTCCGGACGTACATCCGGACTGGTGTCTGACTCCGAGCTGGGGGTTCGAGTGTACACCGTCTTTAGCTTGCAATGCTGTGGCCCCTCCTGGGCCTATTCGACTCTGGCGACGAGGTGTGTGACCGGAGGGGTGTTGATTTCTCGGTCGTCGGGTATAAGCCCGATCCAATCGTAAACCGTAGGACTGGTAACAGAGATTCCCATTGCACGAAAAAGGCTCGCCAGGTGGTCTGCTGGCTGGCCACATGGGTGTGCCGGACACTCCGGCGATTCGGCGGGAGATCTTTGGGGTGGTCTATCAGAGTCGGGCTTCAGGGCCGGACTCTTAGGGATACCGGATTTTTGTGAGTCTGCTGGTCCTGGGGTCGATGCCCCTGGACTGATGAACCCTTCGATGGGGGTGAAGCCTTTGATCTGGTCGAAGCGACCAGCGGGATCGGCGCACGCTAGTATGCCGCCAAAGACGAGGAGATAACCAGGGGCGGGGAAGCCCTCGGCGCGGGTGTGGTCTCCAACGACCGGTTGAGCCATCGATTCCTCTGGCGATCCCACAGTGGAACTCTCAATGAAAGCACCAATATCGGTGTCAAAACCGGCAGACCTCGGGGTAGGGGGTCCCGTGCCGTGGATTTAGGATCGATGGGTAACATGGGATGACGAACACAGTGTTTACCTAGGTTCGGGCCGTCTCAAAGAGGTAAAACCCTACGTCCTGCTTGATTGTATTGAATGTATAACATGGTTTACAGAGTAGATCTACCTCGAGATCAGCATGAGCTAAACCCTAAGGCTATGAGGTGATGAATGTAGCTCTAGCTCTAAAGACTAAAAACCCTCAGTTTATATAGACACCGATAGGGTTAGGGTTACTGGAGATAAATTACAATAAGTAATTAAAGAGATCCTCCGCCTTCTTGACTTGGAGGGCACCCCACGGCTTCATAGATCTCCTGTCAATATACGGCTCCACCAGTCCGGCCCATGTACAATGTGCCGTCGCCCCGAGGACCCCTTAGTCCATGACTCCCTCACTTGTGCATGAGGATACATGGAATAGGAAACATTTTGCTTGCATGCATATAGGTTGGTGCCAAGTGGTGAATCATGCCCCAAGTGTGCAATCAAGCAAGTGCTCTCCTAGTGTTTGTGCAACACGAGCTTAGTCTTCGTTAGGCAATTTTGTATTTCTCATCCCTATAGTTGCACAAGCCCCATTATCCCACTGTGTGTGTTTCTTTATTGCCTTCCTCTATATTTGTGATCACTTGCTTTGAATTTTGAGTCCTTTGGATTTATTTCAACATTTACAATATCTTGGACTTCAATTTGCATGCATTTGTGCCACTTGTCCTAACCAAGCCACTCGATAAGCTTTACTTTGTAGGTGTGAGTGAACAAGTCCAGTACCAATTCCACTATTCTTTCATTTCACATTGAGTGACACGAGATACATCCTCAACTTTGGGAAAAGGTAGCTTGGTATTGTTTATCCTACTCACCTTTGCTCGAGTCTTGTGATGGATAGGAAAAGCACATCATCTCTGGTCTACAACCACGATGACGAGTTCGATGCCATGAAGAACTTCATCCATGCCAAGATGGACAAGCACATGGAGGAGCTCAACATCCTCATCAACAACCGCAAGAGGTCTTCATCATCTTCAAGAAGACGCTCAAGTGCAAAGACTCCCGAGATACCATCTTTGACAAGTACACACAAGCATCGACACCGACAAGATCAGGACGCTCAAGTTCATCAAGGGCATACCAAAAGAACGGAAGAGCAGCCTTCTGAGAGCATGTTGGCTTCTCTACCAACCCTATGCCCACGGGCCTCTGACACCCCTGCACACGGCCTCCTACAACCCCGTGCGCACGAGCTATATAGAACCGCGACATCGACCCCAAGGCTGCGGCTTCTTCAACAACATCGGCATTTTCACCAAGTGACTTCAAGGCATCTTTGCCTTTGGACGTACGACATCTTCGCCTACTCCATGAGCTCAAGTCCATTACTTCCACGAGCTACTTTGACTTTGCCGAGGATGTTGAGATTCCATCCATTGGGACTCATGACCCCGAAGAGTACCTCAAGTGGGAGCGCAAGATGGACGACTACCTCAAGCTGCATCAAGTCCCCTCCGAAGATCAAGTGAAGAGCGCCACAAGTAACTTCCACGACTACGCATTGACATTGTGGCTTCACACACCTTCGTAGAGCTTCAACATGAGTTGGCCCATGACGAAGAAAGCAATGCGGCTAGAATTTGTGCCTTCCACCTGCATGGAACATCTTCAACGCCAATTGGAGAACACCATACAAGGATTCAAGTCCCTCGATGAGTACTTCAAGAACATGAAGGAAGCCTTGCGATGAGCCAGTATGGACGACCCCATTTGGATGAAGTTCTACTTCACGATGGGATTGAACAACAACATCGCCAAGACTCTCTTCACCAACAACTATGAGTCCCTCAATGACATGTAATTTTGTGCTCTCAAGGAGGAGCAAGAACTCATGAAGGCCAAGTCTACTCAACCCCAAGCACACTTCATGATGACCACGCTCCAAGACGGCGAGCATGAGGCTAGTAACACCGAGGTGTCCAAGCCCGAGGAGCTCCATGATGACATTCCCAAGTTTGACTTCACCGCCATCCCTCTTTGTGGCATTTGCGATGCTGAGTCTACCATGACTCTTTTTGAAGACGGCGCGACGACAAGTACGACTGTGGAGCAACTCAAGGATCAGGATTAAGGCGAGCGACACGGTGACGAGCAAGGAAGATGCTTCCCTCTTTGGAGGCGAGAGTGATGATGTGCCATCTTCGGCCTTCATCCATGGCGACGGTGAAAGAATGGTTGAGCATGGGGTTTTCCCTTCGACCGAGGAGGTGTATGGTGATGAGTTGAGTGACTTGTGCACCTATGTTGAGAGTGAGAGTGACTTCACCACTAGCCCCATATATGATGAGCTGCCCCAATTCCCATGTGAGGAGAGCCACCACCACCACCACTTGAGTGATTTGAGTGACTCCACCATATGTGAGTTTGAGTGCACCTATTTTGAGGGAGTGAGTGAGCCACCACCACATAGAGAGAGTGAGGTAGTTGATAGGGCATGTGAGGCCATTTACACTTCTAACGACTTAACCTCTACCTCTATTGTGTCTTCTCATATGGTGCTAGGTCCCATATATGATGACGCGCCGATGCTCGACGACTTCGTCTTTCCTTTGGACAAGATGATGGCCATGGTGAAATGTGATGCACCCCCACATGGTTCCATCACGATGAAGATGATGACCACGACTTGGTATTTACCACCTCACCTGCACCACATGAGTGGAATTATCGGTGCAACAAACATCACGTTTGTTGCCCGAACTTATACACAGGCATGCTGGCATCACATGTCCGGCACCAACATACAAAGCATGGCCAATCCAGAGAAACCGCTCTTTGTGAGATCAAGGAGCTGATCAAGAAGACCAAGACAAGCAAGACACCACCTTGGGAAGGCCTCCCTTGCCGAGCAGGAGAGCTCGGCCAGGTCGAGACTACCCCAGAAGCAAATCCAAGGTAACCCCGACAGGCTTGCCGGGACCGCCAAGGCACCACCGCTCCACCACACAGCGACACAAGTCACTTATCGATGCGGTATTGAGCCTGCAAGTGATTAAGTGGCTTCCACTTCAGAAGACAGGTCACCCTCATTTGACACCCATCCAGAGGGGTGTCAAGATAATAAGTAGAAGATGATTAAGCGGCACAGGAGGCTTGCCGGGTTTCATCCTCAGCACGACACCTAGCAGTGCATTTAATGCACTTCGTCCTAACTGCCAGAGTTAGGTATGATAGCACTGTTAGCTATCTAATCACCAGATAAAGACTGTTTTTCCACTTTGGTTACCCCTTGAGCTATAAAAGGAGGTCCAAGGCTACCTAGAAAGGGATTTGGACCCTTGCACACTTGTACGCGCGTAGCAGCTCTCCCCGAGGCCACCTTGCCGGGCTTGGGCGCTGCGTGTTCATTGTGTTCCTCCATCCAATCCACTAAAGCAGGTGTAGGGTTTTATGCTTCCCAGCAGCCCAAACTTGGGTAAAAATCATCAGAGTCGTATCATTGTCGTGCTGCTTCATGGCCTCCGCTCTTTGTGCGATGTGACCTCCCCCTTGCCGAAACACAATGGGCCGATGGCCCCATAGGTGATCGTGTTCTCCCACGACATCTTTGGCGTGCCAGGTAGGGGGGAAGCACTTGCGTGAACCCGAAGCTATGAGCAGCGCGTCCATCATCATCGTCTCCATCCATGGCGCCCAAGAAGAAACCCGGTGCTACCGCGCACCCTTCCACTTTGAAGGCCCCCTCGCACGCGGCCACGGACGCCGTAGGCGCCACGGCGGCATTGGGTGAGGCGGGTACCAAGGGGGACGCGACTGGCGCAGGCGGCGCCATCGTTGTGTCCCCCGTGGACGAAGCTGGAGTGAGAGGTGCCGGGGGAAGGTAGCATCAACAACATCCCAGCGGGCATGACCCGCAAGCCGCGGGTGGAGGGAACGTTCAGTCTCCACCACCCTGCCGCACCAGCGGGCGCTGCCGCAGCAACAACGCCTGCTCTGGTGCGAGTCGTGACCCTCTAGCCGTACCTGCCACAGGCGCGGCTATTGAGCAGGCGCCTTGCCCGGAGTGAGGCGAACAAGGCAGAGCGCCGAACAGGGTTGTGGATCCCCGAGCGCAGCCCACTCATCACTAGACTGCCTTGGCAACCGGTTCATGATGGCATGAATGCGGCGACGCCCCTGCTGGTACTACCAGGAGTCGAGCGACGTCGCGGTCTGCCTCATCAGTTGTGCCGAGCACAGCTATGGAAGCCATGGCGCGGGCCCAACTCCTACTGAGATTCCCACCGGCGGCTGATCAAATGGATGAGTGGAGTGCCACCATCCAGAGTTTGATCGGCTTCGCTGAAGCTCTAAAATCGCAGCAGGCAGAGCCATCGCGGTACCCGCGAACAATAACAGCAGCCCGGGCTGATGGCCGTGTCGAGGGGGCCGCACTGACGGTGTAGTCTCCTCCGTGACTGCAGGCCCAGAGGCGATAGCAGCAAGAGCAGCGTGTCCACAAGCCTAACGAAGCATCGATGGCCTTGTCTGACCCATGAACCCATCGGGATCAGCGGCGGGTCCTGGAAGATCGGCGGAGGGAAGATGCGCGCGTCACTATAGAACGACGCCGGGAGACTTGCCGTCACTCTGACAGGCGCAATGGCCCAGACGTTGATGAACCCACGCCCAGTGATGGCGGGTACTTGCCTTACGAGGTTGGGTGCCCTGCCTTCACTCATGAGCTGCGGCAGGACCGCTGGCCATCAGCCCGGGTCTTCAAGCCAGAGTTACTGGAAAAATAGGTTGGAAAGTGAAACCCGGCAGCGTTCTTGAGCATTTACACAATTGCCGTTCAAGCCGCCGGGGGGCAGGGATGAGAAGGTGTTCGCGAACTACTTCCCTTTGGCACTCAAGCCAAACGTGAGGTCGTGGCTGATGCACCTACCAGAGAATTCCATTTTATCATGGGCTGACTTGTGCAATGAATTTTTTGGCGCCTTCACGGGTGGCCACCAAGAGCTTGGGCGGCCCAGTGACTTGCAAGTCCTTCCACAAAAGGAAGGGGAGAGCTTGCGAAAGTATATGCAAAGGTTCAGTCGAGTGCACCGTAACATTCCAAAGATACACCCAGCAGCTGTGATTGTCGCGTTCCATTCAAACATGCGCAACAGAAGGATACGGTCCAACATGAATGTCCGGCTGCCCAAGACTGTCAATGAGTTGTACACCTTGGCGGATAAATGTGCTCGGGCTGAAGAAGGAAGGCGACTCCCAGGGGAGGAGGATGGCGTCGAAGTTCATTCGGAGGACGACGACTAGACCACTAACCCGAAGAGGAGAAGTCGGAGGTGCAACAGGAAGCGCAAAGATAAGTCAGTATTGGCCATTGAGAGCTCTGGCGATCTTGGCACCGGCAAGAAGGCCAAAACCGAGCCCCGGCAAGGAAGCTGCCGCGTGCGTTGATTGCCAGGAGGCTGCGGTGGCAGAGAAAGCTGGGAAGTCCGATGGGCCATACTGCAAAATCCACCGCACTAAAGGTCATGATCTCCAAGAATGCCACCAAGTCAAGCAGCTTGTCAAGAAGCAAAAGGTAGAATATGAGAAGCGAGACAGGGAGAAAGACCAAGAGGGTGCCAGTGGAAAAGGCCGTGGCAGTTGAGGGGGCCGCTGCAGCAAGGCCCTGCAGCAAAAGGAGAAACCTGCTAGAGGCCGTGAGAAGAAAGAAGGAGATGGTGAGAGTGATGAAGGGGATGAAGAAACCAGCGACCAAGAATTCCAGAAAGCAACTGAAGCCATGTGTGTTGACGGGGGTGCATCTTTGCACTCCTCTCACCACCAGCTCAAGCAGTGGGCGCGTGAGGTCAATGCCATGGAGCCAATTATAGACTCTCGGAAGCCACTCAAGTGGTCCCGCATGCCTATCATCTTTGACGAAGAGGATCATCCTGACCGCACCACTGCGGTTGGATGCTTGCCGTTGATGGTTTCCCCAACAATCCGCAACCTCAAGGTCACCAAGATGCTAGTTGACGGTGGGGCTGGGTTGAACTTGATTTCCCCTAAGGTGGTTGCAAAGCTGCAGATCCCCGATGAGGAGCTCAAGGCCACGGGTACATTTCAAGGAATCAACCCCGGCAGGAGCGGACCCAAGGGGAAGGTCACGTTGCCTGTGACATTTGGCGGGGAACTGAACTACCGGACCGAAAGGGTCGTGTTTGACATAGTTGAGCTTCCCTTGCCTTACAATGGGATTCTTGGTCATCCAGCTCTGGCAAAATTCATGGCCACATCCCACTATGCTTACAACACCTTGAAGATGCCAGGGCCTATGGGTATCATTTCCATTCCATCAGATAAAGAGATGCAATTATATGTGTGGATCAGATGTATCGAGATGCAGTAGCAGCTGAAGCTGCAGAAGCCATAGCTCCCGCCAAGGAAACAAAGAAGGGAAAGAAAGCTAGCAGAGATGCCGACAAGGACTCCGGGAAGCGAGCCTCTTCAGAGTGCGCCGCGCTTGTTGAGGACCTGCCGGAGAGTTCCACTAGCAAAAGGCCCAAGGCTGCTTCACCTGCTATGAAAAAGGTCCCGGCGAGGCAGGATTGAGGGAGTCCTAGATTAAGGGGTCCTTGGACCGTCGACCCTCTGGATATGGGCCAGACTGATGGGCCACTATGGGGCTGAGCCAGAGTGCAGACCCGTGATCGGACATGAGATCTTCGGAGTCGTGATGTGCCCTCCAAGCCAAGATTAGGCAGGATCTTCCTTTCTTTGTAACTGATCATGTGTAACCCTAACCCTACCGGTGCCTATATAAACCGAAGGGTTTTAGTCTTTAGGGCTAGAGCTACATTCATCACCTCATTGTCTTAGGGTTTAGCTCGCCTGATCTCGAGCTAGATCTACTCTGTAACCATACCATACATCAAATACAATCAAGCAGGACGTAGGGTTTTACATCTTCGAGAAGGCCCGAATCTGGGTAAATACGGTGTTCATCGTCCCTTGTTCCCCATCGATCCTAGATCCACAGCTCGGGACCCCCTACCCGAGATCCGCCAGTTTTGACACCGACATTGGTGCTTTCATTGAGAGTTCCGATGCGGATCACCAAAGGATCGATGGCCCAACGGTTCGTTGGAAACCCCTCCAGCGACGGGGACATCTTCGTCCCCAGCCAGATCTTTACGTTTGGCAGCATCACTTTCTGCGCCGACCCCACCGGTCGCTTGAACTCGGTTGAAAATCTCACCGCCTATCATGAAGCCAGCCACCAGAACTTGGAGTCCGGCACCGGCCCTCGGCGAAGCCTCGCTTTCGAAAAACCTGCCGAGCCCGACACCTTGACCTCGGATTTGGTGGATGTAAAGGGAGCCGACTCAATCTGAAGCCTGGCCTTAAAGCCATATCCCATTGAAGTATCAAAAGAACATCCCGCCAAACATCCAGGAGGCTTAACCCCGGTAAGAACCCGTTGGTAGACAACCTGTCGGATCGATTCCAATCTTCGTTAGTAGGCCGACGGCCTACAACCAGATCGGGCTTAAACCTAATAACAGAGAGATCCACATCCCCCCATCACTCACCTCGTCGCTACCATCGAAGAGAGGACGGAGGGATCGTGATCTCCGAAGCTTATGACAGTATACACCCAGGTCTCTAGCCCGGAAACGGATACCCGTCAAGATAAGAGTTTGGACCCAACCTACAACACCGGATCTGACCCTGAGTCAGGCCGACCACACGCAGGCATACGTCCGAACACTGTGCTAATAGAGCCAGACATAGCTCAGGCGCGGCTTGCCACTGCCGACGCCCCGGACGCGCAGAAGACAGGACTACTAAAAAAGTTCCCACCCACCTCGCACGCCAAATACTGTCCGGATGCGGGAAGACCGGACGTATGGGACCTGATGTACGTCAAGCAGCAGCCCGAAGAAACGGTCCATCATTACTGGGCCATATTTCTCCTGGTAAAAATGAGATAATCGACTGCCGCGATGAAGAAATAATTGAAGCCTTCCGACTCAATTGTCGGAACGCAGGGATCTTAAATGCCCTCGCCCGCCGCCGCGTGCAAAATTTCGCCGAATTATTGGACATGGTACGCAAATACTGCACCATGGAAAGCACCTGGAGGTTACAACAAATGCGCAGTGAGTCAATCCCCGGCCCGAGGCCTAGCAAGGCCCAAGCAAAACGGGCGCATGCATTAGTTTCGCCCGAACACAATCCCATCCAAAAAAGAGATGAACCCAGAACGGTTCTGGATGAATTGCTGGATAAACCATGACCTATACACTCGGCCCTGCTTAACACAAATCTGACTCACAGGCTTCGAGCTTGCTGGGTGGTAAGGTAGGTGGCCAAAAGTGGTGAACACATCCTCTGCCTCACACCCTCCGATAGGCAATCAACAACGCCACCTCACGACGACGTCCTGACAGCCTATGAGACTTTCTCTTCCAAGAATCCAAGGAAAAGGGCTCTTTGAGAGCTCGGCCAAGTCTACCAGGCGATGGCCAAACAGCCATGGGCGGACGTACCTATCACTTTCGATCAGAAGGATGAGCCAATATCCCGCTCCACGCACACGCCCGCAGCACTAGTCCTTGACCCCATAATCGACGGCTTCACGCTAACCAAAGTGCTGATGGACGGGGGCAGCGGCCTAAATCTCATCTATGAGGACACGCTTGATAAAATGCAGCTCAATAGGTCCCGCATCGCGCATAGTCATACAACATTCCGAGGAATTATACTCGGCAAGGAGGCGCGTTGCTCCGGACGCATCACCTTGGATGTAGTATTCGGTACTCCTGATAACTACAGATCTGAACCCTTGTTGTTTCACGTCGTGCCCTTCCGCAGTGGATACCACGCCCTCTTGGGGCATGAGGCATTTGCACGATTTCAAGCTGTACCACACTATGGATACATGAAGCTCAAAATGCCGGGGCCTAACGGCGTGATTTCGCTCGCCAGCGATCCAAACACAGCCCTTCGAGCAGAAAATAAGACCGCATCGATTGCCCTCGCGGCACTATCTAAAGATCTAGCAGCTGAAGAGTTAACAACACTACGCACCACAGTCAACAGGGACGACGTGGTCCTCAGTAAAAGGCCAAAATCCATGTCATTCAAACCAGCTGACGAGATAGTAAAATTCCAAGTACACCCGACAGACCAAAATAAAATGGTGTCCATCGGAGCACAGCTGGATCCCGAAGTTGATGAAGCACTGCACGCGTTTTTATGTGAAAATTGGGACATATTCGCTTGGCATCCTTCTGATATGCCGAGCATCCCATGGAGCCTGGCGAAGCACAGCCTGAATATCAAAGGCTTCAAGCCAGTAAAATAGACACTACGCCGATTCTTCGAACCCAAACGACAGGCTATGGGTGAGGAGCTGGCAAAACTACTAGAGGCCGGATTCATCCGTGAAATAAAGCATCCGGAGTGGCTGGCAAATCTGGTCATGGTACCCAAGAAAGACAAGTCATGGCTTCTCTGCGTCGACTTCAAGGACCTAAACAAGGCATGTCCCAAGGATCCCTTCCCTCTACCTTGCATAGACCAGATCATTGACGCCACTGCTGGACATGATTCACTATGCTTTCTCGACGCATACTCCGGATATCATCAAATAAAGATGAAGGAGTCCGACCAAGCTGCAACCGCGTTCATCACCCCGTACGGGACATTCCGCTTCAACACGATGCCTTTCGGGTTAAAGAACGCAGGAGGCACATACCAACGCATGATTCAAACATGCCTGGAAAATCAAATTGGCAAAACGGTTGAGGCATACGTAGACGACGTGGTCATTAAAACCAAAAAAGTCGATCAACTCGTGGAAGATCTCCACTTGACCTTCAAAAACCTGTGGGCCTACGACATACGCCTCAACCCAGACAAATGTGTGTTCGGGGTCCCCGCCGGCAAGTTGCTCGAATTCATCATCTCCCATCGGGGAATAGAGGCCAATCCGGCTAAAATCAGGGCCCTGCCCCAGCTTGCAATACCAACGGAGCTCAAACACGTACAGAAGCCAAGTCGTTTCATTTCCCGCCTTGGCGAGAAGGCACTGCCTCTCTACATGCTACTTAAGAAAACAAAAAACATTGAGTGGACTGACGAGGCGACCGCGGCACTAGAAGAAATCAAAACAATCCTGGCAAGCAACCCCATCCTGGCCGCACCAGGTGCCAGCCAGATCTTTTCGGGCTCAATTTTGGTAACCCGGGTCTTCACCATTGCCCAAGCCTCACGCGCTCCTTCCCGGCAGGCCAATATCTTCCACAATTCAAAGCATCGCCTCGCCCCTTTAAAGCGGTTAGCCAGCTCAGCCATGCTCTCCGCTGGGACTTCCAGTGGCCATAATGCTTTAATCATGCTTTTCATGGCCTTCCGGGCTCTCTCATGTGCCTTGGTCAGTTCCTTCAAAAGATTCCCACTAAAGGAATCGACCTCCTCTTCTGGCCGTCCTGTCAGGAGACCTAGCAAACAGGGGCAACATGTTTCAAAACAATTCTTCATCTGCAACACAGGTAATACCGAATTCGTGCCTTACCGAATATGCCACCTTTCAGCTTCTGGTTCTCCTCCAAGGCTTGCGCCAACTGAGATTTTAAACTATCAATTTCTTTGGTTTTCCGTTGACTTTCCGCCTTGAGCTCATTCTTCTCTTCCTGACTTCGTGTTAGTACTCGCTTGCCAGCCTCTAGTTCCCTCCGCATTTGATTCATCGCTTCGGCGGCTGCGGGGACAGTGCGGCATCAGTATACTGGAAGCGTCATGCAGTTTTTAGCACTTCAAAGCCTTTCTACTTACCAGGATTTTTGATGGTTGATCTTTTAGTCGCTTCTAGTTCGGCCTTAACGTTGGCTAATTGTGTCTATCTTAGCTTGAGGTCTTCGGACAACTTGCTGTTCTGCTCCTTCGCGGTCTGCACACTCATGAGAATATAAGAATCCTTAGCTCGGTCGTCCCGCCCAAATTAAGGCTTGGGGGCTGCTAGGTTAGGAACTATAAAACGCTTTTAAGCTATCTCGCACCTGCATTCCGGAAGAAAAAAGATCAACGATCCCTTCAAGCCCGGTTCGGGCCGCTCCAAGGTATGCTTCCACCAAATTAAAAGCATTAAATTCCTGATCGGTAAAAGTAGCGTGGTGCAAAGATTCTCTCCAGCGGCGGTGTTTCATTACACTCTCGACCTCGGAGTTGGTCACTGAAACATCATCGGGGTCCTTTGGATAGGCGCTAGCAGCTGTGTGTTCAGCAGGGTCCCCAGCTTGCGCTGAAGGCCCAAGGTTGGAATCACGCCTCGGCGCTCTCGGGCAGTCCTTGGATTGGTGCACCGGAACTCTTCTCCTGCAAAGTTAAGCAAATGTCAGATAAAAGATATTGAGGACAAACCCTCTCGTTATCCCAGAGCATGTTACCTCTGAGCCGAGGGGGCGGTTGCTTCTACTCCAGCAGAGGCCTTCCTCTTGAGCACCTTGTTAGGGGCCGGGGCCGGCGTATGCCGTGCTCCTCCTGCAGTTGTTCGCTGTGTAGTTCGGCGACCCTTGGGAGTGGAAGTTAGAGTGTGCGGGATGGCGCGAGATGGTCTTCCAGTTTGGGAAGAGGTCCTCCGTTCACTTACAGTGGAGGAGGGAAGGCCCCCTGGATGATCAGCCATCACGACAACTTTGATGCCGTCAAGGCTTTCTTGGTAAAAGACCCCGTCTTCGAAATCAATCGACGTCTCCGGATCGTCATGATAGCCTGGGTCATCGTCGCGGGAATGATTCTCCTGTTGAGGGGAAGGACAGTGGATGGACTCGACCTCGCGCCTCCAACTCTGTGCAAGAACAAAGTACAGTAAACAGGTGTTCGGACATGATGGCTAAATTATGGACGGAGAATTGAGGCTTACCCAATCTGTCGGATTATAACCGGAGTAACCCTCTCGGATAATCAATTGAGCAAAGTCTTCCTCCTCTCCTTTAAAGAGGTCGGCTAAAATCTTGACCATGGCTGCTTTGTTGTCCGACCCTTGTCGCTTATAGCGGGTGGTGTCGCTAGTCCCGTTATAACACCATAAAGGATGCCCCCTCTGCTGAAGGGGTTGTATGCACCGGGATATGGCAACGACCATCACCTTAATCATGGTCAGTTTGCTATGGGCTAGCAGCCGAACTTTGGTGGCTAGACGGTGCACTTCTGTGCTGTCTGGTTGGGAGGGACTCTTGGGTCGCCAGTTGAGCCGCTTCTTCAGTGGGGTGCCTGAGAATTCAGGCAACCCTCTCCGAACTGGGTCTGAGAGGAGAACATCTTCAATGTAAAACTATTCCGAGGTCCATTCTTCAGGATCCTTTCGTGGGATCCCAATAGGGTAACCCGTCCTCGCTATCCGCCACACCTCTGCTCCTCCCACTTCGAAGATTGACCCCTCACGAGTACGAGGGACGAGGCAGAAGTATTTCCTCCATAAATCAAAATGGGCTTCACAGTTCAGGAAAATCTCGCAGAGGGCCACGAAACCAGATATATGCAGTATAGACCCTGGGGTGAGGTTGTGGAGCTGGATCCCGTAGAACTCTAATAAACCCCGAAGGAAGGGGTGAATGGGAAAACCAAGGCCTCTTAGAAGAAAGGGCACGAAGCATACCCTCTCTCCCTTGCTGGGAGCAGGCGAGCTCTCGGCGAGTGCTTGACCATCGACGGAGATTAATCCGGCGTGGACATGAACGAGATCCGCCGCGGGAAGATAGCCATGTGTCTATATACGGCTCAGCTGGAGGCATGAAACTGAATAGCTCGCCGAATCACCAGGGAGAGGGCCATGGGGGCGCGAGGATGAACTGGGAATATCGGCCATTGCGCCTGAGGATTTCTTTGACGCTGTTTTTTGCGAATGTGATGGGTTAACCGCCCCCTCGTAACTTTGGATCTATAAATAAGTGTTTCGCCTTAAAGTTGAAAGGACGGGTTTACAGAAGGCAGCATTGGGTCGCGTGCCTTCTAAAAAGGTGCACGACGGTCAAAGTTGACCCTCGCCCCAAGGTAGGCATTAAGCTCCTAGGGGCCCACTATGTTTTGGGGTGGACCTAAGAATCCGGATTGTCAAACTGGTCGGGCATGAATACAACTTTGATCCGAACTATACTAAGTGACAAACCTATGATGTCGATCCGAATAGTTTTCGGCTATGATGCACTTCTCCGAACAATACGAGTCAAGGCAAAGAACTCACCTCGCAAGCCGAAGATTTGGAGCTCGCCAGAAGATAATCCCCGGCATTGGAGGCTAGTTCGGGGGCTACTGAGGAAGTCCTGGATTAAGGGGTCAAGGGGTCCTTGGACTGTCGACCCTCTGGATACGAGCCGTACTGATGGGCCACTATGGGGCTGAGCTAGAGTGCAGACCTGTGATCGGACAGGAGATCTTCGGTGTCTTGGTGTGCCCTCCAAGCCAAGATTAGGCAGGATCTTCCTTTCTTTGTAACCGATCGTTTGTAACCCTAACCCTACGGGTGCCTATATAAACCGGAGGGTTTTAGTCTTTAGGGCTAGAGCTACATTCATCACCTCATTGCCTTAGGGTTTAGCTTTCCTGATCTCGAGGTAGATCTACTCTGTAACCATACCATACATCAAATACAATCAAGCAGGATGTAGGGTTTTACCTCTTCGAGAGGGCCCGAACCTGGGTAATACTGTGTTCATCGTCCCTTGTTCCCCATCGATCCTAGATCCACAGCTCGGGACCCCCTACCCGAGATCCGCCGGTTTGACACCGACAAGGATGGCGCTGACGATACGTTCACCATCAGCGCCACCCTTGATGACAAATAGGAAAGCGCGTTCATTGCCTTCCTGCGAGCGAATGTTGATGTGTTTGCTTGGCAACCATCTGACATCCCCTGTGTTCCCAGGGAGGTAATCGAGCACCACCTTGCTATCTGCCCTCATGCTCGGCCCGTCAAGCAGAAGGTCAGAAAGCAAGCTTTAGAGCGACAGCAGTTCATTGCCGAGGAAATCAAGAAACTTGAAGCAGCTGGTTTGGTCAGAGGAGTGCTGCATCCAACATGGTTAGCGAACCAAGTGGTAGTGCGCAAGGCAAATGGGAAATGGAGGCTCTGCATTGACTTCACAGACTTGAACAAGGCATGTCCGAAGGACCCTTTTCCCCTGCCGTGCATTGATCAGATTGTAGACTCCACTTCCGGGTGTGATCTGCTTTCGTTTTTGGATGCGTATTCCGGGTACCATCAGATATTCATGTCCAAGGAAGATGAAGAGAAGACCGCGTTCATAACTCCATGTGGCACGTACTGCTTTGTACGCATGCCTTTTGGGTTAAAGAGCACTGGATCCACTTTTGCAAGAGCAGTACAAATTGGTTTCGAACCACGGTTGCATAGAAACGTAGAAGCTTATATGGATGATATAGTGGTCAAAACCAAGGATAGATCAACACTCATTCAAGATTTGGAAGAGACCTTTGCAAACTTGTGCAAGATTAATTTGAAGTTAAACCCTGAGAAGTGTGTGTTTGGTGTTCCCTCTGGCAAGCTACTTGGTTTCTTTGTGTCTCACCGAGGGATAGAAACCAACCCCGACAAGATCAGAGCGATCGAGCAGATACAAGCACCCAAGACTGTCAAGGATGTGAGGCGTTTAACTGGATGCGTTGCCGCGCTGAGTAGGTTCATTTCCAAGTCTACCGAGCGTGCCTTGCCTTTCTTCAAAATTTTGAAGAAGGCAGGTCCGATGAAGTGGACCCTGGAGGCAAAAGCAGCGCTGCAAGACCTGAAAGCCTACCTTTCATCTGCTCCCACCTTAGTCGCTCCTAAACCGCAAGAGCCATTGCTGCTATACTTAGCGGCAACAAACCAATTGGTTAGTGCAGCACTGGTGGTGCAGCGAGAAGTGGATGAGGAAGCAGCTACAGCAACCGTTCCCTCCGGAGATGAAACTGAACCAGTCACGACAGAATTGGACACAGATCAAAGAAAACCAGAGCAAGTTAGCGAAGGCAATCCCAAAACCACGGCAAAGAAGAAAGTGGTGCAACGATCAGTGTACTTTGTCAGCTCCCTATTACAGGGGGCTAGGTCAAGGTACTCTGGAGTGCAAAAGCTGATCTTCGCATGGCCTCGAGGAAACTACGCCACTATTTCCTAGCCCACGAGATCATAGTTGTCACCCGTTTCCCACTGCAACGCATATTGAGGAACCCCGAAGCCACTGGCAGGATAGTTGAATGGGCGCTAGAGTTGTCAAGCTTTGGCCGAAAGTACGAAAGTACCTCAACTATTTAGAGCACAGCACTGGCAGAGTTCATTGCAGAATGGATGCCTACTCTAGATGAAGAAGTACCAGAGATAGTTATCCCCGGCAAGGAGGCACCTCAAGAATGGATCACGTATTTTGATGGAGCTTTCTTGTTACAGGGCGCTCGAGCTGGCTTGCTTTTTGTTGTGCCACTAGAGAGCATCTCAAGTATGTGGTTCAAATGCATTTTCCCCGGGAGAAGGCCACCAACAACACTGCTGAGTATGAGGGGCTCCTTGCCGGGCTCAGAATTGCAGTGGAGTTGGGAATCAAGAAATTAATCATCCGTGGGGACTCGCAGCTCGTGGTGAGACAAGTCAATAAAGATTACCAGAGTCCGTTGATGTAGGCATATGTAGAGGAGGTGAGAAAGTTGGAAGAATACTTTGATGGGATACAAGCAGAGCATGTGCCACGTGCCGAGAACAACATTGCTAATCACTTATCAAAGTGCGCCTCACAGAAGCTCCCTGTGGAACCAGGAAGTTTTGTCCTCCACCTAACTCAACCATCAGTGTCCCCTTCAATGATGGCCAAAAAAGAAGAAAGTTGGACTCCTGCAAGTATCTCCCGGCAGGACTTCCTGAAGCTGCTGCTAGAGAGGTTGCCGAGAACAACCCAACTTTGGTTGGTGAGTAGCACCCTTCGGCAGAACCACAAGTTCTTGCGGTCGAGGTGAGTGCTCCCACGAACGAGGAGGTGCCTTTAGTCCTTGTTGTCGAGCCGCAAGCTCCAACTTGGGCGCAATACATCGTCCATTTCGTTCAACAGGAGAGCTTCCTAAAGAGCAAGAAGAAGCTGAAAGAGTAGCCCGAAGGTCAAATATGTACTAGTTTATCGATGATACACTGTACAGGGAAAGGCCAAATGGTGTGAAATTGAAGTGCATTTGCCGGGCAGACGGACTGAAGCTGTTGGCAGATATACATGGGGGTATGTGTGGCTCTCATATTGGATCAAGAGCCCTAGTTGGAAAAGCCTTCCGGCAGGGTTTCTATTGGCCCACAACCCTCCAAGATGCAACTGAGCTAGTCACCAAATGTGAAGCCTACCAGTTCCACTCCAAAAACATTCATCAGCCAGCTCAAGCTCTCCAGACGATCCCTTTGTCCTGACCATTCTCGGTCTGGGGGCTCGACATCTTGGGCCCCTTCCCCCGTGCCACCGGGGGCTTTGAATTCTTGTACGTTGCAATCGACAAGTTTACAAAGTGGCCTGAGGTGGAGCCAGTGAGGAAGGTGACTACGCAGTCAGCTATCAAGTTCTTGAAAGGATTGGTGTGCCGCTTTGGAGTTCAAAACAGAGTGATCACTGACAACGGCACCCACTTCACGAGCCGCACCTTTATGCAGTACATCCAAAGCCTTGGAAGCAAGGTCTCCTTAACCTCTGTTGCTCACCCACGGAGCAATGTGCAAGTTGAGAGGATGAATGCTGAAGTGCTGCGAGGGATCAAGACAAGAACTTTCGACAAGTTGCGGAGATGCGGCAAGCGCTAGATCGATGAACTGCCGGTGGTTCTTTGGTCTCTCAGGATGACACCAAGTGTACGGGGCAGAAGCAGTACTCCCCATAGAACTCATATACGGGTCACCTCGAGTACTTGCCTACGATGAAGTAGAGCAGAAGCAGCTATAGCATGACGATGATGTGTTCCCTGAGGAAGATCATCTCCGGGCCGCTGTGCGTGCTGCACGCTACCAACAAGCTCTGCGCCGCTATCATAGCTGCAGGGTCCATGCCCGGAGCCTTGAGGAAGGCGACCTTGTCCTTAGGCACATTCAGTCCGCCAAGGGTTCTAACAAGTTGACGCCAAACTGGGAAGGCCCTTACCGGGTAGTACGAGTCACCAGACCTGGCGCAGTCCATCTGTAGACCGAAGATGGCATTCAAGTGCAAAACTCATGGAATATTGAGCATCTTCGCAAGTTCTACCCGTAAGGCGCGGCTGCCGAGCTCAGTTCCTGGCAACCACCTTTTGGACAAGCATTGCCGCTGGGCATGTAACCCTTTGTACAAAGCCAGGCGCAGACCCTTTGCAAAGATAATAAAACGAAGCGTTGGCGCCTAAAACTTGCATGCATGTATATTTTAGTATGACTTTGCTATAATCATTTAGAGAGGGTCGTATGCTGCTATTTTTTCCCCTGTACTAACTACAGGGCTCCTGCCGCGGACAAAATCCCAAGGAGAAAAAGTGAGAACAAGCTTGCGTATCGACCCCTGGCAACATAAATCAGGTAAGTTCCCCTAGCCATCCATTGTGTACCTCTATGTGAAAAACTTGTGCGTAGAAAAATCTTGTCACCCTTAAACATTTGTGCTCCCATCCTCGGATTCGATGATTACTTCAATCAGGCTGGTCGCAGTGGCATTTGGGAGAAAGGGTTGACAAGGGGCCGGTTCTCTTCCATGCTCATAGCTCGCTAGGTTGAGCCCTGCGGCAGCAACGGGAGGGACCGGCAAGATATCTTCTCGGGAAACTCTTGTTTACTTGGAAGTATTGAGGAGTCGATCCTCAGCATGAACATGATACATGCACAAGTGCCCGACAAGCATTTCTTTTTTATTAATACACGGATAAACAAGTGCAGATCATACAGAGTACAAACATGGATGGAAGGGTACGTAATTTAAGATAGAATTTTGCAAGTACCTACATGTTTTGATGAAAAAAAGATAAGTGCCCCGTAATGCCTTTCTTGTCCCTCTCCTCCTAGGAGCTACAGTGGGAGGTCAAGAGGGCAAAAGGAGTGCCTGGGCAGAAGCCCAACCTGACCCCGTCAGGGCCCGTGGGACACAGCCTGACAAGATCGAGAGGGGCGGGGGCGAAGACGACGGACGGAGAGAGCGGCTAGGCGATGCCCTGGTCACCACCGCCAGGACCAGCGAAATGCGGCAGGAGGGACACCAGTAGGGAAGACGAAGCCGGAGTCCACGGGGAAGCCTGCCGGAGTCCAGCTGGAGGAGCCTGAGATATCTACACCTAACACCCCGGCAAATCGCTCTGCCGGGGAGAAGACCAGGTGCAGATGATGGAGCTGCTGGCGCCTAGCTGACGGTGATGGTGCGTCCAGCGCTCAGCTGGAGTCCAAGCCGCCGTCCTCCTGCTCGACGCTGTCATCATCACCGTCATCATCGCCATCACTGTCCTCTTTGTCGCTGTTGCTCGAGGAGGAGCTTTCATCGTCGGTCGAGCTCTCCGCGCAGCACCCTAAGCGAGCACCCGAACGCCCGATGACCTTGATGGAGAGCAGGTCTACATCCATTAACTTAAAATGGAGGATGTGCCCCTCCGCCAAGCTATGGGCATGAGCGAAGGTTTTCCAGCTGCGACGGAGAAGCATGACATGAGGTGCGGGGAACTCCACGTCCGCCCGCATGTTGCCATCATAGCAACCCCTCATGTGCAGCTTCAACGCGTACGGCTGTTCAAACTCCATCACCCTTGTAAAAGGAGTAGGAAACTGAAGACGATGAACTCCAATGGCTGGTCCTCAACGTGGCCCTCCATCGGAGCCATGGCAACCGGGGAGGAGCGACCAGAGCGCCACCACGTCCTCCTTGGCCCCGAGCGCCACGACGGCCGCGCCCACATCCCGTGGCACCACCTTGTGCGCTGGATTCTGCCCCTGCATCTTCAGCTTGGGGGGGGGGGAAGCACTGCCGAGAAGAGACTCTCATCGCCTCCGCTAGAGTTCGACCGCGTCTTCTTCCCCTGGCCATAGTGGAAGAAAGATGCAGGAAGAAGAAGGAGGAGATGTGTGTGAGCAAGCCCTCGCCCACTCCTCCTTTTATAGGGGAGCATGCCAGGGGGCTGGCTCCTCACCACCCAGAAGCAACCGCCCCACTCCACCAATCCAGTCCCTTTGCGTCACTGACGACGTCCAGAATCGATAACCGCCCTCCTGCACCTATCCAGGGCACTGAGCTTTCTACCATGGCACTCATTCCCGCACCCTACGCATCCGCCACCAACCCACCGCAATGCATGCAGCGTATGTGGCAGAAACGGTAGGAGTAGTGGGATGGGTGAAATGGCAGTTACCTCCCATGAACATGGGCAGCCCATGGGCCATTACGTGGGTAACGCCACGTCGTTCTGCATGACTCATGGAAAAACCGGAAACTGATTCAATCACAGGTTAATGAAGAAGCAAGGAGAATACCAAAAGAGACATAAATCCCACCATGGCATGGCTCCGGTGCTCGCCTGTGTATTTGTTGGGGCCTACCCCAACGATGCTTGGCAGCACATGTGGGCCAGGCCCGGGGGCTCCTGTCGGTGCAACAAACATTCATGTTTGTTGCCCGGACTTATACACAGGGGTGCTGGCATCACGTGTCCGGCACCAACATACAAAGCATGGCCAAGCCAGAGAAACCGCTCTTTGTGAGATCAAGGAGCGGATCAAGAAGACCAAGACAAGCAAGAAACCCCCTTGGGAAGGCCTCCCTTGCCGAGCAGGAGAGCTCGGCCAAGTCGAGACTACCCCGGAAGCAAATCCAAGATAACCCCGGCAGGCTTGCCGGGACCGCCAAGGCCAAAAACCCAGCCAAGGCACCACCGCTCCACCACACAGCGACACAAGTCACTTATCGGTGTGGTGTCGAGCCCGCAAGTGATTAAGTGGCTTCCACTAAGCATGTGGCAGCCCGTCAGAAGACAGGTCACCCTCATTTAACACCCGTCCAGAGGCGTGTCAAGATAATAAGCAGAAGATGATTAAGCGGCACAACAGGCTTGCCGGGTTTCATCCTCAGCACGACACCTAGTAGTGCATTTAATGCACTTTGTCCTAACTGCCAGAGTTAGGTATGATAGCACTGTTAGCAATCTAATCACCAGATAAAGACTGTTTTTGCCACTGTGGTTACCCCTTGAGCTATAAAAGGAGGTCCAAGGCTACCTAGAAAGGGATTCAGACCCTTGCACACTTCTACGTGTGGAGCAGCTCTCCCCGACGCCACCTTGCCGGGCTTGGGTGCTGCATGTTCATTGTGTTCCTCCATCCAATCCACTAGAGCAGGAGTAGGGTTTTACGCTTCCGAGCGGCTCGAACCTAGGTAAAAATCATCAGAGTCCTATCGTCGTCGTGCTGCTTCATGGCCTCCACTCTTTGTGCGACATGACCTCCCCCTTGCCGAACCCCAAGGGGCCGATGGCCCCATAGGTGATCGTGTTCTCCCGCAACAGGAATAAAAAAGGTAACATAGGTGAAGGTGATGCTCTAGTCTCACTAGTGGACATTGATTACTTGCATGATGTTGATCCACCTATTACCATGCTTCATGCTAGTATGATTTCCCCATGTGATGATTACCCATTGATAATGAGTTTGATGATTGCCATATGGAGTCTATTAGTTGTGATGCCATGTTGTATAGGATTTCTTGTGATAAATCTCTTGGTCACATCATGTTTGACAATCCGCTTGACTTGTCATATGCTATGCATGAGATCACCCATCTGTCATATATGCAATCTCATTGTAGTGGCTATGCACATGCCATTAATATAAATCCAATTTGCACATATGGCATAGATGACAAGCCCATGGTTATTGGCATTTGTTTTTCTTGTGATGATATTGATATACTCCCTTTGCATCATTTCCATCACATGCCATGCCATGATCACCTAGCTTCGGACATGCATTGTTTGCCATGTTGTCACTTTTCTCCATATTATGCTTCTGCTATTGCTCGTGAGGAGACCCCCATAGTTTCCTCATACCTATTAGGAGATTTTTCTACATCCTATGAAATGCATGATTCCCATGATTGTGTGCACCATATGCATCCCATGAATAAAAATGCTAGTGATGTGCCATATACTTGCATTCTCAATTCGTGTCCCCATCATGTTATACATAACAACTATTCTTTCATGATGGATGACATGTTCATATACCATGCTTCAAATTTCTTTGAGCGATGATTATCTTGTGCAAACACACATGTGCACATACACATCATGATGGATGATGTGTACATTTACCACACACACACTTTCTTTGGTTTGTGCCTTTTTCGTGTAGGTACCCAAGAATACTCGTCAACATCACAATCCCCTGAGTTGATGAAGCGAGCTCTAGAGAGCAATGATAATTTGGGATCCCATGGATTGTCCTTACCACCACTCCCTTCACGCAAAGACTTCGCGCATTTCTTCTACATGGCCCTCACATGGTTATGCGTTATATACCACTTCTCACTTTATGCCCATATTGCCATGTTCACTTTGTATGTTATGCTCATTTCTACGCCTTTGCCATGCATTTGTGACCCATGCTTTGCTTTACACATGATCCTTGATTCTAGTACTTGTGTGTCTATTTGCAAGCTTGGTGGAGGTATTGCTTGTTATTGCCATGTTTGCTTTGTGCCCTATGCTTATGATGACCCTTTGATCATATCTTGTTTTCATGATTATCCTATGTCATGCATATTACATATGCCTATTATTTGCCCACATGGCATGCTTGCCATGGTTTCCCCTAGTATGTTGCATCTTCGCACTACTAGCTTGCATGACATGATTGATATGCTTGCCTATGTTGCATCACTGATGATTCATACTTGCTCGTTTCATGTGGTAGATGGCATCCATTTCCATGCTTGTCACATGATTGACTTTATTGCCTCACACGTGATGAACAATTGTTCTTTTCATTGTGTTGACTGCCACAATATCTTCACTACACCCTATGCATGTTATGCTTGGATTGTCTTGCACATGCCCCGACATATCATTATATTTAGTGTTGTGAATGATTCCTATGCATACCATAGACCATTTGTTGAATGCATTGTGCATGCTTGCTATGCCATTGAAGTAGATGCTTGTTCAATTGCCACACATCTTAGCATCTACACCTCCCATTTGCATGCTTGTTTCTATGATGCCCTTGATTGCGCCCAATTTATGTGCTTACATGTCATGTCACAATCCTTTGTCATATCATATGTTATGCTTGATGACGATACTTGTTGGGTGAATCACCTCTTGAATGCTTGGTTTTGCACTAACGCTAACCACATTTGTTTTTCCAAGTGTTTGTTGTCTTTGCTCCTTTTGCAGGAATCACTAGACGGTGCGACATTGGAGAGTGTCCATTTCGAGCTTCAAGATGATTAATTCTTGGTGATCGTCCACTTCTACATGGCGACGCCATCTCTTTCCCATGGTGATTTGGTTTTTGATCCGAGGATGGATCTTTCCCAAGGGGGAGGGGATGATGCGGAGTCCGTTTGGCAAATGACACATGCCATATCTACTTCACATACATAAAGGTGAATCCTCTCCTTTACACATGTCCATCTGTATCCTTCGAGGATGGTATACTACTTGACCCCTCTCTCGTGTGCATACATAGGTGTGAGCAAAGCTACACTCCTCCCAGGCAAGAAGGAGACAGCCACCAAGATGAAGGCACCACCTCCCAGGCAACCACGTGCGCACGGGCCTCCCCGACCCCGTGCCCAAGGGCCACCCATAAGCCTTCTGGAAGTGAAGACGCACACCCTTGTGCGCACGGGCCCCTAGACCCCATGCTCATGGGACCCACGTGCCCATGGTACAAGCCCATGCGCATAGGCTAAGTCGCCAGGCCGCTGGATACCCCGTGTGCATGGGCTCCACTTACCCCGTGCACATGGGGCTGCGTGTGTGTAGCTGTTGGGCTTGCCCATGTAATTCCTATTACGCCCCTGCTTACCCCTTCATCCCCTAGGGCTCTATATACTCCTCCATCTCCTCCATTTAAGTGGAGCTAAGAATAGTTCTAGACATTAGAGCTTAGCTCATGTATCTCCCCTTGTGGGATTCCTCTTGAGAGAGAGAAGACTCCACTTGAGTTCAAGGCCTCCATCGGAGAAGATCCTTAGGGATTCAAGACCCCCTTGTGGGAAGGATCTATCTAGATCATCAAGACCTCATATCCTTCATAGGATTTGGGATGAACTTTAACCATGTATCTTGTTTCCCTTTGATTGTTCTTGTACCTTGTGAATCTCATGTGTTTGTGAGTCTAGTGGATGTGTGATTGGACTTGTTCTTGAGTGTTCCTCTTGTGATTTCCCCTCTTGTTCTTTGTGTTCTTCATGGATCCCCCTCCAATTCTTGAAATATCTCCACTTAGGGTCTCCACCCTACAACATCTTGGTATCATGAGCCACGCTGATCACGAATTTGGAGTTCCCCCCACTTTTTTCTAGCCTAATTTTGTGTGTTTTTGTCCCAATTCGAAAATTCCCCACAAAAAGAGCCATACCAATTTTTTTGTGATTTGTTATTTCTAGTGTGTTTTTGTTGATTTCAATCCATGGATCTGGTGTTTAGCAAGTAGATCCACCTTTTATTGCGTCCCCATAGCCTAATTTTTCTTTATCCTTTGATCATATCTTGTTTTCATGATTGTCCTATGTCATGCGCACTATATATGCCTATTATTTTCCCACATGACATGCTTGCCATTATTTGCCCTAGTATGTTGCATCTTCGCACTACTAGTTTGCATGACATGATTGATATGCTTGCCTATGTGGCATCACCGATGATTACAACTTGCTCGTTTCATGTGGTAGATGGCATCCATTTCCATGCTTGTCACATGATTGACTTTATTGCCTCACCCGTGATGAACAATTACTCTTTCCATTGTGTTGAGTGCCACAATATCTTCACTAGACCGTATGCACATTATGCTTGGATTGTCTTGCACTTGCCCCATGTGTTTCGATATCTCATTATATTTGGTGTTGTGAATGATTCCTATGCATACCATAGACCATTTGTTGAATGCATTGTGCATGCTTGCTATGACATTGAAGTAGATGCTTGTTCAATTGCCACACATTTTAGCATCTACACCTCCCATTTCCATGCTTGTTTCTATGATGCCCTTGATTACGCTCAATTTATGTGCTTACATGCCATGCCACAATCCTTTGTCACGCCGTATGTTATGCTTGATGACGACACTTGTTGGGTGAATCATCTCTTGAATGCTTGGTTTTGCACTAATGCTAAACACATTCATTTTCCTTGTGTTTGTTGTCTTTGCTCCTTTTGCAGGAATCACTAGACGGTGTGACATTGGAGAGTGCCCATTTCGAGATTCAAGATGATGAATGCTCGGTGATCATCCACTTCTACACGGCGACGCCATGTCTTTCCTATGGTGATTTGGTTTTTGATCCGAGGACGGATCTTTCCCAAGGGGGAGGGGATGGTGCAGAGCATCCTATGGACATCACCATGTCAAGAGTCCGTTTGGAAAGTGAGACGTGCCATATCTACTTCACATACATAAAGGTGAATCATCTCCTTTACATGTGTCCATTTGTATCCTTCGTGGATGGTATACTACTTGACACCTCTCTTGTGTGCATACATAGGTGTGAGCGGAGCTACATTCATTGAGGAGGAGTCCAAGCTCAAGAGTACATGTACACCTTCAGCGAGGAGTACGCACGGAAGAACCCCAAGGCCACAAGGAAGAAGGAGGCGCCACGAATAGGAAGGCACCAGCTCCCAGGCAACCACGTGCTCACGGGCCTCCCCGACCCCGTGCCCACGGGCCACCTAGAAGCCTTCTGGAATTGAAGACATGCACCGCCGTGCACACGGGCCCCTGTACCTCATGTACAGGGGACCCCTGTGCCCACGATACAAGCCCGTGCACACGGGCTAAGTCGTCAGGCCGCTGGATACCCCATGTGCACAGGCTGCACTTACCCCATGCACACGAGGTTGCGTGTGTACAGCTGTTGGGCTTGCCCATGTAATTCCTATTACGCCCCTGCTTACCCCTTCATCCCCTAGGGCTATATATACTCCTCTCTCTCCTCCATTTAAGTGGAACTAAGAATAGATCTAGAAATTAGAGCTTAGATCATGTATCTCTCCTTGTGGGATTCCTCTTGAGAGAGAGAAGACTCCATTGGAGTTCAAGGCCTCCATTGGAGTTCAAGGCCTCCATTGGAGAAGATCCTTAGGGATTCAAAACCCACTTGTGGGAAGGATCTATCTAGATCATCAAGACCTCATCTCCTTCATAGAATTTGGGATGAAATTTACCATGTATCTTGTTTCCCTTTGATTGTTCTTGTACCTTGTGAATCTCATGTGTTTGTGAGTCTAGTGGATGTGCGATTGGACTTGTTCCGGAGTGTTCCTCTTGTTATTTCCCCTCTTGTTCTTCTTGTTCTTCGTGGATCCCCCTCCAATTCATGAAAGATCTCCACTTAGGGTCTCCACCCTTCAAAAGTAGGCCAATAAAAACTAGATTGTAGTACCTTATGTGCGGTTCTGTCTCTCGCATGGTGTCCTCCATAAGCCTAGGAATGACACTTCCATAGGATTTGTTCCTGTTCATGGTCATGTATACAATGTCTAATAATACCATCAACTCCTTCTTTATAAAGATGTGGGATGTCTTAAATCAAAGAAGAAGTTTTCTTTTGTTCATATGTGAAACTAGGTGGTATACATTTAGCAACAATATAATTAGCATAGTCTGCATACCAAGGAGTATTACGAGTAGGATTTATGACAGCTAGTTGCTCATCAGGAAAACTATCATCAATAGGTAGTGGGTCATCAAGAATATTTTCCAACCTAGACAAGTTATCGGCTATGGGATTCTCGGCTCCCTTCCTATTAGTAATATGCAAGTCAAATTCTTGTAGCAAAAGAACCCACCTAATGAGTCTAGGTTTAGCATCTTTCTTTTCCATAAGGTATTTAATAGCAGCATGATCAGTGTGAACAATTACTTTAGAATAAAACAAGTAAGATCTGAATTTATCACATGCAAACACAACTGTAAGAAATTCTTTCTCTATAGTAGCATAATTTCTTTGAGCACTATCTATAGTTTTACTAGCATAATGGATAACATTTAATTTCTTATCAACTCTTTATCCTAGGACAACAACAACAGCATAATCACTAGCATCACACATAATTTCAAAAGGCAGGTTACAATCAGGTGGTTGAACAATAGGTGCAGAAGTTAAGGCTTTCTTAAGTCTTTCAAAGGCTTCTACACAATCATCATCAAAAACAAATGGAACATCTTTTTGCAAGAGATTAGTAAGAGGCCTAGAAATTTTAGAGAAGTCTTTCATAAACCTCCTACAGAAACCAGCACGACCAAGGAAACTTCTTATACCTTTAATATCTTTAGGACATGGCATTTTCTCAATTGCCTCAACTTTAGCCTTATCTACTTCAATACCTCGTTCAGAAATTTTATGCCCCAAGACAATACCTTCATTCACCATAAAGTGGCATTTCTCCCAATTCAAGACAAGGTTAGCTTGTTCACATCTCTGCAAAACTCAATCAAGGTTGCTTAAGCAATCATCAAAAGAAGTTCCGTAAATTGAAAAATCATCCATGAAAACCTCCATAATCTTTTCACAAAATTCAGAGAATATAGCAGTCATACATCTTCGAAAGGTAGCAGAGGTGCATTGCATAAACCAAAAGGCATACGTCTATAAGCATAAGTTCCAAAAGGACAAGTAAAAGTGGTTTTCTCTTGGTCGGCTTCTGATACAGGTATTTGAGTGAAACCAGAATATCCATCAAGAAAGCAAAAGTGTCTATGCTCGGACAATCTTTCTAACATTTGATCAATAAAAGGTAAGGGTACTGATATTTTATAGTAGCTTTGTTTAATTTTCTAAAATCAATTACCATCCTATAACCAGTTATAATTCTTTGTGGAATGAGCTCATTTTTATCATTAGGAACAACAGTAATGCCTCCTTTCTTAGGGGCACAATGAACAGGACTTACCCATCTACTATCAGCTATGGGATAGATTATACCTGCTTCGAGAAGCTTTAATATTTCAGTTCTTACCACCTCCTTCATCTTAGGATTTAATCGTCATTGATGGTCGACAACGGGTTTAGCATCAGGCTCCATATTAATCTTGTGCTGACATAAAGTGGGACTAATGCCCTTAAGATCATCAAGAGTATATCCAATAGCAGCACGGTGCTTCCTCAGATATTTTAGTAATCTCTTTTCTTCATGCTCTAAAAGGTCAGCACTAATAATAACAGGATATATCTTCTTTTCATCAAGATAAGCATATTTCAATGTATCAGGCAATTGTTTCAATTCAAACACAGGATCACCCTTAGGTGGAGGAGGACCTCCAAGAGTTTCAACAGGTAAATTGTGTTTAAGGATAGGTGGTTGATGAAAGAACATCCTATCTATTTCATTTCTTTCATTCATGTGCATACCATTTTCATGGTCTAGCAAATATTGTTCTAACGGATCAGTAGGAGGTACGGCAATAGAAGCAAGACCAATAATTTCCTCTTTACTAGGCAATTCTTTATCATGAGGTTGTCTACGAAACTTAGAGAAATTAAACTCATGAGATACATCACCAAAGTTAAAGCTAATAGTTTCTCTATTGCAATCAATCTTGGCATTAATGATGTTCAAGAAAGGTCTACCAAATATAATGGGACAAAAATCATCCTGTGGAGAACATAGAACTAGAATATCAGTAGGGTATTTACTTTTTCCGCACAAGACTTCAACATCTCTAACAATCCCAAGCGGTGAAATTGTATCTCTATTCACAAGCTTAATAGTAACATCAATGTCCTCTATCTCAACAGGTGCAATATCATTCAGAATTTCTAGGTATAAGGTAAACGGAATAGCGCTCACACTAGCACGCAAATCACAGAAGCCATGATTACAATGATCTCCTATTTTAACCGAGACAATGGGCATGCCAACGACAGGTTTATTCTTATCTTTAGGACCAGGCTTAGCAATTCTTGTAGCTTCATCACAAAAGTAAATAACATGCCCATCAATATTATCGACCAAGATATCTTTAACCATAGCAACATTAGGTTCAACTTTAATTTGTTCAGAGGGTCTAGGTGCTCCAATATTACTTTTTTTAACCACAATCAAAACTTTAGCATGTTCCTTAATCCTAACAGGAAAAGGTGGTTTCTCAATATAAGCAGTAGGCACAACTAGATCAACATTGTAAATGATAGTTTCTCCTTTAACTATAAAGGGTTCCTCAATCTTTTCTTTAACAGGGGATGATATTTAAACCACTTATCCTTAGGGAGATCAACATGAGTAGAAAATGATTCACAAAAGGAGGCTACTATCTCAGAGTCAAGTCCATATTTAGTGCTAAACTTATGAAAATAATCGGTACCCATAAAAGATTCAACACAATCAAACTCAAGTATTATACCCGAATCATTACCTTTGCCAAGTTCCCAATTTTTAGAGTTGAATTTAGTTCTTTCCAGAAGATCCCATCTGAGAATTCAATAGTTTTCTTCATAAAGGAACCAATTGAAGAAGAATCGAGCATGGTTTGATCATCATGAAAAAGCTGAGCATAAAAATTATGTAAGATAATTTCTCTTGGGAGCTCATGATTGGGGCATGTGTAAATAATGTACTTAATCCACCCCAAGCTTTAGTGATGCTTTCTCCTTTACGAGGACAAAAATTATATATATATATATATAATTCTGATCACGATGAAACAGATGCATAGGATAAAACTTTTGATGAAATTCCAATCTCAATCGGTTCCAATCCCATGTTCCAATATCATCACATAGCCTACACCATGTCAATGCCTTTCACTTCAAAGATAAAGGGAAGACCTTCTTCTTAATTTCATCTTCGGGTAAACGTGCAAGCTTAAATAATTGACAAACTTCATCCACATAGATTAGATGCATATCAGGATGTAGTGTCCCATCTCTTGCGTAAGGATTAGCTAGAAGTTTCTCTATCATACCCGAAGGAATCTCATAATAAATATTTTCAGTAGGTGCAGTAGGTTGAGGATCAACTCTTTGTGGTTTCGGTCGAGGTGAAGATACCCTGAACAAACCCCTCAAAGGATTGTTTTCCATAGTAACAAGTGACAGTAAATTTTAGCACGTAATATAAATGTTTCCTTACCAAATTCCACTTACCAAAGGCGCTTCACTCCCCGGCAATGGCACCAAAAAAGAGCCTTGATGACCCACAAGTATAGGGGATCAATTGTAGTACTTTTGATAAGTCAGAGTGTCGAACCCAACGAGGAGCAGAAGGAAATGACAAGCGGTTTTCAGCAAGGTATTTTCTGCAAGCACTGAAATTATCGGTAACGAGTAGTTTGATAGCAAGATAATTTGTAACAAGTGAAAAGTAGCAATAGTAACTAAGGTGCATAAAGTTAGCCCAATCCTTTTTGGTTCAAAGGACAGGCTGGAACAGTTTCTTATAATAAGCAAAGCATTCTTGAGGACACATGGGAATTTCATCTAGTCACTTTCATCATGTTTGTTTGATTCGCATTCGCTACTTTGATAATTTGATATGTAGGTGGACCAGTGCTTGGGTGCTGTTATTACTTGAACAAGCCTCCCACTTATGATTAACCTCTCTCACAAGCATCCGCAACTATGAAAGAAGAATTAAGATAAATCTAACCATAGCATTAAACATATGGATCCAAATCAGCCCCTTACGGAATAGCGCATAAACTAGGGTTTAAGCTTCTATCACTCTAGCAACCCATCATCTAATTACTACTCCACAATGCATTCCCTTAGGCCCAAAGATGGTGAAGTGTCATGTAGTCGACGTTCACATAACACCACTGAGGGAAACAACAACATACATATCATCAAAATGTCGAACGAATACCAAATTCACATGATTACTTATGACAAGACTTTTCCCATGTCCTCAAGAACAAAAGTAACTACTCACACATCATATCCATGTACAAGATCAGAGGGGTATTGAATAGCATAATGGATCTGAACATATAATCTTCCACCAAATAAACCAACTAGCATCAACTACAAGATGTAATCAACACTACTAGCAACCCACAGATACCGATCTAAGGTTTTGATACAAAGATTGAATACAAGAGATGAACTAGGTTTTGAGATGAGATGGTGCTGGTGAAGATGTTGATCAATATTGATCCTCCCATGATGAGAGGGTTGTTGGTGATGAAGATGGCTTCGATTTCCCCCTCCTGGAGGGAAGTATCCCGGGCGGAATTGCTCCACCGGAGAGCAAAAGTGCTCCTGCCCAAGTTCCACCTCGAGACGGTGGCGCTCCATCCCTAAAGTCCTCTCTTTATTTTTTTTGTAGGGAAAATGGGCTTATATAATAGAATATGAGGGCCGGAGGCTGGCTAAGGGCCCCACAAGCCACCAGGGCGCGCCCTCATGCCTCGTGGGCACCTGGGTGGCCCCCTCTGGTATTTCTTTTCTCCAATATTTTTGGTTTATTCCAAAGTAAATCTTTGTGAAATTTCAGCTCATTTGGAGATGTGCAGAATAGGTATCTCTGACATGGCCTTTTCAGCTCCAGATTTCCAGCTGCCGGCAATCTCCCTCTTCATGTAAATCTTGCATATTAAGAGAGAAAAGGCATTAGAATTTCTCCACAAAGTGTTATATTAAAAACACTATTAATAACAATAGGAAAACATGATGCAAAATGGACGTATCACATTACAGACACATTTAGATGCTAAATGTCTGTAATGACCATATCATGGCGCTTAAATGAAGCTTGAGATATGCAACTTCCCAACGGGTCACCCATCCTTAGACTCCTCCAGCCCCAGCATGCTTAACTTCTGCGTTCTATTTGAATCGGCTAGCAGAAGGGAAGCCACCCCTTGCTGATAAGAGTTGCCTCCTCACCTTTAAGGCGTTTCCCGCTGGTCACCATGTGGGACCTACTCCCTACTATCACACATGTTTGTGCTTTTAGAAACTGTGTGCAGTATTTACATACTGGACCACTTCCATTCAAACTTACACCATTTTTTTACATAAAACTAGCCAGAAGAAGCAAAAGCTTTGCTTTTTCGTTAATTAAGAACAAGTTGGTTGCCCAGTTAATTGCGGAAAACCGCAGCTGATGCGCGGCGGTGTTCTCCCGCTCTTGCGTGACATCGCTTTGACACCTTGCTCTGCTCTGCTCCATGGGGCAATGAACACATGTGTAGACATTGGCCCACTCAAGCACTAGGGCGCGTTGATTCTATCATGCTTAGAAGCGCACGACCATTCTCGCTCTCTGGCCTGCTCTGACTCATTCTCTTTGTCAAGGTTGATGATGACGACGGTGCTCCGCCGGATTGGCATGCTTGGAATGGTATACTGCGGTATGGCTGGTGTGTCACCGCCAAGCCTTCTGTGCCCACTAACACTGGCAGCGGGAAACCGATGGGAGAAGTGGAGGGAAACCGATGGGAGGAGTGGCGGGAAACCGATTGGGGGAGTGGCGGCAGACGGTAGTGTGTTTGGATATATAACACCATTAATATGGAAAACTTAGGAAAGAAAGAAGTGCCAGCTAGCACGACGCGTGCGCACAGTTCTTACCCACGGGTGCCAGACGGTTGACCAGAAATGCTTTAAATATTCAGGGTTCGTTTTGCCTGCTCTATACATTATAATTGAGTTTTCTAAGCATTAATTTAATTTGCATAATTTAAATTTGAACTACAAATACATGCTCAAGTGTACCAAAATGGCTAGAAAATCATACATGTGTCCTTGGATGCATGTTTAGGTCCCATGCAAGGAATGGGAATGAATTACAACCATCTTGGCGTCCTGGCTTGGCCTCAAACATTGAGAATCTCGTTTTTTAAATCCCCGTAAATCCTAAATTCACCTGAAAATCATGAAACTTGGCATGGTGTCACGACATGGCACATATATGTCGTGGTAAAAAAATTGTCCAATCTGGGGCAAGCTTTATTACAAGCCTGTTACAAAACGGAGCTTCTCTCAAGAAGCCTCATGGTTCCGATAGGGAATGTGTCCCCCTAGTGGGCGAAATGATAATCGCTGCCTCTTCTCGCCTTGTATTTTTTTCTATAGGCAACATGGAACAACAGGAGGTTCGTGCTGAAATTTGAAATTATTCAGGGTTTGTTTGGCCTTTTTTATACATTAATTGAGTTTTCTAGGCATTTAATGTCCATAATTCAAATCTGAACTACAAATACATGCTCCAGTGGACCAAAATGGCTAGAAAAAACATACAAGTGTCATGTTTAGGTACCATGCAAGGAATGTGCATGAGTTACAATCGTCTCGGTGTCCTGGCTCGGCCTCAAACATTGGGAATCTCTGGTTTTAAATCCCCGTAAATCCCAAACTCACCAAAAATATCGTGAAACTTGGCATGGTGTCACGACATGGCACATATATGTCGTGGTCAAAAAATTGTCCAATTTGGGGCATGCTTTATTACAAGCCTCTTACAAACCAGAGCTTCTCCCAAGAAGCCTCGTGGTTCCGATAGGGAACGTGTCCCCCTTGTGGGCGAAACGATAATCGCTGCCTCTTCTCGCCTTGTATTTTTTTCTATAGGCAACATAGAATAATAGGAGATTCTTGCTGAAATTTGAAATTATTCAGGGTTTGTTTGGCCTTTTTATATATTAATTGAGTTTTCTAGGCATTTAATGTGCAAAATTCAAATTTGAACTACAAATACATGCTCTAGTGCACCAAAATGGCTAGAAAAATCATACATGTGTCCTTGGATGCATGTTTAGGTCCCATGCAAGGAATGGAAATGAATTAAAACCGTCTCGATGTCCTGGCTCAGGCTCAAACATTGATAATCTTGGTTTTGAACTCCCCGTATATCCAAAACTCACTAGAAAATCATGAAACTTGGCATGGTGTCACAACATGGCACATATATGTCATGGTAAAAATATTGTCCAATTTGGGGCAAGATTTATTACAAGCCTCTTATAAACCGGAGCTTCTCTCAAGAAACCTCGTGGTTCCGATAGGGAACGTGTCCCCCTTGTGGGCGAAACGACAATCGCTGCCTCTTCTCGTCTTGTATTTTTTTCTACACGCAACATAGACCAACAGGAGATTAGTGTTGAAATATGAAATTATTCAGGGTTCTTTTGGCCTTTTTATCCATTAATTGAGTATTCTAGGCATTTAATGTCCATAATTCAAATTTGAACTACAAGCACATGCTCGAGTGCATCAAAATGGGTTGAAAAATCATACATGTGTCCTTGGGTGCATGTTTAGGTCCCATTCAAGGAATGAGAATGAATTACAAGTGTCTCGGCGTCCTGGCTCGGCCTCAAACATTCAGAATCTTGGTCTTTAAATCCTCGTAAGTCCAAAACCCACCCAAAAATCATGAAACTTGGCATGGTTTCATGACATGGCACATATATGCCGTCGTAATTTTTTTGTCTAATTTGAGACAAGGCGCACACATTAATAGCCAACGTAGGCCTTTTGGAGCAAATAGCTGACACGTTACTATCGCAAACGGTTGTGTTTTTTGAATCGTGGGTGTTCCTGTAACCATTTAAGTGTGGCCACGCGTCCCTCTATTTATTGGAGAGTACTACCTCCGTCCTGATTTATTGGTCCTCTTGGTATTTTGTGTCAAAATTTAACCATAGTCGATGGCGTGCGTGTAGTTGTTTGATTAGACAGGATGACCATGAGAAGTCCGCCATGCAGGCTCGATGAGATGCGCGCAAGTAGCCACCATGCAGGCTTGACGGGACGCATGCGACCTATCCACCGCGCAGGCTCGACGGGATGCGTGCGAGCTGTCCGCCGCGTAGGCTCGACGGGACACATGCGAGCAGTCCGCCACACATGCTCCCCGGGAAGCGAGCTCTTTGACCTCCATCCACCAGCCTCCCACGTAGCTCACAACTTCTCCATTAATGGAGGCCAAGCCGTTGTTCAACATGGGGTTAAAGCACCTGGATGGAGAGTGTTTGCTTGTGATCCCATGGCCCCGCTCAACATTAGCATTTGCTTTGTTCCTGCCTCGCCAAGAACCTGATTTATCTTGTTTTCAACTCGTATTCCGGATAATTTAAAATGCCACCTGCGGCGACGGATAATACGACGACAGACTACAATGGCAACGGATAATATGACGACAAATTTCCAATGGCGCGGATAATAATTGTCTTACATATTCCGGATAATTTAAAATGCCACATGCGGCAACGCCCAAAAGACAGAAGGGCAAGAGAAGAAGGAAATCGCAGACAATGGTCTGTGTCGCTACTGTCTCTACTCCTCGATGGATCGCTAGGCGAGGAGTTCCTCCAGCTCCTTCTTCAAATCCTCACGACTTTGCTTGACAGCAGCCATGGATTCCTCCACATGCAGCTCACGCTCGATGCAGAGCTTCCTCAAGTCACCCATAAGTTCCCCGAGAACGGCTTTCAGCGTCATCGCCAAGGCACTGCTCTTCTCATGCAGCTTCTTCCAGCCGGCGGCCTCCTTCTCCTTCTTGGCGAGCTCCTTGAGGAGCTTTGCATTGTCACCCATCAGTCGCACGATGAGGCCGGTCGCCTTCTAAACCGAGGCATCGCTAATCTCGAGCAGCTTCACCAAGCCGTCGACCAACTCCTGCTGCTTAATTAGGCCAGCGAGACTGTTGTTATCGCTGGCCAAGGACTTCGGCACCGCCAGCTCATTGCGTTCGCTGATGCGATGAGTGCGCTTGTGAGAGTGCTCGCCTGCTGGTGAGAGCTCGTTCGAGGGCTCCGCGACACGCCAGGACATCTCTATTGCGGCTGCCACGTAGTGGCAGGATCTTTCTAGTGCTTCCACGGCCTTGGTCTTTGCTCCCTGGTTATATGTCGACCCGGAACTCCTCCTACCGCTCATGCACTACTGCAGGATTGTCCAAACGCGTCACTACAATCAGAGACCCTTCGATGAAACTGTGTGTGATGCATTAATCGCAAACAGTGATGTAAAAAAACTGTCAAAAAAGGTACAAAACATTTGTGATGGCGGAGACATCAAACATGATTCAGATCATAGTTGCGTGTGTGATGCGTGTCATATGGTTAATTCAGAAGAACTGTTTGCGATGAGCCAGAACAACATAAACGGGCAGCCATACGAAGGTGTGTGTGATATACGGCATACAGTTCACTCGGATGAACTGTTGGCGATTAGGGAACGCAACAGAAACGGTCAGCCAGATCAAGGTGTGTGTGATATATGGCATACAGTTCACTCGGATGAATTGTTTTTTTATTAGGCAACATAACAGAAACGATTCAACTTAACAAGATGTGTGTGATATGCGACATACAGCTCACATATATGAACTGTTTGCGATGAGCTAAAAGAACACAAATGATTCATGTAAACAAGATGTGTGTGATTCATGGCAAACACACCACTCGGATGAACTGTTTGCGATGAGAAAATATAACTCCAATGGTTACTATAGTTCATTCATGTGCGATTATGTGTGTAGAAAAAACTTGGAAAAATGCAAACGAGTTGCTTGCGTTGGCTAGGAGGATCGCACATGATGCATGGTGCGAGTACTCATGTGTGATGATTAGTAAGTTACACATACGTTTCCTTATGTTAACACATGTGTGATAACACGTGACTGCATACAGTTTTTGAGTTGTGTGCTCCACTTAAGTCTTCCCACGCTCCAACGAAGGCTTCCCGTGCTCCATAGGGGTGAATTGTAAAATCCCCAATCCCCTAGCCAGTTGTTAACTATAAATAACCACAACAATGGCCGGCGGTGGCGACTCACTACTAATCCACTTACTAGCTAGTTACCCACAGATACCGGCATACCCCAACGGCCAACGGCCATTGGGTGTATCGAGGCTGAAGGCACGATGGTCGACTTGGCGGTCGACGACCATGCTGCCGCCTCTCTCGACGATGGCCAGAGGAAGTAGGAAACACGGTACGAGCAAGCCGCCGGGTTAGCCAGGGTCATCCTAAAAGCGGACAAGGATCGCCAACGGGTGATACTGCTAGCTCGGTGTAGCGTGCGGTAGATGGTGCAGGCGGCGGAGCAGGAACCACGACGATGCAAGGACAACTGCGGCAGTGGCGGCCGCCGCACGTGGCACAGGCTTATGTCCCAGATGGAGGAGGGAACATCGCCGCACGTCACCGGGTCATGCCTGGGGGGCACACGGCAGCCCTGGCGAGAGCCAACGTCATCTCACCGGACGTCGCTGAGGCAGACCAGCGGTCGCGGTAGCCCTGGTGAGCGCTACTCCTGAGGTAGTACCGGCGATACCCGATGTCAAGGTTGCCACAGCCTCGATTGATCAAGGTGTGTAGGTCATCCACTTGGCGGCCTCCGCTCCCACTGAGCCCAGGATCGACACGCTAATGGACGATGGCAGCTGTGCATGCTGGCTCGGCGTCAGGTGCACAATAGCTCTTTTGTGCGCGCGTGGTTTGTTATATTCTTGTAAATTAGCGAGCTAATGGTTTGTAAATTACTCGTCGAACTAGGCACTGACCAATGATTTGAGCAATATATATATATATATATATATATATATATATATATATATATATATATATATATATATATATATATATATATATATATATATATATATATATATATATATATATGCTCGATTGATTTGTTCATGCATGTCAATTGTATGGGCTAGCCTATCTGTATATTATCTGAATTTGCAACATGGACAATTAATATACAAATGCCTTCTGGACATCGGTGCTGATTGCGACGTCGAAAACATGGACATCCTCTACTCTACCGGGTACATGCTTAAACTGAATGAACTATGTACAATACTAATACTTTCCATGAAAATTTAAGATCTTGGCTAACAACATTTGAGTAACATATATATAGTGGTGACACTATTCGACCAAAGGCAGATCTTGGTAATACGCTACTTAACAATTCCGAACTTAACAATTTTGAAAACCTTATGGTCCATCTGTACATACTTAACATAGTAACAACTAGCACATTTTAAGAGGCTGAGGGCCAACAACCACAACTATCCGTTGGAAGCAGCTTGATCACCGCGACTCGGCATCTCATCAATGAAAAGGAAGAACCCTCTTGTGCCTTGGTAGAGCATGAGTAGAATAGTATCTCCAATTTTCCAATGTGGATGCATTGCCATGACGAGCGAGAACTTGTTAATTTGAATGGTTCCATTTCTATGGGAAATGCAGCACCTTCTAATCACTTTGGTATTATTAGCAGGCACAAGTGTAATTCGACCACGCCGGGAAATCGATTCAAGAACAGCTGCAGCGGGCAATTTCTGTTGCAATGTAGAATAAAACCAATTGTAACATATCGTTGAAGCTATGTATAGTTTATGAACATCAACATAAAAATAAGAATTTGTACTAGTGTTTTGTGCACACAATTGGTCTTGTTAAATGTGTGCACCAGAGGTAGAATTAATCCCATCCAAAATCCAGTGTTCATACGCTGTGCTATCTCTGTCAGATTATCAACAAAATTTATGACATGCTTCAAGTATTTCCAGTGAAATTTGGTACGCCGAGTAACATGCAGATCATTAACTATGCATCCAACATATCCTGCTTAAAAGGTGGAAAGGTATTATTTATTCAGAACATGGCAGAAGAATAGTGGGCATAAATTGGTAAATAGAATTTGTTACTGCCTAGAAACAGAGTCAGAAAATGAAATCAAAATTGGTTGCTTAAATAGTGATCAGTTAGTCAGAACAAATACCCCGATTTTGCTAAGTAATATGCCAGCATGGAGAAAGTTGAAAGAACACTAACATTGATCAGACTATGATTGAATGATGATGTTGGGGAAATAAACATCTATGTTAATTAGACCAGGCTATGATGCATGCACTAGAATTTTATTGCCAGCTTTCAGTTCATAAAACTTAGAAAATTTTCTCCAAAGGTCCGCATCAAAATAGGAGTGACCATCTTTATCAAGTTTTACCCTAACTGTCCTTGTAAATCCATGCTGCATTGTCAATATGACATGCATGGAGTCATTAGCAAAGTAAAGCCCAAGATTTCCTTATACTCATGTTCTTGCCAAGCAAGGGATGTACTGCTTGAAATGAAAATTAAGATCGTTAATTAGATATATTGAAATAATAGAGCAACATGCAAATATGGGAGTAATTGAGAGAATAGAACAATATATAGCTAAAAGCAAAGTACAAAAATAGATAATGTACCAAAGATTTTATGCAAATATGAGAGTAACTGAATGAACAATACATCATTAATTTTCCTAATTTAGAAAAAAAAAACTCGTCTTCGACGTCTAGGCTGCATGTGGCACCATACCTTTTATACAAATGTACCAATATAGGGTATATGTTCATAAATTTAGGCCATACCGACCGTGGTACGGTGAGATTGAACATACCGAGCGCTCCCTGAAGTCATCTAGAATGGTGAGATAGAACTTTATTTCTGACTGGCCGCGACCACACTTGCCCGATTTGTGCTTGCACTGTGGACACTTGAATGAAAACCCTCAAACCAGCTAGAAGAAAAATGAATCCACAGTGTTTTCCGCTGGTTGATTAACAACGACAGACAGACTGCGATAAGAGATGAGTGAATATGTTGCTAAATTAATTACCTTCTTCATGAGAAAAATTCACGCCCAATCCCATAGAAAACCCCAATCGATCAGAGTCCAGAAATCGGTGCAAGTCGGTGCAGATAGGCGGCGGCAAGCGATAGGGGTAAAATCCTGTGCCGTTTGGAGCGCGACCTCCGCCTGCCGACGACAGTTGTCGAGCTTAAGGGTGGCCACCGTGATAGAAGTTGATGAGGTGTAGAGTTGCGGAGGAGTGCGCGTCGAGTAGGTGGGGACGAAGTGGGCAGGGGGTGAGGATTTATTTTTCCTTTTGGATGTGTGGTTGAACGCACACAGTTCGTAGAGGCGACGGATATGAACCGTGTGCGATAGTAAATCACCAAGATTGAAGGGGAATCCAAATTTCCTTCCTTGTTTGTCATTCAGTTTTTTTCTATGATCAACATACCCCCTCCAATGCAACGTGTTCAAATTTGGCATTTTTCTGAGCTCATTTACCATATTTAGGCGATTATGTGCCTTTTCTAGGCATTAATGCACAAAATTCAAATTCAAACAATCGATGCATGATAAAGTGCACAAAAATGGTCTGGAAAACCATGATCATGGTATTTAGTAAATTCTCATGCCTTTTACAAGGAATGGGCAGAGATCTGAAGGATATGTGTGGCAAGAGTCAACCACAAACGTGTCGTTTATTGGTTTTTCAACTATAGAAAAATGAAATACATGCTTGAAAAACATGACTCCTCGCATGGTGCCATGGTATGGCCTCACCATGCCCTGGTGAAAATTTGAGAAGGTTCGTCTTATGTCGTCATGCACGCTCTTCATAAATCGAACCATCACCGAGGAAGTTTCATGGTTTCGAGAGGGAAATCACCAAGATTGAATGGGAATCAAAATTTCCTTCGTCCTTTGTCCTTGAGTTTTTTTCTACGATGAACATACACCCTGCAAATCACCGTGTTCAAATTTGCTCTTTTCCGGGCTCATTTACCATATTTAGGCGATTATGTGCATTTTCTAGGCATTAATGCACATAATTCAAATTCAAACAATCGATGCATGAAAAGGTGCACATAAACGGTATGGAAAACCATGCTCGTGGTATTTAGTAATTCTCATGCCTTTTACAAGGAATGGGCAAAGATTTCAAGGATATGTGTGGCAAGAGTCAACCACAAACGTGTCGTTTATTGCTTTTTCAACTATAGAAAAATGAAATACATGCTTGAAAAACATGACGTCTGGCATGGTGCCATGGTATGGCCTCACCATGACCTGGTAAAAATTTGAGACGGTTTGGCTTATGTCGTCATGCACGCCTTTCATAAATTGAACCATCGCCGAGGAAGTTTCATGATTTTGAGAGGGAAATCACCAAGATTAAAGGGGAATCCAGATTTCCTTTGTCCTTGAGTTTTTTTTCTATGATGAACATACACCCTACAAATCGCCATGTTCAAATTTGGCACTTTTCCGAGCTCATTTACCATATTTAGGCGATTATGAGCATTTTCTAGACATTTCGCGAAGAGAAATCCAATCCAGCTACAGCTGCACGGATGTGATGAGAGGGACGTGGATTGCTGTTCGATCGCGGTGCATCCTATTGTGCGCACGAGCGATCCGTATAGTTGGGGTTCTAGCCAATCATAAGGCAACACATAATAGCGTGAGCGGACATTGTTTCCGAAGGTGACGAAGATGAACCATGTGCGATAATGAATGACCAAGATTGTAGGGGAAGCCAAATTTCCTTCGTTGTTTGTCCTTGGGCTCTTAAAAACCTCCATACTATACGAATGTACGGCCACTCCTCCCCAGAGATCTTTCCAAGCATCGTTCATGGCACCACACTGCACAGTAACTGGTAAGGAAGCGATGGCATCCTGCTGCGCCGAGTTCCTCGCCGCCCACGACCGCACACATGGTAAGGAAGCGATGGCATCCCGCCGCACTGAGTTCATCGCCGCCCGCAGCCGCACAACTATGTGGCAGACTTTGAAGCTGCCATGGCCAAATGGGCAGTGGATCAAGAGGCGGCCAAAGCCGCACAGAAGGAGCAGAAAAGGCAGAAAGCAGTAAGAAAAGAGAGTCCCACCACCGCATGAAAGAAGAGGCCGCACGCCATGCTGAGGAGAGCTCAGTGGAGATCCAAGCACGATGGGCTGCCAGCAACAAGGCCGGGATGGAGAACGACGGCATCTGGCCAGCATGCCCTGATGCCTCCACCTGCTAGGATCGCGGCGGTAGCTACCGCGACACTGATGAGAGTTGTGCAGAGATTCAAGCACGGTGGGCGGCCGCCGACAAGGCCAGGAAGGAGAATGATTACGCCTGGCCAGCATGTGAGAAGTAGTTAGTGCGTGTGTCACCCATAAGTTTGTATAATTAATTACGAGCATCTACCAGTACTCCTTGCTAGTTTTAGAGCAAATTACTAGTACTTTAAGTTGGTACTATCTATTATTAATGTACAATGTCGATGAGCGCATCCTTTTAGGGCTTTGAGCGTTTCTTAGCATGTGTTCATTGAAGTTTTGTAGCCGTACCCCAGCCCTAAATCCTCCCGAAACGTCCGCCCGCAGCCACCCGAGATGAACTGACTGTAGCTAGTTTTTAGTCCCACCTTGCCGCACGAGTTAGCCACACACCAGTTTAAATAGCCAGGCCAGCGGATGGCAGTAAGATTCTCTTTTTTGCATAGGATCAATTCTGGCTATGTGAGCGAGGCAGGTTGACACTTGATTGCATTTCGTAAACCGATGATTGCTCATCGAGTGTCACCTTTTCCTCATTCATGTACATTGAATAACCCTACTACAATGAAAGAGATTTTTAAATTTGTAGGTGCGGTTGTAGATGCTAATAGATATAAGCATTATTAGAAGATCACAAAACACAAAGTTTCTATGGTGTACCTGTGTGCGTTTGTTTGCGTTAATGATCCATAAGTCAGTTACCTGTGTGATGTTTTCTAATAAAGCAAGCATACCATTAACGATTTAATCAACTACACATGTAGATTTTTTTGGAGACGGGATCCACCAATTTTCTCTTTTCTCGCACATGAGTATTTTATGCGCTTCGTCTGTGTTGTGTGTTCCCCCGCCCAAGTTTCAAATTTCGCAGCAAAATTTTCATTAGGCGTGCGATTTTAGAATTTATTCCTCCCACCACATCCCCACCCATCACATTTCCGCAGTATCTTCCCACCCTGCCCCCTCCCGACTGCTCAAACCACCGCTGCTGCAACCACAACTTCAACCACATCTACATTCTACCCAAGCATCGTCGATCCAGTAGGTAACCCACCGATCTATATCATGGCCCCAACCTGATTGCTTAAATGCCGCCTGCGAGACAGCTTCATGCCTCCAAATCCCCACTACGCCTACTCCAGAGCATCACCGCGCAAGCCCAACCACATATCACGTGGAGTTCGAGGTGCTGATGGCGGTCGATGCCGCGATGGCCACTGTGCGTGTCGACCCGGAGGAACACCTCACCTCCGCTGCCGCCGACTTGGGGCGGGCTCTGGCCCAGATGAAGTTCCGCGGTGACTACCCCCCAGGACTTACCAAGTATGATCTTACCAGCTCAATCTTACCAATACCAGTTGCAATTGCTATGTTTTGTATGGTTGATGTATTAAGCATGTTGGTGCCTTGTTTATTTCTGTACTGCACACTATGTGATGTTCAAGTATGAACTGTCCAGCTCAATTTCACCAATACCAGCAACAAACTTACAATACATGACTCATGATGCTTTTAAGCCTATTCTAATTAACAGTTGTATCATTTTTTAATCTGTCCCTTTGCTATCGTGCTACTCTCCGCAATGAAGATATCACTAGAGATGTGATACGTCCATTTTGCATCATGTTTACCTACTGTTATTTATAATGTTTTTATGCATAATAATGCTTTTTGGAGTAATTCTAATGCCTTTTCTCTCATAATATGCAAGGTGTACACAAAGAGGGAGAATTCTGGCAGCTGGAAATCTGGACCTGAAAAGGCTACGTCAGGCTACCTATTCTGCACAACTCCAAATGAGCTGAAACTTCACGAGGATTTTTTATGGAATAAATAAGAAATACTGGAGCAAATAACTACCGGAGGGGGGCCACCTGGTGACCACAAGACACCAGGGCACGCCAGGCCCCCAGGCGCGCCCTGGTGGGTTATGCTCAGCCCAGCCCACCTCCGGTGCCCATCTTCTGGTATATAAGTCATTTTGACCTAGAAAAAATTAGGGGAGGACTTTCGGGACGAAGCGCCACCGTCTCGAGGCGGAACTTGGGCAGGAGCACTTTTGCCCTCCGGCGGAGCGATTCCGCAGGGGGAACTTCCCTCCCGGAGGGGAAATCATCATCATCATCATCACCAACAACTCTCCCATCTTGGGGAGGGCAATCTCCATCAACATCTTCAATAGCACCATCTCCTCTCAAACCCTAGTTCATCTCCCGTGTTCAATCTTTGTACCGGAACTATAGATTGGTACTTGTGGGTGACTAGTAGTGTTGATTACATCTTGTAGTTGATTACTATATGGTTTATTTGGTGGAAGATTATATGTTCAGATCCATTATGCTATTTAATACCCCTCTGATCTTGAGTATGATTATCATTTGTGAGCAGTTACTTTTGTTCTTGAGGTGACGGGAGAAATCATGTTGCAAGTAATCATGTGAACTTGATATGTGTTCGATATTTTGATGATATGTATGTTGTGATTCCCTTAGTGGTGTCATGTGAACGTCGACTACATGACACTTCACCATATTTGGGCCTAAGGGAATGCATTGTGGAGTAGTTATTAGATGATGGGTTGCAAGAGTGACAGAAGCTTAAACCCTAGTTTATGCGCTATTCCGTGAGGGACCGATTGGATCCAAAAGTTTAATGCTATGGTTAGAATTTATTCTTAATACTTTTCTCGTAGTTGTGGATGCTTGTGAGGGGGTTAATCATAAGTAGGAGGTTTGTTCAAGTAAGAATAGCACCTAAGCACTGGTCCACCCACATACCAAATTATCAAAGTAGCGAACACGAATCGAACCAACATGATGAAAGTGACTAGATGAAATTCCGTGTACCCTCAAGAACACTTTGCTTATCATAAGAGACCGTTTTGGCCTGTCCTTTACCTCAAAAGGATTGGGCTACCTTGCTGCAATTTTGTTACTACTATTGTTACTTGCTCATTACAAATTATCTTCCTATTAAACTACTCGCTACTTACAATTTCAGTGCTTGCAGATATTACCTTACTGAAAACCGCTTGTCATTTCCTTCTGCTCCTCGTTGGGTTTGACACTCTTACTTATCGAAAGGACTATGATTGATCCCCTATACTTGTGGGTCATCAAGGCTCTTTTCTGGCGCCATTGCCGGGCAGTGAAGCGCTCTTGGTAAGTGGAAATTGGTAAGGAAAAATTATTACTACGTGCTGAAATTTATTGTCACTTGTTACTATGGAGAGCAATCCTTTGAGGGGTTTGTTCGGGGTATCTTCACCTCGACTGGAACCACAATTAGATGCCCCTCAACCTACTGCAGCTACTGAAAATATTGAATATGAAATTCCTTCGGGTATGATAGAACAACTGCTAGTAATCCTTATGCAGGAGATGGAACCGAACATCCTGATATGCACTTGATATATGTGGATGAAATTTGTGGATTGTTTAAGCTTGCAGGTTTACCCACAGATGAAGCTAAGAAGAAGGGTTTCCCTTTATCTTTGAGGGGAAAAGCATTGACATGGTATAGGCTATGCGATGATATTGGATCTTGGAATTGGAATCGGTTGAAATTGAAATTCCATCAAAAAATTTATCCTATGCATCTAGTTCATCGTGATCGGAATTATATATATAATTTTTGGCCCCGTGAAGGAGAAAGTATCGCTCTAGCTTGGGGGAGGCTTAAGTCAATGTTATATTCATGCCTCAACCATGAGCTCTCAAGAGAAATTATTATTCATAATTTTTATGCTCGGCTTTCTCGTAATGGTCAATCCATGCTCGATACTTCTTTTACTGGTTCCTTTATGAAGAAGACTATTGAATTCCGGTGGGATCTTTTAGAAAGAATTAAACGCAACTCTGAAGATTGGGAACTCGACGAAGGTAAAGTGTCAGGTATTGAGCTTAAGTTTGATTGTGTTAAATCTTTTATGAATACCGATGCTTTTCAAAAGTTTAGCACTAAATATGGACTTGACTCTGAGATAGTAGCCTCCTTTTGTGAATCTTTTGCTACTCATGTTGATCTCCCTAAGGAGAAGTGGTTTAAATATCACCCACCTATTAAAGAAGAAATTAAAGAATCGGTAATAGCTAAAGATGAAACAATTATCTACAATGTTGACCCAGTTGTTCCTACTGCTTATATTGAAAAACCACCTTTCCCTGTCAGGATGAAGGAACATGCTAAAGTCTCAACTGTGGTCAATAAAAGTTATATTAGAACACCTAAACCAGCTGAACAAATCAAGGTAGAACCTAGTGTTGCTATGGTTAAGGATATCTTGGTTGATAATATTGATGGGCATGTTATTTACTTCGTTGGTGAAGCTGCTAGAATTGCCAAACCCGATGGGAAAGATAAACATAGACCCGTTGTTGGCATGCCTGTTGTCCCAGTTAAAATAGGAAATCACTGTTATCATGGTTTATGTGACATAGGTGCTAGCGTAAGTGCTATTCCTTTTACCTTATATCAAGAAATTATGAATGACATAGCACCCACTGAGATAGAAGACATAGATGTTACTATTAAACTTGCTAATAGAGACACCATCACAACACTTGGGATTGTTAGAGATGTTGAAGTCTTGTGTGGGAAAGTAAAATACCCTACTGATTTTCTTGTTCTTGGTTCCCCACAAGATGACTTTTGTCCCATTATCTTTGGTAGACCTTTCTTAAACACCATTAATGCTAAAATAGATTGTGAGAAACAAACTGTCGGTGTTAGTTTCGGTGATGAGTCTCATGAGTTTAATTTTTCCAAGGTTAGTAGAAAACCTCATAAAAAAGATTTGCCTAGTAAGGATGAAATTATTGGTCTTGCTTCTATTGCTATACCTCCTACTGATCCTTTAGAGCAATATTTGCTAGATCATGAAAATGATTTACATATGCATGAAAGAAATGAAATAGATAAGATTTTCTTTGAACAACGTCCTCTGCTTAAACACAATTTGCCTATTGAAACTCTAGGAGGTCCTCCTCCACCTAAAGGTGATCCTGTGTTTGAATTAAAACAATTGCCAGACACTTTGAAATATGCTTATCTTGATGAGAAAAAGATATATCCTGTTATTATTAGTGCTAACCTTTCAGAACATGAAGAAGAAAGATTATTGAAAGTTCTAAGGAAGCACCAAGCTGCTATTGGATATACTCTTGATGATCTTAAGGGCATTAGTCCAACTTTATGTCAGCACAAAATTAATATGGAACCTGATGCTAAACCCGTTGTTGATCACCAATGTCGGTTAAATCCGAAGATGAAAGAAGTGGTAAGAACAGAAATATTGAAACTCCTGGAAGCAGGTATAATCTATCCTATAGCTGATAGTAGATGGGTAAGTCCTGTTCATTGTGTCCCTAAGAAGGGAGGTATTACTGTTGTTCCTAATGATAAGAATGAACTTATTCCACAAAGAATTGTCACAGGCTATAGAATGGTAATTGATTTTAGAAAATTAAACAAAGCAACTAGAAAAGATCATTATCCTCTGCCTTTTATTGATCAAATGCTAGAAACATTATCTAAGCACACACTTTTTTGCTTCCTTGATGGATATTCTGGCTTTTCACAAATACCTGTTTCTCAACCTGATCAAGAAAAGACCACTTTTACTTGTCCTTTTGGAACCTATGCTTATAGACGTATGCCTTTTGGTTTATGCAATGCACCTGCTACCTTTCAAAGATGTATGACTGCTATATTCTCTGATTTTTGTGAAAAGATTGTTGAGGTTTTCATGGATGACTTTTCTGTTTATGGGAAGTCTTTTGATGATTGTTTAAGCAATCTTGATCGAGTTTTGCAGAGATGTGAGCAAACAAATCTTGTCTTGAATTGGGAGAAGTGCCACTTTATGGTTAATGAAGGTATTGTTTTGGGCCATACAATTTTTGAAAGAGGTATTCAGGTGGACAAAGCCAAGGTTGATGCAATTGAGAAAATGCCATGTCCTAAAGATATCAAAGGTATTCGTAGTTTCCTTGGTCATGCTGGTTTCTATAGGAGATTTATCAAAGACTTTTCTAAAATTTCTAGGCCTCTTACAAACCTTTTGCAAAAGGATATTCCTTTTGTTTTTGATGATGATTGTTTAGAAGCCTTCGAAACACTCAAGAAAGGCTTAATTACTGCACCTATTGTTCAACCACCTGATTGGAACTTGCCTTTTGAAATTATGTGTGATGCTAGTGATTATGTTGTTGGTGCTGTTCTAGGACCATGAGTTGATAAGAAAATAAATGTTATCCATTATGCTTGTAAAACTCTAGACAGTGCCCAACGAAATTATGCTACTACTGAAAAAGAATTTTTAGCAGTTGTGTTTGCTTGTGATAAATTTAGATCCTACATTGTTGATTCTAAAGTGACTGTTCACACCGATCATGCTGCTATAAAATATCTTATGGAAAAGAAAGATGCTAAACCTAGACTCATTAGGTGGGTTCTCTTGCTACAAGAATTTGACTTACATATCACTGATAGAAAGGGAGCTGAGAACCCCGTAGCTGATAATTCTTGATGACTCACAACCTATTAATGATAGCTTTCCTAATGAACAGTTAGCTTCAATAAATGTTTCTCATAACACCCCTTGGTATGCTGACTATGCTAATTATATTGTTGCTAAATACATACCACCTAGCTTCACATACCAACAAAAGAAAAAATTCTTCTATGATTTAAGACATTACTTTTGGGATGACCCACATCTTTATAAAGAAGGGGTAGATGGAATTATTAGACGTTGTGTACCTGAGCATGAACAGGAACAAATCCTACGGAAATGTCACTCCGAAGCTTATGGAGGACATCATGCGGGAGACAGAACTGCTCATAAGGTATTGCAATCTGGGTTTTATTGGCCTACTCTCTTCAAGGATGCCCATAAGTTTGTCTTATCTTGTGATGAATGTCAAAGAATAGGTAATATCGTTAAGCGTCAAGAAATGCCTATGAATTATTCTCTTGCTTTTGAACCATTTGATGTTTGGGGATTTGATTACATGGGACCTTTTCCTTCCTCTAATGGGTATACTCATATTCTGGTTGCTGTTGATTATGTTACTAAGTGGGTAGAAGCTATTCCAACTAGTAGTGCTGATCACAACACCTCTATTAAAATGCTTAAGGAAGTTATTTTTCCAAGGTTTGGAGTCCCTAGATATTTAATGACTGATGGTGGTTCACACTTTATTCATGGTGCTTTCCGTAAAATGCTTGCCAAGTATGATGTTAACCATAGAATTGCATCACCATATCACCCTCAGTCTAGTGGTCAAGTTGAACTTAGCAATAGAGAAATAAAATTAATCTTACAAAAGACTGTCAATAGGTCCCGGAAGAATTGGTCTAAGAAATTAGATGATGCACTTTGGGCTTATAGAACAGCATATAAAAATCCTATGGGTATGTCTCCTTATAAAATGGTTTATGGAAAAGTTTGTCATTTGCCTCTTGAGTTAGAACATAAAGCATATTGGGCAATTAAAGAACTCAACTATGATTTTAAACTTGCTGGTGAAAAGAGGTTATTTGATATTAGCTCATTAGATTAATGGAGAACCCAAGCTTATGAAAATGCCAAGTTATTTAAAGAAAAAGTTAAAAGATGGCATGATAAAAGAATCCAAAAGCGTGAGTTCAAAGTTGGAGAATATGTTCTTTTGTACAACTCTCGTTTCAGATTCCTTGCAGGAAAACTCCTCCCCAAATGGGAAGGACCTTATGTTATCGAGGAGGTTTATCGATCTGGAGCTATCAAAATAAACAATGCCGAAGGTACTAACCCGAAGGTTGTTAATGGGCAACGAATAAAACATTATATCTCAGGTACGCCCATTAATGTTGAAAGTAATGTTATCCAAACCATGACACCGGAAGAACACATAAAAGAAACCTTCCAGAACACTCCAGAATCGTGAAAAAAGGGAGGTACGTGATATGGTAAGTAAACGGACTCCGAAAAATCCACAAAAATATTTTTTGTCAGTTTTGGAATATTTAGAAAATTAGGAAAATAAGAAACTACCAGGAAGGTGACCCTGGTGGGCACAAGACACCAGGGCATGCCTGGCTTGCCAGGCGCGCCCAGGTGGGTTGTGCCCACCTCGGGTACCTTCCGGACTCCGTTTTTCTTTCGTTTGCTTGCTTCCCAAGATAAAAAATCTTTATATACCCCCCGAACCTATTGACCTCCATATCGCGGAGAAATCTTCTGTTTTCTTTTCTTGCTATTTTCCTGACATATCTGAAAATATGTCGTCCCAAGACTCGGAGGGTGAGAGCTATGTTGCTGATTATGTCGCAAACCCTAAGGTTTATGGGGATGTGGAGCACTATAGCTGGACTTCGGAAGAAGAAGACTATGATCCAAAGAGGGAGGAGGAGACAAGCTCAGATGAGGATGAAGACCCATTGCCTCAACCTGGGGACATGCACATTGAATTTAAGAAGTCGAGTCTCCCCGACAAAGCTAAGAAGCCTAAGATCCAGTTTATCCCCTTTCATCTCTTGCAGGAAAACAAGCAAGATTTATGCAAAAAGGTATTGGAGCTTGAGCAGGAGATCGGTGAATTGAAAGATGAGAATTCCATCCTCAAGCGTAAGCTCAGGAAGAAAGACAAACCCTCTACTTCATCACCACCACCTCCTTCTTCATCACCAAAACAAAATTGAGTATCGGGTATGGGCACTCCCCTTGGCTTCCGCCAAGCTTGGGGGAGGTGCCCCGGTATTGTATCACCTCCACTATCCTTTGCCTTTACTTTTCTTAGTTCGATCCATGGTTATCTTTTGCTTTAGATGAATAAAAGTTCAGTTCGATCCTTTCTTTTCGAGAGTTTGCTTAGTGATCTATCCTTGTAATCATGTGCGAGATATATAATAAAGTTTAGTTTGAGTTTTACTTTCTTTACTTTCATGTTTCAATAAAAATAAAGGAAATAAATGAAAAAGATCATATGCTAATCTTATGGTAAGTAATGACATCACACAAGGAAGAGTACAAGTAGAAAATTTTATTGTAGATTGACAAACATAGTATTGGTCAATGAAGCAATTCATGAAAGAATTAATAAGGGAAGAGAAGATTCACATGTAAATACACTATCTTGGAAATATTTTGTGATTGTGAGCACCCATCAAAATACTATATGCCAAAATTGTTGACGTTGGACAAGGAAGACAACGTAATGATTTATGTTTGTTCATATTCACATAGAAGTTATATTGCCATAGATCCTTTAACATGTGGTGCTTGCCCCTATCTTTGCTAGCAAAAAATTCCGCACTAAGTAGAGATACTACTTGTGCATCCAAAAACCTTAAACCCAAATCTTATTTTGAGAGTCCACCATACCTACCTATGGATTGAGTAAGATCCTTCAAGTAAGTTGTCATCGGTGCAATAAGGCAATAAAAATTGCTTCTAAAAGTGTTGGATCATTTAGTGTAAGAGAAAATTGAGCGTTGTACGAACTTGTGATGGTGAAGAATAAAAGCGACAGACTGCATAATAAAGGTTGCTATCACAAGGGGCAATATAACATGACGTTCTCTTGCACTAAGGGATTGAGCATACAAACAAAAAGCGCATGGCAACCTCTGCTTCCCTCTGCGAAGGGCCTATCTTTTACTTTTATGTATTTACTTTCATGCAAGAGTCAAAGTTTTTCTCTCTATTCCTTTTTACTTTCTCCTTTGGCAAGCATCATGTGGTGAGGAAAGATCTAGGCACATATATCCAGTTGAATATGGGTAGCATGAGTTATTATTGTTGACATCACCCTTGAGGTAAATACGTTGGGAGGCGAAACTATAAGCCCCTATCTTTCTATGTGTCCGGTTGAAACGTTTTGCTCATGTGTACGAGGTGAGTGTTAGCAATCATAGAAGACTATATGATGGTTGAGTATGTGGACTTGCCTAAAGGCTCCGATACGTGACCCTTCCTAAAAAGGTGATGAATTGTAGTTGCAAAGTTGACTGAGAACATAGTTTGTTGGTTTCCAATAAAGTTTATGCTTTATACTTCGATGTTGTAATGAATTGTTACTTATTCATGAGAAGTCTATGATAAAAGTTCTATGATGAAGGTTTTATGTTAAAGTTTGTTGCTGTTATAATAAATTACATGATGCTTCTATGTCCGTATTTTGTTTTTACCGACACCTCTCTCTAAGCATGTGGACATGTTTTTCGATTTCGGTTTTTGCTTGAGGACAAGCAAGGTCTAAGCTTGGGGGAGTTGATACGTCCATTTTGCATCATGTTTACCTACTATTATTTATAATGTTTTTATGCATAATAATGCTTTTTGGAGTAATTCTAATGCCTTTTCTCTCATAATATGCAAGGTATACAAAAAGAGGGAGAATTCCGGCAGCTGGAAATCTGGACCTGAAAAGGCTATGTCAGGCTACCTATTCTGCACAACTCCAAATGAGCTAAAACTTCACGAGGATTTTTTATGGAATAAATAAGAAATACTGGAGCAAATAACTACCGGAGGGGGGCCACCTAGTGAGCACAAGACACCAGGGCGCGCCAGGCCCCCCAGGCGCGCCCTAGTGGGTTGTGCTCAGCCCAGCCCACCTCCGGTTCCCATCTTCTGGTATATAAGTCATTTTGACCTAGAAAAAATTAGGGGAGGACTTTCGGGACAAAGAGCCGCCATTTCGAGGTGGAACTTGGGCAGGAGCACTTTTGCCCTCCGGCGGAGCGATTCCACCGGGGGAACTTCCCTCCCGGAGGGGGAAATCATCGTCATCATCATCACCAACAACTCTCCCATCTTAGGGAGGGCAATCTCCATCAACATCTTCAACAACACCATCTCCTCTCAAACCCTAGTTCATCTCCTGTGTTCAATCTTTGTACCAAAACTATAGATTGGTACTTGTGGGTGACTAGTAGTGTTGATTACATCTTGTAGTTGATTACTATATGGTTTATTTGGTGGAAGATTATATGTTCAGATCCATTATGCTATTTAATACCCCTCTGATCTTGAGCATGATTATCATTTGTGAGTAGTTACTTTTGTTCTTGAGGTCACGGGAGAAATCATGTTGCAAGTAATCATGTGAATTTGATATGTGTTTGATATTTTGATGATATGTATGTTGTGATTCCCTTGGTGGTGTCATGTGAACGTCGACTACATGACACTTCACCATATTTGGGCCTAAGGGAATGCATTGTGGAGTAGTTATTAGATGATGGGTTGCGAGAGTGACAGAAGCTTAAACCCTAGTTTATGCACTATTCCGTAAGGGACCGATTGGATCCAAAAGTTTAATGATATGGTTAGAATTTATTCTTAATACTTTTCTCATAGTTGCGGATGCTTGCAATGGGGTTAATCATAAGTAGGAGGTTTGTTCAAGTAAGAACAACACCTAAGCACCGGTCCACCCACATACCAAATTATCAAAGTAGCGAACATGAATCGAACCAACATGATGAAAGTGACTAGATGAAATTCCCATGTACCCTCAAGAACACTTTGCTTATCATAAGAGACCGTTTTGGCATGTCCTTTACCTCAAAAGGATTGGGCTACCTTGCTGCACTTTTGTTACTACTATTGTTACTTGGTCGTTACAAATTATCTTCCTATTAAACTACTCGCTACTTACAATTTCAGTGCTTGCAGATATTACCTTACTAAAAACGCTTGTCATTTCCTTCTGCTCCTCATTGGGTTCGACACTCTTACTTATCAAAAGGACTACGATTGATCCCCTATACTTGTGGGTCATCAAGATGCTATCGTTTTATTTCCATTTGCTATTTTTGGTGGATGCTAACCCTGTTGTACTTAACATGCCTTTCCATGTACTTATGCAGGGCTATAACAGGTGGTGCTGTTATTTGCCATCGAGGTTAGCTGCACCCCATGTCTTACAGTATTTTACATCATTTGTGCAATTGCAGTTTAGCTTCTAACATTTACTTGCTTCTTGTAGGTACACATGTCAGCGACACTGATCCACGCTTCGACCCAGAGGAACACCTCGCCTCCGCCGCCGCTGACTTGGGGCAGGCTCTAGCCAAGATGAAGTGCCCTAGCAACTACCCCTCAGGACTTACCAAGTATGAACTAACTAGTTCAATCTTACCAATACGAGTTGCAATGGCTATGTTTTGTGTGGTTGATGTATTAAGCATGTTGTAGTAAATAGGCCTAACACGTCTTAGCTATTTTCCCTACCTTTTTAAAGATAAGTGGGCCATTCTTCGCTCTGGCAGCACTTGCCTTGCGATGTTTAACTTTGTCAGTTGCATTTTTATTAGTACCAGTTTCAATGGCTATACTAAGTTGCCTGTAGTTAAACGTGCCTTGTTATTTTCAGTACTGCACACTGTGAGATGTTCAAGTATGAACTGTCCAGCTAAATTTCACCAATACTAGCTACAAACTTACAATACATGACGTAGGATGTTGTTAAGCCTATTGTAATTAACAATTGTATCCATTTTTTAATCTGTCCCTTTGCTACCGTGCTACTCTCTACAATGAAGATATCACTAGAGATACTGTCGTTTTATTTCCATGTGCTATTTTTGGTGGATGCTAATCCTGTTGTAGTTAACATGCCTTTCCATGTACTTATGCAGGGCCATAACGGGCGATTATGTTATTTGCCGTCGAGGTTAGCTGCATCCCATGTCTTACAGTATTTCACATAATTTGTGCTATTACAGTTTAGCTTCTAACATTTACTTGCTTGTAGGTACACATGTCAGCGGCACTGATCCATGCTTCGACCCATAGGAACACCTCTCCTTCATTGCCGCCGACTTGGGGAGGGCTCTGGCCCATATGAAGTGCCCCAGCAACTACCCCTCAGGACTTACCAAGTATGAACTAACCAGTTCAATCTTACCAATACCATTTGCAATGGCTATTGTTTTGTACGGTTGATGTATTAAGCATGTTGTAGTAAACACGCCAAACCCATGTTATCTATTTTCCCTAACTTTTTATAGACAATTGGGCCATTCTCTTCTCTAGCAGCACCTGCCTTGTGATGTTTCACTCTGTCAATTTCATTTCTATCTGTACCAGTTTCAATGGCTATACTAGGTTCACTACAAAAAAAACACTTCCATGATGATATGTTTTTGTCACAGTAGGTCACATTTTCTGTCATGCATGTACATCCATGATGATTTTATGACAGAATCAAGGTAGTCATACCTGTGCTGTCGTAGAAGTGTTCCATGACAATACTCAAATTATCATCACGAAAGTGTCCACTTACATGACGAAAAATGGAACATCATGGAAGTGCTTTCGTCAAGGGTAACAGACACGTGGCATCCACCATAACGGATCGCCATTAAGCTATCGGGTTCAGTTTTGGATCCGATACCCCGTTAACAGCCACGACCAATGGTGATTTTCCACGTGTAAAATTCTCATTGGCCGGAGGAACCACGTGTCAGCTCCGTGTTGCCATAGATGTCAACCATCCAATGGACAGGTGTAGGATCAAAAGTATGTCTAGAGGGGGGTGATTAGACTACTTGGCCAAATGAAAATCTTTACTTTTCCCAATTTTAGTTGTGCGTAGATTTTAGCAATTATGACAAGTCAATCAATCAACCTACACATGCAATTCTAAGAGTATAGCAGCAGAATGTAAAACATTGCATATGAAGGTAAAGAGAAGGGTTTGGAGAAGGCAAACGCAATGGAGACACAAAGATTTTTGGCGTGGTTCCGATAAGTTGATGGAGACTTCAACCCACGAAGGGTAACGGTTGCGTGAGTCCACGGAGGGCTCCACCCATGAAGGGTCCATGACAAAGCAACCTTGTCTATCCCACCATTGCCATCGCCCACGAAGGACTTGCGTCACTCGGGTAGATCTTCACGAAGTAGGCGATCTCCTTGCCCTTACAAACTTCTTGGTTCAAATCCATATCATGTCGGAGGCTCCCAAGCGACACCTAACCAATCTAGGAGACACACTCTCCAAAACGTAATACACGGTGTGTTGATGATGAACTCCTTGATCTTTTGCTTCAAATGATAGTATCCCCAACACTCAACTCTCTCTCATAGATTTGGCTATGGTGGAAGAAGGATTTGAGTGGAAATCAACTTGGGGAAGGCTAGAAATCAAGGTTCAAATGGTAGGAATGGAATCTCTTGATCTCAACACATGACTAGGTGGTTCTCTCTCAGAAGATGAATGGTGGAAGTGTAGGCATGTTCTGATGGCTCTCTTCTCGGAGGAAGATGGGGTGGAGGGGTATATATAGCCTCCACGCAAAATCCAACCATTACAAACTTTTGACCCATCTCGGTGGCACCGATCAGAAAACTCGGTGGCACCGATCTGTGCAAAAATATGAACGTTAGGAATCTCGGTGGGACTGACTGGAACAACTCAGTGGGACCGATGTGCTAGGGCTTAGGGCAAACCTCATCTCGGTGGCACCGATTGCATGATTTTGGTTGGACCGAACTAAAGCAATAAGGCAATATAGAATCAGTCAAGCCATCTTGGTGAGACCGATTGCAACATCTCGGTGGGACCAAAATAATTGCAACAAGCAACAGAGAGTTAGGAAGGCCATCTTGGTGAGACCGAGATCCATATCTGTAGGACCGAATTGTTAGGGTTTTAGCTGTGGCTAAGTCCAGATGAACTTGGTGGCTCCGGGTAGGAAATATCGGTGGGGCCGAGTTGGAAATTTGGTTTTGGACATATGTGGATAGAGAAAGTGGCTGAGGGTTTTTGAGCAATATCACTAAGCACTTGAGCAAGTGGATCATTAAGCAACACCTCATCCCCTTTTAATAGTATTGGCTTTCCTATGGACTCAATGTGATCTTGGATCACTTAAACAAAAATGTAGAGTCTTGAGCTTTTGCCAATCCTTGTCCTTAGCATTTTGAGGGGTCCACATCTCTAATCCATGCCATGCCAATCATTAAATATCCTGAAATATTTATCTTGAATGGACATTAGTTCAATGATATACGTTGTTATGAATTACCAAATCACCCGGGGATTAGTTGCACTTTCAATCTCCCCCTTTTTGGTAATTGATGACAACATATAGATCAAAGTTTCGACAAATGATTAAATGAGTGAAATACATCATCGCTTTGAGAAGTATGTGATAAGCAAGAGCTCCCTCTAAATTTGTGCATTATTACAAAAAATTGCGTTCGAATGCAAATGCACAATCGATTAGGATCATGGTTCACTCTTCCATGTCACATACATCTTGGTGGAGCACACAAAATGATATGAGTGAAATAATAAGCATGCATCACCAAAAACACAAGTGTCGTGGGTGAACAGGATCACCTATGGGGCCACGGGCCCCATGTGGTTCGGCAGGGGGGAGATCATGTTGCACAAAGAGTGGAGGCCATGAGGCAGCACGACGATGAGACTCTGGTGGTTTTACCCAGGTTCGGGCCACTGAGAAGCGTAAACTCTACTCCTGCTTTGGTGGATTGGATAGAGGAACACGACGACACGCAGCGCCCAAACCCGGCAAGGTGGCATCGGGGAGAGCTGCTACACGAGTACAAGTGTGAGAGGATCCGAATCCCTTGCCTAGGTTGCCTTGGACCTCCTTTTATAGCTTAAGGGGTAGCCACAGTGGCAAAACAGACATTATCTTGTGATTAGATAGCCAACAGTGCTATCATAACTAACTCTGGCACTTAGGACAAAATGCCATAAATGCTTCCTTAGGTGGCGTGCTGGGATGCATCCTCGGCAAGCTTATATCACCGCTTAGCCAACTTCTGCTTATTATCTTGACACGCCTCTGGACGGGTGTCAAACGGGTGTGATCTGTCTTCAAGCAAACTGCCACGTGCTTAGTGAGAGCCACTTAGTCGCCTGGGGGGCTCGACATCGCATCGATAAGTTACTGGCGTCGTGGTGCGGTGGAGCAGTGGTAACTGGCCTGTGCCTGCCGGCGGTAGGGCTTGCCGGGCCTTCTTGGAGGGGTGTGCGTTTCGGTCTCCAGCCGCCCCGAAGACGCGGCTGGCGCGACTTGGTCCTGCTCTTATCTACCGCATCGACCTTGCCGGCCTCGTCTGACCATCAAAGGACACTTCCCTTGGAATCTTTGTCTTGTATGTTGGCTTTGTCTTCTTGATACCCTCCTTGATCTCAAGAAGAGCGGCTTCTCTGGCTCGGCCTTGTGTTACACGTTGGTGCTGGATGTATGATCACCAGCACGCCTATGTATGAGTCCGATCAACAAATGCGGATGTTTGTTGCACCGACAGGAGCCCCTGGGCCTGGCCCATACGTGCTCCTAGGCATTGTTGGGGTAGGCCCTAACAAATGCACAGGCGGGCACTTCGACCATGCCGCAGCGGGATCCATGTCTTCCCTGATATCTTCTTTGCTTCTTCATTAACATGGAATTGAATCAATTCCCGGTTTCCTCGCGAGTCGCGCGACGTCAAACGCCGTGGGTTTTCCCATGTAAAGGGCCAGGGGATGCCCACGTTCATGGGAAGGTAATTGAAGTGCCCGCACATGATCCCGGGGGAGGAGGTAACTGCCATTTTACTCTCCCCATCACGCCTGCCATTTTTGCCATGTGAGCACATGCATTGCGCGGGGTAGGTAGCGAATGCGTAGGGTGCGGGAATGAGTGCCATGGCAAAAAGCAAGGTGCCATGGATTGGCGCAGGAGGGCGGTTGGAGAATCTGGACATTGTCAGTGATGCAGGCAAACCAGATAGGCGAAGCGGGGCGGTTGCCCCTTGGGTGGTGAGGAGCCAGCCCTCGGCCACGCTCCGCTATAAAAGGAGGTGCGGATGTGACGGGAGGGGCTCACCCACGCATCCTCTCCTCCTTATTCTTGTATCCCTCCTCCACCATGGTGAGGGGAAGAGGGCGCGGTTGAGCTCCGGCGGGGGCCACAAGGGCTTCCTCTCGACACCATATCCCTACCTCTGCTGGGGACGCAGGGGCAGGATCCAGTGCACAAGGCGAAGCCGCAGGACATGGGCATGGCCGGCGAGGCGCTCGGGGCCGGGGAGGATGCGGTGGTGCCCCGGCAACTCTTCCTCCAGCCGCTTCGACTCTATGGGAGGGCCATGTCGGAGATACAGCGCTGGAGTTCCTTGTTAGGCTGCGCGAGCCCCCGCGCAGCCGTCTTCGGCTTCCTACCCCTTTTTCAAGGGTGATGGAGGTCGAACAGCCGCAAGGGTTGAAGTTGCACATGAGAGGTTGCTGTAATGGCAACATGTGGGTGGACGTCGAGTTCCCCGCACCTCATGTTATGCTTCTCCGGTGCGGCTGGAAACCTTCGCACCTGCCCACAGCTTGGCGGAGGGGCACGTCCTTCATTTTAATTTAATGGAGGCTGATTTGCTCTCCATCAAGGTCTTCGGATGCTCGTTTAGGGTGCTGCGTGGAGAGCTCGACTAGTGATGAAAGTTCCTCCTCGAGCGATAGCGATGAGTAGGACACCAGTGGGGAGGACGACGATATCGAGTCCCAAGTCACCAAGCGTGATGGCGATGACATGAACTCTAGTTGAACACCAGACGCACCATCACCATCAGCTAGGTGCTGGCGGCACCATCATCTGCACCCGGTCTTCTCCCCGGCAGAGCGATTTGCCAAGGCGTTGGGTGTGGATGCCTTTGCCTCCTCCAGCTAGACCCCGGCAGGATTCCTCGTGGAATCCGGCTTCGTCTTCCCTACCGGTGTCCCTCCTACCGCGTTCCTCTGGTCCTGGCGGTGGTGAACACGGTATCGCCTAGCCGCTCCTTTCGTCCTTCCGGCTTCGTCCTCGCCCTCCCGATCTTGTCAGGCTGTGTCCCGCGGGCCCTGACAGGGTCGGGTTGGGCTTCTGCCCAGGTGCTCCTTTTGCCCTCTTTCCGCCTTGATGCAACTCCTAGGAGGAGAGGGACAAGAAAGGCATTACGGGGCACTTATCTTTTTTCAAATTAAAAGATGTAGGCATCTGCCAAACTTCAGCTTAAATTATGTAATCTTCCATCCATGCTGGTACTTTGTATGATCTGCACTTATTCTGCATAAATGGAAAAAAATGTTTGCCAGGCGCTCATGCACGTGTCTTTCAACACGCTAAGGAAAAGGTCCCTTAGTACTCTTAAGTAAGCAAAAGTTCTTCCGGCAAGACAGCCCGCCAACCCCCTCACCATAGCTTCTACCAAACCCTCTCGCTGGGCCAGGAGTGAGGATGAGGGACGGCTTCCCACCCCCCCCCCCCCCCCCCGCCGCCAACTCCCCTCAAATGTCACTACAACCATTTCAGCAAAAATGGGAGCACAGATGATGGAAGTGGCAAGGTTCTCCAATTGCATAAGTCTTTCATACTTTGAACATAACATGGATGGCGAGTCAAACTTATTTGTGTTTGATGTCCTTCTTATTGTTCCCAATAGCACGGTGCTGTCAGGGATCAAGGCGCGGGCTTGCTCCCGCTCTTTCTTTCGAGAAGTTCACCCATGGTGGGGGCCCTACTGTTGATCAAAAGGAAGTGCAAGCTAGAAACCAGTTGCATATAACCTTTTTTGTGAAGGATCAATTAGCTCATGCTAAGGTTATTGTAATCAGAATGAATACTTAATTAAACATGCATGCAAATCTTAGGTGCCAGCGCTTTGTTTTATTATCTTTGCACAGGGTTTGCGCCTGGCTTTGTACAAAGTGTTAAATGCTCAGCGAGAAGGCTTGTACAAAAGGTGGTTGCCGGAGACTGAGCTCGGCAGCCGCGCCTTACGGGTAGAACTTACGAAGATGCTCAATATTCCATGAGTTTTGCATTTTGTTGCCATCTTCGGTCTCCAGATGGACTGCGCCAGGTCTGGTGACTTGTGCTACCCGGTAAGGGCCTTCCCACTTCGGCGTCAACTTGTTGGTACCCTTGGCGGACTGAACGCGCCTAAGGACATGGTCACATTCCTCAAGGTTCTAGGCACGAACCTTGCGGCTATGATAGCGGCGCAGGGCTTGCTGGTAGCGTCCAGCACGCATAGCGGCCCGGAGATGATCTTGCTTGAGGAGCATGGCATCTTCATGCCGTAGTTGCTCTTGCTTTACTTCGTCGTAGGCAAGTACTCGAGGTGACCCGTATATGTGTTCCGTGGGGAGCACTGCTTCCGCCCCATACACTAGGGAGAAGGGAGTCTGGCCGGTAGCTCGATTTGGTGTCGTCTGGCGGGACCAAAGAACCACCGGCAGTTCATCACTCCTGCGCTTGCCGCATTTTTGCAACTTATCAAAAGTTCTCGTCTTGAGCCCGCATAGCACTTCAGCGTTCATCCTCTCAGCTTGCCCATTGCTTCGTGGATGAGCAATAGAGGCAAAGGAGACCTTGCTTCCAAGGCTTTGGATGTACTGCAAAAAGGTGCGACTCATGAACTAGGTGCCATTATTGGTAATCACTCTGTTGGGTATTCCGAAGCGGCACACCAATCCTTTCAAGAACTTGACAACTGATTGTGCGGTCACCTTCCTCACTGGCTCCACCTCAGGCCACTTTGTAAACTTGTCAATTGCTACGTACAAGAATTCAAAGCCCCCGGCAGCACAGGGGAAGGGGCCCTGGATATCGAGCCCCCAAGATGAGAATGGCCAGGACAAAGGGATCGTCTAGAGAGCTTGAGCTGGTTGATGAAAGTTTTTGGAATGGAACTGGCAGGCTTCACACTTGGTGACTAGTTCAGCTACATCCTAGAGGGCTCTGGGCCAATAGAAACCCTGCCGGAAGGCTTTTCCGACTAGGGCTCTCGATCCAATGTGAGAGCCACACACACCCTCGTGTATCTCTGCCAACAGCTTCAGCCCATCTTCCCGGCAAATGCACTTCAATTTTACATCGTTTGGCCTTTTTCTGTACAGTGTGTCATCAACAAACTGGTACATATTGGACTGCCAGGCTACTTTTTCAGCTTCTTCTTGCCCTTCGGGAAGCTCTCCTATTTGGAGGAAATGGACTATGTGCTGCACCCAAGTTGGAGCATGTGGCTCGACAACAAGGACTAAAGGCACCTCCTCATCAGTGGGAGTGCTCACGTCGACCGCAAGAACCTGTGGTTCTCAAGGAGGGCGTTGCTCACCAACCGAAGCGAGGTTGCCCCCGGCAGCCTCTCTACCAGCAGTTTCCGGAAGTCCTGCCGGGAAATGCTTGTCGAAGTTCAACTTCCTTCTCTTTCTGGTCATCGTTGAGGGGGACACTGACGGCTGAGTTAGATGGAGGACAAAAGTCCCTGGTTCCACAGGGAGCTTTTGCGCGGCGCACTTTGACAAGTGATCAGCGATGCTATTTTCCGCACGTGGCACATGCTCTGCTTGTAATCCATCAAAGTGCTCTTCCAGCTTTCTCACCGCCTCCACATATGCCTCCATCAACAGACTCCGATAATATTTGTTGACTTGCCTCACCACGAGTTGAGAGTCTCCACAGATAATCAGTTTATTGATTCCCAACTCCACTGCAATTCTGAGCCCGGCAAGGAGCCCCTCATACTCAGCAGTGTTGTTGGTGGCCTTCTCCTGGGGAAAGTGCATTTGAACCACATACTTGAGATGCTTTCCGGTGGGCGCGACAAGAAGCACGCCGGCTCCGGCGCCCTGCAGCAAGAAAGCACCGTCAAAATACATGATCCACTCCTGAGGCGCCTCTTTGCTGGGGAGAACTGTCTCTGGTACTTCTTCGTCTGGAGTGGGCGTCCATTCTGCAATGAACTCTGCCAATGCCCTGCTCTGAACAGTTGAGGTGCTCTCATATTTTGAGCCAAAGCTTGACAGCTCTAGTGCCCACTCGACTATTCTGCCGGTGGCTTCGGGGTTCCTTAATATGCGCTGCAGTGGAAAACGGGTGGCAACTGTGATCTCGTAGGCTTGGAAGTAGTGGCACAGCTTCCTCAAGGCCATGATGAGGCCGAAGATTAGCTTTTGTACTCCAGAGTACCTCGACCTGGCCCCTGTAACAGGGAGGTGAAAAATACACTGGCCGCTGCACCACTTTCTTCCTTACCGCGGTCTTGGGATTGCCTTCGCTTGTTTGCCTCGCCTCCCCCTGGTTTGTGTCAAGTCCTGCCACGGGTGCTTTGGCTCCATCTCCGGAGGGGTCAGTTGTTGCGGCTTCTTCCTCATCCACTTCACGCTTTGCCACCAGCGCTACACTAAGCACTTGATTCGTTGCAGCTAAGTATAGCAACAACGGCTCTTGCGGTTTAGGCGCGACTAAGGTGGGAGCAGAGGAAAGGTAAGTTTTCAGGTCTTGCAGCGCTGCTTCTGCTTCCGGGGTCTACTTCATCGGGCCATCCTTTTTCAAGATTTTGAAAAAAGGTAAGGCGCGCTTGACAGACTTGGAGATGAATCTACTCAGTGCGGCAATGCATCTAGCCAAACGCCTTACGTCCTTGACAGTCTTGGGCGCTTGTATTTGCTCGATTGCTTTGATCTTGTCCGGATTGGCCTCTATTCCCTATTGGGACACAAAGAAACCAAGGAGCTTTCCGGATGGGACACCAAACACACATTTCTCGGGGTTTAGTTTCAAATTGATCTTGCACAAGTTTGCAAAGGTCTCTTCCAAATCTTGAATGAGTGTTGATCTATCCCTGGTTTTGACCACTATATCATCCATATAAGCTTCCATATTTCTATGCAGCTAGGGTTCGAAAACAATCTGTACTACCCTCGCAAAGGTGGATCCGGCACTCTTTAATCCGAAAGGCATATGCACAAAGCAGTATGTGCCACATGGAGTTATGAACGCGGTTTTCTCTTCATCTTCCTTGGCCATGAATATCTGATGGTACTCGGAGTACGCATCCAAGAAGGAAAGAAAATCACACCCGGAAGTGGAATCAACAATTTGATCAATGCGCGGCAGGGGGAAAGGGTCTTTTGGACATGCTTTGTTCAAGTCAGTGAAATCAATGCAGAGCCTCCATTTCCCGTTTGCCTTACGCACTACCACTGGATTTGCTAACCAAGTTGGATACAACACCCCTCTGACCAAACCAGTTGCTTCAAGTTTCTAGATCTCCTCGGCAATGAACTGCTGCCGTTCTAAAGCTTGCTTTCTGACCTTCTGCTTGACGGGCCGAGCATGAGGGCAGACAACAAGGTGGTGCTCGATTACCTTCCTGGGTACACCGGGGTTGTCAGACGGTTGCCAAGGAAACACATCGACATTCGCCCGCAGGAAGGCAACAAGCGTGATTTCCTATTTGTCATCAAGGGTGGCACTAATGGTGAATGTACCGTCAACGCCATCCTGCCCTGCTCGGACCCTTTTCACAGCAGGTGAAGCAACCTTGGGTCTTTTGCTAGCGGAACTCTCCGGCAAGTCGTCAACAGGCGCAGTGCACTCCGGAGAGGTGCGCTTCCTGGAGTCCTTGCCGGCATCCCTGCTAGCCTTCTTCCCCTTCTTTGTTTCTTTGACGAGAGCTGGGGCTTCTGTAGCCTCAGCTGCTACCGTGTCCCGATACATCTTGTCCACACATATAATTGCATCTTTCTTATCTGACGGAATGGAAATGATACCCATCGGCCCTGGAATCTTCAAGATGTTGTAGGCATAATGGGAGGCTGCCATGAATTTTGCCAGAGCTGGACGACCAAGAATTCAATTGTAAGGTAAAGGAAGTTCAACAACATCAGACAAGACTCTCTCGATCCGATAATTCTGTTCCCCGCCAAATGTCACTGGCAATGTAACCTTCCCCTTAGGCCGGCTCCTATCGGGGTTGATTCCTTGGAACGTACCTGTAGCCTTGAGCTCCTCATCAGGGATCTGCAGCTTGCCAACCACTCTAGGGGAGCCCAGCCCCACCGTCAACTAGCATCTTTGTTACCTTGAGGTTGCGGATTGTCGGGGAAACCAACAACGGCAAACACCCAACCGCAGTGGTATGGTCAGGGTGATCCTCCTCGTCAAAGATGATAGGCGTGCGGGGCCATTTAAGTGGCCTTTGGGAGTCTGCAGCTGGCTCCATGGTATTGACCTCACGCGCCCACTGTTTGAGCCAGCGATGAGAGGAGTGCAAAGATGCACCCCCATCAACACACATGGCTTTGGTTGCCTTTTGGAATTCTTGCTCGGTGGTTTCTTCCTCATCCTCTTCATCACTCTCATTGCCTCCTTCTTTCTTTTCACGACCTCTAGCAGGTTTTTCCTTTTGTTGTGGGGCCTTGCTGCAGCGGCCCCCTCTACCACCACGGCCTTTTCCGCCAACACCCTCTTGGCCTCTCTCCTTGTCACGCTTCTCATATTCAGCCTTTTGTTTCTCAACAAGCTACACAACTTGGCGGCACTCTTGGAGGTCATGACCTTTGGTGCGCTGGATTTTGCAGTATGGCCCGTCGAATTTCCAGGCTTTCTCTGCTGCCGCGGCCTCCCGGCAATCAGTGCACATGATAGCTCCCTTGTCGGGGGCATCGGTTTTGGCCTTCTTGCCGGCACTAAGATCACCAGAGCTCTCAACGGCCAACACTGTCTTCTCTTTGCGTTTCCTATTATGCCTCTGGCTTCTCCTCCTCGGGTTGGTGGCATCATTGTCATCGTCTGAATCAATCTCGATGCCAGCCTCCTCTCCGGGGAGTCGCCTTCCTTCTTCAGCCCGAGCACACTTATCCACCAAGGTGTACAACTCGTTGACGGTCTTGGGCAGCCGGGACATTCATTTTGGCTCGCATCCTCCTGTTGCGCACGTTCAAATGGAACGCGGCAATCATGGTGGCTGGGTGTATCTCTAGAATGTTATGGTGTACTCGACTGAACCTTTGTATATATTTACGCAAATCCTCCCCTTCCCTCAGCGGAAGGACTTGCAAGTCACTGGGCTGTCCAGGCTCTTGGTGGCCACCTGTGAAGGCACCAACAAACTCATTGCATAAGTCAGCCCATGATGAAATAGAGTTTTCCGGCAGGTGCATCAGCCATGATCTCACATTTGGCTTGAGTGTCAAAGGGAAATAGTTGGCGAGCAACTTCTCATCTCTACCCCCGGCGGCTTGGAAGGCAATCGTGTAGATGCCCAAAAACTCTACCGGGTTTAACTTTCGGTCATATTTTTCCGGCAGTTCAGGCTTGAAGGCTCGGGCAGATGGCCAGCGGACATGCGGCAGCTCACGAGTAAAGGCAGGGCACCCAACCTCGTAAGGCAAGTATCCCCCGACACTGGGCGTGGGTTCATCAACATCTGGGCCATTGTGTCTATTGGATTGATGGTGTGCCTCCCGGCGCCGCTCTATGGTGACGCGCACGTCTTCCTTCCGCCGATCTTCCAGAACCCGCCGCTGATCCCGGCGGGTTTGCGGGCCAGACGAAGCCATCGACGTCTTGTTGGGCTCGTCGACACATTGAGTTTGCTGAGGCTGCCACTGGGCCTGTCATCGTGGAGGGGATTGTACTATTGGTGTAGGCCCCCTAGACACGGCCATCAGCCCGGGCCGTCGTCGTCGTTCGCAGGCATCGCGACGGCTCCACATGCTGCGATTTACCGGCTTCAACAAAGCCAAACAAGCTCTGGACGGTGGCCCTCCCCTCATCCATCTTGTCAACCACTGGTGGAAAATTCAACAGGAGCTGGGCCCGTGCCATTGCTTCCATGGTTGTGCTTGGCATGGCTAATGAGGCAGACGGCGATGTCGCTCGACTCCTGGCAGAACCAGCAGGAGCGTCGCCGCATTCTTGCCGCCATGAACCATTCGCCAAGGCGGTCTGGCGATGAGTAGGCCATGCTTGGGGGTCGACGGCCCTGTTCGGCGCTCCGTCCTGCCTGTCTTGCTCTGGGCAAGGTGTGCGCCTTGCAACCACACCCGTGGTGAGCGCAACTGGATTGTCGCGGTTTGAGCCGGAACAGGCATCGTTGTTGCGACTGCGTCCGCTAATGCGGCGGGGAGGGAGAGACTGGGCATTCCCTCCACCCGCGGCTTCTAGGCCAAGCTCGTCAGGACGCTGCTAATGCTACCCAGCCTCGGCGTTTTCTGCTCCGGCTTCGGCCATGGGGCACACAACGATGGCGCCGCCTGCACCGATCGCGTCACCCGCGGTACCCGCCTCATTCAATGCCGCCACGGCACCTTCGGTGCCCGCGGCTGCGTGTGAGGGGGCCTTCTAACTGGAGGGGTGTGCGGTCGCGCCGGGTTTCTTCTTGGGCGCCATGGATGGAGAAGATGAGGATGAAGATCCATGTGCTATTCAAAACTACGGGTTCGTGCAAGCGAAAGCCCCTACCTGGCGCGCCAAAGATGTCATGGGTGAACACGATCACCTATGGGGCCCCGGGCCCCTTGTGGTTCGGCAGGGGGGAGATCACGTTGCACAAAGAGTGGAGGCCATGAGGCAGCATGACGACGAGACTCTGGTGGTTTTACCCAGGTTCGGGTCGCTAAGAAGCGTAAAACCCTACTCCTGCTTTGGTGGACTGGATATAGGAACACGACAACACGCATCGCCCAAACCCAGCAAGGTGGCCTCGGGGAGAGCTGCTACGCGAATACAAGTGTGAGAGGATACGAATCCCTTGGCTAGGTTGCCTTGGACCTCTTTTTATAGCTTAATGGGTAGACACAGTGGCAAAACAGACATTATCTTGTGATTAGATAGCCAACAGTGCTATCATACCTAACTCTGGTACTTAGGATAAAATGCTATAAATGCTTCCTTAGGTGGCGTGCAGGGATGCATCCCCGGCAAGCTTATATTGCCGCTTAGCCAACTTCTGCTTAGTATCTTGACACGCCTCTGGACGGGTGTCAAACGGGTGTGATCTATCTTCTAGCAAACTACCACGTGCTTAGTGAGAGCCACTTAGTCACCTGGGGGGCTCGACACCGCATTGATAAGTGACTGGTGTCATGGTGCAGTGTAGCGGTGGTAACTGGCATGTGGCTGCCGGGGGTAGGGCTTGCCGGGCCTTCTTGGAGGGGTGCGCGCTTCGGTCTCCGGCCGTCCCGGAGATGTGGCTGGCGCGGCTTGGTCCTGCTCTTATCTACCGCATCGACCTTGCCGGCCTCGTCTGACCAAGAAAGGACACTTCCGTTGGAATCTTTGTCTTGTATGTTGGCTTTGTCTTCTTGATACGCTCGTTGATCTCATGAAGAGCGGCTTCTCTAGCTCGGCCTTGTGTTACATGTTGGTGCTGGTTGTATGATCGCCAGCACGCCTGTGTATGAGTCCGGTCAACAAACGCGGATGTTTGTTGCACCGATAACAAGTGAATGATTATACACAAATAACGATAGAGATAATCATTAAGCACACATGAAGCATAGTATGATCAATCACACAAGAAAAATGTAGTATCTCACACACATAACGAACAAAGTATCACGAATCAAGCAGAAATAGTAGCAAGAGCTCAAGAAAACCAATGAGCAAAAAGCAAGACACTATCTCTCGAAGCCTAATGATCTATACAATTTCTCCCCCTTTGGAAACAAGTACCAAAAAGTTCGAAAAGGTGTAGAGCTATGTGTCTCTCTAGGCACGATCCTCGGCAGCTCCTGAAGGTGACTTCTGGCTGGTGGCTCTGGTGCATGTAGATGGCGTTGAGATGAGTGCGTCCGCAAATGCTTCAGCTAATGTCTGCTGGGCTGGTGGAGTCGATACTGGAGGTGGCACTGGAGCAGTAGCAGAAGGTACAGAGTGAGTGGTCCTCGTATCTGCAACTGGCACGACACTGTCTAGAACCTCTCAGTGGTAGGTCGCTCATCTTCACTGTCCTCTGTAGCGGCTGTGGCTGCCTTGACATCATCTCTGAGCTTCTCCACAACAGACTGAACCTCTGTGATCTTTACATCAAGATCATGAACCTTAGTCTCGACTATCCATTCTAGGCTCTCCTGATTCTTGGAAATGTTGGCCAGACTCTTCTCAATCCTCATAGTTTCCTCTACCAGATATGTCATCTGGTCATCCTTGGACTTGAGGTTGGCTATGGGAGCATTGGGTGTTGTTGCCTCTTGAGCTGCTTTTGCTGTTGCAACTGCCTGGATCTTCTCTTGAGCCTCAACAGATGTGGGGTGTGAAGAGTCCATCACCACCACATTATCCTCAAACTCAGGTTGCAATGGGATTTGCTCTCAGTCAAGTAAGTAAGTGCTCGTGCCAACCTTGGAGTTGATGAGCAACTGGATATGAGGAGCTAATCCACAAGATCTCTTCTGATCAGCTGCGGTTCTCTTGACTGCCTCTACTATCAAACTCATGACTTTGAACTTTTGAGGAGTGTCAAACAAATGTAGCAAGTTGATGGAGTGGCCACGGATCATCTTGCCATTCTAGACATGGAAAACAGAGTGTGCCTCAAGTTAGTGTTGGTGGTGGCCAAACCAGCAAGCAAATGCTTTACCGAACCAAGCTTATGGCTCTCAACATCCTTGGCCGGGATTGGCTTGTACATGTTAGCCATGGAGTTGTGGTCCATCCTGGGCTTCCCGTACACATCAATGTCATTCTCATCTTCCTCAGGAGCACCAAGAAGTTCAGCCCACTCAGATATTGTTGAATGGTATCTGGATCCCTCAGTCATCCATACAATCCTTTCATCTGGATAGAAATGAGTTGTACAATAGAATTGCATGATCATCTCATCATTCCACTTGGTGAGATTCTTCCCAACAAACTCGTCAACACTTGCACTTTTGAATCTCTCATGAACATGGGGGAAATATTCTTCATTGGCATCAATGCACTTCCAGTCCACCCGCTTCATGTCACTGACTATGGGCTTCTTATCAAGCAATATAGTCTCATACAAATCCTGTTGCGCTATGTTGTGAAAGCGATAGTCACAAGCAGTCCTCCTCCTGACAGAATAAGGATCAAACTTCCTCCACTCATGCAAACCCTTATCCTTCCTGAGCATCATGTTCTTGGCTATAGGATGAGCATTGTCATGATCTGGAATCTTGGGCTTTAGCTTCCTGAGTACTAGTGGCTCATCATCCATCTCAACCTCAGGCACTGGGGCCTTATTCTTCTTAGCAACAGAGATGTTTCTTGTAGATCTCTTGGGAGCAGGTGCCTTAGGCTTGGACTTGGGCTTGGAGGGAGTAGCTGACTTCATAGCATCTGACATTAGCTTCCGAGTCTTAGCTGGAGGTGCATCTACAGTAGGTTCTTCCTCCTCCTCATCATCATCAATCATCATGGAGGGTCTGCCAATAACTCGAGGGATTGTCTTCCTCACCCTCTTCTTTTTCTTTGCTGCAGCAACCTCTGCATCACTTGGCTCCTCAAGTGTGAATGTCATGGTCTCTTTGGGAGCTGAGGCTTTGTCTGCCTTGGAGATTGGGACCTTCCCAACAGCTGATCTCTCCTTGGTACTGGCAGATGGTTTTGTGCTGGGTGCTGTGCCATAGCCCTTAGCAACCACTTTCTTCTTTGAGGTCACTTCCTCAGGCTGGAAGTCCTCATCCTCTGTGTCTAAGCCCTTGTTCTTCCTAGTCCTTTTGGCAGCCTTAGGCAGATTGCTAGGAGTGCTCTTGCTGCCTTCATCATAGCTCTCTGCTGGACTAGATCCTTCACTGAGATCCACATTCTGCTCTAACTCATTTTGGCTATCAGTTGCACTTGACATCTTCCAAACAGACCCTGTGAATAGATAGGTATGGGTCGAGTAGATGAGTTATCATAAAAAGCAGATGATTTTTCAAAAATTTGAGTTCAAATCTTAGTTCTAGGTTTTCATAGAATGCATTTCGGAGCTACCGAGTTGGTCATTCCGGTGATACCGAAGTAATCACAGAACCAAAACACTCCATTTTGGTTGGACCGACATGTGGTTTGGTGTCTCCGAGTTGCTAGGGTTTCACTGAAACTTTACTTTCGGTCTCACCGATTAGTACGTTTCGGTGGAACCGAGATGTACTAGTGCAATGGCCAGGGCAAAATTAGTGGAACCGAAAATTCCTAATCGGTCGGTCCGAGATGCGATCGGCGGAAACCTAAACCTAAATTTTTTGCTCAAAACTATTCTAAGGAACTAATCTGGTGGATAGAAGAATCTCATTCGTGGCAAGATACATGGCTAAACCCTTGCACATTGAATCGGAAGAAATGAAGCACGAGGCAGTCAAATCCCACCCTAACTTGGTGGAGATCCTCTACGGCGGCAACAGCGGGTGTCGTGGGAAAACACGGCCACCTATGGGGCCATCAGCCCCTTGTGGTTCGGTAGGGGGGAAGGACGCATTGCACAAAGAGTGGAGGGCGCGGGGCAACATGACAGTGATCACACGGGAAGATTTTACCCAGGTTCGGGCCGCCACGAGGCGTAAAACCCTACTCCTGCTTTGGTGGATTGATGAGAGGACCGTGGTGGAGACGCAGCACTCTAGCCCGACAAGGTTGCCTCGGCGCGAGAGCAGCTACGCGCGTATGAGTGTACAAGGGTCAGAATCCTATCTAAGGTTGCCACAACCCTCCTTTTATAGATCAAGGGGTCACCACAATGGCAAATCAGTCATTGCGTACTGATTAGATAGCAAACAGTGCTATCATACCTAACTCTGCAGACAGGACAAAGCGCATTAAATGCACCGCTTAGTGTCACATCGTAGCGTAGCCCGGCAGGCCTTGCCATGCCGTTCGGCCACCTTCTCGCCTGCCTGCGTGACACGTCCCTGGACGGGTGTCATTTGGAGGTGATTTCCTCTGGAAGTGGCTGCCACGTGCCAAATAACGGCCACTTAGTCACTTGGGGGCTCGACACCGCACCGTTCGGTGACTTGCGTTGCTATGAGGTGGAGCGGTGGAGCCTTGGCGGGGTAATCCGCCCTCGGCATCCCCGGCAAGCCTGCCGGGGCAATCTTGAGAGTTGTCCTTGGGGTAACCTCGACCTCGCCAGGCTCACCTGCCCGGCAAGGGAGGTTTTTCATTAGTGATATCCTGCTCCTTTGGTTGGTCTTGGTCTTCTTGATCTGCCCCTTGATGTCTCAAAGAGTTGATCTCTTCTGCTTGGTCTGGTCTTGGATGCTGAGTGTTGCCGGGTCGGAGGGTTGCTGTCCATGCACAAGTCAGGGGAAAACATACACCCCTGTTTGTGTACCCCGACAGAAGCCCCCGGACCTGAGCCATACGTGTCGCTGGGCACGTTGGGATAGGCCCCAAACAATGCATTGACACGTGGCGAGAGAATGCTGCGTGTGCAGCGGTTCGTCATGGTGACCATTCAATCCAACGTCCACTTCGCATAATTACCATGGGTAGTGGGGGCGTGGGACTGTAGCAGTTAATGTAAAACAGTAACTTTCTGAAGAGTCGCGCCCTCCCCCATGTATTTTTTCCCTTAAGAGCAAGAGAAAAAACGCGAAGGGGCACTACTCATTCACCGTCCGCCTCGCCCCCTCGACCATCTTCTTCCGCAAGCCAAGCAACTGCCCTCCTTCCTCGCCCACATTTGCTTCCGATCCCCATCCAGTTTCCCTCCCCCATTCCCCGCCGTAGCTTGGGAAGATGGGGAAGAAAGCTGCCGCTCCCAAGGGGAAGCGGACGACCGCCACGAAGGAGGTGGTCGCGGAGGGGAGCAAGAAGAGAGCAGTAGAGCTGGAAAAGAAGCGAAGGGGAGACATGGTCTTCTTCCCGTCGAATCTGGAGGGCGATGTTTTGGAAGCAAGGTATGGGTATCTGTGGGGAAGGGAGGTTCCAAAGGGGCATGGCGCAACCAAGGTTGTGGTGGAGGGGAAAGAGGACCCGCCGGATTCGTACCGATTCTTTTGCGCATACTTCATCTACGGCCTCTGTCCTCCGTTTTGGGATTTCTTTGAAGCGATGATGATGATCTATGGATTCCACCTTCTGGACTTCACGCCGAATGCAATGGCGTGCATGGCGATTTTCGCCCACTTGTGCGAGAATTTTGTTTGAGTCGCCTCAAATGTAGATCTGTTCAGGCACTATTTCGTCCCGCGGGTGGAGAACAAAACCCACCGTTCCGGGAACATAAGCTGGATGCCTTGGGTGGCAAGGGAAAACCGGGATTACCTCCCCGGGCAGTAGCGCGGAAGATGGGAGGAGTAGAGGGCAGACTGGTGCTGGATCCAGGACGAGGAGGCCCCAGATTTCTACAAGGCGTGGACAGAGTGCGTTGTGCGCGGCAATGACTGGAGGGAGTTTGGCCTTACTGATGACAGGCTCCGCCCGGCAATAAACAGGATTACCCGTCTAAAGGCTGCCGGGCTGACCATCAGTCATGTGGGGGCCGACTTCCTCTGACGTCGCATCGCGCCACTACAGAAGAGGGATAGGTTTGCCTGGCAGTACGGAGAAGCTGGGGATAGGATGAGATTGTACCCCGGCCTGACTAACAATTTGTCAGCTTACAACCATGCTTGGCTGTGTGAACAACTGTTCGGTAGCCTTGGGCCGTTTAGGTTGCCAGCAAATGTCATCCCGTTGAACATCAATTCCGCCTGGGACCAGATTCTGAAATGGATGCCAGATTGCAACGCTCATGGGGTTGCGGGTGACTGGCAATTGCCCGAGCTTAACGAAGAGCTTGCGTGGACCTCCAGCCTGGTGGAAAGGGCTACCAGGGTGGAGACCAATATGTTCAAGCGCACCTCCAAGGTGGAGGAGGTGTTCATCAAGAAGCGGATCGAGGAGGACAAGGCACTCCGGGCCGCCGTAAAGGCGAAGGCCGGGAAAGCAAAGGAAGAGGGGGAGGAGGTTGAGGACGAAGGCTCCTCCCACGGCAGAAGTGAAGCGCATGCCGTAGAGGAAGCTGCCGGGGACGATCCTTCCGGGGGCGAGCTTGCCGGGATCGAGGCCTTATATGCCGCGGCAGTAGAGGCCCAGGAAGAGGACGGAGCCGAGGAGGCGGGGCAGCCTGAGGAGGAGTGGCTCGCGGCAGGCCCTCAAGCCCCCGAGCCAATCTTGGAACAGCGCCCTCGCAGGCGGGTGGCTAGCCGGGGAGCAGCGGTTCCCAATCATGCGCCTGCCGCCAAGAAGGTAAAGAAGACTACCTCCAAGGGTAGCAAGCCTGACACAGTGCGCCAGCAGTCCTCTCGCCTTTCCGGGGCTAAGACCCCTCCTACCAAGCAATTGGCAGCCACGGGAGTCAACTCCAGCTCCCAGTCAGGCTTGAGCTCCTCGCTTAGCTCGTCTTCGTCGGAGCCCGCTGCGCCTCAGCAGGGCGCGAAGTTGCCGGGGAGCTCTGTCCCTTCGACCCTGAAGAGGAGCAGAGCGCCTTCACCGCCCATGGAGTTTGAGCTGAGCTCCATGCTTATTGATGAAGAGTAAGGAAGAACACTCTCCTTTCCTTGCTGCAGTTTTTGTGCGTTCGCCTGTTTGCTGACCGATCTTGCTTGCTGTCTTTGCCAGGGAGGAGGAGGAGGAAGGCGAGACCCTCATCCACTGGACCAAGCGGCTCAGGCATGCGGAGCCGCCGAAGACCGTGGAAGGTGTGGGCCTGGCGGGAAGCAGTACGAATGACCCGACACCAAGCCCCCAGCTCAGCCCCCGGCCTAAAAGCACAGGATTGGCCCCTCCTGCAAAAAATGATGGAGAAGGGCTTCCCGCTTCCTTGGCCGGAGGAGGGAAGGAGACCACCCAGGGCGAGCCCTTCCAGGAGGGGCCTACCCTGCCCACCGATCGAGTCAAGGGATCCCCGACAAGGGTTTCCACGGAAGGGTCCGCTCAGGACGACGCCGTGGTTACTGAGGGAGGGGACGGTGGCCATGGCCCGGTAACTAACATTGCTGGGGAAGCTGAAGCTCCCCCACGGCAGGCATCTCCGGGTAATTCAATTGCTCTTTTGTGTTCTGCTGCTTCTACCATTTCACCCCATGTCCCTGGCTTGCCAATGATTCTGCACCCTTATTATTGTTTGTTGGCTTTGCTTGCAGCCCCCCTGATTGAAGAGCCTGAACTGCTGGAAGAGGTGGTCAGCATAGGGAAAGATGCTGCGGAGGAAGCCGCCAAGATCACTGCCGTGGAGGGGCAGGAACATGCTGCCGGGGGTATCCAGGAGCTCTTGAAGGAATCGGAGAAAACCCCCAGCAGCGCGCCAGGGTCGGGGGTTTTGGTTGAAGAGAAAATCCCCCTCCAAACCATGGACCCCCTTCCTTCATCTGGCACCTCGGCGGGGGGCCCGCCGCTAGTTTCAAGGCAATTGGTGTTGGTGCTTGCGCAGCCTGGGCTCGAAGCCCCCAGTTCGTCAGCGGCGATGAGCGCGGAACTCAATGGAGAGATTCAGCGCATCTTGGTGTCGCTGTACCAAGGGGTTGAAGAGGCAGATGACTCCATCACCGTCGCCATGGACTTCTCTTTCCTTGAGTCCATGGCGGCAGGCATTAAGGAGATGCAGAGTCGGCATAGCCAGAAATGGCAGGTGCTCAAGGAGCAGCGCAAGTCCGCCAACAAGGTGGACCAGAAGCTGAGGGACAAGGGTAGCGAGCTGCACGACTGGCACGGCAAGCAGTTCCAGGTCCTTATGAAGTAGCAGGAGGCGATTTCCATGGCAAGGGAGGATGTCATCGCCCGGGAGGCTCGCTTGGCGGAGCGCACGGCGCTCTTAGATGCCAAGGAGAAGGATATCTCTTCCTGGGAAGAGAAACTCGAGGCCACCCTCCACGCCAAGGACGATGAACTAGAAGCCCTTGTACAGTAGCGTACTAAGGAGCAGGAGGACATGCATAAGGCAGCCCTGGATGCCCTTACTGCTAACTTCGCCGTGCAACTAAAGAAGCTTGCTGACGACTTCGCCGCTGCATCCACTGCCAAGACCGATCTCGACCAAAAGGTGGCCAAGATGATAGAAGATCTTACCGGGAGCGTCAAGGAAGTCGTGACCCTCAAGGAGGAGGCACGGAAGGCAGTGATTCTTCTGAAGGAGGTGCAATCGCAGCTCTCCTCCAAGAGCCAAGACCTTGAGACCGCCAACGGCACCACTGAAGATTTGAAGGCTACGATTGGCACCCTGGAGAGCTCGGCCGAGTCTAGTGGGGTTCACGAGAAGCAACTGGTGAAGTTCCTGGATACCGCAAGGCTCCTCCGAAAAGACGCAGAGGACAAACTGGCGAACCACACCGAGCAGGTCAACCTCTGGATCAAGAGTTTGACCGACATCGCCAAGCGTCTCACTGCCCAAACTGCAGCGATGGGCATGGAAGGGCTAGTCTTCTCGGCTAGTATGCATGAGGTCCCCAGCGTCAAGCTAGGGCTCTTCTTCAACGAGTTGATAGAAAAGCTAAAGGCACACAAAGAGGGAAGGGCCGGTCGCTTCGCGAGTGAATCCTGGAAGCTTGCCTGCAACGCCCTCCTCATGGTCTTGAGCAACATCGCCTACCGCCATCCGGACCTCAACCTTGCCGACGGCTTCAGGAAGCTGCCAGAGGGTGCAGATGTTTCTGTTGCCGAGGAGAAGGCCTCCCCCTATGCCGACAAGGTCCTCGCCGTCCCTACTGCTCCGCGAGGTCGCCAGGCACGGCCTTGAACTATTCATGCCATCGTGCTGTCCCGTAACAAAACATGATGCATGTCCTGTGTTTAGACATCGTACTACTTATGCTTTTGTGGAACTGATGTCTTTACTTAATCTTAACTGCATGTCTTATCCCTTTTGAGTTCACTCGTTGGTGTTCGTACGATTAATCTCTGTGCGTATTTCGGTTGCCTGCCAGTATCATACTGCCGCGATTGTCGTAAGGGTCGGGCCCTTAGCGGTTATCTTGGCGAGGATACGTCCCGGCAGGTTTTTCCTTGGTAGTTTTTTATGCAGCCACCCATTTCTACGAGCAGGCTCGGAACAGAGCAGGGGCGCAGACAAAAAACTAGTAAGGTGCCGTCACACGAAAGATTTCCTCATACGAACATCTTGGTACCCAAGGGATAAGCAAATGCAAATTATAGGTCCATAACGGAGCAACGATTGCGTGGACTTAGCTTTCATTCTCGCTTCCTTCCACTCCCTTTAGCTGCGGCCGCTTGTCGCGTTCGCATGCTTCGGGAAGGATGGCGCCGCATGTGTTGCTCTCCGGCTCCCGGCAGGTGCCAGCAAGAATCATATGTGTCTCGCGGGCGGCAGGATGCGATGCAAGGCACGACCAGTTTCTCTCTCCTCCTCTTCACACTTTTTTAAACAATCTAACGGCAGCTGGCATAAAAGTCACGCCAACGCGGACGGCCTTGCCGGAGCGTACTTGCCGGGGCATCGACCAACGAATTCGCACTGGCGCTCCACTCAGGATTTCCCTAAGCAGGGTAAATGCTGGACCGAGTATCGCGCGGGCTTATCGACATTGGTGATGCTAAACCCAGAGTAGCTCGACTGTCGATAAGTGAGAGTGGCGGAGAGAGAGACCTTGTATCCTTACACCTTGCTCCTTTTCCCGAACGGGGTTTGCATGGTGACAATGCTGCCTGAACCGTTTGGGGCTGTCATGCCGCCATCATTCCTGGTTCCCGCCGCTGCTGCAGCCGTGGCGGAGAAAGCCGATGGAGATTGGTCAGGGTGGGGGGAGCGATATTGTTCCCCTCCCGTCCCATCATTCTCCGCCTTTTCTTTGGCATCATGGACGATGAAGTCATCGATGAAGAAAACGATGATGAAGATGACACGCTGCTTGCACTCTCGGGTTCACGCAAGCGCTTCCCCCTACCTGGAGCGCCAAAGATATCATGGGAAAACACGGCAACCTGTGGGGCCATTAGCCCCTTGCGGTTCGGCAGGGGGGAAGGACGCATTGCACAAAGAGCGGAGGGCGCGGAGAAGCACGGCAGCGATCACACGGGAAGTTTTTAGCCAGGTTCGGGCCGCTGCGAGGCGTAAAACCCTACTCGTGCTTTGGTGGATTGATGAGAGGACCGTCGTGGAGACGCAACGCTCTAGCCCGGCAAGGTTGCCTCGGGGCGAGAGCAGCTACGCGCGTATGAGTGTACAAGGGTCCGAATCCTTTCTAAGGTTGCCACGGCCCTCATTTTATAGATCAAGGGGTCACCACAATGGCAAATCAGTCATTGTGTACTGATTAGATAGCAAACAGTGCTATCATATCTAACTCTGCAGACACGACAAAGCACATTAAATGCACCGCTTAGTGTCACATCATAGCGTAGCCCGGCAAGCCTTGACGTGCCGTTCGACCACCTTCTCGCCTGCCTCCATGATATGTCCCTGGACGGGTGTCATTTGGAGGTGATTTCCTCTGGAAGTGGCTGCCACGTGCCAAATAATGGCCACTTAGTCACTTGGGGGCTCGACACCGCACCGATCGGTGACTTGCGTTGCTGTGAGGTGGAGCGATGGAGCCTTGGCGGGGTAATCCGCCCTCGGCGTCCCCAGCAAGCCTGCCGGGGCAATCTTGAGAGTTGTCCTTGGGGTAACCTCGACCTCGCCAGTCTCGCCTACCCGGCAAGGGAGGTTTTTCCTTAGTGATATCCTGCTCCTTTGGTTGGTCTTGGTCTTCTTGATCTGCCCCTTGATGTCTTAAAGAGCTGATCTCTTCTGCTTGGTCTGGTCTTGGATGCTGAGTGTTGCCGGGCCGGAGGGTTGCTGTCCATGCACAAGTTAGGGGAAACATACACCCCTGTTTGTGTACCCCGACAGCGGGGCAGATTGCCGTTGACGATGACAGAGTCCTGTGGCGAGGGCACGCTAGAGACGAGGACGACAATCAAGATACAAGGGAGGCGGCAGCAATGGGGTGCGGGGTCGTAGCATTTGAAGATATTTTCAACGCATGGTCACGCTGGATATATATGCCCATATGTTGTCGGTGGCACCGAGTGGAACAAATCGATGGCACCCAGACGTGCAACTGCTTGTAGTTACAGCAAATCGGTGACGCCGAGTTGGTCTAATCGGTAGCACCAAGATGAAAACCTAGATCAATATAGATGATTTCGGTCTGACTGAGTTTGAGTGAGTTGGTCCAACCAAAATGCATGAAGAAGGTTTTGGAGGTCAGTCGTTGTCGAATCGGTGGCTCCGAGTGCTCCTCACCCGGAGGGTCTGGAAAAGACTTGTTCAATTTTTCTGATATAGCATGAAAAGAATTTGAGACAAGAAAAGCATAGATAGCTAGAGAAGGTTCTTAGGCATTCTTGTACATCAACTTGGCCAGAAAAACCAAGACAATCAAAACAACAAATGGATGTCCTCGAATGAAGAGAATATGCAACCAACATTCTCACACATTAAAATAGCAAACGAAATATGTGTCAAACATGCACAACCAATTCTAGCATCTATCAAGCAATTGGCGATGACTAGGTCATCTATATATGAGTATATTGACTTAGGAGTCAAATGAGAACATTTGATCATAGGTCATACTCATCGTTTAAGCACAAGTGGGCTTGCCACTTTTACATAAAGCATTAATGTGTTCACACCATTAGAGTTGCTTTAGCTCAATTTTTAGAGCAAAGCTCCCCCTAGATGTGATATCCCCCCAAAGAGGGATGAACTAACCTTCGGTTTTGTCGATGATGACTTCATGTAGATAGTGAAGATGTGGATCCTCAATGTCGATGTAGTCCATCAAGAGTTCGGAGCAATCCTTTGGAGATTTTTGCTTTCAATACCTACATGGGTTAGTCCCATAAGGAACATACAAGGATATCCATAGACATAGAGTGAATTGCACATATGATGATGCCCATGAAAGCATTAGGTTACCTTGTCCCTTGTCTTACCAACAAGAGGGTTTGTGACTCCATGAACTAGTGCAAGATATGAAAGTTGATTGCACAAGTCCTTGCCAAAATGAATATGAGTGAAGTATGTTGGCGGAGTCACACTCAAGAACACTCTAGTTCTTCTTTGGGACCCGCATCAACTTGATGGGAATCCTTGGAGTTGTAATTGAACTTGATGAAGTAGAGCTTGACGTAGTCTTGGGAACCCACTTGACCATGGCCTTAGGAGCTTCTTCAAATGAGTCAATCTGTTCTTGAATCTTGTCCTTGCCTTTTAGCTTGTGGTCTTGTGGTGGAAGATCGTCTTGAGCTTGTGTTCCCTCAAAAGAAGTGGGGTCATACTTATCTTGTTGAGGAACAAACTTTGTCTTGGGGTATTGATCTTCTTCCCATTCAACTCCATTGGCCTTGAACTTTCGCTCAAAACTGACACCTTGATTCTTCCGGTGTCTTCCTTGCTTGCGTACAATTTCCTCAAATTGCTAACTCCCGGTAAGACTCTTGTAAACACCTTTCTCTATAATTCCCTTCGATAAGCTATTTTCTTTCTCAAGTGTAACTTGGCTAAGAGAATAATTAGTGGAATCAAGAGAATTACTAGAAGCAACAATATTGGATTTAGCATGGTTATTGTTACTACTAGAAGAAGAATCTTTCTTACTCTTGTTGCTAGATTTTAATTGTGGCATATAAGTAGACAAGAGGAGACATTTTGAAATGTAAGAAGAACTCTTCTTTCGAAGATCATCATTGATAGCTTTTAGAAACTTATGTTCTTGCTCTAAATTTAGCTTCTTGAAGCGTAGCTTCTCATGAGTTCTTAGGAGCTCTCTATGATCCTCTTGAGTTATTTCATGAGCTAACTTAAGAGTGTTTAGTTCTTTAGTTAGACACTCAATCTCCTTATTAGCATTGTCATTCGTTTCATCTTGATTAGCATGACCACTAGCAAGTTCATTATAGTTATCATCACTAGTTTTGTCAACAAGTAAATCATCATCACCTAGCAAATCATCTTTATCACTATTGAAATCAAGATACTCGGGGTGTGATACCTTGGGGCCTTTAGCCATGAAGCATCTTCCAATTCCTTCATTTGGTCAATCAAATATGTCGTGGGAGTTGGATGACTCTAGAGCAAGTCCAGCAACACCTTCATCTTGAGTATATTCGGAGTTGGAGTGATAGCTTCTCTCTGAGTAGTCGTCGGAGTCGGAACGGGAAACCCATTCACCAACATGAACTTGATGTCCTTGTCTTGTGTAGCTCTTTGATGACTTGTCCTTCCTTTCCGAATATTTGCTTCTTCGAGAGGGTCTTTGTTCATAACGATCATCTCTACTCCTCTCTCTTGGAGGTGATTCATCTCTTTTACTCCTCCTTTTTGGTGAGTCTTCTCTTTTCTTGTAGGGAGCCGTACACTCATTGGAATAGTGTCCGGGTCTTCCACAATTGTAGCAATTACGATCACGACTAGAAGAACTTTTGTCATTGTAGGACCTTGAATTGGAGCTTCTCTCTTTGCTTCCACTCTTGTAGAATTTGTTGATGTTCTTCACCATTAAGCTAAATCCTTCAATGGAAACTAGCTTGTCACTTGATGTTGTAGGAGCATCACTTGAAGCTTTGTATGCACCACTTGACTTGTTGTGGACCTCTTCCTTGTCCTTGAGTGACATCTCATGAGCAACAATTCTACTAATGACTTCCGTGGGCTTGAGATCTTTGTAGTTAGGCATCATTTGGATCAGCACGCGGTATCATATTTTCCATCCACGGCTCTAAGGATCTTCTTGATGATGAATTTGTTTGTCATCTCTTCACTTCCTAATCCGGCAATCTCATTTGTGATGAGAGCAAGCCTAGAGTACATTTCGGCAACTCCTTCATCATCCTTCATCTTGAACTTGTCAAGTTGACTTTGAAGCACATCCAACTTGGATTCCTTGACGGACTCGGTACCTTCATGCATATCAACCAAAGTATCCCAAATTTCCTTTGCATTCTCAAGGTGGATGATTTTGTTCAATTCTTCGGGGCACAATCCATTGAATATAATATCACAAGCTTGAGCATTGTATTGCAACATCTTCAATTCTTCCGCGGTCGCTTCACGATCCGGTTCTCTACCATCTGCAAAGAATTCACCTTGCAAGCCAATACGAACAACAGCCCACATGGTGGGGTTATGACCAAGAATATGCATTTTCATCTTATTCTTCCAACTAGCAAAATTTGTACCATCAAAATAACGACCTCTACAGTGATAGTTACCCTCACTAGACGCCATACTCTCCTAGGTTGTGAAACCAAGGCTATGATCACCAAAGCAATGGAAATCAAGTCTTACGAGGCTAAAGATCTGATACCACTTGTAGGATCGAAAGTATGTCTAAAGAAGGGGTGATTAGACTACTTGACCAAATAAAAGTCTTTCCTTTTGCCAATTTTAGTTGTGGGCAGATTTTAGCAATTATGACAAGTCAAGCAATCAACCTACACATGCAATTCTTAGAGTATAGCAGTAGAATGTAAAACATTGCATATGAAGGTAAAGGGAAGGGTTTGGAGATGGCAAATGCAATGGATACATGAAGATTTTTGGCGTGGTTCCAATAGGTGGTGTTATCGTACATCCACGTTGATGGAAACTTCAATCCACAAAGGGTAACGGTTGCGTGAGTCCACGGAAGGCTCCACCCATGAAGGGCCCACGAAGAAGCAACCTTGTCTATCCATCCATTGCCATCTCCCACGAAGGACTTGCCTCACTCGGGTAGATCTTCACAAAGTAGGCGATCTCTTTGCCCTTACAAACTTCTTAGTTCAACTGCACATCATGTCGGAGGTTCCCAAGCGACACCTTACCAATCTAGGGGATACCATTCTCCAAAAGGTAATAGACGGTGTGTTGATGATGAACTCCTTGATCTTGTGCTTCAAATGATAGTATCCCCAACACTCAACTCTCTCTCTTACAGATTTGGCTATGGTGGAACAAGGATTCGAGTGGAAAGCAACTTGGGGAAGGCTGGAAATCAAGGTTCAAATGGTAGGAATGGAATCTCTTGATCTCAACACATGAGTAGGTGTTCTGTCTCAAAAAATGAATGGTGGAAGTGTAGGCACGTTCTGATGGCTCTCTTCTCGAAGGAAGAGGGGGTGGAGGGGTATAGATAGCCTCCACACAAAATCCAACCGTTACACACTTTTGACCCATCTCGGTGGCACCGATCTGTGCAAAAATCTAAACATTAGGAATCTCGGTGGGACTGACCAGAACAACTCAGTAGGACCGATGTGCTAGGGCTTAGGGCAAACCTCATCTCGGTGGCACCGATTGCATCATTTCGGCGGGACCAAAGTAAAGCAATAAGATGACAGATAATCTGTCAAGCCATCTCAATGAGACCGGTTGCAACATCTCGGTGGGACCGAAATAATTGCAACAAGCAACAGAGAGTTGGCAAGGCCATCTTGGTGAGACCGAGATACATATCGGTAGGACCGAATTGTTAGGTTTTTGGCTGTGGCTAAGTCCAGATGAACTCGGTGGCTCCGGGTAGGAAATATCGATGGGGCCGAGTTGGAAATTAGGTTTCGGACATATGTGGATAGAGAATGTGGCTGAGGGTTTTGGAGCAATATCACTAAGCACTTGAGCAAGTGGATCATTAAGCAACACCTCATCCCCTTTTAATAGTATTGGCTTTCCTATGGACTCAATGTGATCTTGGATCACTTAAACAAAAATGTAGAGTCTTAAGCTTTTGCCAATCCTTGTCCTTAGCATTTTGAGGGGTCCATGTCTCTAATTCATGCCATGCCAATCATTGAATATCCTAAAATATTTATCTTGAATGGACATTAGTTCAATGAGATACTTGTTGTTATGAATTACTAAAACCACCCGGGGATTAGTTGCACTTTCAATAGGAGGCTCCTATGATATGTCGACACATGGCATGGCCCAACAGTGGCCTATTTAGGTTAAAAAGGCCGGCCCATTTGACTTGGTCAAAACATAACAAGTCGGCCCATCGAAAGTCTGTTAACGGCATGTTAGCATATAGCCCATATACGGCCCATTAACTCATGACCCGTTATGGCCTTTTCAAATTCGGCCCATTAGCGTCATGTGGGCAGTCCAGTAAATTCCAACCCGTTGTCACTTTCGTCCCATGTATGGCCCATGACGTCTTTCGGCCCATATGAGGCCTTTTGTATATTTGGGCCCTTTAACGACCCGTGGTGACTCTGGCCCATACTAAATAGTATATTGCTTTATACCCATTAACGACCCATGATTCAGTTGGGCCGTTTCAGCCCGTTTTATCTTTCGGCCTTCTAAGGCCCATATATTCTCGGGCTCATTTCCGGCCCTCGATTACTTACGGTCTGTTACTGGCCTGTTCTGCTAATGGGCCAAATTAGGCCCGTGGTTACAGTCGACCCGTTAACCCTTTGAGTCTTATTCATCCCATCATGTATTACGACCCATTAATGACCCGTTATGCATGTCTATAGAATTAGGCATGTGATGTCTTATGGCCTGTTAACAGGCCCATTATGGCCTGAGCCCTTAAACAGATGGTTACAATTCTGGCCCGTTTATGGCCCAAATCACGTTCCGACTTTGGTCCATGATCTGTATGGCCCATGGATCCTACGGCCCATAAGAGGCCCATGGTTCCTAAGGCTCGTAAGAGGCCCATGGATCCTATGGACCGGAAGAGCCCCATGGGTCGTACGGCCCAAAGGAGGACCATGGATCCTACGGCTCGTAGGAGGGCCATGGTTACAATGGCTCATATGTGGACCATTGTTATTGCAGCCACTAGGAAACCGAGGAAAAAAATACTACAAGCAAACAGACAAACAAGACTATAAGAAAATAAATAAGCAAGCACCTAACGCTAGGATATTACGGCGATTACACAGATTACATCCACTGGGCATCAAAGTTCGCCACCAGTGCAAATATAGGGAACAAAGCAGCATATTACATACACTGGGCATGAAAGTTGGCCACCGGTGCAAATAAACGCCACAATAAAACAAGTCCAGAACTGAAACCACTTCAGAAGAGCTCAAGAAACAATATCCTGGGTACCCACCATGCTGGCAAGAAGCTTAGCAAGCTTATTAGCTTTCTCTTGTTTGGCGCTTAAATCCTCCAACTCTTGCTGTTGCACCAGAAACTATGCATTTGAATTCTGCAGGGACTTCCTCAGTCCTTCGGCTTCTTGTCACAGCACATCTGATCGATGTCTTTCAACTTGTAGTTGAGACTCAGGAAGCCGAACTGACTCAGGCAGCGAGTTCAAATAGCTTGTGCCAGCAGTAGTGGCCAGTAACTCGAACACTACATCAAGACAGGACTTTGGGGTTGTCTCACTTTCTTCAAGATAGTTTTTATCAGCTTTCTTGGAGACCAACAGGGATGTCTCACTATCTTCAACCTTATCTGCATTACTTCCTTTACCATTGCATAATGGGGTACTCTTCTCCAATATTTTGTCGGTATTCTAAAAGAGAAACAAGCAGACACATCACAGATTTAACATGTTCTATATAAACTCATTTTGGTAAACCAGTTCAGTAGTAAAGTGGACATGATAACAGCATGAAACAAACATATATCTATGTCATTCTAGTTTATGTTGCAAAATCAAGATAGAGACACAGTTAAAATCATATATGTTTTAAGACAAAGAAACATAGACAAAATGTAAGTGTGAGAAACTACACAGCACTAACAACACTTGTAATGTGCATGACATGAGAACATAACTGTTTATACAATTGAAAATGAAATCAAATGTGGCAAGTTACAACAGCAAACCGGTTAAAGAAATAGGTTTAAAACATACCTGTTGCGCCATTGGAGTTTGAATTACATCCTTCATAATTGAAATTAGTTGGTATGAGTAAATACAGTGATGCAAGAGCAAAGGAGTATGAACCATAGCTACGGAACCTCACCTGAGAACAATTCTTCTTCTGCTTTAAGCGTTGAGTTGGGGTTCAGAGTGGTGGTCCTCGTGCTTTGGGCACTGTAGTTGCCTCACTAACTGCTCCTGTTTGGGTGGTCTGTGGTGGAGTGGTGCTGTGTCAACTTGAACTGGGTTACTACCTGCTGGGGTTGGGGTTAGATGGGGTGTAGCTGGTTTTCTGTCCAACGGGGTAGGGGTACAATCTGCGAGAGTCTGGGTTATGTGTGGTGGGGCTGGTTCTTGGGCAAGTACAACCATGGTTCTACCTGCATCGACAGGTAGCACTGTCTTTTCTAAAGACCGTGTTTTTACTCCCTTAGATACTGCCATTACCCCCTCCAATTCAAATGGCTGATAAACAAGAAAAGTAATTGAATGTACAAGCATTGTATGATAGAGAGGTGCAATGGATAGTGGGGAATAAAAGAGGGCATGAAATAATTCACATTTATGTTGTCTAACCAAACAGGATAGCGTGACACAATTTCACATATATGATGGCTAACTAAACAGGATATCATGACACAGTTTCACATATATGATGGCTAACTAAACATGATAGAGTGACATAATTCAAAATATGATGACTATGTAAACAGGATGACATGATATAACTATATGATGTTTTTATTAAATACGTTGGCATGCCATAGTTCACATTCATGTTGTCTATGGAAACATGATGGCATGATATAATTCACGGATAGAATGACATAATTCAAAATATGATGACTACGTAAACATGATGAGATGATATGACTATTATATGTCTTTATTAATTAGGTTGGCATGCCATAATTCACATACATGTTGTCTATGTAAACATGATGGCATGATATAATTCACATATATGATTATACTAAGCAAGTAAGCAGATGGCAGTCGCATATATTATGTCTAAACTAAGCAGATGGCATTCAATATTGTGTATATGTTGTATAAACTAAGAAATGCAAGACAACATATGCATGCTATGAGTAATATAACTCTGCCAAGTTTGAGCATACACCTCAGGGGGGAAATAGGACTGGTCATCTGTCTCTGAATCCTCCTCTGAGGAGCTATCAGTAACCAGCAAGATATATGCTTCAGCAGGTAGCATTGTCTGCTCTAAAGACCTTGCTTTCACTCCATATTTTTCCATCACCAATTCAAGTGGCTGATGCACAGGAAGAGTAGTTGAATATACAAACATTGTCGACAAATGGAATACGTAATGCAAAAAAAGGATGGCATGATATAGTTAGTGTATATGATGCCTGGCTAAATACCAAGGCATTGCATAAATCACATATATAATGCCTTGCAACAAGATGGCACTTCAGAATTCACATACATGGTAATTAGACACTAAATAGGTGGCATTCACACAAAGCATGTCTAAACTAAGAAAATGACATAGTAATGCAAGACACCATATGCATGATATGAGCAGTATAACCCTGCCAAGTTAGAGCATAGACCTCCGGGGGGTGGAAATAGGACTTGTCATCTATCTATGAATCCTCCTCTGAGGAGCTATCTGTAACCAGCAAGATATGCGCTTCGGCAGATAGCACTGTCGGTTCTGAAGACGCTCCAGATTTTTCCATCACCGTGTCAAATGGTTAATGCACAGGAAGAGTAGTTGAATGTACTAACATTGTTGACAAATGAAATACGTAATGAAAAATAGGATGGCATGATATATTTCACATATACGATGACTGGCTAAACAGGATGGCATTGCAAAATTCACATATATGATCACTACTGCAGGATGCTGCTAACGCGACACTACGAACAAAGACCCTTTGACGAAACTATGTGCGATGCATTAATCGCAAACAGTGATGTAAAAAAACCATCAAAAAAGATGCAAAATGTTTGCGATAGCGGATACATCAAACACGTTTCAAATTTTAGTTGCGTGTGCGATGCGGGGCATACGGTTCAGTTCAATGAACTGCTTGCAATGAGGTAGAAGAACAGAAATAGGCAGCCAGATGAAAGTGTGTGCAATATACAGCATACGGTTCACTCGTATGAACTATTTGTGATTAGGCAACACAAAAGAAACGGTCAGCCAAGTGAATGTGTGCGCGATATATGGCATACAGTTCACTTGGATGAACTGTTTATGATTAGGCAACACAAAAGAAACGGTCAGCCAGGTGAAGGTGTGTGCGATATACGGCAAATTAAGCATACAATTACATAAGTGACTACACACATAAGATTTCCACACACCAAAGTAAGCAATTACATGCATACTAAACTAGGAGAAACGAGCATCTAATCATCTACATCTTGTTGCGATGACGCTTGCCATTGCTCTGCTTCCGGCTGGATCCCTGGTCGTGAATGGTTAATAAAATCTAAGTCTATTTCATATTAAGGTTAAAATAGTACTACCAATATACGAGTCTCATACGATGCCATTTCAACGATTGTACCACAAAAGCCCGAAATATTACAAGGTTCAAATTCCAGAGTTACATGGCTCAAATTTGAAGATTACAAGGTTCAAACTGATATTAGAAATGACATTCAGCTCATTCAGCTGCAAACGCTCGTGTTGATCAGCTGAACATGGATATAAGAGAGGTTCAAACTAAAAATACCAATAGTAAGGCTGGTTTCGAAACCTCATCATTTCTGCAAAGGGATTAGCCACTGACAAGTCATGTATGGGGTTGACACAATGACTTCTGATTACTCTGTCATATGCAGTTCTAATACGAAATTTAGCATTTTTGGAGCCTTTTCCATTCTGCAGTAGCTGCCGGCACTGATCAACAAACCATTTATTTTTTCGATATAAATGCATGTCCAACCTCATTACCTTCAGCACCCTTGCTCTGACAACAAAGAACCTGGCGAATATAATCTCCGGTAAGGTCCCTCAGTAGGAGTTCAAAGTAATTTTTGAGAGATGCAGATCTAGGCATTCGATGTGATTGTCGTTATATTGTATCACATTATCCACCCCCCGGGCCTATTATTATCTGCAAAAGAAAATGTGTTAGTGCCTACATGCAGTTTTGAACACTACTACATGCCTATTTGGTTTGCAAGATTTGTAAAATGCACCAATGTGTCATCTTCGATCTGACATGATTAACATGGGCATTTGATTAGAATCTAGAAAAATGTAGCCTTCTTCACAAGAGGTTGGAGTGGATGAAAATTTCCCTAAGAATACTAGTACAGATGAATCCAAAGGAGAAATACTTCTGGATTGTAACCATATAAATCAAGCAACCAATATGGGGTGGGGGATGTATGTCCTGAAATCCTCCAAAATTCATTCAGAAATCATAGTACATTGTCATTGTAAACTTGGGAAAAGGTGCCAAAAATTGAACTCCCTTAGGGTTAACATTTAACAGGAAAGGAACATCACCTCGATATACAGCTTCTCCAGGAACGAAAAGCATCTCAGGAAACTGACAACTTCATGCAGGTTGGGGCCGATAGATTCTAGTGCCAAGACCTTCACTGTGCGCAGAATCTGGGTCAAGCTTTCCTGGATGACAGACGAACATACATCTTCAAAATTAGAAATAATGTTGATATCAAGAAGGAGAGGTAGAAGGCGACTATTGTACCAATAACAAGTTCGGAGTATTTGACAAACGAGTAGCCCACCACTGTCAATTTCGGCGCAGAAATGACATTGATTCTTGTTGAACCTTGTTGATCAACTATAAGTAATCTCTCAAGTGAAGGTGTGTCCTCAATGACCATATTGTGGTCCACTTTTTGTGATCTCTTGTTGCAGCACCAGCAACACACATAAATAGTCCAGAGAGTCGTTGAGGTGATCTGGAAGCTACTAGACCAGTTCATTGCCTGAAGATGAAGGAACTCGAGTGCAGTACAGCCGCGGAGCAGGTGCTCCATGTCATCCTTTTGGATGCAGACGACAACGAGCTCGAGGTGCTTCAGTCGTGGTAGAAAAAGAGCGGGCGCGTCATTAAGGGGGGATGGGAGTTCATGAACATGGCGAGGCACAGCGTGGGCGCGAAGCGGAGCGTGGACATTGGTAGCTTGCGCATATGCCCATCATTAAAACTGAGCTCCTCGAGCTGATCTAGGGCGGCGGATCAGAACCACTCATCAAGCTTGGCTCGGTCCTTGCCGTTGGAATGGAACTTGCCCATGATAAGGCCTCTGATTGGGCCATGGTGACTGCCGAGGATCTGGGAGAATGCTTCCAAGGTTTTGTGATAGCCATGTGTCACTGGAAACCACGGCCACCTATGGGGCCATCAGCCCCTTGTGGTTCAGCAGGGGGGATGAGCACATTGCACAAAGGGCGGAGAATGTAGCGCAGCACGGCAGAGATCACACGAGCAGTTTTACCCAGGTTCGGGCCACTGCGAGGCGTAAAACCCTACTCCTGCTTTGGTGGATTGTGGTGGAAAACGTAGCGCTCTTTCCCGACAGGGTTGCCTCGGGGTGAGAGCAGCTACGTGCGTACGAGTGTACAAGGTTCCCGAATCCTTTCTATGGTTGCCATGGCCCTCCTTTTATAGATCAAGGGGTCACCAAACTGGCAAATCAGTCATTGTGTACTAATTAGATAGAGAACAGTGCTATCATACCTAACTCTGCAGTCAGAGCAGGGCGCATTAAATGCGCTGCTTAGTGTCACATCGTGGCATGCCCGGCAAGCCTTGTCGGGCTGATCGGCCACCTCCTCATTTGTCTGCTTACCACGTCGCTAGACGCGTGTCATTTGGAGGTGATTTCCATAGGAAGTGGTTGCCACGTGCCAAATAATAGCCACTTAGTCACTTGGGGGCTTGACACCGCACCGATCGATGACTTGCGTCGCTGTGCGGTGGAGCGGTGGAGCCTTGGCGGGGTAGTTTGCCTCCATAGCGCCCGGCAGGCCTGCAGGGACGGTCCTGAGGCTTGTCTTCGGGGCCACCTCGCCCTCGCGAGGCTCACCTGCCCGACAAGGGAGGTTTCTCCTTAGTGGTGTCCTGCTCATTTAGCTTGTCTTGGTCTTCTTGATCTGCCCTTTGATTCCTCAAAGAGCTGATCTCTCCTTGCTTGGTTTGGACTTGGATGTTGCAACCTTGCTCTCTTAGGCCTGTGCACGGTCCGGGCAACAGACCCAGGGTTTGTTGCAACAATAGGAGCCCCCGGGCCTGGCCCGAATGCACTGCCGGGCGTCGTCGAGGTAGGCCCTATCCAGTGCACAGGCAAGAGGGGAGCAGTTGCTCGTCCTTTGAGATCTTCTTTGCTTTCTCATTAATCTGAGCCCAGGTCAGTTTCTGGTTCTCCCGCACGTCGCGTAATGCCAATTGTAGTGGGAGAGATAATGGGCCACAATCTGTGGGGTACCCACGTCCCACGTTCACAGGGCGGTAACCGACACCCCATTATCCTTCCCGCCCCAAGCGCCTCCGCCATGTGTATTGCATGCACTGCGCAAAGTTGGTGCCGGATGCGGAGGGCGCGAGAATGAGTGCCATGGTTGAAAGCCAGGCGTTGTGGATTGGTGCAGGGGGTCAGCCTTGATTCCTCAAGCCGTTGATGGCGAGGAGGAGCCGGACTGGGAGAATGGGGCGGCTACCTCCATGGAAAAATCTAGCCCCCTGCCCCGCTCGCCTATAAAAAGGGAACATGGGGCAAGGCGTTTTTTCCACACATCCTTTCTCCTTCCATTCTTGTAGCAGTCCTCGCCCACCATGGCGAGAGGTCGGGGGTGCGGCGTTGCTCCAGTGGCGGCGACGAGAACTTCTGCTCGATAGCGCCTCCCTCCGAAGATGTGGGGGCGGAGCCCGCCGCGAGAGGAGGTGGGAGGGGGCGAGGTCGTGGTCGTCGTGGCATCCGGGGCCGAGGAGGATGGGGTGGCGCTCTAATTGCGCCTCCACCGGCCGCCCCTCCCCTGATGGAAGGCCATGTCGGAGACCAACCCCTAGAGTTCATCATCAGATTGTACAAGCCTCCGCGCGACCGCCTCCGTCTCCCCACTCCATTCGCTAGGGCGATGGAGCTTGAATAGCCGCGCGCATTGAAGCTGCACATGAGGGGTTGCGGGAACGGTGACATGCGGGTGGATATGGATTTTCCCGCCCCTCATGTCATGTTCTTTTGATGCGGCTGGAGGACCTTTGCTCGCGCCCATAGCTTGTCGGAGGGGCACGTCCTCCATTTTAAATTAATGGAGGCCGACCTGCTCTCCGTCAAAGTCTTTGGGCGCTCGGGTGCTCGCTTAGGGTGCTGTGCGGAGAGCTGGACCGATGACGAAAGCTCCTCCTCGAGCGACAACAATGAGGAGGACAGTGACGGCGATGATGACGATGCCGATGGGGAGGACAACGACTCTGACTCGGGTTGAACACCAGCCGCACCGTCACCGTCAGGCCGGGGCACCAATATCTGCACATGCACTCCTTTTCCGGCAAGGTGATTTGCCAGGGAGTTGGATGCAGAGGTGTGGATGGCATCCCGGGCTCCTCCAGCAGCCTTCCAGCTGGACCCCGGCAGGCTTCCTCGCGGGCTGTAGCTCCGTTAGCCCTGCCGTGTCCTCCTGGCCCTAGTGGTGGTGGCTGGTGGGCTGTCCCTGCCGCTCTCTTCACCATCACCTTCGCCCGCGCCCTCCCACTCTTGTTAGGCCCCTCGCCAAGGGGCCTGACGGGGTCAGGCTGGGCTTCTGCCCAGGTGCCCCTTTTTCCTTCTTCACCTTCCGCCGCAGTGCCTGGGAGGAGAAGGACAAGAAAGGGCATCACGGGGCACTTATCTTTTTTCAATCTAAAATATGTAGGCACTTGCCAAACTTTAGTTCAAATAATGTAACTTCTTTATCCATGTTGGTGTTCTGTAAGATTTGTACTTGCTCATCAGCATATTAATGAAAAAGACAAGCTTTGCCGGGCACTTGTGCATGCATCATACCCATGCAGAGGTGAAATGCCTCTATACGTTCAAGTAAACAAGTTATCTTCGGCAAGCTATCATGCCGGTACCCTCGGATTGTTGCCGTGGGGCTAAGCCTGCCGGGCACAAATCGCAAAGAGGGACCAACCCCTTGCCAAGCCTCCTCCGTCAAAGGCCACTGTGACCATCCTGACTGAAGCAACGTTCGATTCAAAGGATGGGAGCACCTAAGTTTCAAAGGTGACAAGGTTTTCATATGCACAAGTTTCTACTTATAGAACACGTAAGGATAAGAAGAGAATTTAGCTGTTTGGCTTGCCGAGGATTGTCACAAAGGCTCGTCTTCATTTCTTCTTCTTGGGACCGAGTCCACGGCAAGAACCCTGCAATTTAATGCAGATGAAAACAATGCCTCATGCAACCTCATCTACATGATAATGCTATGCTTATGCATGCATGCAAGTTTTCGGGGCACCCCAGCGCTTCGTTTATTTTTGTTGCTCAGGGTCTGCGCCTGGCTTTGTACAAGGGGTTACATGCAACATCGGCAAGGCCTGTACAAAAGGGTGGCTGCCGGGCAGGGCCCGACAGCCGTGCCTTATGGGTAGAACTTACGGAGATGCTCAATGTTCCATGAGTTTTGCAACTGAATGCCATCTCCGGTCTCCAGACGGACTGCACCAGGTCTGGTGACTCGTACTACCCGGTAAGGGCCTTCCCACTTTGGCGTCAACTTGTTTATACCCTTGGCAGACTGAACACGCCTAAGGACAAGGTCGCCTTCCTTAAAACCCCGGGCACGAACCCTACGGCTGTGATAGCGACGCAGGGCTTGCTGGCAGCGTGCAGCACGCGTAGCGGCCCGGAGACGGTTCTCCTCAAGTAGCACAGCGTCGTCACGCCCGTGCCATTCCTGTGCTACTTCATCGTAGGCAAGCACTCGAGGAGATCCAAATATGAGTTTCGTGGGGATAACTGCTTCTGCCCCATAGACTAGGGAGAAGGGAGTCTGCCCGGTAGCTCGATTTGGTGTCGTTCTGAGGGACCAAAGAACCACCGGCAGCTCGTCGATCCATCGCCTGCCACACTTCTGCAGTCAATCAAAGGTTCTTGTCTTGAGACCTCACAACACTTCAGCGTTCGCCCTCTCAGCTTGTCCGTTGCTTCTGGGATGGGCGACAGAGGCAAATGAGATCTTGCTTCCAAGGGCATGAACATATTGCATGAAGGCGCGGCTCATGAATTGGGTCCCATTTTCGGTGATGATTCGGGTAGGCACCCCGAAGCGGCACACCAATCCTTTCAAGAACTTGATAGCTGACTGTGCGGTCACCTTTCTCACGGGCTCCACCTCTGGCCACTTTGTGAACTTGTCGATAGCGATGAACAAGAACTCAAAGCCCCCGGTAGCACGGGGGAAGGGGCCCAAGATATCAAGCCCCTAGACCGAGAAGGGCCATGATAAAGGGATCGTCTGAAGAGCTTGCGCAGGCTGATGGATGTTCTTGAAATGGAACTGGCAGGCTTCACATTTGGTGACAAGCTCAACTACATCTTGGAGGGCTGTGGGCCAATAGAAACCATGCCGGAAGGCTTTACCAACCAGAGCCCTTGATCCAATGTGTGAGCCACACATACCCTTGTGTACCTCTGCCAACAGTTCCTTTCCTTCCTCCCGGCAAATGCACTTCAATTTCACATCGTTTGGGCCTCCTTCTGTACAGCGTGTCGTCCATGAACTGATACATACTGGCCCTCCAGGTTACTCTTTCAGTTTCTTCTTGCTCTTCGGGGAGTTCTCCAGTTTGGAGGAAATGGACTATGTGTCGTGCCCAGGTTGGGGCCAGGGGCTCGGCAACAAGGACCAGTGGCACCTCCTCATTCGCAGGAGCGCACTTCTCGACCGCAGGGACCGGTGGTCTGGCGGGATGGTGCAGCTCACTGATCGAAGGAGAGTTGTTCCCGCCAAGCTCTCTGCCGGGAGCCTCGGGAGGCTCTGCCGGGTGAGGCTTGCTAGATTCTAGTTTCCTCCTCTTTCTGGCCATTGTTGCCGGGGATACGGAGGGCTGATTCAGATGGAGAACAAAAGTCCGTAGTTCCACAGGGAGTTTTTGCGCAGCGCACTTTGATAGATGATCAGCAATGCTGTTTTCCGCACGGGGCACGTGCTCTGTTTGCAATCCATCAAAGCGCTCCTCCAACTTTCTCACTTCCTCGACGTATGCCTCCATCAATGGGCTTTGGTAATCCTTGTTGACTTGTCTTCACCACAAGTTGTGGATCTCCGCAGATGATCAGCTTCTTGATTCCCAGTTCTGTTGCAATCCTGAGCCCGGCAAGGAGCCCTTCATACTCTGCAGTATTGTTGGTAGCCTTCTCCCAGGGAAAGTGCGTCTGGACGACGTACTTAAGGTGCTCCTCAGTGGGGGAAACAAGAAGCACACCAGCCTCTGCACCTTGTAGGGAGAAGGCACCATCGAAATACATAATCCATTCTTGGGGTGCTTCCTTGCCGGGGATGATCGTCTCCAATACTTCTTCATCAGGAGTTGGTGTCCACTCTGCGATGAACTCTACTAGTGCTCTGCTCTGAATAGTTGATGTGCTTTCAAACTTCAAACCAAAGCTGGACAACTCCAAAGCCCATTCCACAATCCTGCCGGTGGCCTCAGGGTTTTGGAGTATGCGTTGCAAGGGGAAGCGGGTGACAACTGTGATCTCGTGGGCTTGGAAGTAGTGGCGCAGTTTCCTTGAGGCCATGATGAGGCCAAAAATCAAATTTTGCACGCTAGAGTACCTTGATCTGGCTCCCTGTAATAGGGAGCTGAGGAAGTACACTGGGCGTTGCACCACTTTCTTCCTTGCCGCAACCATAGAACTGCTTCCGCTACCCTGCCTTTCTTCGCTCTGGACTAACTCTGGTCTCGCCGGGACGGGTTCGCTTTCCTCTTCAGAGGGGACAGTGGTTGTGGCTGCCGCGTCATCCACTTCCCGCTGCGCCACCAGTGCCGCACTACCCACTTGATTGGTTGCCTCTAAGTATAGCAGCAATGGCTCTTGTGGTTTGGGAGCGACCAAGGTGGGCACAGAGGAAAGATAGGTCTTCAAATCTTGTAGCACAGCGTCTGCCTCTAGGGTCCACTCCACGGGTCCTGCCTCCTTCAAGATTTTGAAGAATGGCAGGCCGCGCTCGGCAGACTTGGAAATGAACCTGCTTAGTGCAGCCACGCATCCAGTCAAATGCCTTAGTTCCTTGACTGTCTTGGGTGCTTGAATTTGCTCGATAGCCTTGATCTTGTCGGGGTTGGCCTCTATCCCTCGATGAGACACAAAGAAGCCAAGTAGCTTGCCAGAGGGAACTCCAAACACACACTTCTCCGGGTTCAGCTTCAAGCTGATCTTGCGTAGATTAGCAAAGGTTTCTTCCAAATCATGGATGAGGGTTGATCTGTCCTTGGTCTTGACCACAATATCATTCATGTAAGCTTCAACGTTTCTGTGCAGCTGGGACTCAAAGCCAATCTGTACTACTCTTGCAAAAGTGGATCCGGTGCTCTTTAACCCAAAGGGCATCCGTACAAAGCAGTACGTGCCACATGGGTTATGAATGCGGTCTTCTCTTGGTCTTCCTTGGACATGAAGATCTGGTGGTATCCAGAGTAGGCATCCAGAAAGGAAAGCAGGTCACACCCGGAAGTGGAATCCACAATCTGGTCGATGCGCGGCAAGGGGAACGGGTCCTTCGGGCATGCCTTGTTTAGATCTGTGAAGTCTATGCAAAGCCTCCATTTCCCATTCGCCTTGCGCACTACCACTGGATTTGCTAACCATGTGGGATGCAACACTCCCCTGAACAAACCAGCAGCTTCAAGCTTCTTGATCTCCTCGGCAATAAACTGTTGCCGCTCCAAAGCTTGCTTCCGGACCTTCTGCTTGACGGGCCGGGCATGTGGGCAGACAGCAAGGTGGTGCTCGATTACCTCCCTGGGAACACCGGGGATATCAGACGGTTGCCAGGCAAACATATCGATATTTGCCCGCAGGAAGGCAACGAGCGTGCTTTCCTATTTGTCATCAAGGGTGGCACTGATAGTGAAGGTACCATCAGTGCCAGCCAGCCCTGCCGGGACCTTCTTCACAGCAGGTGCAGCAGCTTTGGATCTCTTGCTATTGGAACTCTCCGGCAAGTCATCAACAGGTGCAGCACACTTCGGAGAGGCACGCTTCCCGGATTCCTTGCTGGCATCCTTGCTAGCTCTCTTCATTTTCTTACTTTCCTTGGCGGGAGCAGTGGTTTCTGCAGCCTCAGCAGCGATCGCCTCCCGGTACATCTTGTCCACGCATATGACTACGTCCTTCTGATCTGACAGAATGGAAATGACTCCTATCAGCCCTGGCATCTTCAAGGTGTTGTAGGCATAGTGGGATGCCGCCATGAACTTGGCCAGAACTGGGCGACCAAGGATTCTGTTGTATGGCAAGGGGAGGTCAACCATGTCAAACACAATCTTCTCAGTTTGGTAGTTTAACTCCCCTCCGAACGTCACCGGCAGCGTGATCTTTCCCTTAGGACGACTCCTGCCGGGGTTGATTCCTTGGAACGTGCCAGTAATCTTGAGCTCCTCATCTGCTATCTGGAGTTTGCTGATGACCTTTGGAGATATCAGATTCAACCCGGCCCCGCCGTCAACCAACATCTTTGTGACATTGAGGTTGCGTATTGTTGGTGAGACAAACAACGACAAGCACCCTACCACGGTGGTGCGGTCAGGGTGATCCTCTCTGTCAAAGATGATGGGCGTGCGGGACCACTTGAGCGGTTTCCGAGAATCCGCTGCTGGCTCCACGACATTGACTTCACGCGCCCACTGTTTAAGTTGGCGGTGAGAGGAGTGCAGAGATGCACCCCCGTCAATGCACATGGCGTCAGTGGCTTTCTGGAACTCCTGCTCGCTGGTTTCCTCTTCATCTCCTCCATCACTCTCATCATTGCAATCCTCCTTCTTACGGCCTCTGGCGGGCTTCCCTTGATTCTGAGGAGCCTTGCCGGGGCGACTTACTCCGCCGCCTCGGCCCTTCCCGCCAGCACCATCCTGGTTTTTCTCCTTATCACGCTTCTCATACTAAGCCCTCTGCTTCTTGACGAGCTGCTCAACCTGATGACACTCCTGAAGGTCGTGGCCCTTGGTCCTATGGATCTTGTAGTACGGCCCCTCACCTTTCCCATCCTTCTCAGCAGCTGCAGCTGCCCGACAGTCAGTGCACGCGGCAACCTCCTTACCGGGGGCCTCGGCCTTGGCCTTCTTGCCGGTACTAGGTGTGCTTGATCCTTCGACGACTATCACAACTTTCTCCTTGCACTTCTTATTGCGTTTCTTATTCTTCTTCTTCTGACTGGTGGCGTTGTCGTCATCGTCTGAATTGATGTCGATGCCATCCTCTTCGCCGGGCAGTTGCCTTCCCTCCTCTATGCGAGCACACTTATCCACCAGAGTGTATAACTCATTCACAATCTTGGGCAGCTGCACGTTCATTTTGGAACGTATCCTGTGGTTGCGCACGTTGGACTGGAATGCAGCTATCACAGCTGCCGGGTGGATATCTGGGATGTTCCTGTGCACTCGACTGAACCTTTGCATGTACTTCCACAAACTTTCTCCTTCCTTCTGTGGGAGGAGCTACAGATCGCTGGGCCGTCCTGGTTCTTGATGGCCGCCCGTAAAGGTGCCAACAAACTCATGGCACAGGTCAGCCCAGGTCGAGATGGAGTTCTTCGGTAGGTGCATTAGCCAAGACCTCACATTTGGCTTGAGTGCCAAAGGGAAGTAGTTGGCGAACACCTTCTCATCTCTTCCCCCGGCAGCCTGAACAGCAATGGTGTAGATGCTTAGGAACTCTGCCGGGTTCAATCTCCCATCATACTTCTCTGGTATCTCTGGCTTGAATGTGCGGGAAGATGGCCAACGGACTTGCCGCAGTTCATGAGTGAAGGCGGGGCATCCAACCTCAAAAGGTAGGTATCCACCCTCACGAAGAGTGGGCTTGTTGACGTCGGGGCCATTGCGCCTATCAGACTGGCGGTGGGTGTCGCGGCGCCGCTCAATGGTGACGCGCGCGCCTTCCCCTCGCCTGTCCTCCTGGGCCTGCCACTGGTCTCGACGTGCTCGAGGGCCAGACAAAGCCATCGAGATGTCGTCGGGTTCTTGATCGCGTGGCTTTGGCCGTGGCCCCTGCGTAGACTGCCGCAGAGGGGACTGCATCGTGGCGGTGGCCCCTTCGGCACGGCCAGCAGTGCGGGCCGTTGTCGTCGCCTGGGGAGGCCGTGGTGGGCCAGCTCGTTGTGATCCTCCCGCCTCAGTGAAACCAATTAGGCTTTGAATGGTGGCTCTCCACTCATCCATTTGATCGGCTACCGGCGGAAATCTCAACAGCAGCTAGGTCCGCGCCATAGCCTCCGAAGCTCTGCTTGGCATGGATGACAACGTAGACCGTAGCGTCGCCTGGCTCCTCATGGTGCCAGTAGTAGCTGTGCCGTGTTCTCGTCCTCATGAGCCCGTCGCCAGGGTGGCATGGTGACGAGGTGGAGGCGCTTGAGGGCCAGCGGCTCCGTTTGGAGCATCGGCTGGGGCAGCTCGTTCCGGGAGTGGCGCACGCTCTACGGCCGCGCCCGCAGTGGGGGCGGTCGAAGAGTTGCGATTCGCCCCAGAGCGAGTGCCACCGCTGCGGCTGTGCCCTTCGGCCGGGCGGAGAGGTGCAGACAGAATGATTTCTCCACCCGTACCTCATGGAGCGTGACCATTGGGATGATGTTGGTGTTGTCCTTCCTCGGTGCCTTCTGCCCTTGTTTCAGCCGCGGGGGAGGTGGTGACGACGTCGCCTGTGCCGGCCACGTCCCCCGCAGCGTCCATGTCTCCGTGCGTCCCCGTAGCCCCCGCGGCGTCGGCGGCCGCGTGCAACGGGGCCTTCGAGGTGGACGGTTGGGCTGCATCACCGGGCTCCTTCTTGGGCGCCATGGACGATGGAGACGTCGATGAAGAACATGGTGAGGATGATGAAGATAATGACGCGCAGCGTACGCTTCTCGGGTTCGTGCAAGTGCTTCCCCCAACATGGCACGGCAAAGATGTCATGGGAAACCATGGCCACCTATGGGGCCATCAACCCCTTGTGGTTCAGCAGGGGGGATGAGCACATTGCACAAAGAGCGGAGAACGTAGCGCAGCACAACAGAGATCACACGGGCAGTTTTACCCTGGTTCGGGCCACCGCGAGGCGTAAAACCCTACTCCTGCTTTGGTGGATTGATGGTGGATTGTGGTGGAAAACGCAGCGCTCTTGCCCGGCAGGGTTGCCTCGAAGCGAGAGCAGCTACGCGCGTACGAGTGTACAAGGTTCCCGAATCCTTTCTAAAGTTGCCATGGCCCTCCTTTTATAGATCAAGGGGTCACCACACTGGCAAATCAGTCATTGTGTACTGATTAGATAGCGAACAGTGCTATCATACCTAACTCTATAGTCAGAGCAGGGCACATTACATGCGCCGCTTAGTGTCACATCATGGCATGCCCGGCAAGCCTTACCGGGCTGATCGGCCACCTCCTCGTCTGTCTGCTTGCCACGTCACTGGAAGGGTGTCATTTGGAGGTGATCTCCATAGGAAGTGGCTGCCACGTGCCAAATAACAGCCACTTAGTCACTTGGGGGCTTGACACCGCATCGATCGATGACTTGCGTCGCTGTGAGGTGGAACGGTGGAGCCTTGCCAGGGTAGTTTGCCTTCATAGCACCCGGCAGGCCTGCCGGGACGGTTTTGAGGCTTGTCTTCGGGGCCACCTCGCCCTCGCCAAGCTTGTCTGCCCGGCAAGGGAGGTTTCTCCTTAGTGGTGTCTCGCTCATTTAGCTTGTCTTGGTCTTCTTGATCTGCCCTTTGATTCCTCAAAGACCTGATCTCTCCTTGCTTGGTCTGGACTTGGATGTTGCAACCTTGCTCTTTTAGGCCTGTGCATGGTCCGGGAAACAGACCCAGGGTTTGTTTCACGGACACCATGGCAGAGCTCGTGGGCATCGAGGAGGTCGAGAGGGGTGGAGAGCCATAGGGGGCGCCACCGTCGGGAAGGGATGGTTGTCCTTGCCCCATATTTGATTGGGAGGAGGGATATGATGACTGTCCACATATCATCGGGGAGGCTGCTGATGAAGTCTAGGCCTTCTGGAGTCGCTTGCGGTTCTTTCTCGACCCGCCTCCGCTTGTTGGCAGCCTCGTTCTCCACCTTGTCGCTGGCGACGGCAACCTCTGTCTCCATATTCACGCCGTGCTCTGGTGCTTCAGCAGCCTCAGCGTCGCCACTCCCTCTGATGGGGCGCTTGGGCGGCATCCTCATACACTGATGGCTTTGTGGACTGAGAGCGGCGTCGAGGATGCGGGCAGAGAGAGAGGATTGTATGTGTGGCGAGGATGGGGGTGCGGCCGCTCGGGCGCGCCATTAATACGGACCACTGGAAGCCTGGCAGGCGGCGGTCAAAGGCTATCTCGCCTCCCGGTGAGCCTGCGCGGTGGACTTCTGGCATTCCTATACCATAATTTCACACAGCTACTCGCACGCCTCTCGGTGACACTGCGGAGTGAAAACGCCTCCTGGTGAAACTGCGCAGCGAAAACGCCTCCTGTCAATTCACATACCTGCACGCACGCCTCCCGGTCTGCTTGTGTGGCGGACTGCTCGCATGCGTCCCGTCAACTCACGCCTTCTCGCACGCCACACGGGGCGCGTGGCGGCACGTATATATTTTTTTTTGATGATTCATTCTGCCGCTTTACTGCTTAACCGAAGCATGGCATGGTCTAACGCACACAGTCCGAATAAATATTCCGCATGAGATATTGGTTGCCAGTTATTAACAATCTCCCATTTGTAAGTAGATTATATCAAAACTTGTCTCAAATTTGACCAAAAAATACAATATCACAGTCTACTGGTGTCCATATATGACACCACGATAAGTTTCATGAATTTCAACTAAGTTTTGGATTTACTGAATTTTAAAAATCAATATTCTCAATGTTTTGAAATTTCTTTCACAGGGAAACATGCACCCAGGGACACACATATGATTTTGCAATCCATTTTGGTGCACATGTAGCTCAAATTTTATTTTTGCACATTAAATCCCTAGGACATCAATCAATATATAAAACAAGTAGAATGATCTCTTTGTTTTTTTCAAACTTTAACATGACACTCCTTTGGTCACATGTTCACTGCAGAAAAAGTTTGACATGCCTCAGAGTGGAGGTGGTGGTGCGGGATGTGTGTCTCTCTGTGTGTGTATGGGGGGTCCATCAGTACACTACTAGTCGCGAGCCTCCGTGATGTGGGATTATTGAGCATTTTGTTAGTCATGTATATATGCCACATCAAAGTCGTGAATTGGTTATTTAAAGCATTAGACAACCCTTTCATACATACATGTTCGGGCCACATGCATGCATTGGTGGTCCTCTCGGACACTCCCTCGTGCGGTTAGCAGCGACGTGCCAATTCGTTAGCCCACAAAGGTTTTCAGTTTCCACCGACAACAAGAGGTATCAGACCGAAGGTGGATTCATCTTGGCATGTGTGTTACGGTGTGGATCATGGTGAGATTCCATATCAAAGTTCGGGCATGTGCGTACACATGAGTCCCTCCCACCGGCTCGAAGTGAGGGGGCTACGCATCGTGATCCTCTATGTAGTGCGATTCCGGTTTGTGAAGCATGTGCCACGTCAAAGTTGTGCATTGGGTATTCAAACATCACACAACACACGACAACATGCATGCGGTGGTTGTCCTATGACACTCGCTCGCGTGTGACTCTCTGTGGGCCCATGAGGTCTTCATCGATCAATTGAATGTACAACGAGAGAGAGGTTAATTTGACCAACAAGGATGGTTCTTTTTTTTGTTTGTGTTACGTATATGCACGGTAGGGGTATGTAGTACATGTCAAAGAGGGGGCAACATGTATACTATATATATATATGTCATAACCTTGCTCCATGTGGGGACTTTCTGGTTCCCGAGGCAGGTGCCACATCAAAGTTGTGCATTGGTATTCAAACATCACGCAATACCATGCAGGCGGTGGTTGCCGTATAGGAACTCACTCGCATGCGGTGCTTCCATCCGTGGGCCCGCAAGGTCATCCTCCATCACTTTGACCCAACGAGAGAGAGGCACATTTGACAAACAACGAGGATTAATTTGTTTAGGGCTGTGTTAGGGTAGGAGTATATATATATAGTATGTGTCGAAGGGGGGATGGGGAACCAACATATACTAGGTGTCACACATGAACCTCACTCTCTGTGGGGACTTTGCAGTTTTTGAGGCAAATGCCACATCAAAGGTTGTGCATTAGGTATTCAAAACATCACAACCACACACCTCTCCATATATATGTTTTGGCACACATGCAAGTGATGGTGGTTGTCCTGTGGCACTCACTCACGTGGTTATCAGCGATGCTTCCATCTGTCGGCCCGCTTCTTTCACCGATAATGAGAGAGGTTAATTATTTTGACTTAGGAGGGGATTAATTTTTTGTTTGTCTCGCGATATAGGTCATGATGTGAGATTACATATATAATAGCGCATGTGTACACATGAATCCATACCGCTAGATAGAAGGGGGGGAGCACATGACACGTCATGAACCTCTTGCTCTGTGTGGGGACCTGTGCGATTTTGAACGCATGCACCACATCAATGTTGTGCATTAGGTATTCAACACATATGCATGCATCACGCACCTCCAAAAATATGTTTGGGACACATGCATGCAATGGTTGTCTTTGGACACTCTCACTCGCTTGGTTATGGGCGGCAAGCCTATATATTCGTGGGCCCGCGTGGACGTCCATCATTTCGACTGACGGCGAGAAAGGTTACCAAGGTGGATTCTTCTTCTTTGGTTCATGTTACCGTATAGTAGGTCAATCATTCTAGGCCTAATTAAGTTTGAGCGCATGCATGCTACGCATCGTGAACCCTCGATCAGTGTGGGGATTTTACGGTTCCAAAGCATGGTGCCACATCAAATTTGCGCATTGCGTATTCAAACACCACACACACCACTTCCATATACATAATTGGGCCACATGCACAGAGTGGGTTTTGTCTTCAGACAGTACTCCCTCGCGAGTTTATCGGCCACAAGCTAGCCCATTTTGCGGGGCCGTGTGGACGTCCATCACTTTGAGCAACAACGAGCGAGAGAGGTTATACGATCAAGTTGGATTCTGTTTTGTCCATGTTACAGTACGTCTCGGTGAGATGCCCTCCCCCCGACACGTGTGTGTGTGGGGGGTGGGGGTGGGGGGGGCTACTTCGCACTACCCGCGACCTCCGTGGGGTCGGGGAAGTCCGGTTATTTTGCGAGGCACACGTGCCACATCAAAGTTGTGAATGGTAGTTAAATATCACACCGCACCCTTTTCATACATATAGTATAGGGCCACCCGCAGGTGGTTCGTATGTGGTCTCATCCATCTCCCGCAACAAACACACATTTGTGGGTCGGCACACGGTCCACCTTTGTCCGTAAGCGAAAGGGGAAGTTTGACCATATATATAATGGACTTCTATAGGTTTTGTGTTACGGTAGGGTGAGATTTCAAACCTAACTATCTGGGGGCATGCATTCGTAGCTAGGATTCCCTTACCGCCGACACGAAGTGGGGTTCGTAGGGGGTGGTTGACTAGCAATACTGTGAGCTTTGTGCGACAGGTGCCAGATCAAAGTTGTGAATTGGGTATTCGAACATCAAACCACCCTTTTCATACATACATTTGGTCCACATGCAAGTGTGTTCGTGTTCTAACCCATTCCCGCATTTATTCCTTTTTCCAAATTTATAAACAACACACGAGTTGGATGCAGAAACCATCTGCGATTGGGTACACAACACACACGGTTCGGTTAGACTACCCGTGTGCCATGCCCGTGCCCATGCAGTCACTCACATCAGCACAGTAGATTGGGCTCCACGAGGCTTGCCTCCCGCTGTCGAAAATATCTACTGCCTCGTAATCTCGAAAATATCTACCGCTTGGAAGGTTTTATGTTTGATAGCACACGATTAGTATGTGCGGACCGTGTGCGATGTCTGTTACTCCCGCTCTACTTCAATGCCTTTATTCAAATTTTCAGTAGCCCTGGCATTTTACTCACGCCTCTACATCCCTCGCAATCTCAAAAATATCTGCTTGCCCTTGATTCAAATTTTTAGTAGCCCCGCCTTGTTACTCCCGCCTCTGCATCCCCCGCAATCTCAAAAATATCTGCTCGCCCTTGATCCAAATTTTCATTAGCCCGGAATTTTACTCCTGCCTAGTAAATTTTTCAGTTGCCGTGGAATTTCCTCAAACACCACCTTGCCCCCCCCCCCACACACACCACACACTCCCCAAAATCTCCGCTCACACAGACACACACCACCCCTCCCTTGCTCGAAACCATTGGTAGGTCGGCGCCATCACCGCTGCCGCCTCCATCCTTAACCTCTGCTTGTGTGCTGGGGAGCTCGAGGAGCCAATGGTCCAAAAGAGGTTTATCGCGGCCTCTTTGCCCGACGCCGGCGAGGTGACCACCGAGGTGTCCCCGTCGTCCTCCGCGGGCTCTTTATCGATCCGACATCGCCGGTCACCCGATTCGCCCGCCGCCGCGCCCCTACACGGGTTCGAGGACTTCCCCGTCTTCCCTCAGGCCCAGCCGCCGACAAGGTCCTACCTCAGGGCCCGGCAGCGGCGGTGGGGGACGTGGGTCGCCGAGATTATGAATCGGGAAACCCACACCCGCCAGTGGCTTGGTAGCTTCCACACGGCCGAGCTCGCGGCCATGGAGTACGACCGCTAGCAGGTCCGCTACCACGGTGTGGCAGCTAGGCTCAATTTCCCCTTCGGCACACGTCCGGTTGACCTTGCTCCACCCGAGCCAGGGGTGGTGAGCTTGGCTAGGGCGCGGGAGGTCCACGAGGTGTGGGGGCGCCTCGAGGCCGAGGCCGCCGACGAGGCCTACTTGCAAGAGCTCTGCCGGCAGCACCCAAAGCTCATGGAAGCGGAGCGGGTGATCTTCGCCGGCGTGGAGGGCAGTGAGGTTATCATGCTCTCCTTCAATGATGAGGTTGAAGGCAGCGAGGACGGTGGCGCGGAGGGCGTCAAGGTGGGCAGCGAGGACGAGGAGATCGACGTCGACGAGTGGAGGAGTGTCTTCCCCAACGACCCCGACGATGGCACCAGCCCGAACCCGGCTCGTGGCACACCGTACCTGACGAGGAAGGATTGAATCGACCTCCACTTTGACCGAAAGTAGTTTAGTTTAGTTTAAATTTATGTTTTATGTTCGGTTATGCAAAACTATCTATGGTTATGTTTGAATGCATGCTACTTTCGGTTGAACCTGCTTTGAACTTGATCAAATTGAAGTTTACAATGTTAAGTTTAGCGGATCGACTAGAAACGGCAAAAAATTGGTGGAGTATATATACATATATATCCACTAAGGGTTTTAGTCCATTAACTTTTAAAGGATCGGCTAGAGATGGCCTTATGCCTTGTTTATTTCAGTTCTTCGCAATGTGATGCTCTATATGTGCAACTATTTTCCGTGCAGTTCAATTTCATCAATAATAGTTTCAACAATACCGCTATGAATTACGATATTTGGTTGCTGTTAAGGATGTTGCAGTTAACATGCCTTTTCATTTTTTTTAACAATAACTAGTGTACTTTAGACCTGCACAATACCAGTTTGAATGACTATATTTGCTTGTTTTTAAATGTTATGCCTGTTGCAGTTAACACACCTTTCCACTTCTTGTTTTGCTTAACTAGCGTGCTTAAACATGCACACTGAAGCTACCATTTGTAGATTATGTTATCTACCATGGATATATTTGGTTGATGTTTAGCCTATTGTGCTTAACATGCCTTTATATGTACTCATACAGGACAATATTGAGAACAACTGTTGTTTTCCATCGAGGTTAGTTTCATCGCATTGCTTATATGTACTCACTGTTCAGGATATCGGTAGCTGGTACCATATAGCCTGGGGGCTGATAAGGGATTAATCATCGAATCAGACATTTCACTGAATATATCTGTAACCCATTTATCGGTAGGTTAACTAGGGCCATATTTAATATATCTGAGGCTAGATAGCAACATGCATTGTACTGAATGACTAAATATGCAATCCTAGGCTACATAGCAACAAGGAAGAGTGTTACCTTAATGTTCTAATGATGTCTAGATATACATGTAATAAGATCTTATATAATGGGATGGAGGGAGTGTTGTACTACATCATTTTGCAATTGTTGTTTAGCTTCTAATATTAACTTGGTGCTTTTAGGTACATATGTCATTGCCAAAGGTCCACACTTCGACCCTTTCTGCGTATGGGTCAATGAGATATTCATGAACCAGCATCAAGTGAGGAAACTGATAAAGATTGTTATTAAAATGGGTCAACAGATGTCAATCGAACTATTTGTTTACACTTTATGCAAGACAATAGTGAACTGCAGGATGGTAAGTAAGAACTCTGTAGCCTTCTTTTTACTACCCGTAATGAGCTGTGTTAGATGACAATGTCTGAATCTTTTTCCTTTGCAGTGGATCCTGAAGCAGTTTACTCAAGATTACCTCTCAAACTACATGATTGGCGGGCGGCCATCACAAGGGGTTGGACTAGAGTCGTGCGTGCCTTCTGCATCGAGGAGAGCACAATAGGGCCATTTTGCTTCACCTTGTTTAGCAACCAGAATGTCTCTCGCCTCTTTCTTTACCATCTGTAATAGTACAAGTATACAACCCTGGTTCATCATTCTTTATTTGGTGCTTATGTAATTCTTGAATATATGTACCTGTGAATCGAATAATGCATTGGTTGTTTGAACCTGATGGATATGAATAAAGCTATAGCCTACTTTCAAATTAAAATTAGGTACAATTTTAAATAGCAGCAATTAAATTAGGGTGAAATTACGCTCTGCAGGTCATTACGGCGCACACGATCTATAAAGCATAGCATGTGTGATATACATCATAATCCGACATGGTTCACAGAGAGTAAACATGTGTAACCATGCACACAGTTGCCGTTTGCAAAGCGTGTGTGATGTCAGACAATATCACAAACGGTGCGGGAAAACTAAATGTGTGTGATTGTCGACCTATCGTACACGGTTTACAATCATGAATTGTTTGTGATGTGCTAGGCATCGTAAATGTAGAGCCAGTTTGGTACGTGCCTAGTATGTGGCTGGACTGCGCCTGGTTTTAGGTAAAACCACATAACTCTGACTGCGATGGCAATGCGAGCACAAACAAGTAGCAAGGATGAAGCATTTGGGATATTCGAGATATCAGAAACAGTTTTACAGGGACAACTGTATGCATCATGGCTCCCTATCCCCGACGGTTTCTGGGTCATGTGGGAAGGACCCCCCCTATCGCAATCACTCACTTGGCAACGGTTCAAAACACCATCGCAGAAAGGGGTTAAAAACCGTTTGTATAGCACCTCGCTGTACCAGTGGATGCCTTGCTAAACAAGATGGCATTGCATAATTCACATATATGATACAGAAATTAAACAGATGGCATTCAAACAAAGCATGTCTAAACTAAGCAGATGACATATGTGATGTATAAAGTAAGAAATGCAAGGTGCCATATGCACGATATGACCAGCATCAGCATTCCAAGTTAGAGCAAAGACCTTAGGGGGAAAAAAGGAGTGTTCTGCTGATGTTGGTCATATCGTGCATATGGCGCCTTGCATTTCTTACTTTATACATCACATATGTCATCTGCTTAGTTTAGACATGCTTTGTTTGAATGCCATCTATTTAATTTATGTATCATATATGTGAATTATGCAATGCCATCTTGTTTAGCCAGGCATCCACTGGTACAACAAGCTACCATACAAACGGTTTTTAACCCCTTTCCGCGACGACATTTCGAACCGTCGCCTTGCTAGTGTGGGCGATAGGGGGGTCCTTCCCACACGACCCAGAAACTGTCGGGAATAGGCCCTCAGCTCACACACGCTGCGCAAAATGAGCTCGTGTGCGATCGGGCTAGCCATCCCATACAATTATACAGGCCCAATCATTTCCATTCGTAAGTACATCCCACACAGTGAATCCCAGAGAAACGTTTCCCTTCCTATGTACATCACACATAGTCAATCCAAGGAATACGTTTCCGTTTGTATGTACATCCCACACAGTCAATCCAAGAAGAATGTTTTCATTCATATGTACATCCCACATGATGAATCCCAGACAAACGTTTCCGTTTGCACGTACATCACAGACAATTTTCCCCATCAAATCGTCTATGATAGCGTTGCCATTGCAGACGATATTAACAATTTTATCATTAGCGTTATTTAATGCATCACGCACGATGCGTAGAAGAAACTGTGTGGCATAGGCTGTCCATCACAAACACTTTTTATGTGGAAAATGTTTGCGCAAGGTGGCCTAACACAAACAGTTTTCAAGAGGAAGTCGTGTGTGATTGTTCATTGATCCAACATGTTTTCTTCCTAGAAGCTATGTGGGTTGTTTGAGGTCATCACCCACAGTGTTTTCTCAATAACCATTTAGAATAGAAAAACCCAATCAGCAAGCTAATTGGCCTATTATTAATAATCCATTTATTAATCAAATTGACATTTCATATTAAGCACACAATATATTTCATTTTCGTATTACGGAACCAGGATTTCATAACTGAAATACATCAGAGCAAAACAACATATAGCTTTAGCACTCAGTTACACCATATAGGCATATAGCTAGCTACCCCATTACACAACTGCACCAGCACCAAGTTTCACATGCAACATCTATAACCTTTGGAAATTAGCATCATAGATGGTAGATAGACAGATGAATCTCATCTAGAAAACTGCTAAAGCAGAAGGCGTATATTGAGCCTTCATTGATGTTCAAGGTCTTTACAACTTTAGGCCAGTGCCTATGGATGATTGACCGTCCATCCTTCGTCCTCTTGAGGAATACTCCAATATTGTACCATGGGTGTTGTATGAATACCTTCCTCGCCTCCTGACCATACAGGTGGTTTGAGAGGTAATCATCAGTGAACTGCTTTGGAAAGGCGTGAAAACAAGGATATGCATAACTATCTTCTCTAAATTTGGAAATGGCGCAAAGAAATAAAAAAGACAAGGTATAATAGTTAGTACCATCCTGTAGTGCACTGATTTCTTCTTCATTGTGCAGACAAAGATCTTGTTGTTTTTTGTTGCTAGTTTCTTTATCCTAACAATCTTTCTGAGTTTCTTGACTTGACTGATATTCATGGACAACTCATTTCCCCATATGCAAAAAGGGTTGAACAGTGGGTTAAAAGCTCTGACAGCAGGACCTACATGTGCAAGACCAAACTGTTAAAAACCTAAATATTAGAATGTTTCCTGCAATTGCATAAGAATGTGCCATTAGACAAAGGACCATGTGTCATGGGTGGACACGATCACCTATGAGGCCATGAGCCCCTTGTGGTTCGGCAAGGGGGAGATCACGTTGCACAAAGAGTGGAAGCCATGAGGCAGCGCGACGATGAGGCTCTGGTCATTTTTACCTAGGTTTGGGCCACAGAGAGGCGTAAAACCCTACTCCTACTTTGGTGGATAGGATGGAGGAAACACGACAGCATGCAGCGCTAAAGCCCGGCAAGGTGGCCTCGGGGAGAGTTGCTACACAAGTACAAGTGTCAGGGGGTCCAAATCCCTCTCTTGGTTGCCTTGGGCCTCCTTTTATAGCTCAAGGGGTAACCACAGTGGCAAAACAGACATTATCTTGTGATTAGATAGCTAATAGTACTATCATACCTAAATCTGGCAGTTAGGACAAAGTGTATTAAATGCACTGCTAGGTTTCGTGCTGAGGGTGAAACCCAGCAAGCCTGCCGTGCCGCTTAATCATCCTCAGCTTATCATCTTGACACACCTTTGGACGGGTGTCAACTGGGTGTGATTTTCTTATCATTGCGCTGCCATGTGCTTAGTGAGAGCCACTTAATCACCTAGATGGCTCGACACCGCATTGACAAGTGACTAGTGTCACGATGTAGTGGAGCGGTGGTAGCTGGCCTGCGCCTGCCGGGGGCAGGGCTTCCGGGCTATCTTGGAGGGGCGTGCACTTCGGCCTACGGTTGCCCTAGTGTAACACCCCATGTCATTAGCCCCAGTAATCACTTTTGATAATGACCAGTCAGCATGTTAACAGTGCATAATCATCATTAGCATCATATTGCATTTCAACTCCTAAGTCAAAATACAAAGTTTAAATGAAAGTGGAAAATAAAAGTTGTCCAACGTAGAAACTAAAATGTTCAATAAATAACAAATATTACAGAGGCTACTCTAAAATTGTAACCAACAATTAATAAATTAATTAGGTGGCTCTATCTTTACCAAAACAGCAGGGTTTATTACATTTTATTTATTATAAAATTTGTGTGAACTCCAATTGCCTACAAACCAATTTTTGACAGTGGTAGATAATGCCTAGTAATTATTGGAGCAAATGCCATGTTTTACAAAAATCATTTTGAGGCCTAACTAATTGCAAAACAGAAAAATAAGAATGAAGAAAAGAAAAAAAGACAAAAATAAAATAAAACAAGACCAAAAAAATAAAAAGAGAAACCCCCCTGGCCCAACTGGGCCATAGCCCAGCCGGCCGGCCCAACTCCCCCCCTCCCTGGCCTATATGGCCCCTCCCAGGGACCCCGAAACCCTACCCCCCCACCGACACCCATTCCCCCCCTCGCTCCCCCCCGATCCATTTCTGGATCGGGTCGAGCCCCCGCGCTCGCCTCGCCACGCTCGACCCCGCGCCCATCGCCGCCCGTCGCCGACGCCGCCGCCTCGCCGGACCGTCTCCCCGACCACGTCGCCGTCTTCCTCGTCCTCCCCCTCGACGGCTCCACCGAGCCTCGCCGCCCCTCTTCCCACGAACGCCGGTGAGGCTCCGGCCTCCTCTCCCTCCCTCGCTCCCGCACCGGACCGCGCCCACCCCCAGCGCCGCGCGCCTCGCCTCGCTCGCCGTGCGCACTCGCACGCCCCGCGCCGCGCCAGCGCCCGCCCGCCGCTCTCGGCCTCCCTCACCCCGTGCGCGCCCCGCTCGCCCGCACTGCCCCCTGCACTGCCGTCGCTCGCGCCGCCCCGCGCCCGCACGCACGCGGTCGCCGCGCCCTGCGCCCGCTCGCGCCTGCCCATCGCCGCGCCCCTGCGCCCGCGCGCACGCGCCCTCACCCGCAGTGGCCATTGGGCCACAGACAGGTGGGGCCGAGGCCCTGTGCCACCCCCCTGTGCCAATGACATGTGGGGCCCAGCCCCAGAAATGTTTTAAAAAAAGAGAAATAAAAAAATGAATTAGTAAAATAATTAATTAATTAGTAAATTAATTAAATAATTAACTCTGATTAGGTTAATCTAATTAGTTAATTAGTTTAATTAAACAATAATTAATTAGTTAATCACTAATTAACTGGACAGAGTATGACAGGTGGGACCCACATGTCAGGATGACTGCTGACATCATGATGACGTCAGCATACACTGTTTCGGATAATGTTGAATTTAAATAATTAATTAAATTCCAGAAATTAATAAAAACTTTATTAAATCATATTAAATAATCTGTAACTCCGATGAAAATAATTTATATATGAAACTTGCTCAGAATTTCGATACAAACCCGAATACGCCCTCCGTATTCCTGTCAGATGCCCCTAGCTATATGAACATTGAACTTTTAGACCGAATTTGATAAATGAATAGTGCCCAATGTTGATTAAATAAATCCGGATAAATTCCTAAATTAACTAAATCGTTTAGTTAGGCAGTAGAACACCCCGGCATATCATTTAGGCATGTCATACATATTGTTTGTATTATTGTCGTGAATTTATTGTTTCTCTCCCCCTCCTTCTCTCTCTCGATAGACGCCGAGACCGACGACGCTGCACCTGGGTACGACTACACTACCGACGAGCAGCCCGTTGATGACCCCTCTCTCTTGCTAGTGCAACAAGGCAAGCCCCCCCCCCTTGAGCATCCAGATATCGCCCATTCCATTTCTCCTGCTTGCATTAGATTTTGCTACTGTTAATGTTTGCTCCTATTCTGATGCAAAGCCTGCTTTCGTAACCTGTTCATTGTCACCTCACCTGCCTATGATAAACTGTTTAGTATAGGCTGGTAGTGAACCATCAGTGACCCCCACCACTTTATCCTTGTTACCCCTGCTTGATCATCGACGACTCAATCAACGTGATCGTCGACCAGAGACCGACACATCACTCCACACCCCCTTTAGTTGTACGACTTTGCATTGTAACTGTCGAGTGCCGAGGGTGATACCTCGTAACGCACTCCTGATGAATACTCTGCAGTGTAGCTATTCAGTTGTGGTCATCGAGGGTGATTCCTCCTTCTCCATTTCTGATACGACTCTGTCGTGCAACCCCTCAGTATGAACCTCGAGGGTGATGCCTCATACGTTCACCCTGATGATTTTGTTGAGCGGAATCCGCCGAGGGTGATTCTTCGGGTTTTCCCCTTGATGTTGTGACCACACGGTTACTTTGACCTTTGTTACAGGCGGGTCCACCCTGGTGGGTACCCGCTGGGGATCTATGATGTCGAGTGTGCCGGAAGGGCACTTGAGTGTGATATTGTGGCGGAGCATCAGAGACTCTGATTGCCTTCGCGTGATACTAATTGAGCCTATTGGATTTGGGTTTGTGATCTGAGTGGGTCGACGTGCCCTATACGCACTACCACCACGCGGGATAATGGTTATGGGGCCCTCTGTGATGTACGTTTCTCCCGAAAGCTCGTCAGACGTCACGATTCACCGTGCGGGCTGATTGCCGGGACTGGGCTGGATACTTCACTGACGAGTTCAGTGTCGCGCCTGCACCCCGGCCAGCCACGCAACGCACAGGGTGCCCAGGGCGATGGCCCAAGACCTCTGGGTGCATAGGTTAGTCCGGCGTGCTGACCTCTCTGCCGAGCCTAGGTAGGGCGCTGCTTCGTGTTGATCTTCCGAGGACGGGCATTACCCAGCAAGTATGTCCGGCCAGAGTTGATCGAGTGTGTTGGGTAACAGTAGTGCACCCCTACAGGGATGAATGATCTATCGATAGCCGGTCCTACGGTAAAGGACGCTCAGTTTGTGTATCCCGATCTACTACTTGAACTGGATACTTGTTACTTAATTGAAGCTTCGGGATCGCTTTCTCGCTTGGGAGTCAAGGAAGGATCTCTAGGCTTTGCTTCAACATGTTTGCTAAATAAAATGATATTCTTCTCTCTTCTACTGCTGCAAGATGATGGCTTCGTGAAGATGTTTGAAGATGCTAGTCTTCGATAGGACTAGGCCTTCTCTCTATTCTGGCATTTCTGCAGCCCAGTCCGCATATACAGCCTTTTCCTTTTGACAATGTTGCATATGTAGTGTAGATCCTTGCTTGCTGAGTACTCACGGTTGCTTTACTTTCTCTTTTCCCCATACCCCACCTTGATGATACATCAGACGATGGAGCCCCGGAGCCAGATGCCACCTCAGGAGCTTACTACCAGGAGGGTCCAGAGGGCACGTATTACTGGATCGAGCCAGCCGACCAGGAGTAGGATCGGAGGCTCCCAGGCAGGAGGCCAACGCCTTTCGATCTAGTGTCGCTGTTTGTGCTGGCCTTCTTAAGGCAAAACTTGTCTAACTATGTCTGTACTCAGATAATATTTGTATGACTGACTATGTATTCGGATCTTCGGATCCCTGGTCTGTAATATTGTGGATCTCCGTTTATTTGAGTTTAGAGTTGTGTTGGGATATCTTCCCGTGAGTCCCTGTGCTTGATCGTACATGTTGGCGTGTATGATTAGTGTACGATTGAGTCGGGGGCGCCACAAGTTGGTATCAGAGCCAGGTTTCGATCCTGGAACATCAGTTGTATGCTAAATTCTCCAAGTGTGAATTCTGGTTATCTGAAGTGACCTATCTTGGTCATGTGATTTCCAAGGATGGCATTGCTGTTAACCCCGAGCGAGTTCAGGCTATTCTTGATTGGACTCCCCCAAAGAATGTTAAGCAAGTCAAGAGTTTTCTCGGACTCGCTAGTTATTGCCGTCGATTTGTTGAGAACTTTTCCAAGATTGCAAAACCATTGACAAATCTGCTTCACAAAGGTGTTAAATTTGAGTGGACAGAAAAAAGTCAAGAAAGCTTTTAGACACTAAAAGATAAGTTAACATCTGCCCCAGTGCTAGCACCCCCGGATTCCCAAAAGGATTTCGTGATATACTGTGATGCATCTCGTCAAGGATTAGGCTGTGTCCTAATGCAAGAGCGCAAAGTGATTGCTTATGCCTCTCGACAATTGCGTCCTCATGAAGAAAATTATCCCGTGCATGATCTTGAACTTTCTGCGGTTATTTATGCTCTGAAGCTATGGCGACATTACCTTCTCGGTAATCGTTGCGAGATATACACGGATCATCAAAGTTTGAAGTATTTATATACTCAACCGGATCTGAACCTTCGTCAACAAAGATGGCTCGAAACAATTGCCGATTATGATATGAATATCTCATATACCCCTGGCAAGGCTAATGTAATGGCCGATGCTTTGAGTCGCAAGGCTTATTGCAGCAACCATATGGTTCAGGAAACACAACCTCTCCTTTATGAAGAGCTTCGCAAATTGAACCTCCATATTGTTCCGCAGGGTTATCTCAATACCCTGGTTGTCGAAGCAGATTTAGAGCACAGCATTAAGACTATGCAACGGTATGACTCTGAAATTGAAAGGATTAAGCGGTACCTCGAGAAAGGAAAACCATCGGAATTCCATCTTGATGATGATCGGATCCTATTCTTCCAACACCGTCTCTTCGTACCCAAGTTCAAGGATGAGAGAGAACACGTTATGAAAGAAGCTCATGACACTCCTCTGTCAATTCATCCTGGTAGCACAAAGATGTACCGTGACATTTGTCAGAGATACTGGTGGCCTAATATGAAGCGAGACATTGCTCGTTATGTTTCTGAGTGTGACGTTTGCCGCCGCATTAAAGCAGAACATCAAAGGCCTGCTGGAACTCCGCAACCCCTTGAAATTCCTGAATGGAAATGGGACAAGGTCCAAATGGATTTCATTACTGGTTTTCCCAGATCTCAGAAGGGTCATGATGCTATTTTTGTCGTCATTGACCGATTCTCAAAGGTTGCTCACATTCTACCAGTTATGGAGACCATCATTGCTAGTCAGTTAGCAGACTTGTATGTTTCCCGCATTGTTTCCCTCCACGGTGTTCCGTTGGAGATCAGTTCTGATCGTGGCAGCCTCTTCACCTCCAGATTCTGGAATAGTTTCCAAGAAGCTATGGGAACTCATCTGTCTTTCAGCACCACTTTTCACCCTCAGTCACAGGGTCAAGTCAAACGAATTAATCAAGTGCTCGAAGATATGCTTCGAGCTTGCGTCATCTCCGTCGGTAAGAAATGGGAGGAATCTCTCCCGTATGCCGAATTCTCTTACAACAATAGCTATCGAGCTAGTTTGAAGATGTCACCGTTTGAAGTTCTATACGGTCGTACGGGTCGAACCCCTCTGAATTGGTCAGAAACTGGGGAACGCTCACTCGTCGGACCAGACATTATTCAGCAAGTAGAAGAACAAGTCAGTATTGTCCGTGAACATCTGAAAACTGCTCAGTCTCGTCAGAAGAGCAACTATGACCGAAAGCAGCAGGAAATGGTCTATCAACCTGGCGAACAAGCTTACCTCCGTGTCACTCCCTTGAATCGCACTCATCGGTTCGGAATCAAAGGCAAGTTAGCTCCTCGCTACATTGGCCCGTTCCGTATTCTTGCCCGTCGAGGAGAGGTGGCATATCAATTGCAATTGCCGCCAAATCTTTCTCAAGTACATGATGTCTTTCATGTATCCCAACTCCATCGCTGCTTCAAGGATCCTATTCGAGCTGTGGATCACGAAATGCTTGAATTACGGGAAGATCTGTCTTATCCAGAACATCCCATCCGTATTCTTGATCAAGCTGAACGTCGAACTCGTCAGAAGTCAATCAAATTCCTCAAAGTTCAGTGGTCGAATCATTCTGAAGATGAAGCCACTTGGGAACGCGAGGATCGTCTTCGTGAAGAATACCCTGCTTTCTTTCAATCTTCCTCTTAATTCTCGGGACGAGAATTCTTGATAGGTGAGGAGAATTGTAACACCCCATGTCATTAGCCATAGTAATCACTTTTGATAATGACCAGTCAGCATGTTAACAGTGCATAATCATCATTAGCATCATATTGCATTTCAACTCCTAAGTCAAAATACAAAGTTTAAATGAAAGTGGAAAATAAAAGTTGTCCAACGTAGAAACTAAAATGTTCAATAAATAACAAATATTACAGAGGCTACTCTAAAATTGTAACCAACAATTAATAAATTAATTAGGTGGCTCTATCTTTACCAAAACAGCAGGGTTTAATACATTTTATTTATTATAAAATTTGTGTGAACTCCAATTGCCTAAAAACCAATTTTTGAAAGTGGTAGATAATGCCTAGTAATTATTGGAGCAAATGCCATGTTTTACAAAAATCATTTTGACGCCTAACTAATTGCAAAACACAAAAATAAGAATAAAGAAAAGAAAAAAGACAAAAAGAAAATAAAACAAGACCAAAAAAATAAAAAGAGAAACCCCCCTGGCCCAACTGGGCCATAGCCCAGCCGGCCGGCCCAGCTCCCCCCCTCCCTGGCCTATATGGCCCCTCCCAGGGACCCCGATACCCTACCCCCCCCCCACCGACACCCATTCCCCCCTAGCTCCCCCCGATCCATTTCTGGATCGGGCCGAGCCCCCGCGCTCGCCTCGCCGCGCTCGACCCCGCGCCCGTCGCCGCACGTCGCCGACGCCGCCGCATCGCCGGACCGCCTCCCCGTCCACGTCACCGTCTCCCTCGTCCTCCCCCTCGACGGCTCCACCGAGCCTCGCCGCCCCTCTTCCCATGAACGCCGGTGAGGCTCCGGACTCCTCTCCCTCCCTCGCTCCCGCACCGGACCGCGCCCGCCCCCAGCGCCGCACACCTCGCCTTGCCCGCCGCGCGCGCTCGCACGCCCCGCGCCGCGCCAGCGCCCGCCCGCCGCTCTCGGCCTCCCTCACCCCATGCGCGCCCCGCTCGCCCGCACTGCCCCCTGCGCTACCGCTTCTCGCGCCGCCCCGCGCCCACACGCATGCGCTCGCCGCGCCCAGCGCCCGCTCGCGCCTGCCCATCGCCGCGCCCCTGCGCCCGCGCACACGCTCCCTTGCCCGCAGTGGCCATTGGGCCACAGACAGGTGGGGCCGAGGCCCTGTGCCACTGACCGCTGGGCCCCCACCCCCCCTGTGCCAATGACATGTTGGGCCCAGCCCCAAAAACGTTTAAAAAAGGAGAAATAAAAAAATGAATTAGTAAAATAAATAAATAAATAAATAATTAAGTTAATTAACTCTGATTATGTTAATCTAATTAGTTAATTAGTTTAATTAAACAGTAATTAATTAGTTAATCACTAATTAACTGGACAGAGTATGATAGGTGGGACCCACATGTCAGGATGACTACTGACGTCGATGACGTCAGCAGAATTTAAATAATTAATTAAATTCCAAAAATTAATAAAAACTTTATAAAATCATATTAAATAATCCGTAACTCTGATGAAAATAATTTATATATGAAACTTGCTCAGAATTTCGATACGAACCCGAATACGCCCTCCGTATTCCTGTCAGATGCCCCTAGCTATATGAACGTTGAACTTTTAGACCGATTTTGATAAATGAATAGTGCCCAATGTTGATTAAATAAATCCGGATAAATTCCTAAATTAACTAAATCGTTTAGTTAGGCAGTAGAACACCCCGGCATATCATTTAGGCATGTCATACATATTGTTTGCATTATTGCCGTGAATTTATTGTTTCTCTCCCCCTCCTTCTCTCTCTCGATAGACACCGAGACCGACGACGCTGCACCTGGGTACGACTACACTACCGACGAGCAACCCGTTGATGACCCCTCTCTCTTGCCAGAGCAACCAGGCAAGCCCCCCCCCCCCCTTGAGCATCCAGATATCGCCCATTCCATTTCTCTTGCTTGCATTAGATTTTGCTACTGTTAATGTTTGCTCCTATTCTGATGCATAGCCTGCTTTCGTAACCTGTTCATTGTCACCTTACCTGCCTATGATAAACTGTTTAGTATAGGCTGGTAGTGAACCATCAGTGACCCCCACCAACTTATCCTTGTTGCCCCTGCTTGATCATCGATGACTCGATCAACGTGATCGTCGACCAGAGACCGACACATCACTCCACACCCCCTTTAGTTGTACGACTCTACATTATAACTGTCGACTGCCGAGGGTGATACCTCGTAACGCACTCCTGATGAATACTCTGCAGTGTAGCTGTTCGGTTGTGGTCATTGAGGGTGATTCCTCCTTCTCCATTTCCGATACGACTCTGTCATGCAACCCCTCAGTATGAACCTCGAGGGTGATGCGTCATACGTTCACCCTGATGATTTCGTTGAGCGGAATCCGCCGAGGGTGATTCCTCGGGTTTCCCCCTTGATGTTGTGACCACACGGTTACCTTGACCTTTGTTACAGGCGGGTCCACCCTGGTGGGTACCCGATGGGTATCTATGATGTCGAGTGTGCCGGAAGGGCACTCGAGTGTGATATTGTGGCGGAGCATCAGAGACTCTGATTGCCTCCGTGTGATACTAATTGAGCCTATTGGATTTTGGTTTGTGATCTGAGTGGGTCAACGTGCCCTATACGCACTACCACCACGCGGGATAATGGTTATGGGGCCCTCTATGGTGTACGTTTCTCCCGAAAGCTCGTCAGACGTCACGATTCACCATGCGAGCTGATCGCTGGGACTGGGCTGGATACTTCACTGACGAGTTCAGTGTCGCGCCTGCACCCCGGCCAGTCACGCAACGCGCAGGGTGCCCAGGGCGATGGCCCAAGACCTTTGGGTGCATAGGTTAGTCCGGTGTGCTGACATCTCTGCCGAGCCTAGGTAGGGCGCTGCTTCGTGTTGATCTTCCGAGGACGGGCATTACCCAGCAAGTATGTCTGGCCAGAGTTGATCGAGCGTGTTGGGTAACAGTAGTGCACCCCTGCAGGGATGAATGATCTATCGATAGCCGGTCCTACGGTAAAGGACACTCAGTTTGTGTATCCCGATCTACTACTTGAAATGGATACTTGTTACTTAATTGAAGCTTCGGGATCGCTTTCTCGCTTGGGAGTCGAGGAAGGATCTCTAGGCTTTGCTTCAACATGTTTGCTAAATAAAATGCTATTCTACTCTCTTCTACTGCTGCAAGATGATGGCTTCGTGAAGATGTTTGAAGATGCTAGTCTTCGATAGGACTAGGCCTTCTCTCTATTCTGGCATTTCTGCAGCCCAGTTCGCATATACAGCCTTTTCCTTTTGACAATGTTGCATATGTAGTGTAGATCCTTGCTTGCTGAGTACTCACGGTTTCTTTACTTTCTCTTTTCCCCATGTGCCACCTTGATAATACATCAGACGATGGAGCCCCAGAGCCAGATGCCACCTCAGGAGCTTACTACCAGGAGGGTCCAGAGGGCACGTATTACTAGATCGAGCCAGCCGACCAGGAGTAGGATCGGAGGCTCCCAGGTAGGAGGCCAACGCCTTTCGATCTAGTGTCACTGTTTGTGCTGGCCTTCTTAAGGCAAAACTTGTCTAACTATGTCTGTACTCAAATAATATTTGTATGACTGACTATGTATTCGGATCTTCGGATCCCTAGTCTGTAATATTGTGGATCTCTGTTTATTTGAGTTTAGAGTTGTGTTGTGATATCTTCCCGTGAGTCCCTGTGCTTGATCATACATGTTTGCGTGTATGATTAGTGTACGATTGAGCCGGGGGCGCCACACCCGGAGGCGCAGCTGGCGAGGGTTTACCCTTGCCCTTGTGTTCTGCATCGACTTTGCCGGACTCGCCTGGCCAGCGAAGGATGCTTCTCTTGGAATCTTTGCCATATATGTTTAGCTTGGTCTTCTTGATATGCTCCTTAATCTCACGAAGAGCGGCTTCTCTGGTTTGGTTTTGCGTTACCCATTGGATGTTGGATATATGACTGTCAGCACGCCTGTGTATGGGTCTGGTCAACAACTGTGAATGTTTGTTGCACTGACAAGAGCCCCCGGACCTGGCCCAGACGTGCTGCCGGGCATCGTTGGGGTAGGCCCTAACAAATGCACAGGCGAACACTTTGGCCGTACCACCATGGGATCCACGTCTTCCTTGATATCTTCCTTGCTTCTTCATTAACCTGTGACTAGATCAGTTTTTGATTTCCCCACGAGTCGTTCTGAATGACGTGGGGCTACCCACGTAATGGTTCGTGGGCCGCCAATGTTCACGGGGAGGTAACTGCCATTTTACTCACCACACTACTATTGTCGTTTCCGCCACGTACGCCGCATACATTGCGCAGGGTTGGTGGCGGAGGTGCAGGGCGCGGGAATGAGTGCCATGGCAGAAAGCTCGGCACCGTGGATAGGCGCAGGAGGGCGGTCTAAAACTCTGGACGTTGCCAGTGACGCTGATGGACCAGATTGGTCGATCGTGGCGGTTGCCACGGGGAAGTGGAGAGCCAGCCCCCTGCCACGCTCTGCTATAAAAGGAGCCGCAGAGGCGGGCGAAAGGACTCACCCATGCACCTCCTTCTTATTGTGCCCTCTTCCACCATGGTGAGAGGGAGAGGACGCGGTCGTGCTCCTGCGGTGGCGACGAGGATCTCTTCTCGGCATCGCATCCCTGCCCTGGCCGGGGATGCAGGGGAAAAATCCAGCGCACAAGGAGGTGCCGCGGGACATGGACATGGTCGGCGAGGCCCTCGGGGACAGGGAGGATGCGGTGGTGCACTGATCGCTCCTCCTCCAGCCACCCTGGCTCCGATGGAGGGCCATGTCGGGGACACGCCGCTGGAGTTCATCATCAGGCTGCGCGAGCCCCCGCGCAGCCACCTTCGGCTTCCTACCCCTTTTGCAAGGGTAATGGAGGTGGAACAGCCACACGGGTTGAAGTTGCAAATGAGGGGTTGCTATAATGGCAACATGCGGGCGGACGTTGATTTCCCCGCACCTCACTTGATGCTTCTCCGTCGATACTGGAAAACTTTCGCATGTGCCCATAGCTTGGCGGAGGGGCACGTACTCCATTTTAAGTTAATGGATGCGGATCTGCTCTCCATCAAGGTCTTCGGGCATTCGGGTGCTCGCTTAGGGTGCTGCGCGGAGAGCTCGACCAATGACGAAAGCTCCTCTTCGAGCGACAGCGACGAAGAGGACACTAACGGCGAAGACGATGATGCCGAGCAGGAGGACAGCGGCTCGGAGTCCAGCTGAGCGCTGGATGCACCGTCACCATTAGCTAGGCGCTGGCGGCACCATCATCTGCACCTGGCCTTCTCCCCGGCAGAGCGATTTGCCGGGGTGTTGGGTGTGGATGCCTCCGCCTCCTCCAGCTGGACCCTGGCAGTCTTCCTCGTGGACTCTGGCTTTGTCTTCCCTGCCGGTGTCCCTCCTGCCACATTCCTCTTGTCCTGGCGGTGGTGACCAGGGCATCGCCTAGCCGCTCCTTTCGTCCTTCTCGCTTCGCCCCCGCCCTCCCGATCTTGTCAGGCTGCGTCCCACGGGCCCTGACTGGGTCAGGTTGGGCTTCTGCCTAGGCACCCCTTGTGCCCTCTTTACCTCCCTCTGTAGCTCCTACAAGGAGAGGGACAAGAAAGGCATTATGGGGCACTTATCCTTTTTCAATCTAAAAAATGTAGGCACTTGCCAAACTTTAGCTTAAATTATGTACCCTTTCATCCATATTTGTACCCTGTATGGTTTGTACTTGTTTACCCGCGTATTAATGAAAAAAGATATGCTTGCCAGGTGCTTGTGCATGTATCATGTCCATGCTGAGGAATGATTCCTCTATACTTCCAAGTTAACAAGGTTTTCCGGCAAGACATCTTGCCGGTCCCTTCCGTTGTTACCGCAAGGCTCTGCCTGGCGGGTTAGGAGTGTGGAAGAGAACTGACCCCTCGTCAAACCTTTTTTTCAAATTCTACTGCGACCACCCGGATTGAAGTAATCTTTGAATCAAAGAATGGGAGCACAAATGTTTGAGAGCGACAAGGGTTTTCTACGCACAAGCATTTCACACGGGGTCATGCGATGGATGGTCAGGGAAACTTATCTCCGTTACGCTGTCGGGGATCGATACGCCAACTTGTCCTCACTTCCCCCCTTCGGGGAGTTTATCCGCGATAGGAGCCCTGTTGTTAGTACAGGAGAAAACAGTAGCATACGATCTCATCTATATGATTTAAGGACTATAGCAAAGTCAGACTTAAATAAACATGCATGCAAGTTTTAGGCGCCATCGCTTCATTTTATTATCTTTGCACAGGGTCTGTGCCTGGCTTTGTACAAAGGGTTACATGCGCATCGGCAAGGCTTGTACAAAAGGTGGTTGCCGGTAGCTGAGCCCAGCAACCATGCCTTATGGGTAGAACTTGCGAAGATGCTCAATATTCCATGAGTTTTGCAATTTAATGCCATCTTCGGCCTCCAGACGGACTGCGCCAGGTCTGGTGACCTGTACTACCCGGTAAGGGCCTTCCCACTTTGGCGTCAACTTGTTGGAACCCTTGGCGGACTGAACACGCCTAAGGACAAGGTCGCCTTCCTCAAGGCTCCAGGCGTGAATCATGCGGCTATGATAGCGGCGCAGGGCTTGCTGGTAGCGTGCAGCACGCACAGCGGCCCGGAGACGATCTTCCTCAAGGAGCACGGCATCGTCATGCCGGAGCTGCTTTTGCTCTACTTCATCGTAGGCAAGTACTCGAGGTGACCCATATATGAGTTCTGTGGGGAGCACTGCTTCTACCACATACATTAGGGAGAAGGGAGTCTGGCCGGTGGCTCAATTTGGTGTCGTCCGGAGGGACCAAAGAACCATCGGCAGCTCATCAATACATCACCTGCCGCACTTCAGCAACTTGTCAAAAGTTCTCATGTTGAGCCCAAGTAGAACTCCAGCATTCATCTTCTCTGCTTGCCCATTGCTCCAGGGATGAGCAACAGAGGCAAAAGAGACCTTGCTCCCAAGGCTTTGGATGTACTGCATGAAGGCGTGGCTCGTGAACTGGGTGCCATTATCGGTGATCACTCTGCTGGATACTCCAAAATGACACACCAATCCTTTCAAGAACTTGACAGCTGATTGTGCAGTCACCTTCCTCACTGGCTCCACCTCAGGCCACTTTGTAAACTTGTCGATTGTAACGTACAAGAATTCAAAGCCCCCGGTAGCACGGGGGAAGGGGCCCAAGATATCGAGCACCCAGACCGAGAATGGCCAGTATAAAGGGATCGTCTGGAGAGCTTGAGCTGGTTGATGAATGTTTTTGGAATGGAACTGGCAGACTTCACACTCGGTGACTAGCTCAGTTGCATCCTGGAGGGCTGTGGGCCAGTAGAAACCCTGCCGGAAGGCTTTTCCAACCAAGGCTCTTGATCCAATGTGAGAGCCACACATACCCCGGTGTACCTCTGCCAACAGCATCAGCCCATCTTCCCAGCAGATGCACTTCAATTTCACCCCATTTGGCCTCTTTCTGTACAGAGTGTCATCGACAAACTGGTACATGCTGGACCATTGGGCTACTTTTTCAGCTTCTTCATGTTCTTCGGGAAGTTTTCCTGTTTGAAGAAAATGCGCCCAAGTTGGACAAGGACTAAAGGCACCTCCTCATTCGTGGGAGCGCTCCCTTCCACTTCAAGAACTTGTGGTTCTGCGGGAGGGTGCAACTCACCAACCGAAGCGAGGCTACCCCCACCAGCCTCTCCACCCGAAGCTTCGGGGAGTTCTGCCGGGAAATGCTTGTCGGGGTTCAACTTTCTTCTTTTTCCGACCATCGTTGAAGGCGATACTGATGGTTGAGTTAGATGGAGGACAAAAGTTCCTGGTTCCACAGGGAGCTTTTGCGCGGCGCACTTTGACAAGTGATCAGCGATGCCATTTTCTGCTCGTGGTACGTGGTCTGCTTGTAATCCATCAAAGTGCTCTTCCAACTTTCTTACTTCCTCCACATATGCCTCCATCAATGGACTCTGATAATCTTTGTTGACTTGCCTCACCACTAGTTGAGAATCTCCGCGGATAATCAATTTCTTGATTCCCATCTCCACCGCAATTCTGAGTTCGGCAAGGGGCCCCTCGTACTCAGCAGTGTTGTTGGTGGCCTCCTCCCGGGGAAAGTGCATTTGAATCACATTTTTGAGATGCTCTTCGGTGGGCGCGACAAGAAACACGCTGGCTCCGGTGCCCTGCAGTGAGAAAGCACCATCAAAATACAGGATCCATTCTTGAGGTGCCTCTTTGCCGGGGAGAATTGTTTCTGGCACTTCTTCGTCTGGAGTGGGCGACCATTCTGCAATGAACTCTGCCAAGGCCCTGCTCTGAATAGTTGAGGTGCTTTCATACTTCAAGCCAAATCTTGACAAATTCTAGTGACCACTCAACTATTCTGCCTGTGGCTTCGGGGTTCCTCAATATGCGTTGCAGCAGAAAACGGGTGACAACTGTGATCTAGTGGGCTTGGAAGTAGTGGCGCAGTTTCCTTGAGGCCATGATAAGGCTGAAGATCAGCTTTTGTACTCCAGAGTACCTTGACCTAGCCCCTTGTAATAGGGAGCTGACAAAGTAGACTGGCCGTTGCACCACTTTCTTCCTTGCCGTGGTTTCGAGATTGCCTCTGCTGGCTCGCTCCGCCTCTTCCTGATTTGCGTCTGCCACGACGGGTTCAGTTCCATCTCCGGAGGGTGCAGTTGCTGCAGCTGCTTCCTCATCACTTCTCGCTGCGCCACCAGTGCTGCACTAACCACTTGATTCGTCGCAGCTAAATATAGCAACAACGGCTCTTGTTGTTTAGGCGCAACTAAGGTGGGAGCAGAGGAAAGGTAGGCTTTTAGGTCTTGCAGCGCTGCTTCTGCTTTCGGGGTCCACTTCATCGGGCCAGCCTTCTTCAAGATTTTGAAGAAAGGCAAGGCACGCTCGACAGACTTGGAGATGAACCTACTCAGTGCGGCAACGCATCCAGTCAAACGCCTCACATCTTTAACAGTCTTGGGTGCTTGTATTTGCTTGATCGCTCTAATCTTGTCAGGGTTGACCTCTATCCCCCGCTGGGACACAAAGAAACCAAGGAGCTTGCCGGAAGGGACACCAAACACACATTTCTTAGGGTTTAGCTTTAGACTGATCTTGCGTAGGTTTGCGAAGGTCTCTTCTAAGTCTTGAATGAGTGTTGATCTGTCCTTAGTCTTGACCACTATATCATCCATATAAGCTTCTACATTCCTATGCAGTTGGGGCTCGAAACCAACTTGTACTGCCCTTGCAAAAGTGGATCCGGCGCTCTTTAACCCAAAAGGCATTCGTACAAAGCAGTGCGTACCAAATGGAGTTATGAACGTGGTCTTCTCTTCATCTTCTTTGGCCATAAATATCTAATGGTACCCGGAGTACGCATCCAAGAAAGATAGCAAATCACATCTGGAAGTGGAATCAACAATTTGATCAATGCGCGGCAGGGGGAAAGGATCTTTTGTACATGCTTTGTTCAAATCCGTGAAATCAATGCAAAGCCTTCATTTCCCGTTTGCCTTGCGCACCACCACTGGATTCGCCAACCAAATTGGATGTAGTACCCCTCTGACCAGACCAGCTGCTTCAAGTTTCTTGATTTCCTCGGCAATAAACTATTGCCGCTCCAAGGCTTGCTTTCTGACCTTCTGCTTGACGGGCCGAGCATAAGGACAGACAGCGAGGTGGTGCTCGATTACCTCCCTGGGAACACCGGGGATGTCAGATGGTTGCAAAGCAAATACATCGACATTCGCCCATAGGAAGGTAGTGAGCGCGCTTTCCTATTTGTCATCAAGGGTGGAGCTGATGGTGAATGTACTGTCAGCGCCATCCTGCCTTGCCGGAACCTTCTTCATAGCAAGTGAAGCAACCTTGGGTGTCTTGCTAGTGGAACTCTCCGGTAGGTCATCAACAGGTGCGGCGCACTCCGAAGAGGTGCGCTTCCCGGAGTCCTTGCCGGCATCTCTGCTAGCCTTCTTTCCCTTCTTTGTTTCCTCGGTGGGAGCTGGGGCGTCAGCTACCTCAGCTGCTACCGCGTCCCGATACATCTGGTCTACACATATGATCACATCTTTCTTATCTAACGGGATGGAAATGATGCCCATCGGCCCTGGCATCTTCAAGGTGTTGTAGGCATAGTGGGATGCTGCCATGAACTTGCCGGAGCTGGACGACCAAGAATCCCATTGTAAGGTAGAGGAAGCTCAACAACGTCAAACATGACCCTCTCGGTCCGGTAGTTCAGTTCCCCGCCAAAAGTCACAGGCAATGTGATCTTCCCTTTGGGCCGGCTTCTGCCAGGGTTGATTCCTTGGGATGTACTCGTGGCCTTGAGTTCTTCATCAGGGATCTGTAACTTGCCTAATACTTTAGGGGAGATCCGATTCAGCCCAGCCCCGCCGTCAACTAGCATCTTTGTTACCTTGAGGTTGCGGATTATTGGGGAGACCAACAACGGCAAACACCCTACCACGGTAGTGCGGTCAGGGTGATCCTCTTCGTCAAAGATGATAGGCGTGCGGGACCACTTAAGTGGCCTTCGGGAATCTGCAGTTGGCTCCACGGCATTGACTTCATGCGCCCATTGCTTGATCTATCGATGAGAGGAGTGCAGGGATGCACCCCCATCAATGCACATGGCTTGAGTTGCCTTCTGGAATTCTTGTTCACTTGTTTCTTCTTCATCCTCTTCATCACTCCCGTTATCTCCTTCTTTCTTTTCGCGGCCTCTGGCGGGCTTTTCCTTCTGCTGCGGAGTCTTGCCGTGGCGGCCTCCTCTACTACCACGGTCTTTCCCGCCAGCACCCTCTTGGCCTCTCTCCTTGTCACGCTTCTCATATTCAGCCTTTTGCTTCTTGACAAGCTGCTCAACTTGATGACATTCTTGGAGGTCATGGCCCTTGGAGCTATGGATTTTGCAGTACGGCCCGTCGGATTGCCCGTCCTTTTCTGCTGCCGCGGCCTCCCGGCAATCAGCGCACGTAGCAGCTCGCTTGCCGGGGGCCTCGTTCTTAGTCTTCTTGCTGGCAATAGGATCACCCGAGCTCTCAACGACCAATATTGTCTTCTCTTTGTGCTTCCTATTGCGCCTCAGGTTCCTCCCCTTCGGGTTGGCGGCACCGTCATCCACATCTGAATCGATTTCGACGCCAGCCTCCTCTCCGGGGAGTCACCTCCCTTTTTTAGTCTGAGCACACTTATCCGCCAAGGTGTACAGCTCGTTGACGGTCTTGGGAAGCCGTACATTCATCTTGGCCCGCATCCTTTCGTTGCGCACGTTCGAATGGAATGCGGCAATTACGGCTGCAGGGTGTATCTCTGGAATGTTACAATGCACTCGGCTGAACCTCTGTATATACTTACGCAAATCCTCCCCTTCCTTTTGTGGAAGGACCTGCAGATCACTCGGTTGTCCAGGCTCTTGGTGGCCACCTGTGAAGGTGCCAACGAACTCATTGCACAAGTCTGCCCATGATGAAATGGAGTTTTCCGGCAGGTGCATCAGCCTTGATCTCACATTTGGCTTAAGCGCCAAAGGGAAATAGTTGGCGAACACCTTCTCATCTCTGCCTCCGTTGGCTTGAACAGCAATTGTATATATGCTCAGAAACTCTACCGGGTTTAACTTTCCGTCGTATTTTTCTGGCAGCACAAGCTTGAAAACGCGAGCAGATGGCCAGCGGACCTACCGCAGCTCACAAGTGAAGGTAGGGCACCCAACCTTGAAAGGCAAGTACCCGCCAGCATCGGGCACGGGCTCATCATCGTCTGGGCCATTGCGCATGTCGGACTGACGCGTGCCTCTCGGCGTCACTCTATGGTGATGCGTGCATCTTCCTTCCGCCGTTCTTCCAGAACCTGTCGCTGATCACGACGGGTTTGAGGGTCAGACGAAGCCATCAATGTCTCGTCGGGCTCGTCGACTCTTTGAGCTCGCCGAGGTTGCTGCTGAGCTTGCTGCCGCGGAGGGGATTGCGCCGTTGGTGCAGCCTCCTCAACACGGCTATCGCGTCGGGGTGCCGTCACCGTTCGCCGACATCACGACAGCTCCGCATGCTGTGATTTACTGGCCTCAGCAAAGCCAATCAAACTCTGGATGGTGGCCCTCCACTCATCCGTCTTGTCAGGCATTGGCGGAAAGTTCAACCGGAGCTGGGCTCGCGTCATCGCTTCCGCGGCGGTGCTTGGCATGGCCAACGAAGCGGACCGCGATGTTGCTTGACTCCTGGTAGAACCAATAGGAGCATCACCATGTTCTTGCCGTCGTGGACCGGTCGCAAAGGCGGTCTGGTGGTGAGTGGGCATGTATGGGGGCTGATGGTCCCATTCGGCGCCACGCCTTGCCCGTCTTGCACCGGGGAAGGAGCGCGCTTCCAAGCCGCGCCCGTAGCTGGCGGGACTGGAGAATCGTGGCTTGCGCCCGAGCAGGTGTCGCTGTTGCGACTGCGTCCGCCAGTGCGGCGGAGAGGTGGAGACTGGGTGTCCCCTCCACCCGCAGCTTCCGAGCCAAGCTCGTTAGGACGCTGCTGATGTTGCCCACCCCCGGCATTTCCTGCCCCAGCATCGGCCGCGGGGGACACAATGGCGGCGCCGCCTACGCCGGTTGTGTCGTCAGAGGCACCCGCCTCACCCAACGCTGCCGTGGTGCCGACGGCACCCGCGGGTGCGTGCGAGGGGGCCTTCGAAGAGGAGGGATGCGCGGTCACGCCGGGTTTCTTCTTGGGCACCATGGACCGAAAAGTTGATGATGAAGAAGACGACGATGAAGATCGACACGCTATTCGCAACTTCTGGTTCGCGCAAGCGATTTCCCCCTACCTAGCGCGCCAAAGATATCATGGGTGGACACGATCACCTATGAGGCATGAGCCCCTTGTGGTTTGGCAAGGGGGAGATCACATTACACAAAGAGCGGAAGCCATGAGCCAGCGCGACGATGAGGCTCTGGTCATTTTTACCCAGGTTTGGGCCGCTGAGAAGCGTAAAACCCTACTCCTGCTTTGGTGGATTGGATGGAGGAAACACGACAGCACGTAGCGCTCAAGCCTGACAAGGTGGCCTCGGGGAGAGTTGCTACACACGTACAAGTGTGAGGGGGTCTGAATCCCTCTCTAGGTTGCCTTGGGCCTCCTTTTATAGCTCAAGGGGTAACCACAGTGGCAAAATAGACATTATCTTGTGATTAGATAGCTAACAGTACTATCATACCTAACTCTGGCAGTTAGGACAATGTGCATTAAATGCAGTGCTAGGTGTCGTGCTGAGGGTGAAACCCGGCAAGCCTGCTGATGTCTACTACGCAATCTTCTTCTTGTAGACTCGTGTTGGGCCTCCAAGCGCAGAGTTTTGTAGGACAGTAGCAAATTTCCCTCAAGTGGATGACCTAAGGTTTATCAATCCGTGGGAGGCGTAGGATGAAGATGGTCTCTCTCAAACAACCCTGCAACCAAATAGCAAAGAGTCTCTTGTGTCCCCAACACACCCAATACAATGGTAAATTGTATAGGTCACTAGTTCGGCGAAGAGATGGTGATACAAGTGCAATATGGATGGTAGGTATGGGTTTTTGTAATCCGAAAATATAAAAACAGCAAGGTAACTAGTAACAAAAGTGAGCGAAAACAGTATTGCAATGCTTAGAAACAATGCTTAGAAACTGTATAACAGTAGTTATGTCTCTCCCTTTCTTTGACACACGACGATTGATCTTCCTATGTAGTTATGTTTGCTTACCACAACCATATCATCCCCCCTCATCATCCTGGAATGCCTCCTGACCCGTCTCTCACACGCATGTGCACAGACAGGCATGCATCCCCACTCTTATTGATATTGCAGTCATACCCGCCGTTTGTCTAGCAGGCCTCTCCCACCATTTGTGAGAAGCAACTCCACCACCAACCCTCCGACACTCTAGCTTTGCCTCTCTTCGAACGTTATTCCTTTGCTACACATATGCATGGACACCGATTGATCTCCCTCAATACATAGCTAGGTATATCTCCTTCTCCACACATATACCAGTCGGTCAACCTCTCTATAGTTAGGTCTCTGCCCGCCCCCCACACACACACCGATAGTCAAACATTGTAGGTAGGTATCCATGCCACAGAGACAAACTGCACCTCTCCCCTCTCACATTCCAGTAGGCCAGCCACACTATCTCTTTGACATGGGCAAACACAAATTCGATGGCACTCTTTATCGATCGCGCACCCACACACTTCATCCCTCTCTTCGATTCTATCGACATCTCATGCTGATGATCCCTCCACTCTCTTCTCGTGGATCGCACCCTCTATATATGATATGTCCAGGCCTCTGCTTCACACACATTGCATATGTAACATTTTTTGTTTGAGATATCATCGACACATTACCTCTGTTTCGCACAAACCATCTCTCTCTCACACACACACGTAAGTACCTGCGCGTAGAGAAGAGGTGCACGCACGACGCATGTACTCAGGTCTCGTTCCCGGCCACACCCACGCGGGTACACGGTGGAGCTCATTTCTGTACGAAAAGGCAGCCCACGTGATAATTTGATGCGTGTAGTGGTTGTTTACTTGAAGGAGGGTCGTGTACCATGCGTACACGGAACAAAGTTCGACTTGACGTGTTGGTTTTAAATAAAATTATATTCCTCAATGCCACGTACATAATATAAAATGATTGTCATCGAGAAAAAAGAAATCCGCTCCACTATAAACAGCAGAGCCTGCATGCCGGGGTTTGTCTCTCTTCACACTATATCTCACACAGGGCGGCGGTGGCCTCTCTCTCTCACCGTTGGTCAGTGATCCGGCCGCATCCCATCCGCCAGCCGAAAGGGAGGATGTGCATCGTTTCTCCATTCGACAGTGTCGAGGTAGCACGTCCTGATCTGCGGTACCTGCCGTTCTCTCAGACCAAGCTCCGATGCGGTAGGGCCTTCGCCACTTGCTCGCTGCCGCAGTATGGGCAGATCCCGGCCACTGCCGCCCTCCTAATTACATCCCGACGACCCTCAGGTACAGCTTCCTCCGGCCTTTCTCCACTACCCATCTTCCTACATTGCTGCATGTGGAAAATCCTGCATGCGGATCTTCTTTAGTTCCTTGCTTAAAACGTATCTTGGATGGCGTACTTTCCATCTTGCAAATCTCATCCTCACACCGTTTTTGATAAACCACCATGCTGCTATCTTTCCCTTATGACATGGAATATGCTTCTTTTTTGTCGGCATATGTTTTTTTTTGAAACAAGTTTGTCGGCGTATGTGTCTTCAACTGTTATTGGGCAGTAATTGTTTCCTTTCCACCTCTTTTTGCAAATAGGGTTATCCATTTCACCTCATTGCTATTGCGACCTTTTGGTGAACTGCACAAATCAATTTTTTCTTAATCGTGTTTTGTGCAATTTCGCCAAAATGTCACACGGGCAACGTTTTTACATTTCTGTGGGACTGCAGAAAGGGAGATTGGTTTTGCTATCCTCCTCATCCAACTCCAAGCCTAATCTTCTCCAACAAGTAGTTAGTCTTAAAGAGAGATTGCAGAGGTGATCGGCTTCTATTTGTGTGTGTTATGTTTCATCATCTAGTTCCACTATTATTGTAATCACACTGACTGAATATCTCTGCAGACAGGGATGATCAGCTCGATTTTAGTGGAACTGCACAAAATGATCGGATTGTAATGTGCTCCATACACCTCTTTCTTGGGTACAGAGCTGCGTGAAACTCGCTGCCAACCAATGAACACCGTGGCCAGGAAATGGAGTCGTGCCTACGAACAGCATCGATCAATTATATTTTTTTTCTTTATTTGTACACCTTCTCACAACTTTGTCTTCAGTTGTGATGTGAATATTGGCGCTGATCTGCGAATGATTGAGATGCATTAGCAGCCATGGTAGTTTCATTTGTATTTGATGGACTGTTGTAACGAGACAATCTTGAGGCAAGAGGACACATGAATCCTAAGTTGAAACCTTTTTTTTTTGCGGGAACCAAAGTTGAAACCTTCATAGCATTATAGTACAATTTCATTATGCTGGAAAATTATGCGTACATATAAACAAATCCTGAAAGATTGATAGCAATGCCAGAAACAATTCAACTTCGTTTCGCCGATATGTGGGACATCCTTCATCCGGCTCCACCTGCCATGCACCAATATTGAGTGCACAACTGCAGGGGAGATTCACCCCGGTCATTGCTCCATAGTAATAATGACTAGTGAGCAGTCAAATCACAGAGCCCCACCTTCGCCACAGTAAGTTGCTCGGACGAAGCAACCATCATTTCACTCTTCGTTGAATCCGCTGGTACTCCAATATTCCCTGTGTAATCAGTTGCTCGACCGAAGCAACCATCACTTCACCTTTCCCACAGTAAGTACTACCTCCTTTTTTTATTCTAGAAACCACCACACGTGAATATTGGATGGTAGCAGCACAGCATCAAGTTTGCTAGTAGCACTACTCAATTCAAAAATCAAAACCAACCAATGAACTACTAGATGGTGCGCATTTGCTAGTATCATGTACTCCCTCTGTCCATGTATATAGGTTCTAATACGTTTTTGGCACTAACTTTGACCACATGTTAGAGCAGTATAGGACATGCAAGTTGCTTAAAGCATACCGTCAATTTCGTACGTGAAAGCATCTTCGAATGATATAATTTTCAAATTATATAAAATCTTATCAATAGTCAAAGGCAATCTCGAAGAATACATTAGGCCCTATATATACGTATGGATGAAGGGAGTAGTACTAATCGCAATGCTTGCATGCGTGAGGAGTACTATAGTAAACAAGAACGTTTCACATGCATTGGTTAATTATATCTTAATCATGGCACTTAACAATTTAATGCACAAAACAAGAATGGTTGATGGGATTAGCAGAAAGCAAAGCGCCTTTTTAGCAAGGATTTGCATCATTCTATGAAGGTGCAAAACCAACTGTTACTACTACACCAAACAAGTTCAAAATAAGAAATTGGACCCACTCACAGCACGACACGCCTGTCTCGTTTAGTCCGTCGGTCAAAGCGCTTCCTCTTCTTGGCATAACAATAGAGAGCTACAGTAAAAAATTTAGAATGCTCTTGGCATGTCGGGAGCGAGTGTGAGTTAACTGACCTCAATAGACGGCAAAATCACCAGCCCACCACACTTTGAGAGAGATGAGGAGCGAGAAGTGATACAGGCTGGTGGATTACTCGAGCTAGGTGTCGCACGGAGGCCAAGAAATATGGTGATAGCGTGAGGTGGGCCATGTATGATGTAACTACACTAGGCTACCATGTTTTGGACTCTTCTGGTCTACTACGATGTGGAGAAGATTGGGTTGATTTTATATCGCTGAATATAAAATATTAAGAGTACACACGCTCCACCGCGAGGTTCCTTGCTCCTTCTCGGTTGTCAGAAAGCGTTCTTCTTTGTTTTGCTCACACGTGGGACATCCAGCATCCAGGTCCACGTGTCATGCAAGAAAATGGAGTTAAGTAGTAGGAGAGACTCACCATCGGTCATGAATGAAGGTGGAGTACATGAACGAATCACCCGAAAAAAAGGAGTACGAGCACGAAGAGAAGAGGTGCATGCACGATGCATGTACTCTTTGCCTCTTTCTCTAATGCTCATGCGCGGGTACACGGTGAGCTCATTTATGCATGAAGAGGCAGCTCACGTGATAATTTGGCGAGTTTAGTAGTTGTTCATGGGAACCACGCGGGAACAAATCAAAGTTCGACCATGACGCGGTGGCGCATTTTTCTATTCAGTGGCACGCAACATTATTTTCTCAATGGAGCGTGAATCATGCATGCACTGAATAATGGAGCACGGGATGGGAGCCATGGACATGGTCGGTCCTTTTTGGAGAGAGTACTAAATAACTTTTATGTGTCCCGTCAACTCGCAAAATGATGGGAAGATTGCTTACTACGCCCTCTCCCTTGCCCACGCGCAAGCGGTGGCTCGCATCATGAGGAGAAGCTTTTGCTTACAATAGTGGGCTTTATACAAGCGGTGGACGTGCAACAGTTCATTCGGTGTCAGATTGCCAAAAGTATATATAATGTAGTACAATCATCATTGTTCGACTTTCGGAAGAGGCAAAGAGCCAAGCGCAAGGTCACCTACTCACAGTATAACTAGCAGTGTTTGCACGAATTTGTTTATGTACAATCTGAGTGGATTGCTCCAGTGCTCGTCACACATGAGCCAATCGATTCGCACCCATCTGCGCTCCATTTTGTCTTGTGTTACTTCCTCCGTCCAGCACCCTCACAACTGGGCCCCATGCTCATGTATGCCAACATGGTAGTCAATTATTTTGTCAGAGTCAACTATCACACCCTTCCGGTGCCACTTCAATGAATGCACTAGAAACAAGTCTGACTTGTTCGGTTCAACCGCCTCCCTAGGTGTTTGGACAGGAATTGGCTGGTGCGAGCCATTTCTATAGGTGGGCAGGCGGCAAGAAACAGGGGAAAATGCGGGAACCAGCTAGACGAAGGAGGGAAGCTTCTACATTCACGGGGGACGTGGCATTGGCCATTGGGCGGCAACACGCGGTCATCCGGGTACACCATACATGAAGAGGCATCCTATATCAGCAAGGACCAGCTTCCATACCGATAGCTTAGCTAACAGAACTCCCAAGTTAACTGTGCTTAGTCATCAGATGCGTGACCGGATGGGAAGTGGCCTCAATGTTAAATTAACTGATGGGTTGGGTCACTTTAAACATTTAATTGTCTTAAATGTATATAGTGCTCCGTCCTATTAGTTGAATTAACCTTGAAGTCCTTGTTTTGTAATTTTTGACATTTTTTGTTTTTTGAACACATGTTAATCGAAGGTCTATCGTGTTACTTTTTGTTTTTTGAACACATGTTAATTGGCTTGAAAGAAGGTCTGTCACGTTACTTTGAAACATGTTTCCAAGAAAAGTGATATGAGTTCTGTCAACTTGTAAGTCATGTCTGTCAAATTAACCTCTGTGTACTTGTTCTCAAATTAACCTCTGGGCCTTGCAGGAGTGCTGCAATGTGTCACCGTCAATTGCAAGATGAGCCAGCAAGCTAGCAGTGGAGTTGCCAACACGCTCAAAGTGCACGCAACATTGAGTCGAAAAGAAGCATGCCCAGGAAATTAATGTGTGCTTAGGGAGGCCCTTTGCTCAAAGAGCAAGTATAATAAGGTACAGTCAACAGGCTATAAGGATGAGGAGCAAGAAGTGATACCGGCTGCCGGATATACTATAACTAGGTGTCGCACGGAGGCCAAGGAATATGGTGAATGCGTGAGGTGGGCCATGTATGATGTGTTTCAGACTCTTTTGGTTACTAGTAAATTGCACGTGCTTTGCACGTCAATTATCATACAGAAACATATACCTAATTAAAATACACATGCCAAACCTATAGATGTTTGTTTTTTACAATGATATAGAGATGTTGTTACACCTGATTACATGTTTTTTATTATTTAATTGTAGGTAACATTACACATGCTTTAACTGGTTTTACGTATTTATAATGGTATTATCATTTTACTACCATGTAGGATAAATGATGAGCTGGATGAGAGAGACCATAACAAAATGCATGTCTTCTCTTGATTAATGTGATCTCTTAGCAACAATATGTCTCACCAAATATTTAGAAACATCGCGTTATCAATGATAAGACTAAAAATAACCCACTACAACATATTTTGATGTCTCCTCTAGATTACGTGACAGACTTAAGATAAAACTGTCTTATCAAGCACTATGCATGCTCTAAATAGTACTCCCTCCGTTTGATTTTATTAGATGTTTTGAACAGCCAGCTTTGAACTATTTTGGGCACTGTCTGAATTGTCTAAAACGTCTTATAAAAGTGAACAGAGGAAGTAACAAATTAACATTTGGATAGTCGATAATAACATGTGAGATTATGAATATATCTTTTCGCAAATATATCAAAAAAGAATGTTCAATGTAACTGATTAGCTCCATGCTTGTTTTGACTACTTTAATTTAAAAATGAACCACGTGTTTTCTTTGGTAACACAAAATTAGTAACAAAATGGAGAATGGACACCATGTCCTGCCATGTACATAAGTGCACTAAGAAAGATTTATTCACGTACAGGGTAGGCTTGTACTTCTTAGAGAAAAGTAAAGAAAGAAATGGGGAAGCTGGCTACGACAGCATGTGAAGTTGTGAATCCACATGTTGCATGAGCACGTGTCCTGCAAGTCTCCATGGCTTCGCATGCATGTTCGGGATGGTTCACTAGATAGCGCGGTGGTTTTTGCGGTGCAGCAGGATGTGCAAGGTGGCAACAATCTGAGTGCTAAAGAGTTGATCCAATGGCTGGTTTTGTTTGGATTTGCCAACTATTGACAGTTGGATACAGTGAATCAACTGCTTACATCCAAAGTTATTCTCACACTATAGAATGGTATAGAAATGTGGAGAGATTTGGTTGATTTTATATCGCTGAATAATATAAAATATTATGAGTGCAGACGCTCCACCGCGAGGTTCCTTGCTCCTTCTCGGTCGTTGGGAATCTATGTTCTTCCACTCTTTTTTTACGTGAGCTTTGTTCATCCTTTTGCCAACACGCAAGACATCTAGCATTAAGGTGCACGTGTCATGCAAGAAAATGGAGATAAGTAGTGCGTAAGTGAGTCGTGCACTTCGATGGCACGTACTACACAATATTTTTTCTCCTCGATGCCATGTGAATCATGCACGTACTCAATGATGGAGCACGGGATGGTAGCCATGGACATGGTCAGCCCTTTTTGGAGAGAGTACTAAATAACTTTGATGTGTCCCGTCAACTCATAGAAAGGCGAGAATCTTGCTTACTACACCCTCTCCCTCACCCATGAGCGCGCGATGGCTCGCAGCACGAGGAGAAGCTTTTGCTTACAATAGTGGGCTTTATACAAGCAGTGGACGTGCAGCAGTTCATTCGGTGTCAGATTGCCAGAAGTATATATACTGTAGTACCATCATCATTGTTCAACTTCCGGAAGAGGCGAAGAGCCAAGCGCAAGGTCACCTACTCACCTTTAGTATAGTACAATAGCCAAAGTTGTGCCACCTTTTTATAGCATGGTTAATAATATAGGCGGCTCTTGCAGCGGCACATCATTTAGAGCAAGTACTCCCTCTGTTTCTTTTCTTTCATTCGTAGGAACTTAAAACGCAGGAATAGGAAAAATAAATGATTGGAGTGGCATGTCCACTTGGATCCCATAGCATTAGCACAGTGTTTGACACAGGAAAAACAAAGGAAGTGAAAAAAAAGTTGGAGTGGATGCTAAATTGCCAATTAACACATGATTTCATAGGAAAAATTCCTACAACATTCTATCCTATGAATAAAATGACCTATGTAGGTAAATTATGAGGGGGGCCTCTCCAACAGTGTTCCTCGGCTCGCACCTAGCATCATGGGGGTCGAACTTGGAGTCATTCATCTGGTACACATGGCATCTCAGATCTGGATACAAGGTGGCGTACACCGTCAAGGATAATGTTGTGCTCAAAGCTGGACATACACGGTCAAGGTCCACGGTCAAGGGGGTCAGGGCGGACGCGACCTCTCACTGCGTCCGCCATTGAAGCAGCGCGCCGGCCGAGGGCACCGCCCACTGGACTCCCACTACTAGAATCCAGGAATTTGCCGTTTGTCAGTTCTTTGCTGTCTGCTAGCTGACGGCAAAGAAGGTCTTTGCCGTCTGCTTACAGAAAATAGATGACATAGAACAGGCTGATGGCAAAGATAATATTTGCCATCAGCCATTCCTTTGCCGTCTGCTAGCAGACACCAAAGAGGGGGGTGGGGTCCAGTGGAGGCCAGCACACTGTAACGCTCCAACCCCACCTCTTTGCCATTTGCTAGCGGACGGCAAAGAAAATGGTATCCTAACGGCTACGGCCCACCCCCACCCCACCTCCCACTCGATCTCTCTATCTCTCTCACTCCACCGCCGCCCCCGACCCCAACCGCCGCCGCCGCCACCGCCGTTCCCAACCCCCACCGCCCTCGCCGCCCCTGACCCCCCGCCGTCCCTTTGCTCACTTTTTTCTATCAATTCTCCTTTGGAAATCTTTCTTGTACTTTCATTCTTAGCTTCTTACTTTCTTCTCTTTATCATTCTTCTTTTCTTCGTAATTCCTGGTTTCCTCCATTTTCCTATGCCTTCTTCCATTCTACACTTAATTATTCTCTTCATCTCGTCTTTCTTCTTCGCTTCTTCTTCCTTCTTTTCCTTTCCTTTTGCCTTCTCTTCTTCTATTTCCTTTCTGCTTCGTGAAAATGGGTAAGGGTCACAGGGCTCGAAGGAAGTATCCTTGCGGATCGTACATAAATACATGTAGCTATAGGAAAAGAAATAGCAACGTGATAGAAAAAAATGTATAAGAAAGAGGTGAGGGATGCTAAAGGCATCTATAATCAAGAGTAAACAAGTGCCAATTGGTACGGTGGAATATTCTACGTTGTGGCATGGGGAAACGTCTTGCGGTGATGTGCAGGGGGGGAAAGCGGGGAGGAGCTTGGGGGGGGGAAGAACAGAATGAGACTGACCGAGAGGCAAGTTGAATGCAACGGGAAACGGCAGGTCTCCTAAGGAGAAGACGAAGTGTGAGAAGTAACAATGGAAGAAGGATACAGGTTGAATTGCATGAGTCCTATACAATGGAAGATAAAAAGGGGAGAATATAAGCTCGAATGAGGGGGGGGGGAAACGTTTCTTGATCTGTGAGAAAGGTAAGGACAGGAATAGAAGGGGTGAGCGAGTAAACTTTCTAC